>JARHVA010003707.1:32500-727500 GCA_037957365.1 Torreya grandis
TCTTTATATTGTAACTATCAATCACCTATCTTAAGATCCACTAGAATTATGAATATTAGTTACTAATATCTAGGGATATATAGTTGTAGCATTATATATAGGTATTTATATGTATCTTAGGTAGTAGTATTGAGTGGTTGAGTTGTTAAATTATGAAGTTGATAATTTGATACCATAATAGAAGTTATAGCATTCCATTCCACATTCATGTAATTCTCTTTAATAAATTAATGAATATTTCTATAGTTTTCAACTACTGTATTTCTTTACATTCCTAGTCCCAAGGTGAGCAAGGGCCCACTCTCCTTAAGAATTAGGAACATGTTTGTATGGTATTTTATGTTTTAAGTGTGTTTATAGTTTTAATAATTTTAAGTGTGATCAATATTAGAACCTATAGGTAATTACCTTTATTTTTTATATTAAATTCAATTATACAAGTTGTGTTTACCTTTCAACATGATGTTTCCCTTTCATCAACATGTTTAACTTTTAATAGTGTGTTTTATTTCAACAAGATTAGATTACTTTCATTTCTAGCACAAAGTGTTTCAATTTTGTATGTGTGCTTACTTAAAGTAATTATTTTATATATTATATTAGATTAGGGTAAGACACTTATAAAATCAACACACCCAAATTATTCTTGTAAGCCTACAACCATAAACCTTACTATAGATATCTTTGGATGTTTCCCTTATTTTGAATGACATCAACAGAAAAGTTGGTTAAATGAAGGGATATTTGACACTCATCACCTAGAAGATTAATTTCACATCATGTGAACATCCAAGTTAAATTTCATGGGATGAAAATAATTGAGATATAATTGAAGACCCCTATGCACTAAAATTTAGTGGAATTAGTCAGAAGTGTGGAGGCCTGGTATTTATTAACATTTGTTAAGGAGTTTAACCCCTCTAAACCATGATTAAACCCAAATAAGATCTTGACTACTAAAATATTGATTATAAATTACACTATTCACTTTAATGGCTCTATAAACACCCATGAGACATATTTAGGTCCTTTGTACACCTTATGGAGTGATATTTTGGCATGCATGAAGTGAGAGTTCAATAAAAAAAGGTTTAGAATTATATATTTTCATTTGTCTCATAGTCATTCAAAGTAAAAAAAAATCATAAAACCATAAAAATATTACCTTTAGATATGAGCAAAGGTCTAATGGACCTCTATAGTTCATTTTTACTAAGTTACCAAAGTGGTGACACTTATTCTCAAACTTCAATTATCTTAAACAAGACTTTGTTGAACTACCTATTTTAGATGAATTCTATAGGTCCTATTAAGGCCATAAATGGATATAAAATGCTTAATAAACCATTAAATGCATATAATAACACTCATAAATTACTCATCAAGTCATGAACAAGATTTTACAGGGATATTTGTAGGTTTGAAGAGTTGTCTTGCAAAGATGAAGTGAGATGAATAAATAAAGTTAAATTTACTCCTAATAGGCCTAAAATGATATCTAAAGGACTAAATTTACATCAAAAATAATTCATTAGAGCCTAAATTACGTATAATATTATTATCAGGGACTAAATAGGATTAGATTCATTCTTGAAGTGACAATTCAACAACTTCAGTATTGCTAAGTTTGAGGAAATGGAGATGAATCATGGTGTAGATCAAAAGTGTCTCTAAGCTAAGAGTAAGGTATTTGAATATTCTCCCAACATAATTAGGCCTCTCATGTATATTAAATTGTATTCCATATTATATTTGAACCTACCAAGTGTGCATAAGATGACAAAAAACCAATATAGTTCATTGCATATGAACTTGTAAATCCCTTTCCAAGACAAGATCAATTTCAAAGAGTGAGTTACATCAAACAAAAATAATAACTAATATGAAATATCTCATGAGGACATTATCTATCAAGGTTAACACTTGTTGATAGGAATAGTGAAACTAATTTTCACATCATTCTATTATTTGTAACTATTTGATGAGTGATTAGTCAAGCATCATGATATTATGTTTGTACCTTCTCTATCCTCTCTCATTTATAAAATATATACTACCTTAAATGACATTATATATATCCTTCCACCTGATTATGGTGAAGACCTACTACTTTCATATGCCTTTGATCAATATATAACTAGTTTTACCTCCTATTATGGTTATATATAGTGAAAACCTTTGAATGGTTGATCTGATTAAGTGTAGATTGAGTTTACCTTGGTTTTTTATCTAATTATTTTTACCTTCATGTAGTTTAATTCACTATTATAGGTTGTAGTTAGTGTCATTAGGGGTCATAAGTGGATAATAAATAAAACCAATCTTCCCTCCTAGTCTTATCATGCCTTACCTCTCTATAAATAAATGATGTAATAGGTTTAGTTTAGGAGTAGTGTATTTTCATTCAATATTATAGTTCATATTAAACATGAAAATGAGTGGTAGTGGTCATGAAATTTAGTGCATCACCTCCCATTTACTTTTTATAATTATCTCTCTCCCTTTTTCTTACAAAAATAGGTTTATTAATATTTTTATGTGATACATCAAGGGACATAACTCTAATATATATATTTCCCTCAATAATTAGGCCACACATAGCCTAGAGTTGTTTCCATGCTATCATCCAAATTAGTAAGGATTGAAAAACCTCCTCAAGGGTGAAATCTAGAGTGAAAAGGCTTATGACATGCTCGGTAAGATAAGTTAAATAATCACTTTATCTATTAGATAATGTTTACTACATCATTCAATATATCAACATTTGGAGGTATTATTATCAAACATAAATGATGACTCTAAGTTTTAATTAGTTGGTTATTACATCCCAAGTACTTATTTCAAAGATTTTTTGATATTTTATCTTATTTTGATTTGCCTCATTAAATTTGATGGTTGATTATGGAGATAATTTCTATTTTACACCTTATCAATTATAATGATCCTTATCTATAGTATAATGATCCATATTATCCTTATGATTACCCTATGTTCCCTCCATATGACCCTATTTATTAGTATGAGTAGCCTTATTATCAAGAATACTACCCATTCTTCCCTCCCAACCATATAATCAAACTAAACCTAGACTAATAATGTGTTAGTCCTCTCATGACACTTACCTCCTTCCCACCTTTGCTCATATTTCCAATCAACCTTTGTAAATTAATAGTCCTCCCAATCAACTTGAAAAAGTGTCTAAGAGATAATATTTGACTTTGAGAGATAATGTGTAGTGAGTGATGGGGAAATAGAGTACCATAGGAATCAAGAAGAGCTTACCTATAAGACTTATATCCATCATCAAGAGGTAGAATCATTGAAGATACATAATGAGGCTAAAAGAGAACATTTGTAGTAGCTAACCATGAGAGTAAAAAGAGTTGAATCTGAAATCCTAAGTTGGAGACAAGTAAAACCCTTTTATCCTCCAAGAGAGCCTACTTCCTTCAATATCCTAAGTTAGAAAGACACCCTCACAATCTTACAACAAACTAATGAGCTTCTTCCTCCCATTCCAAATCAAAAATAAGAAGAGAAGAAGGTTTTATAATTTGAGCCAAGGAAGTTCCCAAGTTTCTTGAACCCTTCATCTATCCATCAATTTTAAATAGCCTCTAAGGATGAAACCAAACTAGAATTTGACATATTGATTTCCAAGTGGAAGGAAGATCATAAATAATTCTTATCAAAAAATTCTCTTCCATTTCCCCAAGATATCCCAAAGAGGTCCTTCGAGATCCTAAATCAAAAAGACACCATCATATGCTTCAAAAATACTAATGAAATCTCTTGACATCTCACCATATCCCTTTTTGAAGGAGGACTGATGGCATGGAGAGAAAATGAGGAGTGTATATATGAACATAAAAAAGGCCTTAATATTTAGTTTCAAATATTGAGATTCATGGAAAATATGAGGATCAAAATCAAGTTACAAATATAAATTAGCCTCAAAAATACTATGATGAATATGTGTTAAGTGATAATCATGAGGAAATCACCATTACTAGTCCTCATTATACCATCAAATCATAAAATCAATCTTTTGAATACATTCTTGATGAATAAGGACCCAAGATTAAAGTAAGAGATATCAAATCACATGGTCATGTAAAGATTACTCTAAAAAATCAATGTTGGCATGAAAAAATTCATATGGTTTCATACCTAAGGGAATGTGATAAACATAATGAGAATTCTGAGCTTCAAGAAGAAAGTACCAATTTTTTTGAAGATATTCTAATTGGTATGGTGGAATAAGATATTAAGTGTAAATAAAGAGCACTCTTTAGTTATTTTTATATTTTAGATATAACACCACCATACTATCCTCCATGGAAACAAAACAAGATCTAAATGAGTCTCATAAGTGTGAAGTATAACTACAATACTTGTTTGAGGTCCTAGAAGAAAGTTATGTTCTCTTACAATGGGACTGCAATATAATTAAGGATAAGGAGGGAAATATTATAAAAATATCATTCCAAGAGTCTAATTCATTTGAAATTGACTTGTTTTATTTCTTAAATCTGGTTATCAGATCCTTAATCAATTTACAAACCTAGAAAAAGTTGTCATTTTCTTTCTATGTGGATCTCAAGAATCTCAAAGTTGAGATGAACATGTTTATGATGACTTATGTAAAAATTTCATTAATCTTAGCTAAGATATTTAAACTATTTAAAAGCCTACATCTCCTAGTAATAACACTAATGAGGTGTTTATCAAAATTGAAGAACATGGTCCTAATGAGCCATCAAAGACTGAGGTTGCAAATATGACCACATTGGAAGAATTATTTAGTGTTGAAGAGAAACATGAATAAAACATTGAACATCAATTAGAGTTTATTTACATTGTAGAGATGTTGGCCATAGTTGAGTCACTTGAGATCATTGAAAGGAAGTTGTAATAAAACAAGTCTTATCCATCAAAAACTATATCCAAAAGCTATATTGTTTTACACCATGGTTCATCTCATGGAGGAGATCTCAAAAGGTTCCATTTTGATCTAGATGGATTATACCTTGGAGGTTAGTCTTAAAAAATAGCTTATTATTTATTTTTTTCCATATGTTATTTTACAACATGTTTTCTTATTATTTTGTTGTTTGCTTCTTTATTTTCCCTAAAATCCTCTTGGCATAGTGTGGTTTCTTGTGTTATTTTTTTGGTGTGTTTTCATGAGTTTTTGAGAGTTTTATCAGCTTTGATACTATTCCAATAGTTGTTCCAACATGTTTCAAGTTTAGTTTGGTCTCAAGACATACATGTCAAGTGACCCCATAGCCCAATGGACTTGTAAGGCTACTGGTCTAATTATGTAGTAGGCATACAATCTTAGGAGGTTGCCAAAGTTGTTAGCCAAAAT
Organism: Torreya grandis; assembly: GCA_037957365.1. Lineage (NCBI taxonomy): Eukaryota > Viridiplantae > Streptophyta > Pinopsida > Cupressales > Taxaceae > Torreya > Torreya grandis. Next base: position 37,875 of record JARHVA010003707.1, read on the forward strand.
TGGCTAACATAGGTTAGCAACATTCCAAAATTTTGGTCATGATGTTCTTAACTTTGTCTATAAACATTTTAATGTTTTTATTTTGGTCAAATCTTATCTTATAATGGTGAGGTGTGGTGTTGTTCTTAGTAGTGGTCAAGGTCTACTAGGATGGTCTAGTAAAAAAGTGAGTTAAATAACTTTGTATTATCATAAAGTCACTCAATATGGTCATTCATGTAGTATTCATATGGATAGGTTAAGTTAATTTTTGAGAGGTTAAGGTAATGGCTCTACTTATCTTAGGTCTATCTAAGTCATTATATGACAAGTCTAATGTGCTTTAAGCCAATCAAAGGGTGATAAAGGTCAAAATAATTATTCTTAGGGCCCTTGACATGTGAATAATATCATTTTGTATGTTATAATATCTTTAAACCCTACCAAAGGTTTCAAAAAATGCACTGATAATGTAAAATCAAAGTTGAAACCATCTTTGTTTATTGATTCAAATACACGTATGACATAATGTGAAGTTATTGAAAGAAAGGCATGTATGAAAGGGTTTTATACATTAATTTTGAATTATGCATGTTAGGTAGGACTCTATGGACATCCCATACAAGGATAAAAAATGTTTACTCATTAAAATTAATAAGCTCCATTGTATAATAAGGCATTTTGATGATTTTTTATGGGTTTCCATGTATGATTAGAGAATTTCCAGCCAAAGAATAAGGTAAATAAGTAATGAATACTATCCAAGGAATATTATAGCCTCATAAATCACTAAACCATGCTTTTACATGATTTATAATTCCAATCAAGGTAGAAACCATTCAACACTTGCTATCAAGTTATAAACAAAGAAGAAAATAGTTAAAGTTTTTACATTGGATCATGGATGAGAGAAAAATATAAGACCATGGATCTTAGGGTGAGTTTGGAAACTTAATTTTATTCCATATTGTGTCATTGGTTCATATATTTGAGACTTTTCCTTTTTGATCAATCACTTAGAGTGTTTACAACACTTTAAACCCCAACAAGACCCTATAGCTTCAATTTTATTCTTGTTTTAGTATGTTTGAGCTTAATGGATGCATGTAATTAGTTTTGAGAGATATTTAAGGATATAAAAATACTCCCACATCATCTCCAAGCAATATATAATGCATATATAAAGAAAATATGAAGTTGTAGGTTTATAGGTATTGATAAGGTGAAGGTTTTAGTCAATGTGGTACTCTTGAAAGGATTTAATATTTTGAAATGGGCTAATAAACCTGATATGTATCCCAATCAGTATCTCACATACCACTTCATGTTTATAAAATACTATTTTCATCTTCCAAGTGTCTTTATATGACTAGTTCAAGCATGCAAGCCTCAAATGAAGAAGGGACAATCATATAAGTAATGAAGAAGGCACAATGAATAATTAAGGCACTCAAGGGAGATTTTATGGGACATTTGGGAAGTATCTAGTTTTTTTTAAAACCCTATATGATCATCATGTCTTATAATGTGAGATGACATGTTGTGGAGGCCATTAATAAGGAGGTTCTTGAACAAGGCTCAAGAGTGAATAAGAAAAAATATGACATATGAATGAAGATTAGGTTTTAATGAGATTTTATAAGTCTATGTTTATGATAATACCTCAATAAAACCCAATATATTCTATTCAAGATAATACATAGATAAATAAGGAAAGAAATAGGGTATTCATGCACCTATAGGTTTGACTAATAGAATTACTAGTTTGTCCTCCATAACATAAAGAGTAAGTGTGTTTTGATGTTGATCATTGTGTTTTAAAGTTTAAAAAAGATGAATATGATCTTGATATATTTTTAGATCATATATATTCTCCTTTACATTAGGCCTAAAAGAGACCTACATGCCTGCATGAACAATATGAAAAAGGGTGAAAATATGGGTTTTAGCATGAAATATAGGGTAGTGTAAGGTCTAAGAAACCATGAAGAGAATATATAATTTGAATATATTCATATTGAGGAATAAAATACCATCAAAAAAATATCCAAACTTGATTTTTTACATGATGGATAAGAGAGAATATAGTAGGGTTCCAAAGAGGATAATCAAGAGTCATAAGAACCTATAAAAGAAATTATTCAAGATTCAATACCATTTAAAACATATAAAACACCTGACTTACATGTTCATATATCTATAAAAACTATGAAAATCATGTAACTTATCTCCAAGTGTGTGGAGAGGATAATGTGCAAGCATCACTAGTGGACTATGTTTGATATCTACAAGTGTAAACACGAGAAGAGAGAAGAATTTACATTAAAGAGGGAGTGTAGATGTTGGTTTTGAGTTTTAATAGTCTAAGATAAGGCTACGATATTTATTAGACCCGTTGAAACACAATAAAACATCAAAAATATATATTTATGGTTAAATATGCATAGTTTCTCTAAAACCATTACTATAGATCATAATAGGTTTAAGGGATTTTTAAGGGTAAAAAACAAGAAAAAGTGTTGGGAGACCTAGAGTGAGGTGTTTCAAACCTCATTCAATAATTTCCAACCAAAAAATATGCAATTTGAGGCCCTTTTATGTCAAAAAACACTCTCTCAACCTTATCACATAATAGGATACTCTTATAAGGTCAGTTTCACTACATGTAAAATTCCAAGACAAATTTCATGGGACCAAAAAATCCTAGGGATAATTAAATACATATATGAACTAAAACTTAGTGGCATTAGTTACAATTTTTGAGGCTTGGTATTTATGAATATTAATTAATGATTTTAACCCCTCTAATCCTTACTTAAACCCAAATAAGATCTTGACTATTAAATTATTTCTTAAAAGTTACCCTAGTCAAATTTAATGTCTCTACAAACACACACAAGATGTATGGAAGTCATCTATGCACCTTATGGTGTGATATTTTATCATGTGTGAAGTGAGAGTTGCATTAATAAAGGTCTAGAATTATAGGATTTGACTATTCTTATAGTCATTCAAGGTAAAAACCTCTTATAACCATCATAATTTGTCCTTTAGATATGATCAAAGGTTTAATGTATCTCTACAAGTCATTTTCAATAAGTTCCCAATGTCACAACACATAGTTTTAATCTCTAATGAGTTTAAACAAGACTATGTTGAACTATTTATTTGAAATGAAGTTTGTAGGTCCTATGAAGGCCATAAATGATTATAAAATCATTAAGAAACCCTTGAATGCATATAATGATACTCATAAAAAACTCATCAATTTAGGAATAATCTTTTTCTATGGGTATTTGTAAGTTTGAAAAGTTGTCTTGCAAAGATGAAATGAGATGAATTGATGAATCTAAATTTACTCCTAATATGTGTAAAAGAACATATAAAGGACTAAATTTCCATAAATAATATTTCATGGGAGTCTAAATGAAGTTTGATATGATGTTAAAGGACCAAAAGAGATTAGATTCACCCTTGAAGTGAGAAACCAATAAATTTAGTGTTGCCAAGTCTGAAGAGAAGGAAATGCATCATCTTAAAGATCATAAGTGTCTCTAAGATAAGAGTAAGGTATTTTAATATTCTACCAAAGTCCTCATTCCTCTCATGTAAATTAAACTATCTTCCACATAAGATTTGAACCTACCAACTTACACAAGATGATAAAAATAAAGAGAGTCTGTTGCATATTAAATTATAACTCCATTTCCAAGAAGGGACTAGTTCCAAAGGGTGAGTGACATAGATAAGAAACAATAACTAATATGATACCTTGTATGAGGCCATTTTTGATAATTTTAACCCCATAGGTCAAATTCTCACCCTTATCATTCTAAACATTGTATAAGAATGCTTCTTTATCCAAATGTCGGGAATTGGGCTTGTTTAATTTTTTAAAAGGTCTCTTTTGTTTCAAAAATGTCCTTTTCAAATAATCTAAAGGCCTCTACTATTTTATAGAAAGGTTCTATTTCATAAATCCTAAAGGAATTTTCAAGGGTGAGTGGACAGTTTCAAGTTTACCGAAGGGCAAGTCAATTTGAGGGACCATTTACAAAAGTTTGAAGGTATTTTTATTTCATAAGGGTCCTTTACAAGAAAGTTGAAGGGTAAGGGGACCATTACAATAATTCCAAAGGGAATTTTTAGAAGAGTTCATTTCAAAGTTGCCAGAAAGGACCTTTACAATTTATCTGAGGGGTTACTATCCCTTCAAGAAAGTCACTTGGCAAAAGTTTTGAGGGACATTTTTGAGAATTCTAAAGGGTTAGAGTCCCTATAGAAAATTTCATTTTGGAAATTTAAAAGGTCTTGCTAAAAATCCTAAAGGACAGTTCAGAGATGCTGAGAGGTCCATTACAAAAAACTTGAAGGGTGTTTTCCCTTTCGAAAAGTCCATTGTCAAAATAAACATGGAATATTCATCAATTCTAAAAGACCAGACAAAATTATTGAAGAGATACTTTTTATCTGAAGGGAATGGAAAAAATAATGAAAGGACATTTCAAAAAGTCTAAAGGAATTCCTTCAATCAAATTTTATGAAAGAATTCCTTTAGAAAACTTTTCCATGAGAAAGGGACCTTTACAATACTTTTAAAGGGTAGAATCCCTTTAAAAAAGGATCAATTTCAAAAAACCTAAAGGGTATTTACCCTTAAATAAAGTTTTAAAAAAAAATTTAAGGGCATAGGAAGGAAATAATTTGGACTTTTTGTCTGAGGAAAAAGCCTGAAGATCCAATTCCTTCAGACAATTTGTCTTAAGGAATTATTCGAGAGCAAGAATTTACTTGAGGTAAAGGCCCAAAGGAATGCATGAATTATTCCATACTTTTTATCTAAATGAAAGGACCAATGAAGAGATAATCCATAGGAAATGGTTCAAGCCAAAAACCAAGGAGGAAATCCAAGGCAACAGGGGAAAGAAACCAAGAAGGAAATGAACAAAAAGAGATAATCCATGTGAAGAAAAAGCTGAAACAGATATGCCAAAAAGTTTGAAAGAAATAAAACTCCATGGAAATAAATAGGGATAAAATCAAATAGTCTACATGTAAGTTTCCTAACCCTAAAGTAAAACATGCAAAACCAAAGAGCCGAGAACAAGAGGCCAATAAATGTGAAGGACTTGAGAAGGGACTTCATGCATGATCCTCAATATTCAAAGAGATTTTTCATGCAATTGGAGTTGACTATTACTATTTTTAAGTTGAATATTATTAATTTATAGGTGACTAGTTATCAAGTGCCACATCCACTCATGATTTCAATGCAAAGGACTCATCTTATTCTAATTTAGCTTCAAGATCAATCAATCTACAGATTCTTTAGAAGATTCCGGCATGGATTTCCATGAAAGAGTTTGACTTGTCAAACTTGGGTCCACCTCATCCCTTTAAATGCCAATATGGAATTGATTTCATGCATGTGCTCTTATTTATCTAGTTGAAGGTTTTTAACATTATAGTAGTTTAAATAGAATTCTAAGTTCAATTTTAGTGTTGATTTCATGCAAAGGAGATTATTCTCTTATTTCAAGCAGTTCAAGTAGAGTTATTTATTTTGAGATTGACATAGTCCATGTATGTAACATATCAACCCAAAATAGTCCCACCATCATTTTTAAACATCAACATGCTTTTCATGCAAGGCTTAAGATAAAAATAAAGTTTATTTGAAGACTACGTTATCTTTTGGTAGCTCAAGTTTGACTTGGTTAATGTGGGAGTTAATCTCCTCTTCTATTTTTAGCACCAATCTCTTCACTATTGTATATTTTTCTATATAATTTATCTTTTCAGCCTTGATTCATATCTTTCTTTTGGCAAGATCAAATTCTACCAAAGACTGAGTTTAAAACCTTTTTCAAATTAATAAAATGACTTTTTTTAATTTTCTAAACTCTTGGTATAGTTTATTCATGTTAGTGATTTGCATAAGTGATAGAATTTCTCTTCCCTTTCAAGTCTTGATTCTTACCTAGTAGCATAGTTGATCAGTTTATGTAGGTCATGTTCTGTGTTTGGTGTCTCTTGGTTGAAGTTACAATGGAAGCAAGTGGGTTATTAGTGTCTTAAATCAAGCATATTCTATCATTTCCCTTAATCTTTAATTAATAGATAAAACCTTCTCATGAAATACTTATGCATATTGGTCAATTGGAGTTGAAAGTTTAACCCTTTTCTTGTCTAAATAAATGTTCTTATGATCTTAAATTGAGTGGACCAATCAAAAAATATAAGTGTATCACCATCATTAGATAGTTTTTCCATTCAAGTTTCTCTCTCTTTTCCCAGGTAGTTTGTAGCATAGATTAAGATCCTAATTGATACACCAAATGGAGCTATCACTTAGAATGTAGAGATTCAATCCACTTAGTAGGTCACCCGTAACCTAGGATTGTTTCCATGTTTTAGCAAATTGTGAAGGCCTAAAACTACCTTCACAAGGGTGCGAGTCTAACTAAAAACAATTTTTCGCGTACCTAATAAGACTCATTGAAGTTGGTCTTGATTAAATTGTTGTTGTAGTAGTGTTATTCATGAAGTATTTGGTGATTCCAAACTTAAGCAATTGTTTTTAATAGTCTAGGCACGGTTTCCATGTAAGTCTATTCTTATTACATTATCATGAATTATTTTTAATGGATGTGTATGAAGAGAATTTCTATGCTACGTTTCCTTATCAGTCCTATAATGAATCATATCATCCTTAATATGATACCTATGAGGCTCTTTATGATCATAATCAACCTTGTCAGGAGTATTATCAAATCTATGTTGAGCCTTATCAAGTTTTTCATGATCCTTATTATCAAGAGCATGATTCCTACCTTCCTTATGAGCCATATCAATCTCAAGACTATATTTAATCTTTACCATATGTATATGATGTTGCATATGATCAGTCTTGTCTTCAAGAAATAATGAATGAAATAGAGCTCAAAATACTAGCATATGTAAGGAAAGTCTATTCAAATTCTCAATATGAAGAAGTGAATGGTTTATTTAAAAATGTGTCCAATGATTTAAAAGAGATAAATGGGTTTTGTATTCTTGTATTGGATAATATGGAGGCTTGGAAGAGGTAGAAAATTGAGTTGAAGTACTTTTCTACAAAGGGTTTTTGTGTTCCTTATTCTCATGAAGTTCTTAATCATGCCCAGTGTGTGTTAAGGGAGATTCCTAATTGTATTTAAGATCCTATTCAGGAGATTAAGCCTTCATACAGTCCTCTTTATTCACCACTCATCTCTTGAGCACAAGTTATCCATGAAGACAAGGAGATTGTAGACTTTGATGAGGTAATTTCCAACTGAAATGAATAGAATATAGAGGTCTTTAAGATTTTCTCTTTATCTCCTCTCCAAAACTCCCTAGATCATTCCATTATTCTTTATATTCCAAAATCTGATCATGATCAACCTCCCATGCTTCATTCTCCCTCTCAAACAAATGAATTTCATCACCTTCCCACCATCTCCCTTCTTTAGGAGGGGCTTGTTCTCTAGAAGATTCAAAAAGAGGTTGTAGCTATAGGTGAAGTTCTTATAGATTGTGTAGAGGATGCTTTAGGTGTGTTTGAGGAATAATTTCCTATTGATACTTCACTAAAGGTTGTAGTTGAGAATCCAATTATAGTTAAGAATGATAATGTTGATCTTGATGTGGAGGAACTTCAAGAGGAGATACTAACAATTGAAGTCATAAATGAGTTATAGTTATCTCCTATTGAGAAGGATCTAGATAGATTTCAAGTTGATTCTATTCAAATAGATAAAAATGAGGAACAAAAAGATGATTGACAGTTGTACTTTGAATCTCTGCATGAAATTGAAGAGTTCTATACAAATATGTTATGTATGAAAGAGCATGTTTATGAGAAATTTGATCAAAAATCACCTATTTTAGATCATAATATAGATTGGGTTGCCTATTCAAATCTCCTTGAAGAGCTAGATAAACTTGAAATAGTTGATAAGAAGGATGAGGTCACTCAAGGACAATGCATAGATGAGATATCAATTGACAAGGGGAAAATGACAAGCATCATGAAAAGGATCTGGAAGTACTAGATGAATTCATCTTTTTTGGTGACTAGTTTGTTGTTGATGACTCATTTGGGGAGATGTTCAGAGAGTTGGTGGAAAAATAAATGAGTCATGAAATGTTATGATTAATACACATCCTATCTTGCAACTTATGCCATCTCTTAGAGTTAATCAGTTTATGAATTTCCCTTTTGATCCAGGTGGATCATGATTTGTCATGGTTAGCTAGGTTACTTATTAGTTTGTTTTCCTCTAAGTGTTGTTTAATCACATTAGTTTAGTCTATTTTGTCCCAAATAAGTTCTTGTTTGCACATTTGCTTTGTTTAGTTAGGTTTCCCTGCTTTGTGTGTTTCCTTTCTTATTTTGGAGGCTGAAGGTTATATTTTTCAAATTAGAGGTTGTACTTACAATCATGGTTTAGATTTATCATCACTGTGTGAGTTTAGTATCATGTTTATGGTCTGAGTTCTCAAGCATAGTGGGCATGCTTCCCAATAGAATCACCAAAATGTTGACAGTTTTGACCCCATAGGTCAAATTATCACCCTTATCATTCTAAACTTTACATAACCATGCTTCTTTGTCCAAATGTTAGGAATTGGTCTTGTTAAATTTTTTTTGAAAGGGATATTATTCTTTTAGGAAACTCCTTTTCAAATTTTTGGAAGGCCTCTACCATTTTTCCAAAAGATTCTATTTCATAAATCTTGAAGGACTTTTCAAGGGTGAGTGGACCGTTTCAAGTTTGCCAAAGGGTAAGTCAAAATGAGGGACCATTTGAAAAAGTTTGAAGGTCTTTTTATTTTAGAAGGGTCATTTATAATAAAGCTAAAGGGTAAGTGGACCATTACAATAACTCCAAATGGATATTTTGGAAGAGTTGATTTCAAAGTTGCTAGAAAGGACATTTATAATCTATACAAGGGGTCACTATCCCTTTAAGAAAGTCACTTGGTATAAGTTCTAATGGACATTTCTGAGAATTCTAAAGGGTTGGAGTCCCTCTAAAAAATTTCATTTTGGAAATTCTGAAGGGGTTGTCAAAAATCCTGAAGGGTAGTTTAGAAAGGCCGAGAGGTTCCTTACAGAAAACTTGAAGGGCACTTTCCCTTCAGGAAAGTCCATTATCAAAATCAATAGGGACATTTCATTAATTTGGAAGGTCTAGAAAAAATTCTCAAAGAAATGAATTTATTTAGAATTTTTGTCTGAAGGGAATGGAAAAATAAACAAATGAAAGGACTTTTCAAAAATTTTGAAGGAATTCCTTTGGACAAATTGTCCAAAAAAATTCCTTCAAAAAACTTGTCCGTGAGAAAGGGACCTTTACAATACTTCTGAACCCCTTAGGAAAATGATTAATTTTAAAAATCCTGAAGGGTATTTACCCTTCAAAAAAGTTTTTAAAAAAAGTTTGAAGGGATCAAGAAGGAAATAATTTAGACTTTTTGTCTGAGCAAAAATCACAAAGACCCAATTCCTTTAGATAATTTGTTGGAAGGAATTTTTTGAGATTCAATATTTTACTTGAGGAAAAGGCCCAAAGGAATACATGAATTCATTCATAATTTTTTTAAGGAAAGTACAAATGAAGAGATAATCCATAGGAAATGGTTCAAGCCAAAAATTGAGGAGGAAATCCAAGGCAAAAGGGGAAAGAATCCAAGAAGGAAATGAACAAAAAGAGATAATCCATGAAACAAAAAAACCAAAATAGATATGCTAGAAAGTTTGAAAGAAAGAAAACTTGATGAAAATAAATAGGGATAGAAGTAAATAGTATACATGTAATTTATCCAAGCTTGAAGCAAAAAATGAAGAAATGAAGAGCTGAGAACAAGAGACCAATAAATTTCAAGGACATGAGAATGGACTTCATGCATGCTCCTAAATCTTCAAAGATATTTTTAATGCATGTTGAGTTAACTATTCTTATTTTGGAGTTGACTATTCTTAATTTAGAGTTGAATAGTTATCAAGAGCCACATCCACTCATGCTTTCCATGTAAAGGAAGATTCCTCTTATTCCAACTTAGCTTCAAGTTTAATTAATAGGAATATTCCTTTGAAGATTATGGCATGGATTTCCATGTAAGAGTTTGACTTGTCAAACTTGGGTCCACTTCATCCCTTTAAATTCCAACATGGCAATGATTTCATGCATGTGCTCTTGTTTATCTAGTTAAAGGTTTTCAATGTTCCAGTAGTTCAAACAAAATTCTAAGTTTAAAATTAGCATTGATTTCATGCAAAGGAGATTGTTCTCTTCTTTCAAGTATTTTAAGTAGAGTTCTTTATTTGGATATTGGTGTAGCTTTACATGTATGGAATATATTAACCCAAAATAAGCCCACCATCCTTTTGAAATGCCAATGTGATTTTCATGAAAGGCTTAAGACAAAAATTAAAATTTATTTGAAGACTACATTATCTTTTGATAGCTCAATTTTGACTTGGTTAATGTGGGAATTAATCTCCTCTTCTATTTTTAGCACCAATCTTTTGGTTGTTTTATACTTTTCTATATAAGTTGTCTTTTCAGTCTTGATTCATATCCCTCTTTTGGCAAGATCAAATTCTACCAAAGACTAAGTTTGTAACCTTTTTCAAATTAATAGGACTATTTTTATTTTCCATAATGTTTGTATAGTGTATTCATGTCAATGATTTGCATAAGTGATAAAGTTTCTCTTCCTTGTTAAGACTTGATTCTTACCTAGCAACATAATTGATTAGTTTATGTAGTCATGTTCTATTTTTGATGTCTCTTAGATAAATTTATAGTGGAAGCTATTGGGTTGTTAGTGCCTTAAATCAATCCTAGTCCATCATTTATCTCAAGCTTTAATTAATAGATAAAACCTCCTCATGAAATACTTGTGCATGTTGGTCAATTAGAGTTGAAAGTTTAGCCTCTTTTTTTCTAAATTAGTGTTCTTAGGAGCTCAAATTGAGTGGATCAATAAAAAATATAGGTTTATCACCATAATTAGATAGTATTTCCATTCAAGTTTCTCTCTCTTTTCCCAGGCAATATGTAGAGTAGAGTAATATCTTAATTTATAAACCAAAGGGAGCTAACCCTTAGAATGTAGATATTCAATCCACTTAGAAGGTCACCCACAACATAGGATTGTTTCCATATTTTAGTAGACTATGAAGACATAAAACTACCTTCACAAGGGTGCAAGTCTTATTGACAACAAACATCATATAACAAGGTTAACACTTATTGAGAGGAAGAAGTAAACTATTTTTCATATCCTTCTCTTATTTTTAACTTTTTCATGAGTGATTATTTAAGAATTATGAAATTATATATGTCCCTTCTCTCTCTCCTCTATGTACTACCTTAAATATCATTATATGGATCCTTACACTTAAGTATGATGAATACCTACTCCTTTTCTATGCCTTTGATCAACAGATGACTAGTTTTACTTCCTCTTATGATTGTTTATAGTGTAAACATTTGAAAGGTTGATCTAATCAAGTGTAGATTGACTTCAACTTGGTTTGTTGTCTCATTATTTTTACCTTCATGAAATTTTATTCACTATTTGAGGTTGTATTTAGTGTCATTGGTGGTCATAGGTGGATCATGAGTGGAACATATCTTCCTTCCTAGTCTTACAATACATTACCTCTTTACAAATCAATGATGTAACAATTTTAGTTTAAGAGTAGTGTATGTTCATTTAGTCCTATATTTCATATTGCATATGCAAATGAGTGGTATTGGTCATGAATTTTGGTGCATCATCTCATATATACAAAGTTAAATGCTATTGATCTATTAATTAATCATAGCTCAAAGAAGATAAATCCTAGATACACTTCTAATTATTGATACATTACATATTCAAGGTAATGATCAAGAATGATCTACTAAACCTAACTATTGTGGCATCAATTTTCACCCTTGGAGAGGGTTCTTAAATCTCTCTCAAATTGAGGTAGACTATGGGGAAAAATCCAGGCTGTGGGTCACCTATGGTGGGGTTGGACCTCCAGAGAAGGTTGACTTCTTTTTTATGGATAACCTAAACTAATGTTTGCACTAAGAAAAGGTTAGAAGGGGTAAAATTGATCCTAAAAAAGATAAAAGGTGATAAACAAAATTTAAATGAGACTCTTATATGCATGAATTAAAGACTGAGGAAGAATAAGACAATGCTAGCTCACATAATCTCATAAAACTTAGTTGCATAAGTGTTTCATAAGCTAGATTCAAGAAATAATGAATGAATGAAAAAATAATTTATAAAACTCACCAAGATATTTCATCAATGATAGAAAGAGCACTAACTTAGACCTAAAACTAACTTGAAGACACCTAGAAATGATCAAGAAAGAAGGACAATTGGCATGGAAGATTATCCATCATAATTTCAGCATTCACAAGGTTTGTTACACACAATTTAGAGATGAGAGATAGGTAAAGAAAGTATTTATTACTTCAAAATGTCTTTCATACAAATTTTGAAAGTGTCTAACATTATCAAATGAGAGCCTCTTATACTCAAAATTGAGAGATAATTTTCTATCAAAAGTGAGAGAGAGTATTTTATTCTAAAAATTGAGAGAGATTACAAATGGAAAGGATGGGGTGATATAGAGAAAGGAAGAAGAGAGAAGAGGTATCACACCATCTAAGATCATTAAATGATCTACCACCATATTTTAATGAATGATCCACCATATTTTGATTAAACTATGGCTAACCCTTCATCAACAAACTAACCTTTATTTTCTCTAATAAGTCTTCAAGATTTTCTCATTAGTTGAGAAATGCACTAGAAGATAAGAGTATGTTATGTAGATGATGAGTCATGATATTGCTATGAAGAGAAAACCCTTATAGTATATACAAAGAATTAAATGATTCACTTGTACTCTCTAATCCCCAAATATACTCTTTGAACATTTATCCACCTTCCACTTGGCTTCATTATAAGGACAAAGTCCTGATATCTTTGGACTTGATAGAGCCATACCTAAGTCTACTTTTAGCGACTGTAAGTACCTGATTTGTCAAGGATATAGACATGTCAATAGATGAGACATTTTTTCATAACAATATATCTACCCCTATTCCATTTTATAATAGGTATTTACTATAGATTTAAAATCAGTCTAATTTATTAGTTTTCCTATAGTCAATATCAATGAAAAACTATAGGCTACATAGCTTCCTTTTTGAACTATATTAAGTTTAAACAAACCTATTCTACCTCTAAAACTTGTGGAAGTTGAGGATTCCTTATATACATAGGTATTATTTAAATAATAATGATCATAATCATGAAACAATGTTGTGACCCCAAAAAATTGGTCTCATAAGTTATAAATATTTAAATTAGAGGTCAAGGCTATGCTTTAATGGTGATGAAACTTCATCATAACCATCCTAACTATGATTACATCTAATTCAATATGTTTGATTGAGATATAATGGTTAAATATGCCCTTTTAAACATTTATATGGTTTGACCTTAGGTTTTGCTTTCCATTTTAAGTACCTAGCTTTTAACTTTTGATGTCAGCCATTGATCTTGAACCAAGACTTCTAGATTATGACATCTGTCAGCTCTGCATTCATTCCCAAGATATTGATATTATCTCCACAATTTAATATGATTAAACCACATGGTATCATTGTATTTTATTTAAACTCCTTGACCTTTGACCTTATGTGCACCATTGATCTTCCTGATTTGATTGAACGTGTATCATCAATCTCCTTCTAATTGATTGAATGCACACTATTAATTTGCTTGGTCACTATGATCATGCCACTTAGCATAATTTCACTTAATATTGAGATATTCTAACTTGCTGATCTAGATTTAACCATTATATCTTAGATGCATGTTCAAATTCATGTCATTGTATCTACTTGGACCCACTAACCATATCATGTTACTACTCACCATTAGATATTTGATGGGACTGAATGTAGACCATTGATCTTGTTCAAAGCTCTTTTTGACTTAATCACTTTGAGTGCACTATAGATATTCTACTTGATCTCTTGATATGTTGACATCTATCATATCTTCATTCAACCTTAGGCATGTTTGAGTCTAAATTTTTATTTCACAATGCCCAAACTTTACGTCTATGTGCAAGTCCCACTCTATAAGTTCAACTTTGAAATCTTATATCTTGAGATAACAAACTCATCAAGATATGAAATTTGAATATCATGATCCTAGTACCAAAAACATCATTTCCATGTGATATTTTATCTTGAGAGGATTCATAAGCATATTTATAAAATGCACAATCAATCTGACTAGTCCATTTATTCATGATGTTTGAGATGGTCTAGCTTTTCAAATCTTATGTAAGGAATTTTTATCTCTTTAGAAGGATCCAATGAATTTATAATAAATTTTGTGACTTGTTTTATGTCCTTGAATGCTTAAAACACCATGAAAACTTATTCAATATTCTTCCCTTACAACTCTAGACCTATTTCAAGACTTGCTTCTTAAAGATCAATAAAACACACTTTAATCTTACTTAAAGTATTTTAAAATATTTGTAAGAAACATGAGATATTCTTCTCCTATTTTTGGTCCAATAATTCCATCCATAACTCTACTCATCTCTCCAAACCATTTCTAGGCAAAATATTCTTATGTGCACCAAATTTAGCTAACATTTTTAGCAACATCTTGGGGTTGCATGCTTGTTATACAAGAGACTAGTGGCTTTAAACTAATCCATTAGATACATAGGATCATAGTATTTTATAAAACCTCATCTTGAAACAAGGACCAAAAGGATCAAAAATAACAATTGTACCCAAGACAGTTATTGAAAGGGAAGCACATAACTGAAAGAAATGTTCTCAAAGCACTTAGAGGAAAACATATAAAACTAATATAATATGTTACAATATCATATAATATCTAAAAAATCTTTTAATAAAAAGTATTTAAATGAATTCTATTTATTGGGATGGGTAATACCTCTCCATCCAGTTGGGCAAGCTGAAAAACATTATGTTATTTGCATCCATGGATCATAAAGGAACACTCCACAAGCTATCAAACTTTTTATGGTTTCCTAGATTGGCCTTATTTTAGTCTAATTTGAGGAATAGGTCCAATTCCTTTAAGTCCCTTACTATATCTCTCTTTTCAAAGGATTTCTTGACTTGAGCTTGATGTGACTCTAATGTCTTCATTTCAAGGACCCTAGTTTCTTCAAGCTCTATGAGCTCTATCATCCTCATGTTCATAGGTTCATTCTCCATCAAATCAAGTTGATGGGATAACTCCAATGAAGGTATTTCAAGAGAAATGGTAAATTAGGCTTCTCTTCCATATATAAGGATATGTGGATAATTACTAATAATAACTTTGAGAATCACTAGATCAACCCATAGGGTTGTTCTTAGCTTTGTATGCCACACTCTTTTATTTTCTTCCATGGTCCTCTTGATAATCCTTAGCAAGTTCTTTTTTATGGACTTTACCAGTCCATTACCTTTGGGATAGTAGTTGGATAATTAGTTGATGTAGATGCCTAGTTTAAGTTCCCATTCACTTATCTTCATACCAATAAATGTTAAGGCATTATCTAAAATTATAGTAGATGGGACACCAAATCTAGTTACTATACCATCATATAAGTCCAATGCTACTATATCATTGGCTTGTTTCAAGGTAATTTCTTCCATCCACTTGGTGAAGTAGTCTGTTGGAGTTAAAGGAATTGGTGAAGTACTAAACTTGAAGTTGGATTTATCATTCTTATGAATTCCAACCCTTATTACATGAAGGGTTGCTCCACCTAAATTGGGTTGAGTAGAAGAGTTTTTAATATTTGTTTTCCTATAAATAGAGCACACTTCTAAAATTTTCTAACCCATGCATAGGAATCTTTTAAAAGGATGGGACAATAATAACCAACCCTAATTATTTTTACTATTATTGTTATTTGATCAAAATTTCCTCTTACAAGTCCATCATGAAACTACTCTAAGATATTTTTCACTTGATTATCATTAATTCACCTAATAAGTACCCCATTGAGGTTATTTCTAAAAATAACACCATCAAATAATGCATAAGGTATGGACCGAAGCTTGAAATACCTTATTTTTTCTTTGTCCAAACCTTGAGGGCATTCTCCTAACATCAAGAAATGTGTCATGTCTTGGAGCGAATTGTTATGAGGTGGAGATGCATCTATCTATGATTTGTCTTATGTCACCAAAGCAAATTATTTGTCTTCTTGAATATCATCCACCATATGTTCATACAAGCCTTTGCCTCTTATCATCTTGGTGACTTTGATTTCTACATCATACTCTATGACCTTGGTAATCTAGCTTGCTCTTTTCTCATTCAAATCTTTGTTGAGGAGAAAGTCCCTCACTTTAGGATGAGACACCATAAGATGAACCTTACTATTGGAAAGGAATTGGTATGAAATTTTTGAGGCTCCTTAAAGTTTCAATAACTTGATTTTCTATAAAAGTGTACCTCACCTCATATCCTTCTAGCCCTTAACTAAAAAAGGGAATTGGTTGCTCAAGTCCTTTACTATCTTTATAAATCAACATATTTGACATGTTTTTAATGTTGGAAAAGGTGTAAATTATGAAATCCTTTGAGAAATTAGGATTCATGAGTGAGGGTGCTTGGGTAGTGTCTTGTTTGATGGCCTCAAATGGTGATTTACCCTAATTTTACCAAGGAAACACTTGGATATTCTTTATCATGGTAGTGATGGGTTTGACCAAGTTTGAAAAACTAGGTATAAACCTTCTCACAAAGTTTATCTTCTCAAGGAAGCTCTTGATTCTTTTTTTCTGCTTAGGTAAATAGTGTTAGGATAACACTTATTATATTAGGGTCAATGCATAATCCTTCCTTTGAAACAATGTGACCTAAAATTTTGCCTTCATGAACAAAAATCACACATTTATTTGGATTTAAAGAGATCCTATACTCTCTAAATATTTTGAAAATTGAAATTAGATTGTTTATGTGCTCACTATCCTTCTTGGAGAAAACTATGATG
This sequence comes from Torreya grandis, assembly GCA_037957365.1. NCBI lineage: Eukaryota > Viridiplantae > Streptophyta > Pinopsida > Cupressales > Taxaceae > Torreya > Torreya grandis. The sequence continues at coordinate 54,949 of JARHVA010003707.1, forward strand.
TCATCCAAGCAAACTAGTACCATCTGATTCAACAACATTTTAAAATCCATGTCCATGGTTCTTTGTAAATTTTCCCTAGAATTTGATAGTCCAAAAGGCATCTTTTAGTAATCATATGTTCCCCACTTTGTGTTGAAGATAGTCTTATACTGATCTTCCTCTCTCACTAGCACCTATTTGTAACCTTAATATCCATCCAAAAGGGAAAAACATTTTGAACCAATAACTATCTAGAGGATTTTATTCATAGATGGTAATGGATAGCGATCTTTAAAAAAATCCCTATTCATATCCCTTAAGTAAATGCACAATCTAATTTCCCCACTCTTCTTCCTCATAGGTACCAGTTGGCTACCCATGAGGAGTGATTAATGGGAAAGATGATCTTGGAATCAATTAAATAGGTCAATTATTACCTCATAAGATCTTCAATTTTGGGGTTTATTGGCCTCTACTTTTGCTTGATAGGCTTGGAATTAGCCTCTAATTCTATAGTGTGTTGGGCCAACTTGGGATAAAATTATCTCAAGTCATTATATTCCCAATCAAAGATGTCTACATATTATTTACAAAGATATATGAAATCATGCCTCTCACCTTTAATGCATACCTTCCCAAGCTTGAGGATATTGTCCATAAAGATAAGGACCCTTTCATAGTTCTCTTCACTTGTTGACATCACTACCATATCTTTTCTCATATGGTATCTCTCATGGAAAAGAACTTCAAGGGTGACTAGCCCTTTAGGAATCTTGTTAGATCTTAACTAAACAATTTTCTCCTCATACTGATGTTGAAAATTTTCATAGTTTATGTAGGAAAAATTTTATTCCTACTGTAAGAAATAGGTAATTTACTTGTCATTCTCAAAGACCTACTACTGAGATTCATTGTCTAGCACCGATGGTCTCACCACCACTTTGACATGTGGCTATACATTGGTCTTTTTAAACTCATTTGGGATAACAAATTGAGATCCCACAAATACCAACATATTAACATGTCCATTTTGGTTCCTTAGTAATAATTGGATGTTAAAATCCTTAGAATCCTCAATTGAGTCCCACACTTTATGTTTGTAAGACTTTATCAAGGGCTTCTTGGTGATATTTTGGACACCAACCTGGTACACTATCAGCTCACTATTCCTATAAACTTGTAATTATTTGATTCCTTCTTATTTACCCATTAAAGGCCATGGATAATGCCTTCATACTCTATTTCATTACAAGAACAACTGAATTTTAACCTATAAGAAGATAAATACTTATCATTGGAAGGGGATACTATCATTTCACCTACACCTACTCCATGTTTTCTCATTGAACCATCAAAGAAAATTTTCCATAAGCCACTAGGATATTCTTTTGGTCTAATGAGGGATGATATGCACTAATTCTCTTCATGTAAATAATACATACATATGTCCCTCTCTTCAACTCTTTCTAAGGTATCAACTAAATGATTTTCATTCTACATTTCATCTAAGAACATATCTAGTATCTCTTTAGGGTGAGTATTAGTTCTTGACCAACCATATGTTCATCTTCATCAAGAATGGTGAAATTGAGGTTTATGATGTCTAGCCCATAAGGATATATGTGGAATTTTTTAATGGTCTCAACTTTGATTGATAATTTTGTCTCATATCTTGTTCTAAATGCCATATATGACTAATCTACTACCAAATAACCTCTAATATTTACTGTGAATTCTCTAGATAAACATAGTGAAAAACAAGGAGGTAGATAAAGGATTAATACATATTAAACCATTAAGACACTAGGACAAGAATCTAGGGTCAAGTTGAGATCTCTGACGATACTAGATGGCTTGGTGGAAGAACCATCAAGCTACAACATTCCCTTAGACTAGGACTCATATTTTAGACCAAGATGATTAGCTATGGAATTTGGTATTAATGAGGTGTTATTCCCATTTTATACCAAGAAAATGTGTAGTAAAGAGTCACCAATAATTACTAAAATGTATAAGGGAGGAGTTTTGACCACCTTACATGGTTACCTCTCATTTGGTCCTTTAGTTACATTGGTGAAAACCACATTCTCCTTGACTGGTGGTTTCGTAAAAATATTGATTCTTGACAACCCTTCTTGGAGGATGTCTAATTGAATAGGCATGGAGATCATATCCAACATTGGCACACTCATATTGGAACTTTTCATTTGTTCCACAATGTTGATGGGTGAACCACCAACCTTTGCTTGTACTTTGGGAGCTAAAATTGCGCTTTGAGTTTGTGAGTTTTGGGGAACAAAGACAATCCCATAATTTTGATTCCTTGGAGCTATTAAAACCTTTTGAATAGTAGCAAGTTTATTTGTATTTGATATTGAAGGAGTAATGATAGGAGGTTCCTTGACTACTTCCTGATTACCATCCATGTTCTTTCTTTTAAACATTATATTAGTTACCACTGGAATGTATCCCTAGCTAAAACTAGCCTACTAATTGAGTACATAACACTCTTATTACTTATAATTCACCATTTTATAATCCAACTAGATTGGTCCTTGATCAAGGATTTGACCTTTTTTAGGCTCTTCTCATTTTCTCATCATGTGTACCTCTATGTTTTAAGACATAAGGTCTTGATTATACCCATAATTGGTAGCTTTCTACCATTGATCATTGAAATCTTGATTGAATTCAATATTTAAGATGATGGATTTGTTAAAAGATGGATTTTAGGGCATGGTACCCTTATATTCTTGAGAAATATTATTTTGAATAGGGACTAAGGTGTTGGAAGTACTTGAAACATTTGGATTATAGCTGCTCTACTTATTATAGTTAGGTTTCCCTTGTCCTTGTCCTTGACCTTAGCCTTAGCCTTGGATATTTCCTTTTTAGGTTGGCCTATTTTCTTGATAAGATTACTACTAAGGTTGATATGAGGCTTGGTAAGGCCTATTGAAAGCTTTATACCTCTTAACATACACCAGTTCATGTTCCAAATATTGGAACATGCTCTTAATCTCTTGAAAGTTTTTATGTTCTTGGGAATCATGAAATTGACTAGTGGAAGCCTTTTCTTACTTAGGTGAGGGTATAATAACAATTGTGTAGACACCTAAATCTAGCCACTAATAACCCCCAATCAGGATTTTGACCAATTTCCACCCAAAATGCAAATTTGACCTAAAAACACTAAAACATGCTAAATGATGTGAAACTAACATATTCGAGTGCTGATTTTGCCCAGGGTATCCCTAAATGGGGTAATGCAATTTATGGCCAAGCTAACTTTGATCAGATCTTTTTGAGTCAAAATGCTAATTTTGTACCTAGGTGTTTTAGATTGTTCTTTCTTATCAAATCTCCTGCATGAGACACATGCCTTTATTATTTGATGTTGGTAACATCCTAAATGGGATAATGGATCCAACACATCTGACATTGCCTTCCAATTCTAATCTAGTTAAATGTTAGACCAATAATAAGGCATTCTGATCACTTTAAGTAATTTTTACACAAAATACTTAATCATGATTAAGATCTAATTAAACCAAATTAGAGCCTGATCAATAAATCCATGAAAACTTGTTGAAAACTTGTTTTTTTTGAAAAATTGAATATCTACATCATCAAGTGACCTCATTTCTTGAGAAGACATCCCTAGGCCATAAATGACACAAATATTAGGATTCATGCCTCCCATGCGTCATCAATGCCCTCCATGCCTCTTAAGTGCTCCTCTATCTTAAATATTGATGAACCTATTTATAAATTTTTATTACATAATTGAATCAATCCTCAACCACACATCTTCATCTTAGGGTGGACTATTCAGGTTGATTTGAGACATTCTCAAAAATCTATAAATAGAGAGGCCATGAACAATAACATGCTAGATAAATAATGAAATATGACATATATTTTATTTGATATAAAGCATCATGTATTTATGTGTTTATATATTCTTTTAATTGATTCCAAATAAAAGGAAACAATAATGAAAATGAAGGTAGAAAACTTTGCATCGAAAAGTGAGAAACATCTTCTATCATTATTATCATGATTAGACAAAATAAAAATCAAAATATATAGAGATCTAAAATATGAATATGAGTTCTAAAAGGCTAGAAACATAAACCCTAAATGTATTATAATTTTTTATACTATTCAAAGTAAGTTAGGTTCACCAAATGATTTAACATTTTAAGGTAATTATGGAGTTTAAAACCCTAGGTTGTTAAGGGTATGGAATATTAATATTAGGGAATAAATATAAAATAATTATAGAAACTAATTTATACAAAAATTAACCTAATATGATTATTATAAAAATAACAATGAATTATACAAAGATATACTTAACTAAAAATTGACAAATGGATAGTTGATAGCATGGAAATTAGTATAGAGACCGGTTAGGGTGTCATCAATAGAAATCTGAAGTCAAAAGTTCTCATGGATAGTAACAAAATATTTTGGATATTATCAAACTATTCTAGTGTCATTTGGGGTGCTACTATATCCCTTATAGGTAGAGACTGTGAGCTTTTAGGTAGAAATTTGCTTGAGTTCAAGATGCATGTGCCTATGTGCTTGAGTTTTGGATCATTGTATTTAATTGATTTGAAAACAAAACCCTATATCTCCATGATATTAGGGTATTTGAAGATCACAAGTATAAAAATTGTGATGTTAGATAGATAGGCTAGATGTGACCTTAACACCCCATTGTGTTTATATTTTCCTACATACCAATACCTCGAGAGGGGATCAATCCCAATATAGTTCTCCCACCTAAGTGCTTGGTGTAAGTGAAAGTGATTATGAATATGAGTGTCTGTTTATGTTCTTTGAGTGTGCATTTAGACTATAAATATAAGTATTTTGAGCTCTAGGATACTATAGATGGTAGTATGTAGAATTATATTAGAATAAAGATCAATAATCTTGATTTTCACAGCTTATTTTTGATATTGTTTGAGTGTATTTTAATCTAATTTCCATCTATTGGGTACAAGATAAAAGTGGTGTATATATATGGATTTGGTGCATTTAAAGATGTGTAATATGTCTAGGCTAACCCTAAAGAGTCTTGAAAAATTTAATATTTTTGTTAGAGGAGAAAAGAGGTAAGGGATAATAACACAGTCCCTTGGTTATTATCATAGTGCACTAGTGTCTAAAAGGTCATGCTAGTCTCTAAGTGGTAGAATCTAGTACACTAGGGGCCTAGATGCCTAGAAGATGGTCTAGGAATGCTTTTGGTACATCCAAGGATGGGTTAGACCTACACAAAAGTTGAATAAGGATAGAAAGAGGCCCTAAAATAGGTCTAGGGATAAGATAGGGATAAGGGGTCTCAAGTGACATTTTATGTGACTACACATGGTGCTCAATTTATCTTTTTTTTAATTTTTACATGCCATAAAGTTATGGATATTATATATTATGTGCATGCATACATATTATTTATTTTAATAACTTTTAGGGTGGGTTTTATATAGTCATAACTTTGAAGTAGTTCCATTTTTAGTTTTGCATGTAACATAAGTCATGAAATATCTACATGCATACAGTTTGAAATGTGTTGTCTTTTGTGTATGAAATATGTTGGATTAGATTCTTACAAAATGGAAAAGTTACCTTTTTTTAACTCATGTTTGATTAAAACCCTTCTGCATGAAATTTTTACAGAATAAAAAGATTATGTAATTTCATAGTGGTTTTGAGTATGAATAAAAAATAAGTTTAGTTTCATTTTCTTGATAAGGACTAGATATTGAAAAGGTTTTAACATTTTTTTCAAGTTAAATTAACATATTATTGATTATCTTAGGTGATTTGGGTATTTTGAGTTTGTATACATTTGAGAGAAATAAACAAGGGCCTTAGGGTTTAGAAATAAAATGGTTTTAAGTTAGTAAACTTGACACAAAGTAACAATTTTGAGTTTTGAGTTGATATTTAGATGAATTTTATATTTTATATTGTATTAGTATAACCTAATATGGGTAGGATTTAATGGTATATGATGTTGTCTCTTGGTTAAATAATTGCATGAATATTTTTATGTAATTATATTACTAACACATATATGATATTTGATCATGTTGCTTGCATTTGAATTTTGAGAAATTTTTAGGATTAACAAAGAATGAGACTTGTTAAAATTTATTTTATATTTTTAAATCACTTGGTTTTTGATTATGTATAATTATTGTAAGTTTATATTGATCGAAATGGTTACAATTTTTAGTTATCCTTCATTCATTATATTTATTTGAGATATGAAGCTTGTTTAAATATGAAAATATGTTGTTTTTTAGATCATGGTTGTGTTTTAATATTGTGATATTGGAAACCTATCTATTATTTTCATCATTTTAAATTTGGTTTTTTTAGTGGAATAAAATGGTTTGAAATAGATTGAATAGTGATATTTTGACTATATTAAAGTCATTTTTGATTACTTAAAAAATTATATGAAATTATTATTTGAATTTATTTAAAATTTTAAAAGGTTAGGGTGGATCCAAGATTATCACAATTTAGGAAGGAATTTTTGGGGTAGATATAATGCATGATAGGATAATGATACTCCTTCATGGGGTAGTTATCATAAGATACCATTCCCTAGTTGTAGGGATGTAAACACTTTAGCTAGGCCTTTTCACCATGTAACCAATATATCAATACATTTTTATGTGAGTGATACTACATTATTAAAATTATTGGATAATATCCCATCATCTTCTATTAGTTATGGTGGTGTATCTCATAGAGGTCTAAAAATATCCTCTTGGATATCTCATCCTTATAGTTGAAGTATTAAAAAAAATCCCCTCAGTGGAGTCATAATGATATTTATTCAATGCCTAATGATCCTCCTATATTCAATCATGTTTAATTATCTCTTGAGATCAACATGAACCTTGTTAATCCAAATCCCTCTCTGAATATGATTACTAGACCCACTTCACCTCTACCAGATAAACCCTTTTATTCTAACAAGAGATGTGTTGGCATTCTTATGAGTCAACCCATGGTGAGACATGTATTTAAGAAGGTAAAACTTAATATTATGATTATTATGGAGGAACTAATATGTTTGCATTATTTTTTACATCAATAAAATACATAAAATATTAGATAGATAAGGGATCCCCTCTCATTCATCTTATTTCTAGTAGTGACTTTGATTAAGCTATTATTTGATATGTTTATGTTAACTTGGTTATTCATTTTTATTGAGATACCAGTTATAATGTTGTTCTTGGATACTTTTCAATTTTTATATTCTTCAAATATATTTAATTTTTATAGTACCTTCATATTATGACATTGTAATATTGAGCTTCTTTTGATTAGTTTCAATTTAGATAGTAGAATTAGTATATTCATGTAGTATTAGATGATTTATATTGTTTACATTTGAACATATGATTTTTCTAGTTAAATGTTACTTTTATGGTTTATAGTGTTAATATGTTTAGATAATTTGACATTAGAATTTATTAATTATTAATTATATACATAATTAGATAATTATCTAAGTGATGTTTAAACAAGTCAAAGGACCCCCACCCATTATAAATTTTAATTTAGTTTATATTATTTAATTTAATCTCATAGACTTATTTTAAAGTGCACAATATAAATTTACATTATAAAATGTATAACATATAAAGTTAATTAATTATAAATTAAGGTACTTTTAAAATTCAATTAACTTTATAACTATAACTAACTAAAATTAGTTATAACTTAAATCATAACTATCTCAAGGATATTTTATTTATAAATATATTGAATATACATAACAAAGTGAGAAAACACATAGGCACTAATAGTTATTTCATTTTAAACTTTCATATCTTTCTTCTTCTGTGAAAGTATCTATGAGATTGAATAATCACTTGTAGATATACTAAGCAATATATTCTATGATAGTGAAGTAATATGATTGAATAACATAGGTATATCTAGATTTATTTATTAATTTATAGTTGATTATATAAAATATTATCAAGTATTAATCTCTTTTCTTTTTGCATACTTTTAGTCATATGTGCATAACTTCATGTAATTCTCCCAAATAATGATGAAAACATTGTATTTTATGACAAATTGTCAGACTTTCAATTGTATAGTGATCATTTGTTGAAATATTTTTTGGAAATTAGACTTATTTCTAGTTTTTTCAATAAAATTACTCTTTCATACTACCAATTAGATTTTTGCATAAAGTCTTGCTATCTTTTCTTCTTAATTGTTTATCTTAGAATAGTTCAGTAGTTTTTTATTCTCTTAGATAGTAAGTTATTTTTATTTTTATTTTATATTTTATTCTCTTAATATTTATATTTAATTTATTTTTAGTTTCTAGTGTCGGTCCCAAGATCTTAATGTGTCTAAAGGCACTCATGTATTTGAGTGTTCTGAGGATGAAAGTCGGTGAAAATGCATATGATAAGGATATTCCTTCATTAATTTTATGTTTGATGTTTGTTCAGTAAAAAGACCAAATAGTTTAACCTTGTTTTACTCATACAGTAGTAATAAAACCACTAAGGGTTCAATGTATGTTTGGTTTCACTAGAATTAACTACCAACTAAAGGAAACATTATTCATTATTTGCCACTAAGTTAGACCTCACTGGTTTCTAAAATATGGGAGAGGTATTTTAAATCAAAAATAAACGTAAAATGGAAAGTAAGGTAGGGTAGAAAATAAATGATTCTAGGCTTGAAAGAGTGTTAATGCTTTACGAACTAAGTTGTATAAGTACCTTTTTGTATTTGTACCACTATGTGCTAAGTTTCATAGAAGCCTCTGACTCAACTTTACACAAGGAAAGAGGTCTAAGGAAAATGTAAAGGAATGCTTAATTTATAAACCATTCATTAAATATCAATACTTAAAATATATTTTAGTAGATAACACATATTCCTTAATATAGTATATAGCTCAAGTACGTAGATTATATGTGTTACAAATATAGTGAGAAAGATTTACAAACAAGTTAGAACAATAAATACATTATAACTATTGCATTCATTAGACTAAAAAAGAACTTGTTCAATTATTTTACATCAACACTTATTTAAAATTAAAATGACTAACACATTAGAAAATAAACTAAATAGTTTAATAGAAAGTAAGAAATAACATTCATTTAAGGGCAGGGGCCCTAGCCTGGTTGGCTAGGCATTTCTGTTGCAGCTCTGTTGGTCTCAAGTTCTAGTCTCCCCCCGCCCCGTGGTACTGATATTAGGTGTGTCTAGCCAGTGCTGCCAGTCATGTTAAAAATTTTACCAGGCTTTAAAAAAATAATAATAATAATAATAATAATAATAATAAATCATTAAAATGAAGTTTATTTACAACATGCCAACCATGGAAGACACTTAGAGTTAAAAAGAATTAGGAATAGTAGGTGTAATCTTGGGTTAATTTCAATAGTACTTTGAGATCAAAATTTTTAAAAATTCAAAAGTATTACAATTTATAATATATAGAGGATGGGGCTCACCTCTAAATAAAATGATATTCACATCTTGGCCACGATGGCATATCAAATTCTATTATAATTACATGAATTCAAAAATGGGTAGAATATACTCTAATTATCTCAAAACATACTTAAGGGCCCTCCTAATTGATACATGGATGATATATAGATGGATTACTTCCCAACTACTTAGACTACATCTCCTTGGTAGCCAATGCAACTATAACTAGGTCAAACTCCTAATCTATCTTATCTAAATTCATTAGTAGCTCATAAAAGATCACTTCTAATTGGGACACTAATATTTTATATACTTAGAGTGGGGATTTTATGGACACATTGACCTATAAGACCTAATTTATGTTTGCAATGGACTGAGTAGAGAGTTCAAGCACTATTTGGGCTCCAAACCTATTGGATTTTACCACTTTCTTTCTTGTGGCCTAGTCAAAGTGAACCAAGTAAATTCTGAACTTGCTTCTATCTAGATGAGTGACATCAAAGTGTAATAACACAATGATTTTGACCTATTTAGATTATTCCAATAATTTTTTCTTAGTTCTTTTAGAGGCTTTACTACTGTTTGCACCAATTTTAACCATTCTTCAATTGAATCCCTCATGCTGCTATTATATATTTGGTAGAGGCTCAAGTCTAAAGTGGGTATGAGATTCAATTCTAATAACATGTCCTTATGTAAGATTATGGAAAGTTTCCTACATTTTCTCTCCATGAGAAAAATTCTCTCTAAATATGTTTGATCCCCTAAAAGATGTACCATACTATCTACCAAAGTCTAAACCACTTCTCATAGAGATAAGAAATATTACTAGAGGGCATCATCAAATCATCTAATTAGACCTACATGGAAGGATATATTTACTTATACTTATAGGGCTCAGACCTTCTCCTACATGTCCTTCATCATCTTATCAAACATATCATGTGTATTAATAGGAACATATATTGGCTCCTCAACCAATTTCTCTTTTCTTAGGGATGTCTTCACTTTGGTGAGGGATAAGAGGTCTTGATGAGTTTTATAGACCACAAAGTTCCCTCATAGATGAAATTCTAGGTGACAGTCCTTATCATGTTTTCATTTGTGTGTTATAAGTCCCATTAGACTTGAGTATCACCCTACATAGTCATCCTAGGTGCATGTGACACTTTAACTACTCCCAACATAGAAGGAGGTGTTAGCGGAGTGACAAATATGGATGTGGTAGGTGGAGGTAGAATAAATGAAATGGAGGGAATGAAAGAAGAGAGAAATGGAATAATATGAAGCATGGGGATAAAAGGGGGTAGGATGAAAATAGAGGCCCTATTGAGTCCAACATACCACCATTTTTTTAAAATTGGGACCCTTTAGATACCCTAAATCTTAACCTAAAAAACATGACGTGTTGAGATCATTCATAGAATTTGAAGGTCATCCACTTTATTAAAGATAGGATTATTAATTTTTTTCACTTTAATTTTGTCTAACATTGATAATAAATGGTCTTCATGTCTTTTAGTTGTATGTTTCATGGCATTCTTGTTGATAAATCCATGTTCCAAAACCCTATCACAAACCCTTAGTTCAAATTTGAATATTTATGAGAACTAAACCAGTGGGAAATTTTAAAAATCCATTCTAGTCTTAATCATAAATGTCATGTTTAAAGCTTAGTCATTTTTTTTAACACAACTTAAACTTAGCCTAAACATGCTTGATCTCCTTTATTATTTCCCCCTTTTTAGTTCCTTGCATTTCTAACTAGGTCTAATATTCATTTTGTAGGGTCATTTTAATATTTCCTAACATGGTCCCTTTGATTTATACCTTATCATAAAGTTTTAATCCTAAGTCCCTATCATATTTATCTATAAAAATGGGACCTTAGCCTTAACACCTTAGCCTAAGTCTTTTATGTCACCATGGGTCCTAACTTAATTTCCTTGCTTTTTACAAATCTAATAGTTCTCACTTCATCACGAGGCTTGATCCAATGAAGCAAGGAAGACACCAACTTTAAATTAAAATGCATGCATCTAATGGGATCCTATGGTTCATACTTCCTTGCACCTTTAAATTTAATGGCATGAAGGCCCCAATAAATTTTATCCATTAGCCTACATCCAATGTTTCTTGCTTCATCTTGAAAACCTGATCAAACAGGTTGAGGCACAATTAAAAGGTCAAAAGATCATGGAAGGCATATGAGATTGACATGAAATATCCTTAAACTTAAGGCTTAAAAATAAAGGGGCCCCACACATTGAATTAAGCCAAAGTGTGTAACTACTAGGATCATGATTAGATGGATCTCACTTCATCATGATCTCTGATCATTTGGAGCGAGATGAATCTAAAGACCCAAGAAGCATCATGAACCCACCACATAGAATTATCCCATTGAAACCTAGGGACTTCAAGAGCTTAAATTTGACATTGTAATGAACATCATTTGATGCCCATGAGGCTATCATTAACATCCACAAGACCATCAAGTCCAAGTTCACCTAACTTTTGCTTAGGCAAAGAATACAATTAATCATGTCTTTTGAAGGGTCACTTAAATAATAAAATTAGCTTAGCAAAGGTTTAATCTATGTTTTTCATGTTTATTCATTTGGATAAGCTTATCTTTTATCTTTTATCCTAAGTCCTTTACATGGTTATGCACTAATTAACCTCCATGTACCTTGTAGGATCCAACAACTTTCCCTTCATTATGGAGCCCAATCAAATGGCATGAGGATAACCAGAATCCAATGATCCATACTTCACTATAGGAAGATGATCTAATGGTGGAAGGGTGCCAATGACTTTTCAAAGACCCTTGAATCTAACACATGTAAAATTCTTGTTTAATAAAGGACTGACATAGGATATAGAGCTCAATAAGGCCTATAGAGATGCCAAGTGCCACAACCACAATGCTTGGTATCAAAAAGAGCTAATCACAAACAAGGACCTAAATCAAAATCAATGGTTCATGGTCACTCACAGGATATTCATCCAATAGTGAAAAAGAAAAGGGGGTATTTTTTAAATGCCAATGGTTAGTACTCAAAATGAATTTATGAAAAATGCCATGAAAGGTCCAAATTGATGCCACATAAGTACCATGCCAGCAAAAAAGGACAAAACAAGAGATATTATGTGCTCAAAAATGCAAAGGTATAAACGAAAAGGTCCAAATAAAATCCCAATCACATATGAGCTAAATTCTAGATGAACTACCACCATTAAAGCTCTACAACACTAAACCTTACATAAAAGAGACCTAAGTGAACTCAATTAGTTACATTTAAATCTAAGAGAAGCTTAATTATGTTTTTTAGTTTAATAGAACATCACAAAGATCAATTTCAATCTAGTGTGAACAATTTGAAAGCGAAATCCATGGTAGCTCATAGGTGGTAGTTAAGAGAAGAGACAAAGCTCTATCTATCCATAGACAATGAAGGCAGAGTCTTCAAGGACACTGAATTAGACACCATAACCCTAAACAATGAAAACAATAATTGTTTTTAACTCTTATTCACCATAAAGGAGCTAAAACCCATCAACAAAGAAGATCAGACAATTTTCATGGTTAGCAAGAAGCACTATGACTTGATCATAGTTCAATTAAATGGACTTTATTATGCTCTTACCAAGATAGAGGTACTTCACTGTATCATTGTGATTTTTCCTATGTTTGTAGATTATAGGACTGACAATGACTAGATCATCTATAGGAGAACATCTAAAAGGTTTGCCTACATTTCCCCTCTAGATTTTGAAAGATACTATAAACTCCCAAAGCCCCATGTAGACCTAACCAAAATCAAGGAGTGGACAAGAAAAAATGACCTAGACACCATCCTTTTAACATGGTCATTTTAAGGGAATCATGTGTTCAAATACCTTGAAGGAAGGATCCCAATTGTATAATTTAAGGAAAGGATCAAAATAATCGTAACCTTATTAAATAGAGCATCGGGATCCCCCTCAACTACATATGTAAACAAGACCTGGGTCTCTTATGTATATTTCATGGTAGAAAAAAAGCTCGCCCTTCCTATTGGAGACTTTATTAGCATTCGCCTATGACACAAATTTGTATCCATAAATAAAAAGGTTAGAAAATAACATTTCATGATGTCTTACTTTCTTGATTCCCTACATGCATCCATCAACTTCCTAGGAATCAAAAATTGGGTTCTTTAGGGTAGAACCTACACCAATATTCAAAATTAGACATCTTAAAGTATAGGAAACATATGTAATTCATGTTTGACTATGTCTACCCAGCTTTAGTGGAGGCTATTATAGGGTTTCCCATGCCCAGGGTTCATCCATTGATCAAAAATTATGTAGAGATGATGGGTAATATCTAGTTCTATCCAAATTACATAGTTATCAGAATTGAGGGATTTATTACCTCACCCTATATATTACCTATCTATGTGCCTAACAAGTTGGTAGAATAATAAATTACCTCTCAAATCATTAATGGTGTTGATGGAGTTTTTAAAGAGAAGAGGAAGGGCCTTCTCCATCCCTTTCCTCTGATCATTGGAAAGACCATGCTATAAGATCAAAAGTAGGTGGAGATCATGTCTAACCATAGGGACTCATTTGGGTTCCAATAGAATTAAATCAAAATGTGGGATACCAAGAATATAGTGGGTGATAATTTAAAGATGAAACAATTACCTAAGCTAGTATATGTGCATGAACTCAATGTCCATGACACCATTTACATCAAGGTAAGTAGCTATGAAGAAGTGTTGACTACACTCAAGGGGTAAAATATTAATCTTGAGCATAGGTTAACAAGTGATGATAAAATAAAAATAGAGGCATGGTAAATGCATCCTTTCTAATATCATTTATTGCCTAGATCTTCTAGTCCACCTCAAGAGAATCCTCAGTTGGAATAGCCACAACCTCAAAGATAAATTGAATAAGGACATGACAACAAAAAACTAGAAGAGAGACCTAGAGAGGGACCCTCACCTTTAGCCTTACCCCAAATTCCACCATCTATAGTTGACTATTTAGACATGATTGTATTAAATCTAGATGAGATAGTCAAAGGTGCCCTTAGAGATCTTGCTGAGCCATATGGAACTAATGAGGAAGAGAAACATATTGAAGAAAAAAAATCCTAATTAATGGATCTTAGAGAAGAAAAAGGGAAATTATTTGTTCTTGATATAGTCCCAATGGTATCCAGGGAGAAAAGGAAGGTAGAGTTAGCATTAGTCCCTATTGGACTAAGAAGGCCAAGATTTACCCTTACTCAGCCCACTAGTGAAATTAATCTATTCAGTAAGGAATTCCCCATCCATGGGCCAATCATCCCTAATTTGTTATATATGGGAAATTATATAATATTCCATAATTTTCCCATTCATATTCATTAACAAAATCTATTGACATATATGTATATGATGACATCAAGAAATGGATTAGGGCTATAATGAAGGAATAAGAATAAATAAGGATTATGGACACTATAGGGCTAGAAAGTAAGAAAATGGATGCTCATGGAGCATCAAGTATCATAGGAATTGAGGTCCCAAAACATAAAAAATTCAAAAAACTAATTACCATGGTGTAATTCAATCTAGAGATAGCTAAATTACATAGGGTCACCACTAGAAAAGCCATGGTGGGAGCTAAATGATTCACCTTACAAAAGGTTAAACCTTTTATAGGTCTGACTCTAATTGAAGGACAATAGCTAGGTGAACATCCCATCCATGAAGAGAATGTTTAGATCTTAGTTGAGGCCCAATCAACTCATGTAAAGGTTGGGATTAGAGGAATGAAATAGAGTATTCACAATTTGGAGAAGGTGAAGGAAAACCTAGATACAATCCATTTTATCTATGCCTAATGCTATGTTAGATATGTTTGAAGCTTCCCTTTTCGACATGTTTAATTATCTATAGTAAATGAATATGAGGTAGGATACATTGACTATAGAGAATTAAACATATCAAAAAAAGAAGCTTCAAACATATCTAAAATAGCATCAGGCATAGATAAAATGGCCTATATCTATTTTAGATATGTTTAAAGCTTCCTTTTTTGATATGGTTAATTCTCTATAGTCAATGAATCTGAGGTAGGATGCATTGAGCCAACAAAGTGAAGTATCCATAGGAATGATAGTAAAATGTCAAGAGGCAGAGACCAAGTTAAGATTTCTCATCAATATATTGATTAGGAACAAGTTTCCTAAATTTAAAACTACTAGCATGTCACCCATAAATGATACTCTAGGGATAATGGTGGAAAAAATACAAAGTCTAAGTACTTGGTCAATAAGCTTGGATAAACTCCTTAGGGATGATGAAGAGATGATTGCTGAGATCAAGCAACTACTTGGTACCATATTGGCCAACCCTGCCAAAACCAATACCTTGGGAATTATTGATGATGCAGAGTATAAACATAGGGTCACTTTAGTGATGTAGTCAATCAAAAGCAAGATATAGGAGCATCAAGGAAGTTATGGCCAAGAATGATAGGGACTTTAATGATTTAGTTGATCATGTCTACTTTCTAAAGCCTCTTGTAGATTTAGAGTTGATCAAGGAACAACATCAAAAAGATATTTAACTTTTGTAGGATCAACATGGAAGTCCAAAAGTAATGGCCCCACCCACTAGTTAATATTACTTTTGTAAAATATTTTAATTTTTAAAAATAGGGAATATTCTTTTTTAAGGCATATGCTAGTCTGTTAGCATATTGCCTCTAATTCATTCTGATTGTAAATGATGAGTGTATTCTAGAACTATTTAAGGAAGGATAGTTGTCCATATATTTTTTATAGTTGTATCTTGTACATGACTAGTGTACTACATTATCTTTCTATAAATGGTAGTACTACCATGTTCCTAAGGGTGATAAATTTTAAGCAAATTTGTATACTTTAAGAAATTAATGAAATTAAGAACTTTATCAAAGATTGTCTAGATTAAATGTGTCAATTGTTAACATAGCTTCTTCTCTCAATTATTGATTGTAATGCTTAAGTTTGAATAGTTTATTTGAATTCTAAATTTTCATCTATGATACAGGGTTTCTAATTTGTGCTTGTGCTAAATTAGTTGAAGGATCCTAGATTTGCTTCATTATATTTGTTTTATATTCAAATGTGCTAATGTTTTTTTTATTTTGGTAACAAACCTTTAAATTGAAATCTATTTCTTACATGTATAATTTCATATCATCCTTAGGAATGTGCCTAGTGTGTAGTGAAATTTGACCTTTTCTATTTTACATCATATACTAGTAAAATAGAGGTTCATTTGTAGTTGAAACTTTGTCATGATATTTGAGTTCAAGATTAGTAATCACTTGTTTATTTCTTGCCTTACTCTTCTCTTTGCTCCATTTTTTATACAAGATCATTGTAGCTTAGATTTAATTATAACTATTCATAAAGAGTATTTTGTAGCTTAAATTGGGTCATAATTCATTGAGTATTAACATATATCCTTGACAATTCATAAATAATAGACCATGATGGCTTCCAACTATCACTTATTATAAATTTTAAGGAACATTTATACATACCTCTACTAATATTTCCCCATAGGTGACATAAATTTGCCACAAATTTCTACTCATGCTCTATATTCCTAGAATTTTAAAATGAGAAGTGTTCTTTGAACACTAAAAACCATTGTGGTACATTTAGAGGCATGAACAAGAACAACATTCCACTGGTGCTAGAAGGAGGGCCACATTTTTGAACTAGTTGGATCTTTATCCATTTTAGTGTGTTTTGGTCTAATATTGATGTTATATTTGTGCCTTTGAGTAATTATTGGCTTATAATTGTAAATATCATTTATCTTTGTGGTCTCTAACCCATCTTTTTACATCCTTTAGACAAAGATCAAAGTTCTTTGATGTTTTATGTTTGGTTTTGGTAAATTTATCTTAAATTTGAAAATCCATAGTATTTGAGGTTAGAATATCTTATTTTCATCTAAGGTTGTCATATCTATTACATATCTGAGTTTATTTGATCTTAGACTTATAAAGATAGATCATATTTTAATAATTGGACATATCTTTGAGCTATCTTAGTTAAGGATCAACGTCCATTACTATTCTTTACACAATCTTTGTAAAATAAGATTAATTTTCATGTTTAATCCTTGTTCCTTATAGATATTATCTTGATACATCATATTTCAAATATGATCTTCAACCTTCAAGATGGAATTGCCAAGGATTCAAACAAGAATCCACTTAGAGACAAGGGATCCTTTACTTGAACTTGAGGTTCATAAAAAGGCCAGGCATGATAAAGGTAGATGAAGGAAATCCTAATATTTTCCAACTTTACCTCTTCAGGGTACCTTTTCCTTCCACCATCATTCATATATGGCTTAGTTGGGAGACTCTTCAATCAATGTGCCAGGTGTGGTACATAATCTCCCATGTAACCTTGAGAAGTACTTGCCAACAATTATTCCAACTTATATTACAAATAATAAAGAGCATATTAAGTCTTTTAAAGCTCCTTTGAAGTTACTAAATATTTTCCTTAAGGATTTATCATGTAGGTTATTTCCCTTTACCTTTAAGGATGTTTCTTATGATTGGTTTTTTAACTTGTCTAATAATTATATCACTACTTGGGAAGGTTTCACCAATGTGTTATAAATCAGATTGGTAAGATTGTTATTCCTTTTATTATTTACCATCATTTCACCACCATTAGAAGGGATGAAAGTAAGCCTATAATGTCCTTTAATGCTATATTTCATAAAAGGTATTATTGAGTAGACTTATTACCTAGTTAATACCAGATTCTTAAGTCTAATTAACATTAATTTTCAAACTAGGGTATGTATACTTTTCAAGGATGTCAGCACTATATATGCATTATTGATCTATAAATTAACTTGCTTAATAGTTTTAGTATAATGAACTTATACTAAATTCACCAAATAGTTATACTATGAAATTATTTAACATAAATATAGAAATTCTTCACACTTATGAATCACAAATGCATCACACTTTATATAATCAAAATAATAATGAAATTAACTTACACAACACACTTAAACTAAAGAGGGTCAAGATATTTAATGTAAATCCTTCTGAGGGGGCCCTTCCTCATTCAAAATTGAGTTCCAATCCTTCTCCAAGAGACTTACAAAAGCTTCTTATAAAATCAACATTCTCATTACTCAAATATGTAGCAATTAAATATTGCTACAAAAGATTACAATATTCAGAATGTAATGACTTCTACAATTCTACTACTCTATTATTATCTATTCAAAACTTAATTTAATCTAGGTTCTACCATTAAATACATAAGGCATTTTTATTATCTTTAACTAAAAACACTAAACTAGGAAAGGTACAAATACTTTGGGGACTACCTCAATCAACCTTCAGGTGGTTAGTAACTGAAGTTAATTTTTTTAGGCCTAACTGAGTTAATGACAATATATACTATATTTTTGTTTTACTTATTTTTTTCTCCTTTCCATTGTCCTTATCTTACTCATATTTGGTAACACATTCAATATTCTTTGTAGGTGAGGAGTCTATACAATAGTTATGGAAGATCCTCTTCAATCATCCACTTGGTTCTTAAGATATCTTGATGTGTCCTTAAGAGCTAATCACATCTAATAAAATAATAGTTCTACTATAGGTATTGGCTATAGGATTTTGTAGGTGAAATCTTGTAGTTATTATAGGCAACCTATAGGTGGAAACCAATAGTTTCTATGGGAAACTTGCAGGAAGAAACCAACAATTGCTACAGACAACCTGCAAGTGGAAACCAATAGTTGTTATAGGCACCTTGTAGGTGGAGGCCAACAGTTGATATGTGTAACCTATGTGTGGAAGCCAACAGTTATTATAGGTAACCTTTAGGTGGAAGACACTTTTATTGAAGGCTTTTATATAAGTGTTGTACATAAACAAGATTCTTATAGTCTTATTTTACCTTTCAAATGTTTATTTTAGATTAAGGTAAAAACAGGTTTTGAAGGGACCCCAAAACCCTGAAACAAAGATAGAAAGATGAAGCATTCATGACCACAGGCAAAACCTAAAACCTACTACAAATAAGTATCATAAACAGGTTTCATATGGACCTGAAACCACCGAAAAGACCACAAGTCATAACCCAAGTTTTACATAGACCTAACTACACCATAGTCAAAAGATTACAAAAAACTAGGAAACAGGACCAGATAACACGACCAACTAAAAGAACCAATCTATTCTTCCAGTTCCAAAATCATTTTCACTAGTTCCTTACCTTTCATAGCAATGTCATGAATGGAAGTAGCTGCTAACATGGCTCCCTCTTGCATAGCTTTCTTTCGTGAGCTCTGTCTAGTCCTCTTACTAGGCCCCTCCAAGGATTTGATCTCCTCATTAGCTCTTTTTCCAATATTAACAGCTACAACACATATGTTAGATGTAACCTCCTCCATCTTCATTCTGCTTTCCTTGATGAGTTCCCTTAGGTTGTTCTCATAGTCTTTGAGTTTGATGGGAATGTCTCTCATCTATTTTTCCATGTTATTGATTTTGTTCCAAACTACCTTTTGGTTGTCTTCCATTATTTCCATTTTCCTTTTGAGATCCATTATCTCCTTAAACATCCATGAATCGAGTTGGAGGATAGCCTCTGCTTTGCAATTAACCCATCTCATAGGTGTGTGCCTTCCATCATTTTGCCTTTTATCACTCCACTCTTCTGTGTTCTTATTAGGACTGTTCCCGCCTTCTTCAATATGGTCCTCTCTTCCCCTTTGATTCTGCTCCTTAGTTTCAGCTTGAGCTCCCAAGTCTGTTTCTTGGTTGTCAGCCTAAACTATATTTTCCCTCTCATTTATCGAAATAGGGTCCTCAACAGGGTCATCCAGGACTTTATCATCCTCAAACACTTGCTGGTTTTCCTCAGAGTCATGTTCACTATTTTTAGACTTCTTCTCTATGTTGAATCCTTTCTCATTCTTCTCTTGAACTTCTTCTTCCTCACTAGAACTTGAATTCCTACTTTCTGTTCCTCCCTCTTCTTCCAAGCTTTCCTCCCTAGACTTATCAGTTCTCTCCCACTCTGTATCCTCGTCAACATTCTAATTCTTGACACTAGGGGGCTTGATTTTATCTTTCCCTTTAACAATTTCACTCTTGTTACTCTGTGAATCCTTGTTTTTCCCCAAATAAGGGTTTGCAACCATGGCCTTGTTCTTGCAATAGCCTTCAATTATCACAATCAATCCTTCATGTAGAATAGGACATGTTTCCTTCTCCTGTGAGCGAATAAACTTTGGATCAAAGAGAAACGCAGATAAAAGGGAAAGGAAATTCTTACTTTGTGTCTGAAATGATTTAGGAATACAAAGTGGAATTTGTGGACTCTCTTGCTTCTTCCATCAAGCATGAAGTACTCCTGAATACAGCATAAGACATCCCTCCAAATTCCCTTAATCTATTCCAATTCAAATAAATCCCCATTCTTTTCCAACTTTTGCTCCTCAACGTCCATCTTAGGGAATTTGCAAAAGGCCTCATTTGAAATGCTAGTCTGCTTGGAGAATTTTATTCCTTCTATAGGCGGCCCCGTAACCTCTGCTATAAATTCCTCTGTTAGATTCACTGTGATGCCATGCAAAGTGACCCTATCATCAATCTAGTTTTTGAAAAAAGCCGTTGTAATATGAGGTTTTGAACCATGAAGCCTTTCCATGTAGTTCACAACCTTCCCTCTCTGCAGGATCTTCTAAACATCTTGTTTCACTTTCCACTCTTCACAATTTTTGGGTACCTGCTTCCTTGGTTCTCCTTTCCTTACGTGAGCCATGCAGATTTCCTTTGATACCCAATCACTGTAAGCTATACAATGATCCCACCTGATACCAATTTGGTTCAAAGCTCACCTTTTTTTAGGCATGTTCAGGATCCACTTCTTATTCTCGAGGACATTCCTTTTTAATGATTGTAAACCTTTCTCCGCGAAGCCACTCCTCCAACTCATTAGTTTTTTATTACTAGCTGATATTTCCCTCCTTTGCATGAATTGCATCATGATGAATGAGCGCTCTAAGATCCACACTCTTATTTAGTATTTCCTGCCACCTCACTTTGTGTCCCGTTCGGACTGCATAATTTGCTATCCAATCAACAACTCCGTTAGCTTCACAGTAGGTGTGGGTAATAGTTACTTTTTCAAATTTTTTGATTAAAGTTTTCATCTCCATCACCATAGCCTCTATAGTCCATGACATAGAATTTTTATTGTTTAGAATATTTATGATATTCAAGGAATCCCCTTCCAGCCATAATTTAGAATATCCCGAATCCACAGCTAGTTTGATGGTTTGAAGGGCAGCATAAGCTTCAGCAATATGACAATTCAACTTTCCAATGGGGATTACAACAGCATCAATTAAATTTCCCATATGTTTTCTCAAGACTCCTCCGCATCCTGCCTTCCCCGGGTTCCCTTTAGCAGCTCCATCAAAGTTTCCTTTAATCCACCCTTGAGGGGGGACATTCCAAGTAACACCTAGTCTAGGATTTTCGGGTTTACCATTAGAATTTTCAAATGTTTGTTAAATAAGGTTACCCAAGTATAATTTAATCAAATAAAAAGCATAATTGATTAATAACACAAACACACACACACACACACACACACACACACACACACACACACACACACACACACACACACACACATCAATACACATATAAAATCATTCATTCATTTTCATGAGTCATGGATGGTTATGGGGATTTAAATAGAAAAAGATATATACTAGATATGGATAAGGCTATAAAATAAATCAATTGGTGGCCTCATCATATATAGTAGTACCATAGAGCCCTATAAGCTTGATGATGTCTTATCTTTAGATATATATAAGGATGTAGTATATCCTATAACCTCTAAATTTTTGAAAAGGTCTTAGCCAACTATAACTTCATTAACTAGGGCTTATTCTGAGGTAGTGACCATCAATGACCAAATGTAGCCCTAGGGACAAATGGCCTATTCTATTCCAAATTTCAACCCATTTATGACCACTTTGAACATCTTTACAAATAATAACCAAAATATCCTAGCCTTAAATCAACTTCTAAACCTCAACCAATTGCCTTTGAGTCACGCTACTCCCAATCAGAACCTTAGAATTTTGAGTCATCATGTCACTAATGGCTTCAATAAAAATGATCAAAGAGATTTATTACAAACTAGTGGTGATAACAATAACTAGGTACATAATTTTGAAACTCCTGAAAATGATAATGATTCTATCTTAAAAATGGTCCAAAAGTTAAGCACTAATTTTCTTCAGCTATAAAAACAAGTTGGAAATATGACTAAAAGTTGTATTAGGTACTTCTCATTTCAAAGGTTTAATAGGCTAAATAATAGATCTTAGAATTATATATTTCATAATAATAAGAATAATGAGCCATCTAATGAGAATAAGACTATGGACATTAACCTTACTGATATTGCATTACCTAATTATTTTAGAGTACATTGCACAACCAAGCATGGTAAAATTGACTACATTGAGGTTTTCAAGACTTTTAAGGCTTTCTAGGAAGAATTAGATCCATTCAAAGTGGTCACTAACAAGGATAATGGTGTAGGTACTTCTAGATCCAAGTCATCTGATCAAGCCTTCAGGGTGGAGACTTTTGATTGCCCTTTTCAAAAGTAAAACAAACCTGATGAGATCCCTAAAGAGATCTAGGCCTTCTAAAAATTCTTGAAAAAGAGTTATCCCTTGAATAATAAAGAACATAGGCAGCCCTTAACTACCTCAACACCTCCAAACAACTTTAGAACTCCTCCAAACACTTCTTCAAGCAATCGTATTGAACCACCTAAAGGGAGTACCCCTAAACCTAATATTAATATTCCTAGTTCCTCTAATAAAATTGAATATAATATAGTTAAGGATATGAAGAAGGTAAAGGCTAATATTACATTTGATGAACTAAAATAGATCACAGAGTAAAGGGACCTTCTACTAGAGTCTTTATCAAAAAATTCCAACAAGCCACCTAGGGCTGACCATGCCAATGTCACTATACACTATGCCAAGTTTGAATCTCCCCCTTTCCTACTCACTATCAAGATTTTTGGTAAGAATTTAAATAATTTTTTATTATATTCCAGTGCATCTACCAACATCATGCCTGTATGTATATGTAAACAACTTGGTTTGACTCATACTAAGTTTAATAGGGTTTTTACCCAATTCGACAAGTCTAAGATCAAAGTGGTTAGGGAGTTATTGAATGTTCATATGTAATTAGCCTCTAAACCTAGGGTTTAGTATTTTATTGATATAAGGGTTTTTTATATTCCTAATGTATATGGGATATTTTTAAGTAAGGAATGGACTAAGCCTTTGAATGGTTACATGTCTACTAATTATTCATATTTATGGTTATCTTGGAAGGGGTTTCCAAATTAGATCAAGGTTGAAATAGAACCAAGGATGAAACACATGATTATTAAGTCAAATGTTGTAAATGAAAAGGTGAACATTAGTGAATTAGACATAGGGGTTTTCACCCTTTAGGCTACAAAGGTATGTGATCCTATTATAATCATGTTGTTCCTAGACTATGGAAGTTACATGTTGATGGTGCTAGGTGTAAGGCTAGATCTAGTGTTCATTTTATCTTAACTGATCTTACTAATAGAAGTACCATGATTTTGACTCAAATTCCTATGCACTAATAATATTATTAAATATGAGTTCTTTATCCTAGGTTTGAAATTTGTTGTGAAGAACAAGGTCAAAGGACTACTAGTCTATGGTGACTCTAAGCTAGTAGTCAACTAGGTGAGAATTAAATACCAATGTAAGCTCTCATAGCTTAAGAGGTATATATTTATGGTTTGGTATCTCATTGAGTCTTTTGATACCTTTAACATTTCTTCCATCCTAAGAAAATAAGACCAAGTTATTGATGAGTTGGCATCTATTATAGCCAATCTCATGCCCTACCATGACTCACCAATTTTCAACATTGAGTTGATACCTTGTCCTTCAGTCCATAACAATGTCAATCATTTTCAATTATTTAATTATGATCAACAGATATTGGATTTCATGACCAATTTTGAAGCATTTAAGGCTCACGTCATTGGTGAGACTAATGAAAATACAATCCAAGAAGGCAAGTTTGATGGAAAGGTCATTCAATGGAAAGATAATAAAATATCCAAAGGCATGATTACCTTAGAAAGGCTATTTGATCAAGATAAGTTTACTAAGGTACCTAATATTCCCAAGGTGAGTGGGAAGGACTACAATGCAATGGATCTTGGCCACAAGATCAACCCCAACAAGTAAACATGGGAAAATGTTGTACCAACAATGAGAACATGAAGGCCAAAGAGATGCTAACTAAGAATAAGGATGTTATAGCATGGTCCTATGATGACTTAAAGATATTTTATCCAAGATTCATCACCCATACTATACCCCTTAAATAAAGATGTAAACCCTTTAAATAAAAGTAGAGGCCTGTAAACCTTGTCTTAGAACCAAAGACCTTTAAAAAGGTCAATAGACTAATAGATGCCAAGATATTATTTCCCATTAGACACTCTACTTAGGTGGCTAATTTAGTTCCATTTAGGAAGAATATTGGTGAGATTAGAATGTACATTGACTTTAGTAACTTGAAAAAAGCATACAAAAAGGATAACTATCATCTTTATTCTATAGACCAAGTTATACAAGTTGTTTCAAGTTCAACTATGATGTCTTTTATTAATGGATTTTTAGGTTAAAACTAAGTGTTAATTAATAGAGAGAATACAATGAAAATATCCTTCACAACCAAGTGTGGGACCTTTGCTTACAAGAGAATTCCCTTTGTCTTAATCAATGCAGGAGCTACTTTTTAAAGGGTTATGGACCATGCCTTCCAAGCCCTGATTGGTAAGTGTATTATTATATATATGGATAATATAACAAATTTTTCTAAAAATAAGGAATATCACTTTATACACTTACAAAAAGTATCTAAGAGATGTAGAAGGTATGGAATCTCCTTAAATTATAAGAAGAGTATATTTTGTGTTACTGATGAAAAATTACTGGGTCATGTCATAACCAAATATGGGATCTCTATAGATCTTGAAAGAGTGGAGGCCATATATAGAATATAGCTTCCAAATAGTAGAAAAGAGCTAAAGTAATTTTTTAGTAAGATAAAATTTGTAAGATATTTCATTTATGGCTTTGTAGAGATTATCAAGCCATTAAATGACATGATTAAGAAGGATGTCAAGGTCACCTAGAATGATGAATCTATAAAGACATTCAATGATATCAAGGAGGCCTTTAGCCAATCTCTATTCCTTATATGTCATAACTTTTCAAGGGAATTCTACCTCTACTCTTTTGCATCTAACCATACTATGGCTATTTTATTAACTTATAAGATTGATGAGTGTGATCACCTAGTAAATTTTATGAGCACTAACTTTAAGAATCTTCAGTTGAAATATTCATTGATTGATAAGTAGGAATATACATCAGTTAAGGGAGTAAAAAAACTTAAGCATTATATCCTTAGAAATAAGGTGCATGCTATCTTACCTGACCCTACCACCAAGCTTATGTTAAGTGAGAATGAGCTGGGAGAATGTAGAGGTAAGTGGATTTTAGTTTTCTAGGAGTATGACATAGAAATGAAAATAACAAAATTGATAAGGTGCCAAGGTCTGATCTAGATGATTAAAAATACTAACCCTAGGCTAAGTATTATGCAATTGGATCAAAATAACTTTCAATCTAGTGACTGGTATGATTCCATCATCCATTTACTAATTAATGATACTTTCCTTATAAGGCTGACTAGGGAGAAAGAGAGGGCCCTAAGATTGAATAAAATCAATTATCTAATCAAGAGTGGGGTCTTGTATAGAAGAAACTTTGAGGGGGTCTACCTGAGATGTGTTTCATAAGAAGAAGCCACCCAAATCATGAGCACCTTCCATGAAAATCTAGGTAGTGGACATCCATCTAGAAGAACCACATCCCACAAGATTCTTAGAGATGGCTATTATTGGCCAACTATTTTTAAGGATGCTCACAAATATGTAAAGGAATGTCACTCATGTGAAATTTTTAGCACCAAGGAACCAAATGTTATGCCCCTAACCTATCACGTGTATTAGGATAGGAATAACCAACTTGTGGTTTACTTATCCCTCTTTGATGCTATTTCACATTTATATATACATTCATTTGGTTAGTAGGTCAGCCTACGGAGTAACTAAGGCTTAGAGAGACTATATATACGAGGTAGTGGGTAACTATTTATCATCATATTATGAATTCTACTCTTATTGAAGCTTGTGGAGGTTGCCCCCTCAAAGTGGCTTGCCTATTATCATATATTCTAACATATTTCAGTCATATTTGGATCTATTTTTGCTATTATACTTTATTGTTGAAGTAATTTCATTACAATTGGTATCAGATCCATGATTTGGGTAATATTGTGGGTGAAACCCTAATTATTTTAATTTGGATATATCTAAAAAAATGTTGTGAATTAATATACAATTTTTTTATGGAGGTGGTAAAACATTAAATTAATCATCCATTAAAGTTTTAGATCATTTGGATCTATTTTAAATAAATTATCACCATTTTAAGGTTTTTTATAAAATTTCTCTATAGTGTGCAATTAAAAGAATTTTTATAAGTTATTTAATTTTTTGGAAAGATTAGAAAAATTAGGCTAGGTTATATTCTTTGTATGTTTCAATTTGAGGCTAACATAAGTCCAAAATCACTTGGTCAAAGTTGGATCAAAAGTACCAATCAGGGTTAATATCATAAAGCCCTTTTATGTCAGGTCCACAAACTCAAGGCTAAGGAAAGGGTGATGAAACTCTAGTTAAAAATCCTAATAAGGAATAGATGGAGTCAGAAGGGGGATGTACTAGATCCTTTATACTAGGTTTCTCTGACATAGATCATAAAGTGAGCCAGCTTGACTATTGTGTGTAATGCATTCAAAGTGAGGTGAAAGACATAAAATCTAATATGAAATCCATAAAATATAGTTTGTTAGATATCATAATGAATTTGACAAATAATCAGTAAAATCATCCACCTATCACTATTGCACAACCCAACTAGGGTGGTTCTCCCATCTAGTCTACTTCAAATCCAACGACATGGCCATAGAAGAACATGTTACCAAAGGTTTATATGCACAAATTTGATGGAAAAGATCCACTCAATTGGATCAACAAAATGGAGAATTTTTTGATCTACATCAGATCCCAAGTAGATAAGAGGTTACCATGGCATCCTTGTATCTTTAACCTAGTCAATTCATTTGGTATCAATGGTTGTGTACTCAAAATAAAAAGATGACTCTCAGTGTCACCTAGTTAGTTTTTATAGAGGAGCTATAATTACACTATTGAAATAGTGTGGCAAAGAATTAATTCAGCCAACTCACAAAATTGTGACAGACTGGCTCCGTCAAGGATTATATTCATCATTTTCAAAACCTATCTTTACGTGTGGAGACAATTTTTGAGAACATGAATGACCTATTTTTGAGTGGACTCAAGGACCACATTCAACATGAGGTATGCATGTTTAATTCACTTAAGATTTCTAATTCTATTATCATGGCATGCAGAGCTAAGGAAAAATTCATAGCCAATGAGAAGTAGCCATTCACTCAATTTAAAGATTGTAGCATATCGACACCAACATTTCCTCCACCTACTAGATTGACCCCTTAGAAAATTTAAGAGAAGCATGTAAAAGGATTATGTTTTAGTTGTGATAAAAAGTGGAGCAAAGGACATAGATGTGCTGAGAAGAATTTATTCTACATTGAGGTATCTAATGCAGATGATGAAGAAGATGATGCCTCCAATGATGATGAAGAAGATATAAAAGAGGTACCTAAAGATTACCAACCTATAATCTCTTGTCATGAACTTGTAAGTATTATCACACCACAAACTCTTAAGGTGGTGGGTTTCCTCAAGAAACAAAAGGTGACAGTGTTGATTGATTCAGGGAGCACACATAACTTCATCAACCATAAGTTGGCCACTCAATTGAATTGTTTCATCTACCCAACATCAGAATTATAGGTCATGATTGTAGATGGTGGCATAATTAATTGTTTAGGAAAATACCATAGTATTAATATTGATATGGGTGAGTACAATCTTGATTCTACTATATTTTCTATTCCCATGGGTAGCACAGACATTGTTTCAAGATTCCAATGGCTCACAACCTTGGGTACCATTAAGATGAAATTCTAGGAACTATTCATGTGCTTTCACTCTGAAGGTAGGAAAATTGAACTACATGGATTATAGGAAAAATCTCCATAATTGATTAGTTCACATCAGATGACCAAGATGATAAAAAAGGGTGCAAATGGAATTATCACATGATTATGTTCCATAGAAGCTCAACCCACACAGGCATCTACACATCCTAATCTATAGATGATTCTTGATGTAGAGGAGAACATTCAGCATCAACAAGAGGTTTTGTCTAGTTTGAGAGAGAATTTGTCCTTGACATAAAATAGGATGAAGCAACAAGTAGATTAACACCATAGTGAGCAATATTTTGAGGTGGGTGACTGGGCATTTATATGTTTACAGCCTTATAAGCATATGTCCTTGAAGCAATAGAAAAATGACAACAAACTTATTCCTAAGTATTATGGCCCTTATCATGTTCTACAAAAAATTGGAAGTGTGGCTTACAAGCTTGAGTTACCTCATTCATCTTGCATACACCCAGTATTTCATGTTTCCTGTTTAAAGAAGGTCATTGGATAGAAAGTTTCAGCCCAAATAGAGCACCCAAAACTAGATGAAGAAGGACATGTCATTTTGGAACTAGAGAAGATCCTCAAAAAACATACTAAGAAGTTGAGAACTAGAGAGATTAGGGAATATCTAATCAAGTGGAAGAACTTGAGTAGTGAAGATGCAACTTGGGAAGGTGAAGATTTTCTAAAACAACATCTAGAGTTGTTCAATGTTGAGAACAAAGTTGGTCTAAATGGGAAGGGCATGTTACACCCCTAGCCTATCACATGTATTAGGATAGGAATAACCAAATTGTGGCTTACTTATCCCTCTTTGATGTTATTTCACATTTCTCTATGCATTCATTTAGTTAGTAGGTCAGCCTGTGGAGTAAGCATGGCCTAGATAGACTATATATAGGAGGTAGTGGGTAATTAATTATCATCATATTGTGAATTATTCTCTTATTGAAGCTTTTGGAGGTTTCCCCCTCAAAGTGGATTATCTATTATCATATATTATGATATATTTTAGTCATATTTGGATCTATTTCTGCTATTCTACTTTATTGTTGAAGTAATTTCATTACACCAAAGGAAGTTATGCCTCTACAACCAATCATGATTCACAAACCCTTTGCTTAATGGGGGCTAGATTTTGTTAGGGTGATCAACCCTAATTAATTTTAAGGTCATAAGTATGTCCTAATTACCAAAAACTATTGCACAAGGTGGATTGACGCTTTATCCACAAAATAATGAGGGACTAAGGAAGTGATCAACTTCTTGGAGGAGAACATATGTATTAGGTTTTGAACTCTAGTCTCTCTAGTATGTGATAATGAGTCTGAATTTATATCCATATAGATGAATGAATGGGCTTATGATAATGGCATTTCTCTCAAATTTGCATCCAACCATTATCCCTAAGGGAATGGAGTCTCTGGGTCTACAAATAAAAACCTAATAAAAGTAACCAAAAACTATATTGCATACAAGCTTAGGACCTAACATAAGCTTCTTAAGTTTGCACTATGGGATAATAGAATAGAAATCAAGCAAGCCTTAAGGGCCTCACCATTTATATTAGTGTAAAGACAATATCCTATCTTTCCTATCATTCTCAAGTTGTCTACACATAGGTTTATGTAGGAGTATATGGAAGAAAGCCAAGAAATTTATAACTCAATATTATTATACATAATTTAGATGTATGATGCAAGGGAGAAAGCCTTTTTTGATTTTAATATACACTAGACCATAGTGAAAAGGTGGTTTGATAAAAGGTCAAAGGTAAAGGTATTTAAAAAAGGAGACTTGCTCTTCTTTTGGGACAAAGCATTTGAACCAAAGGGGAAGCATGAAAAATTCACACCCTTTGTGGATTGGTCCTTATCAAATAGAAGAGACACTTAGGAAAAACATCTTCAATTTAATATAATTTCAAAGATTAGAATTCACATTTCCCACCAATGGGTAATATCTCAAGCACTACTTTGTTACTACTCCACTGGGGGTTTTCATAGAATAAGCTTTGTAAGATGGTTAGATTTAGTGTAGGTAGGATATTTAGTTTATTTTGAGTACTTGCCTTCATGTCCCTAATTTGTATATGAGCATGTCTATATTTTCTTATTTAACTTTTATATCTTGTTTTGTTTCTTTTTGTTGTGTGTTTGTTTTTTGGTTCTTGGTTCCTTGTTTTTAATAAGTCCTTTTGGACAATTTTAATCTTAAAGCTAGGTAGTTTGCTTGAAAATTACCAAAGTTCAGGAATGTAGGTATGAACCCAATACATATGTTGATCATGGTTATGAAATGTAAGCTTAATGTTGTAATTTGAATAAAATGGTAAAGACTAATGGAAGAGGCCAATCATTCCATGAGAACTTAAGTATTGTGTTGACCTCAAATTAGTTTTAAGAATATTTGCACTTGTAGGGTGAGATCTCAAACTATTAAGGGATAGCCATACTTGCACTTAATCAACATCCTTGCCTAGGATAATGGTTATATCCATAGGTGATTCTCTAAGGATCAAACACATGACCAAATCCTAAAAACTTGGCTACCTTGGTTCCCAACCTTGTTGAAAGCATAAAGTTCTAAATAAAATACAAAAAAAGAAGGATTAAATGCAAAATCAAAAGCTTTGTAGCCATGGGTTATTCTAGTAATCTCCATTAGGGCCATGGACACCTGGATAATAGTGAAGTAAGGCCTTGATTAGAACTAAAGACATCTCCATTAGGGATATGGACAATTGGATGATAGCAGAGCAATACCCAAGCATTTTTTGAGAAAAAATCATGGTTCTTAATGGATATCTAAACATTTTCCAAGTTAATGTTAATGATTAATGACATGAAACCTAGAATTTATTTCTTGAATCCCTTAGCAAATAGTAGGTGGAATCAAATCACACACATAGTATGCCTATATCATGATATTTGACCATAATCCTTAAACTATAAGGTTTATTTTAACCATAATTTGATATAGATAATGATATGGATTAATTGGAGTGGATGACCTAATTGTTTATCTAAATCAAAGTCTCTAGGTTCTTACATATCACTATGTTTCCCCTAGAAGTTACCATTTGTTGAGGATAACATACCCCCATTTTTTCAAAATTGGGACCCTTTATATACCCTAACACTTAACCTAACAAACATGATGTGTTGAGATTATTGGTAGAATTTGAATATCATCCACTTTATTAAATACAAGATTAATAATTTTATTTTGCTTTAAGTTTGTCTGACATTGCTAATAAATGGTCTTCATGTCTTCCAGTTATAGTTTCCATGGATTTATTGATAATAAATCCTTGTTTAAAAACCTTTGCACAAACCCTTAGTTCAAATTTGAATATTTATAGCAACTAAACTAGTGGGAACTTTTAAAAATGCATTCTAGACTTAAGCATAAATGTCATGTTTTTTTAACACAATTTAAACTTAACCTAAATATTCTTGGTCCCTTTTATTATCTCCCCCTTTCTAGTTCCTCACATTTATAACTAGGTCTAATATTTGTTTTATAGGGTCCCTTTTAATATTTCCTAACTTGGCCCCTTTAATTTATAACATAGCCTTAAGCTTTAATCATAATGCTGCATCATATTTCTAAATACAAATGGGACCTTAGCCTTAACACCTTATCCCTATTTTTTTATGTCACCATGGGTCCTCACTTAATTTCCTTAATTTTCATAGATCTAATGGTTCTAGATTCATCATGGGACTTGATCCAATGGAGAGAGGAAGACCTGAGCTTTAACTCTAAATGCATGCTTCTTAAGAGATCCTACAGTTCATGTTTCCTTTCACCTTGAAATCCAATAGTGTGAAGGCCCTGACAAAGTTGAGCCCTTAGCTTACATTGAATGATTTTTTCTTCATCATGAAAACCTGATTAGATGGAGTGAGGCATAGTTGAAAGGTCAAAGGATCATAGAAGGCCCATGAGATTAACACATGGCATCCTTACACTTAAGGATTAAAAAAAAATGGGTCCCACATATTAAATTAAGCTAATAGATTTCAACTTCTAAGATCTTGATCAGATAGCTCTCGCTTCATGATAATCTCTGATCAAATGGAGCAAGACGAATCTAGAGACCCGAGAATCATTGTGAAGCCACCATGTGGCATTCTCCCATTAGAACCTAGGGAGTTCATGAGATTAAGTTTGGCATTCTTGTGAATTTCATTTGATGCCCATGAAGCCATCATTAATGTCTATGAGACAATCAAATCAAAGCTCATCTAACTTTTGCTTAAGTAAATAATACATTAAATCATATCTTTTGAAGGGTCACTTTGATAATAAACTTAAATTAAAAGGGCTTTAAACTAAGTTTTTTGTGTTTATTAATATGGGTAAACTTAGATTTTAGATTTTATCCTAAGTACTTTACATGGTTATGCACCAATTAACCTTCATGTATCTTGCAGGATCTAATGGCTATCACTTTATCATGGATCCCAATCGGATTTCATGAGGATAACCAAAATCCAATGGTCCATGTTTCATCATGGGAAGATGATCTAGTGACATGAGGGTTCCAATGACATTTCAAAGAGCCATGAGTCTTCCATGTGGAAAATACTTCTTCAATAAAAGACCAATACATTATATGGATCTCAATAAGGCATGTAGAGATGCTAAGTGGCACAACCACAAGGATTGGTATCAAAAATATCCAATCACAAACAAGGAATCAAATCAAGATCAATGGTTCATAGTCACTCATATGATCTTCATCCAATGGTTCAAAATAAAAGGGGGAATTTTTTAAATGCCAATGGCTAGTGCTCAAAAGGTATTTATGAAAAATTCCATGAAAGTTCTAGATCAATTCCACATAAACACTGTGAAAGTAGAAAATAAAAAAGATATCTTACGTGCTTGAAGATGTGAAGGTATAAAAGCAAAGGTCCAAATAAAATACCAATAATGTATGAGACAAATGCTAGATGAGATACCACCATTAAAGCTATAAAACCCTAAACCCTACATAAAAGAGACCTAAGTGAACTTAATTGGTTACATTTCAATCTGAGATAAGCTTAATTATATTTTTGAGTGTAAAATATCATCACAATTGTAATCTGGTGTGAACAATTTTCAAGTATAAACCATAGCAACTCATAGGTGGTAGTTAAGAGAAGAGATAAAGCTCTATCTATCCATAGATAATGTAGGTAGAGTCTTCAAGGACATTGAATTAGACACCACAACCCTAAAAAATGAAAAAAAATAATTGGTTTGAACTATTCTTCACTATAAAGGAGCTAAAACCCATCACCATAGAAGAGTAGAGAATTTCCATGATTAGCAGGAAGCACTATGACCTGGTCATAGTTTTAATGGATGGCCTTCATTATGCTATTGAGAAGCCATATGTACTTCATTGTATCAATGAGCTTACTCCTATTTTTATATATTATAGGATTTACAATGACTAGATCATCCATGAGAGAACATCTAAAAGGGTTGCCTACATTTTCCCTCTAGCCTTTGAAAGACAGTATAAACTCAAAAATCTCCATGTAGACCTACCTAAAATTAAGGAGTAGACCAAAAAAAATGACCTATATATCATCCTATGACCATGGTTGCTCTAAGGTAACCATGTGTTTACGAACCTCAAGATAAGCATCCCAATTATATAATTTAGGGAAGGGATCAGGGTAATCATGACCCTATTAAATAGAGTATCAAGAGCCCCCTCAACTATATATGTAAACAAGACTTGGGTCTCCTATGTATATTAAAAGAGAAGCTCACCCATCCTATTGGAGACTTGATGATCATTCACCTAGGGCACCAATTTGTATCCATTAAGAAAAAGGATATCAAATAATTATTTATGATGTATTACTTGCTTGATTCCCTACTTGCTTCCATCAAATTCCCAAGTATCAAAAATTGGTCTCCTGAGGGTAGAAGTACCATATCCCACCACTATTAAAAATTACACATCTTTAAATATATGAACCATATACAATTCATCTATGACTATGTCTACCTAGTTCTGGTGGAGGCTATTACAAGGTTTCCCATGCTTAGGGTTCATCCATTGATCAAAAAATATGTATAGATGATGGCTGATATATGGTTTTATCTAGACTACACAATTATCAAAATTAGGTAATCATACCTTCACCATATATATTACCTATCTACTTTCCTAGTAAGTTGGTAGAATAAGAAATTACCTCTTAACTCATCAATGGTGTTGATTGAGTTTTTAAAGAGAAGAGGAAGGTACTTCTCCTTCCCTTTCCTTTGATCATTGGAAAGTAGGTGGAGATCATGTCTAAGCATAGGGACTCATTTGGGTTCCAATTAGATGAAATCAAAATGTGGGATCCTAAGAATATAATGGGTGATCATTTAAATATGAAATAGCTACCTAAGATAATATATGTGCATGAACTTGATGTCTATGACACCATTTACATCAAGGTAAGTAGCTTTAAATAAGTGTTGAATAGACTCAAGGGGTAAAATATTAAGCTTTAGCATAGGTTAATAAGTGATCTTCTCCACTATAATTTGTTGCCTAGATCTTCTAGGCCACCTCAAGAACATCCTTAGTTGAAATATCCACAACCTCAAAGATAAATTGAATAAGGAGATAGAAAGGAAAAGATGGAAGAGAGACCTAAAGAGGGACCCTCACCTTCAGCCTTACCCCAAAAGCCACTATATCTAGATGAATATTTGGACATGATCACCTTAAATCCATATGAGACAATCAAAGGTGCTCTTAGAGATCTTGTTGAGGCATATGGAACCAATGAGGAAGAGAAGTAGATTGAAGAAACACAAGCAAAAGTATGGGATCCTAGAGAAGAGAAAGGTAAAGAAGTTATTCTTGATATAGTCCTAATGGCACCCAAGGAAAAAAGGAAGGTAGAGTTGGCATTGGACCTAAAAGGCCAAGATTGACCTTTCCTCACCAAACTAGTGAAATTAATTTTTTCAATGAGGAATTCCCCATCCATGGGCCAATCATCCCTAATTGGTTTATCTATGGGAAATTTTAGAAGATTCCCTCTTTGTCCCACTCATGTGTATTAACAAAAGCTATTAACATAGATGTACATGATGACATCAAGCCATGGATCAGGGATATAATGAAGGAATGAGAAGAAAGAAGGATAATGGTCACTACAGGGCCAAAAATTAATAAAATGGATGCTCTTGGAGAATCAACCAGCATAGAAATTGAGGTCCCAAACCACCAAAATTCATAGATCCAATTACTATGGTGCAATTCATCTAGAAATAGCTAAATTATAGAGGCTCGCCACTAGAAAAGCCATGGTGGGAGATAAAGAGTTCACCTTATAGAAGGTTGAACCTTTTGTAGGTTTGAATCTAGTTGAAAGAAAAAAGCTAGGTGAATATCCCATCCATTAAGAGGATGTGGAGAGCTTAATTGAGGCTTAGTTAGCTCAAACAAAGTCTCAGATTATAGGAATGAAATAGAGGATTCATAATTTGGAGAAGGAAAAGGAAAACTTATATACACAAGCCATTTTACCTATGCCCAATGTTATTTCATACATGCTTGAAGATTCCTTTTTTGATATATTTTATTTTATACACTCAATGAAGTTGAGGTAGGATGCATTGAGCCAACAAAGTGAAGTAGCCAAAGGACTGATAGAAGAAGGGTAGGAAGTAGAGACCAAGTTAAGATATCTCATCAATATATTAATTAGGAACAAGAATCCTAAATTAAATAATACTAGCCTATCCCACCTAAATTCTACTCTAGGGATAGTGATGGATAAAATAAAAAATCTTAGTACTTGGTCAATAGGCTTGGATAGACTCCTTAGGGATGACAAAGAGCTAATTGCCTAGATCAAGCAACTACTTGGCACCATATTGGATAACCCTACTAATACCACTACCTTGGGAATTATTTACGATGTAGAGTATAAACATAGGGTCACTTTAGTGATGTAGTCAATTAAAAGCAAGAGATAGGGTCAGTCTGATAGAGACAATAACAAAATCTTAGGCATGATCTTCACAGTTGAGGAAAAGATAACAGAGGCCAAGAGCATAAAAGAAGCTATGGATATGAATTCTATGGAATTTTATGATTTAGCTAATCATGAAGATGTATTATTTCTAAATCCTCTTGTAGATTTGGAGCTGATCGAGGAATAACATCAAAAGGCTATGAACTTTTTTTTAGGATCAATAAGGGAGTCTCAGAGTAATGGGCTCACCCACTAGTTAATATTCTTTTTGTAAAACATTGTAATATTTAAAAATAGGGAATATTATTTTTCAAGGCATATGTAATCTATTAACGTATTACCTCTAGGTCAGTCTAATTGTAAAATACAAGTGTAATCTATAACTTTCTAAGGAAGGATAGTTGTCCTTACCTTTTGTATAATTATATCTTAAAACTAATCGGTGTACTACTTTATATTTATATAGAAGGTAGTACTACCATGTTCCTAAGGGAGATAAAATTTGTATACTTAGAGAAATTAGTGCAATTAATGAATTCTACAAAGATCGTCTAGATTGAATGTGTTAATTGTTAACATAGCTTCTTCTCTCAATTGTTAATTATGATGCTTAAGTTTGAATAGTTTTTTTTTTAATTTTGAATTTGCATCTATGATACATGGTTTCTAATTTGTGCTTCTATTAAATTAGTTTAAGGATCTAAGATTTTCTTTATTTTATTTATTCTATAATTAGATGTGCTAATTTTATTTGAGTCTGGTAACAAACCTTTAATGTGAAATCTAGTTTTTACTTGTATTTTCTTATCATCCTTAGGAATGTACTCATCATGTGGTGAAATATGAGCTTTGTTATTTTGCATCGTATATTTCTTAAATTTATGTTTATTTGTAAGTGAAATTTTGTCATGATATTTGAGTTCAATATCAATAATCACTTATTTCTTTTATGACTTACCCTTCTCTTAGCTCCCTTTTTATACCAAATAAGTGTAGCATAGATTTCATTATAAATATTCATATAGAGTAGTTTGTAGCTTATATTGGGACATAATTCACTAATTATTAACATATATCCTTTGTAATTCACAAATAATGGACCATGATGGCTCCTGACAATCACTTATTATAAATTTTTTGAAACACCTATATATACTTCTACAACTATTTCACCATAGGTGACATCAAGTTTCCATAACCTATTACTCAAGCTCTAAATTCCTATAATTCTAAAATGAGAAGTGTTATTTTAACACTAATAACCCCTATGGTGAATTTAGAGGCATCAACAAGAATAACACTCCACTGGCGCTAGAAGGAGGGTCACATTTTTGTAGCATTCATAGCATTTACCTTGGCATTTAAAGGATCATGAAGCTCCTTTTTAGACCCTCTATTCTAGTTTCTATTCATCCTTTCTTCACATTTAGGCCTCTTCCCTCTATCATTATCTCAATTATGGAAATAATCCCCCCTTTATGATTGATTTAGATTTGGATCTCTCTCATAGATGGTAGACACATGAGGGAGCCCCTTTTTTGGATTGACCAACTTCACATCAGCCTGCTTGTTTATAGGCTTTCCCACAACCTTGATGTTATTCTCAATCTAGATGGCCATATTGAATGTTAACCATAAGTTATTTGGATCCTTATCCCTTAATTATTACTCAACCTTCTTATTAAAAGCATCACAATACTTTATCAAGCACATTGTATCACTAGGACTAATGTTTTTATGAAGCTACATCATAGTCTTATTGAGCTAGGTGTTGAAGTCCTCTAAAAACTCATTAGGATTCTTTTTTATATAATAAAATTTAGCCAAGATAAACCTTAGATAAACACTAACACCATACTGAATTCTAAAAATATTTTACATCTCTTCCCACAAATAAATGCATCCAATAGGAAGGGAATTAAACCATTCATGAACATCTTCCTCTAGCATGTATATAAACAACTTGATGCACACATACTCATCCTCATCCTCATAATCTTCAATGATATTTTAAAAGGCCCTCATATTTTGACCACCACTCACTACATTATTCCCTTGGAACTTTAGGAGGTGTTTCCTAACTTCATTTGGGACTTCATTAGGATAGCCTTTCATTTCATTGAAATTGATAGGCCTGAATCTGGGAATGCAGAATTTAGGATGTGCATTCTCATATTGGTCTTTATGCCTCATGATTGATTAAATACGAGGTTCAATAAAAAATATCAAAGGGATATGAGGGGGTGAATGAGGTGGACTTAGTGTATTATAATTGGGAAGGGATTTAGCTGGTTAAAAAGAAGCTAGAAAATAAATAGGACTATGTGTTTTAAAATAAGTATAAGAGCTTTGATAGACCTCAAAAATAGGAGGGTCAATAAAGGTTTCAATATTATCATAATCTTTACAACACTTAACAACTAAACTTTGCCCTTTAATAGGCATCCAAACTTTTCCCCTTCTTTGAGGAATACTTAAGGGTGAAACAAGTTTCTTATATGGATCACCTTCAAAAGATGAGCTCAATCCTTCCACCTTTACAAAAAATAAATACTCAAATCTGAAAGTCAATAAAATATTTATAGGAGGCACCAATCTTCCTTGAAACTAGAAAATAAATTCAGAGTCTCCACTCAAATCAAAATTATAGAATATAATACTTGACAAACTATTGTGATACATGCTAAAATTAAACTTTTTAAAGCTTAATGAGATAGAAAGAAAAGACACTAAAGTTTTTATAATAATGTTCAAAAGGGACAAAACACCTTTTAACATGTAATTTTAATAGTTATTTGTACTAAATGTAGTAGAATTCAATTTTTCAATCCTTAAAATTTCTTGGCACATCCCTAGTGGAGCACTGCAATGTTGATAGCCAAGATAGTTAGATAAATGTATTGATAATAGATAACTTCACAAGATGAAATACTTATGGCTATCTAAAATATTCCTTGGTAACATGGGTGATAATAATTATCCCCAAAAATGGTGCTAGTTGAATGTTGGTTCCTAGTTGTACACCTCTTTCATTTAGCCTTGCACACTTGCAAAGAAAATGGAAAACAATGGTGAAAAAACCTACTTGTATGTCATTATCATTGGGGAAGGGTTTGGCATCAATATTAGATTGAATGTATAAAATGAATGAGAGACACCTACAAAGGGTATGGTTATCTCCTTGCTACTTTTGAATTTTCCTGAACCAAGGTAAGAGGACCTATGGGGTAGTTTTCTCACATGGAGAGATTTTACAATTCAACCTCCATGGGAATTTTTACCACAAGGAAAAAATATGACCAAGGCATAACCAAGTTTTCACACTTCACCCATGAAGGGTTGTTACACAAAATTCATGAATGCCCTAAGTCATATATAGTCTACTAAAGACAAATGAGGAGATGACTATGACCTTCATTCTATAAAATATCCAATAATAAGGATAAAATGGAAAACTATAGCACTAGAATTTAAATAAAAAATTGTAAGCACATTTAAAATATGTAAGATCTTATGCATTTTCAAGGCAAGTAACATTTATAGTATGAAACAGGGTGTGTTATTTGTAAGTCAGGATAGGGTAGGACAAGTTTGACAATTAAAAAGGAGGGCGACATGCTTGTGGTTTCTAAAATAGTAGGGTATTTAGTAGTAATTCATGATAATATTTTGTAGCAAAGATGTAGAAAAACTTCAAATGCAAGATAATGGTAAATACCAAATGATACTTAAGAGACTAGAACATATACTGAAACTAATCTTTCAAATGTTTTTCCATGTTGAATCCATAAACTTAGGGTGCCTTAAAAATTTATTCAACAACAAATTTTGAAATGGTGTAGAAAGGTTTTTATAACCCAAATCCATGCTTAAAATGATAACCAATAATGAACTTAAAAATAGATATCCAATCAACAATATTTTTAAAATAGTTCACTACACTTCGTTAACAGGAAATAGCAAAGAACCACAAGTATTTTCATTAACTTGAAAAAAATATTACATTCTTTTGACAAGGGAGACATAAGCATGCTCTCAAAACTTGTTAATGGTTGTATAGCTACAACCACCTTATCAAGGGAGAAAAAATATACACAAAGTAATCGATCCCATAAAAAAAATTGTAGAACCTAGAATTGGAGAAAATAGACACCTAGAACAAAGACCAACCACAACAAACAACAACCAACAACAACCTTGAATATAGGAGAGGCCCCCCTATCTATACATTTTTCAAATATAAAATTATGGATCACAACTCTCAAATGTATAAAATAAACTTTCAAG
Organism: Torreya grandis; assembly: GCA_037957365.1. Classification (NCBI taxonomy): domain Eukaryota; kingdom Viridiplantae; phylum Streptophyta; class Pinopsida; order Cupressales; family Taxaceae; genus Torreya; species Torreya grandis. The sequence goes on from JARHVA010003707.1 coordinate 96,093, forward strand.
TCTGCCAAGATGTGTTTAGCTAGAAAATATTCCCTTGCCATGCCTAAAATATTCATCCATTTGCAAGAAAAATCATTGTTTTAACTACCTCTATATGGAATGATGAAGATTTAAAACAAACTTCTAATTTCCTAATGGGAGATGCATTTCACATGAGCTATAAGGAGAATTTTAATGGTATAGGGCCAAAAAAACTTTATATTTATGTATAAGTACCTAAAGATTCCCTAGACCACTTGCTTGCATAGTTATAATAAACAACTCTTCTTCCTCTTTACATGCCATGGAACAACCTACTATTACAATGATCCCTAGGAATATTCTAAATCCATGGCTTCTCAAGAGATCATATTTGGAGTGACCCACCTTGGAGTTGTAGAACTATAATATTTCTCAAATAGAGGAGCTTTGGAAAATAAATTAGTGAAAAAACATAAAATATTTAGGTCATTTTCAACCATTTTACCTTTTGGCTCCAACTTGTTTTTCAGATTTTGCATTTTGAAAATATTCCTTTTCAACATCTAATCTTTTAGGACTTCCCTCATATTTGTAATCTAAAAATGCATTAGTTTCCACTTTTTATTTACTTGGCTAAATCTTGGTCCCTTTTATAAATTTTCCATGTCAAATAGTTGTCAATGGTGAAAGTTATACCAATTGGCTTGCACAAGGTCTTATTTTTATATGACATGTATGAAAAAGTGGCATTACCATGTCACTTAGTTTACAAATATCCTTTCTCTACATTGGCCTCAACATAGCTTATCTCCATATACAATTGAACTTCATTGAAATGCCCATGATCATCTTGCACCATTATATCTACTTGTCCAAGAAAACATGAATCATAGATCTATATCTAGCTCATTACAGTCATGACACATGTAACTACCATGTTTAACCTAGAACCTTTGATAAATCCATCTTGGTTTTCTCCATTTGATTTGTGTACATGGACTGATGTGGACCATCAATGTTGATCCATAATATCAAGTGTTATTGGCCTTTAGCTATCTTTGACCCTAAGGTCGTATCACTTAGCATCCCCATAGGTTCTTTACATCCTACTCTATCATCCCTATTATGCTAATGTACCCTTGCCAAGTGGTGGTCTCATGTTTAGTCTGGGCTTTTTTGGAATGTCTCAACTTAATATGCACTATGGATTAGATTGTGTATACTTAAATGCATACCATAAATCTTTGGGAACATGCTTGGTCTTTATCCTGTAACCATGTATTGACTTTTCAACTATGCCCTCATAACATCAAATATTTTCATCTGATCAAATGTGTATCATTAGATTATAATCTATGGGGTGGAGCATCATTGTATACTTCTTGTAGTTAGCCCTAAGGATGTTCCACTTGGTAGTTACATGGGCTTCCTGCAAACCTTGAAACTAGTCTCTATTTCTTTGAGAATAATTGCACCACATAGCACCACCTCATGCTTCTATTTGAAAACAAATGACTACTTTATAGGGATAATTTTATGATCGCACAACTATCCTAGATCATTTGAATCTCAATGGCTATTTGTCATGTCTTAATATTGATGTTTGTGCACCTATCAATGATGTCTGTGAGACCATAACCTATGCAAACTTGAAATTTTCATCAAAACTTTGCTTATCATATATTTTATCTTTGGCATTCCTATTTTCATTGGCCCTTTAGTCTTCGAAAAAAAATTCTAAAGCTTTTCATCTTTGGATTCTCTATCTTCAGCACAATTATCCCATAACATTTATTTTAAACAATCTATCTTCAGCATTCCTACTCAGCAATAATCCTTTTAGGCATTCTGTCAGGATAATTGTCTTGGACAAAATGTTTGAGATAATTTCCTCAAAGGATTTTGACTTTACACTTTTCCTAAGAGATTTAAACTTTATAGGACTTTTTGTGTGGGCAAGATGCTTGAAAGAATTTGGCCTTTGGATTTTCTCCTTTATCAGAGTAATTGTTTTGAACATTTTGTCCAAAATAATTTCCCTAGAGAAAATGGTCTTTTGCACTTTTGTCGAAGGAATTAGAACTTTTCACTTTTATCGAAGGAATTCAAACTTATGATTTTCACTGAAATAAAGGACTTATGTCAAGATTTTTTCCATGGGAAGAATGCCTAAAGGGTAAGTTCCCTTTGTAATTTTTTCCACATACAAAAATTCTTAAACAAATAAGTATTTTACATTTTTTCTGAAGGAATTCAAACTTTTATTTCAGGCTTTTATATCTCGACCCTTTTTGTTTTTAACACTTCTACTCTGTAGCAACTTTTCCAAAAGTAACCTCTGAAGATTTTTCAAGGGTAAAATGTTTGAAATAAATGACCCTATGAGGGTTTTTCAAAGGCTTTCCCTATATAATTACCCTTTTACCTTCTGGAATGGCCCTTTAAATCTTTGAAAGTGTCCTTCGGAATTATTAAAAGTGTCCTTTGGATCTTTTGAAAGTGCCCTTTAGACTTATTGAAAGTGTCCTTTAGATTTTCTAAAAGTACCCTTTATAAATTTTGTAAGGGAAAAAATTACAAAAATAAGTGACCCTTCGAGGATTTTTCAAAGGCAAAATGATTGAAAGAAATAGGAAAATATGCTTTACTCGGAAAAAATAGATTTTGTTATGTTATTTGTCATGGAAAATTTTCTTGATAGAAATAAGTCTTTAGACTTTTTGTGCAAACAAAAATCCTGAAGATGCATTTTCATCAAGAAAAATGTCTCAACAAAAAACCCAAAGACCCTAAGGCTTATAACACACTAAGTAAAGATCAAATTAACACAGTCTATCAATCACAAAACTTAACAGGTGGATAAGGACTTGTGATAGGGACTTGTGAATTTACAGGTGGATAGAATAATAATTTGGGATAAGTACTTGTGAATTTACATTCTACAAGGGCCCAATTACTTTAGTACAATTTTGGGCACTAATAGGTGGCACAAGTAAGGGGAAAATAGTATGTAATTAGCCTAGAAGGCATAGTTATAGTCTTATTTGTGAGTGTGCGGAGTAATAGTAAGACTTAAAATCAGGTATAAAGGATTTATAGTTATAAAAATAGGTTTTATGGTCTTCTATCCCCTTTAATGACCCCTAAAAATGATGCATGAACCTTTCAAGTCACTAATTTGGGTTAAAAGGTGACTATATGACTAGGTTGCCCAAGAAGCCTAATTGCACTCCTATGTAGTATCATGGATAACTTAGGAGTCTTAGAATAAATTTCTAAGAGAAATTTTTGGTTCTTTTAAAGTCTAATCAAGTGGCTACTTACATACCTCGGCATGAATTCCTTGTGTATCATAAATACTTTGAGGGAGATGGTGTAATGAGGTTTGATGAGCTTCACGACACATAATGAAGCATGATGATCACATTAACATCAATATGTATAACCCCTAAATAGATGTAAATTTTATATAAGAGTGGAATAATGTAGTTCAAGGTGAGTAAATAACTAAAAATGCCACTTGTCACTCTTCACAAGTGAAGATAGGCAGTTATGAATTCAAAGATGAATTATTGAAGAAATGAAGTTTCCTAACCCAAATATATGATTAAATAATCATAAATTAAGTGCATAACTATTGAAAAAATATTTCATAACTTCCCACCTACATATATTCTTACTTGAACACTTGACATAAGTCTCTCCAATGTCTCTATCTCCTTATTTCTTTTTTCTCACTTCCTTTATAAGTATGTCTAATTTTGGAATTTGTTCTATACTCCACCATGAGTATGGTGAAGCCCTAATCTTTTTTAATTAATTTTATTAATATACAATTTTTTTCCTTCTTTCATGGCTACATGTAGTGATAATAGTTAAATGGTTGATAAAATCAAGTGTAGACTCATGCTCACCTTGGCTTATTGTCTTGTTCTTATTACCTCCATGAAATTTAGCTCATTATTGTAAGTTTTAGAGAGTGTCATTAGAGGTCAATTTTGGATTTAAATTGGTAATAATATTCCCTCATAACCCCAAAATACTTTACCTATTAAAAAATCACTATTTTAATAGGTGCAAGTTGAGATTAGCATATGTATTTCAATCCTACATGTCATTGTGTATATGCAATAGGTGTTAGTGATATTAAGTGTGGTGTATCACCTTCCTAGTTAGGTTTATTTAATTTTATCTATTTCCATTTTTCTTCACATGCTATTACTGTATATTTTTCATCCTAATTGAGACATCAAGAGGATTTATCCCTATAATCTAGAGATTCAATCCACCTATTAAGCCACCCAAAAAACTAGGATTGTCTCCATGTTATCCCAAATTATGAAAGATAGAAAAATATTCGAAGGGTGAAAATTTGAGTAATTAAAATACCAATAAATAACTTTTTACCATATCTTCCACATCAATATGGCCCATATCTCTCCATTCCCTAGTAACCCAATCTCTAAAGTCATCAATTTTAGGTTTATAACCATAAAATCTTGCCAGATGAGAGTTTTCAAAGGAGGATTTAGTGATTTTCATTATAGCATTAAGGATTTTAAGTATCACCTCATTTTCTTCCATCACATGTATAAAGATATATCTTGAGAGATATTTTGAAATTTTTGAATCCATAATAAGGTCTGCCAATGATTTTCTAGGCTCCTTTTCCTTGATAGCATTAGTCTTCCTCTATCCACCACTATCCAACATTTTTTTCTCGATAAAAACTAATTTCTTATTTACATTAATTAAATAAAATTCCACTCCATATTCATCATGAAAATTAAACATAATTATACTATATATATTAAATACCTAATGCAGTTACACTCATCAAAATTGAGTTTAAATCATTAATAAATAGTATATAAAATAGTTTAAGGCCATTAATTATCCCAAAATATAAAATAATAAATTTATCTAGCTAATATTTTCCCTCATCATCATCATCACATGCATTTTAACTATGGTGTAGCCATGATGTAGGGTCTAAATAAAGGGATGCCCTAGCCATGCAACCCCTAGAGTTCCACATAGTGGATATGAAATCAATGTTTATAATAATCTAAGGTTACATGATATTATAAATTTTTCAAAAATTAAAATAGAGCTCTCATATTTCCCTCCAATGTAATCCTCAAATTTCCATGCACTCAAGGCTATAGGCCTTCACCTTTCATACAAAGCTCTCTTCCACTTTTTCTTGCATCTAATAGAGTTTTATTTTCCCTTAATGAGATCTCTCTTAATCTAAAAACTATAATATTCTCATTATAGGATTATAATAATTAAAAATACTATCCCAAATTCACTATTTATAATTTCTCAAGTTTTGGTTTTTTTCTCAAATTTCCTATGCACTAGACAAAACTACATTCAATGAGTTACTGTGGGAATTTTTAGGTTATGTATAAATATATAGTCCTATCCTAAAGATATAATAGCCTTATATAAACCTTTAGTTGTATAATTTTGACTATTGTTATAACACATATGCTCATAGTAAATCTTGTTGTCTTGTCATTCATATTCTTTTATCACTTATGAAACTCATTTACCCTAGAGTCAAATGGCTAAGTGTAGGTCCATACACTAAATACTCATCCTTATCCTTTATAATTACTCATGTTATATGCCAAGTTTTTTATTCACAGCTTATTATTCACTCTAATGTGTCATATATGCATGTTTACACACATTATCAATATTTTCCACTTAGTGTCTTAGAGTTTCTTCACTAGATGATTACTCTTTGTGTACTTTTGTGTATCTTTCAGTTGTAGTTGTGCACTACTCTAATGTCTTCCTAGGTAAGCTAAACTATTTTACACACTACCTATGTAATTTAAAACTTATATTTTATTTCAACCTTACTTGTTCTCATGTAACATTATTTCATGAAAAAACTCCTTCCATGCCATAATCTGTGATGCTCAAGAAGTCTATATTTCACATGTAGTTACATGATTATTTTCTTATACACCTTAGTTCATATACCCTACTATGTATTTGTGTACATAAAAACTCTTTATTTTTGTTTATTCCATTAGCCAAAACTTGTGATCCATTTATTTTCAATTTCTTTGAAACACTTATCCAACTTCCTTACACACAACTAGACTTTATGAAGTTCAAGGCAACCTCCCAAAATGTTATGTTTAAACCACTCACCACCAAATTTAAATTTATTCCTTGATTTATTGATTTATAATTCAAGTGATATGCCCCATGTAATTAAATTTAAGCTCATGCTTACAAGTATGGTTTGAGTTGTAGAACCACTCTTTATGATAGCTACCAAAGACACAATGTTCCTTCCACCTATTGTGTCTCCTATGAAGTATTTCTCTAAGATTTCTCTCTCTATACCCTTCTTGTACCATGAACCATCCTCTTTCACCTATATCTAATAAATTCTCTCTTTATATTATTTCTTATAGATCTTATTCCACAACTAACTTCTATTATGGGTCTGTGCCCATCTCTTTTTTTCCACCTCCACAAATGTTTTCCAAAACTTCTCTTGTGCACATCACACAATTTTCTCCTTGTGCACTCTTCTCTTCTTATGTATTCCCTTTTGTGTATGTTTCCATATTCTCTTACTCTTTTAGGTATACACCCACCATTTTCCTCCTTTACAAGTCCATTCCCACCCTTGCCCATCCACCTCCACCAAAAGGTCCTTATATATTTTTTATTATTCCACCTGTGTACCTTCATATTTTCCTCTACTATGCACACTTCCATCCTCATACTATCAGTCACAAAAACGTATGCATACTTGTGCACTACTATTTCATGTGCCTCTCATGAGATATGTATATGCATTACTCCTACTATCCTCATATACTTTTAAATCTTCCTAATTGATGCCCTCAATAGAATGCAAGTTCTTATGTGATCCATAAATTCCCATATCTTCTTATACCCTATTATATGTTTTCATACACTCCAATATATTCACTTGGATGTATATTTTCATTAGTTGTTTTTCTTAGTCAACTTTAGGCTAACAACCTTCTACATTTATACCTTCTTATAATGACTCCCCTTAATTACATGCAATGAAGCTTGTGCTCTCTTAAATATATTTGGTTTTATTTTATTTTATTCCTTCCTTTAGTAGATTATTTTAACCTTGTCCAATAAATATTGTGTCATGTGTATTATTTTTGGGATGATTTTTTATAACTTCTCCTAGAACTCCTTAGTGACATGTAAAAACAATGTTACATCCTTGATATTCATCAGATAACTTTTTTATGATCTTAATTCATATCTAGTGCCTTCTATAAAATATCATCTATAATCTCATTCTCCTCATCTACTTTCTAGGTAAATTTTTTCCTTTCTCTTCCCTTCTTTCCATCATGCACCATCACATATTGACATTTATCGAATGTCCCTCTTAATTTTTGTTTCTTCACAAAAATTCTTCACTTCATGAGAATCTAGTTTTTTATCCATACCTTTGGTGTATCCTATACTTTGAAGATAATAATTCTTCTACTCTCTCCCTATTTCCTTTTTTTCACCCCTATCTTTGTGTATGTTTCTCCCACACCTTCAACACCTTATATTGATTTTTTTGACACTTTTGGAATGATATCCACCTTGCATTCACCTATTGTGCACTAATTAAACTAGGATTCTTCTTTTATTTTTATCATTGTTTTTTATTCTACACAAAAAAATTATTCACCTATTTTGTTTATGCATCTTCCTTTCATATCCTCCACCTCAATGCCTTCTATCAGTGGCATTGTTTCTCTTTTAAGAAATGGCTTCCTCTATGCCACTTTTTCATGAGGCCTTGAAAGTTCCCTCCTATAAATTTTGATACTTGTCCATTTTATCTGGCCTTTTTGATGCACTACTTGGTTCAGTAGTTTGTAAAACATATATTATCTACTTTGTACCCTATCCTTTCCCTTCCATCACCTTCTATATTGGAGATATTTTCAACCCTCTATTGTGTTCTCACATATCTTTATATGTTCATACACCACCTTCATGGAGTCCTTTATACCCTATAATGTAAAATATCACTTGAAATCAAAGACTAGCTCCATCATTTCCTCAAGTCCCTCTCTTCCAAAATAAATTATCATTTTAGATTCTATATGAATATTGTTGCACCTAAGAACCTATATGTGCTCTTATATTTTTTGGGCCTCTCCCCACCTATCCATGGTGTTAGGTTGTGGAGCTAAAAGCTTCACCAGGATGTGAACAGGAGGAGTTGCTGAAGTGTCACAGACACCAACGTCGGTCAGGCCAACTGACATCAGTCAAAGTGGATAGGAAGCTACCGACATGGGTCAGGGATCGGCTGATGTCAGTCATCTCCAGGCAGATAGGGACCGACATCGATTTCCTATGCAGTTCTAGAACTGTGAGTTGACGAATAGTTTGTTAACGAACCGGTTGTTTGCATGTTAAAATGATAATTATAGTCTTGAGTTGAGTGTCTAATTATTGTAATTAGGGTCTAATTATTGTATGCATGAGATCTATATAATAGACTCATGGGCTATATTGTAAAATTGTACTAGAGTGAGAGAGCAAATATTAGCTCCTTCAGAAGAGAGAGAGCAAGAGTGATAGATAGCCAAGAGGGCTTGTAGAAGAGAGCAGGGATTAGCTTCTCCTAGTTCCAAAGGGGTGCTGAGTGTGTATGATCAGGGAGAGTTGCAGGTTGTGCAAGTTCTGGTAGAAGATCCACTGGGGTACTAGTTGAATAATCATAAGGACTTAGTGAGGCAAGGATAAGGGTTCTTTAGGGTGTAGAGATATCTACATGGTAAGTAAGGTCTGTTGATTTGTAGGTTGTTGCAAGAGAAGGGAGATCTACTTGGAGTATGGTTATGTACTTGGTGTACTGGTAGCATTGTTACTGACTGGTGGAGGTGAACAACTCTATGTTTGAGTTGATTGTTGTGACCGTAATTGAGAGAGTGAACTATTGAAGGAGAATTAGTGGTGAACCCTAGAAGTGTGGGAGCTCTAGAGGTGTGGGAAGAAGAAGTGTGGCATCTTCTTTATTGTATTTTCTTCTGAATGAGTATTAATACAATTGGGTATTGTCTCTCATATTTTGTGTTGTTTCATATTTTCTAGTTACTTATCATTCTGGTTAAATTCTGTGTTTAGTTGCTAATACAAAGGTAATCAAGTGTGCCCTTAGTGGGTAGTAGGATCCTGACAAGTGGTATCAGAGCATGTTTGTTGTTCTAGATTACCTAAAAAGTGGTATCAGAGCATGTTTGTTGTTCTATATTACCTAATAAGTGGTATCAAAGCATGTTTGTTGTTCTAGATTACTTGACACATGGGATCTTTTTTCCCAATAGCTCTTCTCTCCACTTGTGCCATTACTTCTTGTGGTGCTTCCAACATAGAGGTTATCTCCTCATCTTCCTCAATATTATCAATTATGGGTCACCTCTCATATTTTTTTTTAATCCATCTTTTATTATTGTTCTCTACCATTATTTTTTTTATGGATAAAAACTTTCCTATCTTTCACCTTATACCTAATACTCTAATCGGAAGATTATTTTGTGCACTGACTAACTCATGATCAGTGATCTATCAGTTCCATCAACTCTTCAAAAATTAACTATAAATCCACTTGTGCCCTATAATAAAAATACATTGAATTTGGTGATCTTTCAATGCTAAATTATATTTTGTGCCTAGAATTCCTCACATTTGAATATGTATATATGCCATGATTCAAGTCATTTTTATGCTCTAGCTACCTCCTATAATTGATTCTACTTATGCCTTGATTTTTTTCCTATAATTGACTTCCTCACTTTCAATAAATCTACCAATGCTCCACCATTCCTCATTTATGATCGGATTACCTCACATTCATATATATTTTTTTTACCTCCTTTAGCACATTGACTACCTCATGGTAAATGATCAATTCACACTCCACTATAAACTTTCCATCACAATGACTACCTCATGGTTGGTATTTTGTTGGTGATTATATAATATTCACTTATGAGTCAATCACAACCTTTAAAATTATTATGTTGCTTATTTTTGTTCTTATATTATCAATCTTACATAGGCACTCTAGACTTATGAACCACTATCATGAAGTCTCCCCCCACAATCCTATGTATCTCATATTTTTTTATTTTTCTCCTCATTTAAGATCCAATTATTTCAATTTATAACCACCTTATCATGGTGTATTATTATGCTTTGTTATCTACTTTATGTTTGGTGATCTTCTAGACTTTTTTTTTTCCTCATGTCACCCCTATTTTCTCTCTACACACCTTCTAATGGTTTAGAACAACATTATACTAGATGCCTCGTGTTTTATTATTTGTTAGCCTTATTTATGATGGTTCATATCTGACTTATATGTTCACCTTTTATCCATACATTTATCAAGGATAAAACCCTTTCTTTGATACAAGTTGGTGTAGTCAAGGGTCCTAATAAAAGGATGCCTTAACCACATAGACCTCAAAGTTCTACATAATGAGATACATAAATCATATTTTCTTAAATAAGCCAAGGTTAGATGATAGTATGAGATTTTCAAATTTTAAAATTCAGCCTTTTTCTCTCCTTATCTATTGCAATTATAAAATTAACATGCACCCAAGGATAATGGCTTTCACTTTTCATATGAATCTCTCATCCTTTTTGTCTTTCATCTAGCATATTTTTCTTTCCCTTTCATGGGATATCTCTTTATAAACTAGTAGATTATTCTTCATGGGTTTTAATTATTCAAAATTCTTTCCCAAATCCTTTATTTATAGTTTCTCAAGTTCTATTTCCTTCATTGTATTCCCCCACATTGGCCAACAATGATATTCAATGAAGTTCTACACAAATCCCTATGTTCTATGTAAATATTTAGGCCTACCTTAGAGGTAGCATAGAATTTTATAAACATCAAGACATGAAATAATGATCACCTATCATAACACATATACACAAATTAGATCATGTTGTCTTCTATTTCATGTCATCACATCATTTATGGAACTATCTTAGCTTAGGGTCAAATGGCTAAGTATAGGTCCATGCAATGAATTATTCATCATGTTCCTTCTTTCTTCCTCTAGTTTTGAATTAAATGTTTTTCACCTATATTTTTACATTATTTCATTCCTTTAACTCTCCCTTTTTACATGTACTATCAATATTATGCATTGGATTTCTTAGAGCTTATTAGTTGACTAACTACTCTTTATATATATTTCAATTATAGTTACACACTACATTGATGTGATCATTGGGTACACTCAATTATTTATGCCTTGTCTATGCAATTTTTAAGTTAAACTTTTTTAAAAGCTTATTTATTATCATGCAACACTAATTTTGTGAAAAATCTTTCCACACCATGTTTCTTGATGCTCAACAAGCCTATTTCTCACAAATTTTTGCATGGGTCTTTACTTATGTTCCTTGATTCTTTCCACTTAGTACATCCTTATGTAAATAATATATATGAGTGTGTGTTATTTATCTTAGCCAAAAAAATTAACCGCTTTATTTACAACTTTTTCTCAACTCTTGACCACCTTAATTTTGTGTGAATGGACTCTTGTGCAATATAAAATAGCCTCCCAAAATGTTTTTCCACACATGCACTTCCAAAGTTAGTTCATTCCTAAATTGAATTACTATAGTTTTGGGTGATGAAAGACTTATAATTCACCTAGTATGCTTTTACATCAACCTAAAACACCACCACCACCATCATCTTTGTCATCATCATCGTTATGTTTTTCATATGCATCCTTGTTTGAAAATTTCATTTCCTAAAAAATAAATGAATATTATAATTTAAGTTTAAAAAAATAATTATAATTAAAATACATTAATATTTACAAATAATATAAATAAGGTTTGTTATAGGAGGTTCTTGATTTTCATAAATAATTAATCTACTAATTAAAAAATATAACTTAATTCTAAATTTTCAAAATTTGGTTATCCTTTCAACCCAATATTATAATTTTAAACTAGTTATTCATTTCATTAAAAAATGATACTTATAATTCATTTCAGATGTTTACAATTATTTCAAGTGATTATAAGCCTTTATTTATTTCCACCTAGATGTGATCATCAAGTGGTTTTCTTTTTAAGTTAGCTTCTAGAAGAAAATAAAATTAATAGTAAAATTATAAATGTATAATAATGAATTAAAAAATGAGTAATTTAAAAAAAATGTAATAATCAACGTAAATATGTGAGAAGCATGTGTAAATATGAATTAAAATGAAAGATATGATTATGCTTAATGAAATATATCAAAATTCAGCTCAAACTTAGAAAATCATAAATGAAAGCTTAGGGGGAAGTCTCAAAAGGTATAAGTGTTCAAAGAACAGATGGGTTCACTAATATGGTTTTCCAAAATGTGACACTAGGGTATAACTACACCAATATAATGTTAAAACAAAATGTACAAGGTCGATCTATAAGATAACATTCTAAAACAATAAATTGGATTTACTATAATATCTACAAATATTTAAAAAAAAATTAAATAGATCTAACAAGAAATAACCAATATGAAATGAAAAAGAGATAGAACAATCACACCATAAAAAAATAGAATTATAGAGATGAAACAAAAGTCTAGAAGGAAATAACAATCTCTATGTAAAATCTAGGACTTTAAATCCACATAGATGGATTACACACCTACACTCTGACTGAATAATCTTCCAAGGGTAGTTTTGATGAGATTGATCAATCCATCCCTTTATATTTGGATAATATGTTCCCTCACTAATGAATGTTTACAACACTCACTTCATAATTATAATATTTTTTATTAGGTGTGTTTAATGATGCCATAGAGTCATTTTTCTTCACTTTCTATAATTAGTGGGTTAAATTGTCTAATTTGATTGTATTTGTCTTTTTAACCTAATTTTACAAAACATAAGCGTAAAATGAGAATGGAATAATTAATTTTGTTGGAAAACCTCAATTAATTTAGAATTAAATATCTTTCATGATATAATTATATCTAACATAGTTATTATGGAGTGTGAATTGATAGTTCAAGATAATACTTCAACCTTCTCTTCCCATGTGGAAATACAACTACATGTACATTTTTCTATGCTTATTTTGATATAAGATGAAACTATAACTTTGAATGAAATTCCTTAAGAGTATAAATAAATATTTTATAGAGTGTTATTATACTTTAAATGACAAATTATTTTCCTTGATGCTTGTTATTAGAATGTCTTTAGATAATTTATATATATAGGCTTATCAAATTTTAATTAAAGATCTATTATTAGGAAAATAGACCAAATAATCAACATAAATAAATAAAAACATCAAAGGGATAAGACAAAGTATATAAGGGTCCAAAAAAATATAGGAGACATATTCAGTGGGTCTATCAAATTTTCCTAAGATAGACTCAATGGGACAAAAAAATCCATCCCAAAGGAGAAAATAATAGAAAACAAAGGTAAAATAGAGGAACATGCCTACAAGAAAAAAATATATAAAATAGAATAATGTAATACCATGGGATCGTGTAGATTAAATGGTAAAGGATGAAAGCACATAAATAATTTCCAATAAGAACTAATTTTAACCAATGATTCTTATGCACAAAATAGTACTTAAAAAATTACAATGACAAACCTTGTACCAAAATTAAGAGCCTACAGTAGTGTACCTATAAGTAAACATGATTGTATGAAACTATATAAATGTATACATAAATAGATAATTGATGTAATCAAAATGAAAAAAGTGAACTTTGAATAATAAAAAGAATGAATTCACCTAGACATATGCAAACCATGTTTCCACTCTTGGAACTCTAGTGTTAAAACTAAAATTGGAAATTAAATAATGGAATCAATGGAACGAGGTAAAAACTCTTCTTATTGATGAAGTAAGTAGATATTTTGTTACTCTTGATCTATATTGATCTTTCACAATCCAAAAATATAAGTTACACATTTGATAATATAATAACTAGTGATAGGATATTTGGTAATAGAATATTTAAATAGATTCCCCCTTTTGAAGTGAGGAGTGTACATGTTCCTACATATCACTTGTCTCAAAAGAAAGAATCATGTGAAACATATGTAACATATAAAAACAAGTTTATTTTTTATAATCATTTAAATTATATCTATAACATATATATATAACTATAAAAATATATCAACATGTAAATATTGACAATAATATGTGATACATGTAAAGATGAGATAGGAAAATGTGATCCATGTGAGAAGAAATAGTAATATGTGACCCATGTGAGGGTGGAAATATTATTGAGGAGACTAAGTGGCATGCCTATATGTAACCTAATGTATAGAGATAAATAATATTCCCCAGTATGTTAAGATATGGAAATAAAATTATCCCATTAGTTTATCAAAATTTGAATTGATGTGATGATTAACCTTAATTAAGATAAATTGAATGGGATAAATAAAAATGTTGGAATTTGAATTTTGACAATAAAAATAAAGGTAAAATATTGTATTTTGATAAATTAAAATTGAACATAAGAATATTAACTATGCATTGAAAATGAAAACTTAGTCTTTTCTCCCTAAATATTACAATGTTGACTAATATAAAATTGAAATTGAGATATAAGAACAAACTTTGAAAGTGCCCATAAGATTTGAATAAATGTGTAGGAGGTTAGAACTATATATTTTAGGTCAATACTAACCATCACTTCTAATCTAACTAGTCAATCTTGATCCTAGCTAAAAACCTAAAAAATCCATGTCATGATTATGTGGTGGATTGAATTAGGTATAAGTAGCTTCTCTAATGTTTAAACCCTAACAGGTAATATAATGATTGAAAACCTATAGAAATAAAAAGGTAGAGTGTAATTGGTTTGAGGTAACCCTAACCACCCCCACAATGATTAAATACTACCCTATATCTAATACTCTAAGAATTTAAGACCACTTAGTTATCCCACTTAGAGTGCTTTGTGTGATTATTCTCCTTTGATTATATGAATTCATTAGGGATGGATTTAACACTTGATCATGTTTTGTTTTAGATTGGATAAAACATGTTTTGTAATTAGCTAAACACTACTTCAAATTATTAGAATTGAAATGGAGAATAAAATGGAAGATTTGATCAATATGCAATAGTGTAAGTTTGAATTTGTATTACAATTTCCATGTGATAGAATAAGTGACTTGATTGTTCCTTTATAGAAATCAAAAAGGTGAAAAACATCACACTGCCTATTCTAAAAATGTAGATCAAATCTATATGTGAAGTTAAAAATTGAAAATTTATCATTATAGGGCCTAAGGTAGGACCATATATTTTTTATAAGGACCGATTGTCATTACTAACCCAATTATCCAATCTTATCTTGTAAGGAAAAATGCAAACTCTAGGGATATGTAATGTCTCTATAGATGTTTATAGGTATTTTTATCAATTATAATAGTTTTTTAGGTGTAAAATAATAATTTTAAAGATAATTAGGTCCATACAAGTTCTTAGGATAGGATGAGGTGGTGAAATATGTCTTGATTAAGTTAAAAATTCAATTAAAGTGAAATAGGGTCAAAACTGACATAATAAAGTATTTGTGACTAAATTTAGGTGTCTATAATTACCCCTATTTAGTCTAGAAATATAATTACTAGTTTGAAGGAAATACATACCTTAGTGTGTAAGACACACTTTGTCTTTTAGCTAGTAATCTAATCTTATAGGGAACCATAGTCTATGGAAAACCCTATAAAACAAATGAAGTAGTTACCTTGTTTTTTTGAAAATTAAAATTTGAAAAAGACTGAATTTGAAAATTTGTTGAACTTGAAATTTGAAATTTAAAAAAAGATCAAGGAAGGAATACACTTTTATGTGTAAAACAAATTTTAATTTTTAAATTTGCTTGGTTATGATGCTTCTTTGAAGCATTTTAGATATTGGTTATTTATTTGAGCCAATTGATAATTTTATTGTGATCAAACCCTAAATTTAATTTTCAATTGTAAAATAAATAACACATTGAGGGACACATAAACCTCAGTTTAACTCATCTGGTATTTGTAACCCCAAGTTGTTAAATGGGTTTAAATCCATAATGGATTTTATTCCATAATGTTATAAGGCATTGAACCTATAAGTTATGCATTATGTACTTAAACTAAATCAACAACAATATGTGGCTTGTAAATTCAATTGAAACTTTATTCTTGAATGCATGATCAAAAGATAATGGAGAACATCCAAGATCCTACCATGTATGTAGATAGTAAATAGTATTAATTTTTTTTAAATAACATAGTGTGCACAAATCGGTATCAATCCTACATTGATAAATGTAGAATTTATAATTTTATGTAGATGCCAATTGTTAATTTTGTTTGAAACTTGTGCATGAACCTATATCATGCACTCAAAATTTTGTGAATTGTTACTTTGATTTTGAAATATAAGTGCATATGCATGACATATGCCCCATAATCTATACTAATTATTGAGTTTTGAACCATTTTAAACATTTTAAACTATATTTTATACCAAAATTGGTTTTTACTTTTGAAAATGCTTCTCTCATGTATGATAATCCCACTAAAATGCCTCTCTTTTAAGGTGAGTTAATTTATCTCACTCATATCAAAATAAAATGTAAATGAAACATGCATAGTAAATTTTAATAATTTAATAATGTGGCATATGTGAAAATTATGCTAGATTTTTATTATTTATATCTTTTGAATTTTAGAGGTAACACATGAGGAAAGGATTTTAGAATACATTAATTAATATCATAGTAATATAATGTAGATTTAATATTATATGCATTAGTTAATACATGATATGGATCATGACACTCACCCAACTTAAACATTTTTACAAGAACATAAGCATAACAATATATTTTAAAGAATAATGCTTAGGGCCACATACAAAGGACATGTTCAAATGTTACATGCAATCATAGAGACAAGGGCCAAAATCAAAATACATATTAAAATGTCATAAATATAATAATTCTAAGGGATAAAATTAAAATACATGTTTAAATGTCATACACAACATAGGTCCAAGGGACAAAATAAAATGACATGTTCAAATTCCACATATACCAAGCAAGATATCATGAATATGTTTAATTAATTTTAGATGCAAGTTACAAGGGACATACATAATAGGGAAGAAAAATTATAATATAATATGTATAATTAATAACGTAAATGGAACATATAACTATAAATGTAGTCTAAACCATGTATATTCAATCTGATCATATCCTTAAAAATAGTGTATCCATGTACATAGTGTAAGATAGAATTATTAGCTAGATTTTTTTAAATAGTATAGAGATATAAAATATAAGATTCATATAATCATAACACATAAAAATATTTTAACCTAGGCGTAATATTCCCCTAGTTTATTAATACTACTACGTAGATGAAAGTCCAACATCTTAATCCCTACAAAATTTTGTATGCCTTGCATGACACTCATGAATACTAGTGAAATGAATGTGTGATATAAAATAGTATGTTATCTACTAATAATTATATAAATATCATATGATAATGTTGTAAAATATATGTATAATAATTCTTAAGTCCTAATTTGGGATTTTTAGAATATATTGGATGTTTTTTTATTTTTGAAATATTTGAGTTTTTTGTATTTTCAAAATTTTCAAGTAGAAATAATAGAGACTATTGATAAGTAAGGTGTCAAAATTATAATAAATTATAGAGATATAAAAAATATGAATCATGCATCAATGTGAAAATTTCACTATAAATGATGGCATGGACATATATGAGTAATATGCCCCCACTATATATGTAACTTTGTAAACCCTGCAATGAACTAAAATAGTATATAAAGGATTGATTGCACATATTCACTTCATAAAATGTAATTTTTTAAAATTATATAATACCTATTAGTAATATAACACATGAAAAGAGAGATTTTTCATGAAAAAATAGATATTTATATAGTGAAACTAAGTGAAATATATAAAAATAGCAATATTAAGGTTATGTGTTGAAATTATAATTTATGGGTGAAAATTTTCACATGATCAAGATCGACCAATTGAGGTCAAAAATATTAGTCAATATTGACCCTTAAGATATGGTTTTGACCTTGTTATAAAATGCAAAATTTGTTAGTACATATTATGAAAATAGGGAGATAACTGGAAGAATATGGAAAAATTGATCATTATTTTGAATTGTTTAGATCTATAAAGATAAAAAGAAGATCCAAGAGGGAAAAAAATATCAATATACAATGGATTATAATAATTTATCAAATCAATCATATTCACAAGAAATAGAATAAAATGATATAATAGTCAATTATTGTAGTTGAGAAAACTCTCAACAACTAGGACCTCATCCACATTTCATTACCATAATGTATCTATCATATATATGAAACACATAAAACCATAATTTCAAAAACAAATAAATAATCATATACAATAGTCTCTCAATATATTCACATGTCTATATGTGTCACCCAATTGACACCAATATATAATGGAGTACATATCAAATAGGTAAGAGAGGTTTTCATAATAAATAAATGGTTTTTGTGATCTCCTTAATTAGAAGATAATATACTATTTAAGTGAACTCAAACAATTTACATGCACATAATAGTTTTTTCCTAAAAATATACAACAAGCTCCATAATTTATCTTCCCTCTATAAATGAGTTTAAAAATGCTCACTCCAACACCCTCCCTTAAGTACAAAATTTAGAGTGAGAAAAGAGACTGATGGGTCCCAAAAACTAGGCCTAAGTAGGTACCCATGAATAAATTCATAGTGAAATACTAAGTTTCATTATGGTAACAAATCCATCTTACCATAATACATTTATGTTAAATCTCTATAACCACCAAGTCAAATAGTAACTAGTACTTTGTACGAGGATCATTCAGTGGGAAAACATTAATCATTAAACAAGGAAAAAAGAGTCACCATGAATACAATATGCCAAGATAAGGTACCCAAAAATAATAAAAAAACCACATTGATAATGGATAAAAGAGCATACATTACAAGGTGTCCCAAGAATCATGACTCAAAATATCAACATAATTATTTAGTAGGTAAACTTGATGGAGTGAAACCATTAAACAAAAATGCACTCAATCAACTACCTCTAATTGAAAATGTGATGTGTCATGCTCTATCAAAGAGCATGACATTTAAATAAATATGTACACACACACACCCTCCTAATGTTGAAATGGTTGTAATGTCTCAAAATATATGTGAGTTGGGCTAATGACACTACTCAAACACAAAAAATTTAACATGGGGCTTCACTATACTAGAAATTATTCAAAAGGAAAACAAGATCCACCATAAAGATAAAGGATACTATCAACATCAAAGATACAAATACAAACTCTATCAAGAATATGTCCCTAGTGGTGATGGGTTAGTCTTGAAACTAAAGAATAAAGTTTTCATCATGTAGCACATACATATGAATAAAAAACTCCATGAATCTTAGTGTGACTAAAAAAATGGCCCCATCTAATAAACATTATCACCAAGTGACATGAGTAACTCTAAAAGGTAGACAATATATGAAATGACAAATGCATGCTCCAAAAAATAAATCTACTTAAATATCTTATACAATTAAGGATCATAAAAATTCATGAGTAAAAATGTGTGGTCTGATAACCTAAGTAGTGTAAGAACTACATCATAAATTCCTCTCAAATAATAGTGTATATGCTATCAACAATAATTATAAATACACCCCACATGAATATAAATGGTAGATGAAGATGCCTAGAAATGAGTGGGTACAAATTCCAAAATAGAATAATGTAAGGTAACATCCAAAAAAAATTAGGATGACTAGGACTAACAATTGTAATCTCAATTTTCATAGGATTTAGTGAACATGTAACATAGCTCATATGTATCTCAATATCCTCATGAAGATTGGAGTGATAAAATCATGGATCTCTATTAAAAAAGTATCCTATTAAAAAAGGAACACATTTTGAATAACCAATTCCATGACAAGTGATACACTTGATAGGATGGATTTGGGTATCAATTCCCTATAGACTCTTACTAATGCCCAAAAGTCTAGTAGTGTGACCCATGGAATAAAGCATTTGATTCAAAGGTAGTGGTATGCTTACCAAAAGAGGTAGAAATATGTGCAAGTAGAATATTATTAGATGACTATAATATGAAATTATTATAGGTACAAAAATAATAGAAAAAATAGGATTAATTTGTTTCTTAGGATCTATTAGGTCGCATTGTAAAATCACATCAAGTGTATGCATTCCAAATTCAAGATTACATGATGGACTAGAACAATGGACCTGAATGTCTAACATATTAGTATGAGGTCTCATGCTATAAATTTTGGTCTATAAGGAGTTAATGACGTAACCCTTTCTATGAATGAGGGAGTGCATAAGGTAATTATACTTCACTAATTTTTTATTTTCTTTCTTGTAGTATTAGAAAATATTTCTTTACAAAAGGCATAGTAGTTGTAACAATCACAATATTGAAATGTACATCAATATGAGTAACATAAAGTGCATGTTCCTCTTATGTTTAATTACCATAATATGGTGTAAGTGAATCATATTGATGATATAAGTCCTCATTAACAAATGAATGATGAGGAGTAGGAAATTCCAAAGGTTCCTTACATATAACAGTATCAAAAATAACATCCCCACAAATAGGAGAAGATGGTAGAGGAACAAAAACAATGTCACCAATAAAAAAATCCTCACTAAGAAAGGGATGAGAAGTAAGAGGAACAATTGGAGGTGAATTAACTTCCCCAAACAATGTTTCAATATCATCTCAAGCTTCATTATATGATGTGTCATATATAATGTGAGTTTGGAAACTATCTAAAACATTAAGGCAAATAAGATAAAGTGCCTCATCTTACAAGGATGTAATCCACAAAATATTTTCCTCATCTATAAATTTTGTAAATTCAGTAAGAAAAACTCTACATAATCCTTTCATCTTTAAAACATCTTCATCTTCATCTTCATCTTCCATGTGTCATAGTTTGAGGTGTTGAGGGGTTTGAATAAGGATGTCTCCATTATCATAAGAACAATCCAAGTAGCATAAGCAAGACCCCACACACAAAAAAAATCATATACAAATGATGAGAAGGAAAAATACACCTAACACAAGTTTTATTGAAGACAAATATCTTCTTATCCCTCCAAACAATAACAAGTTCAACTAAAAATTGTAATTTACTCCCCCAAAAAGTGAGAAAAGTGGAAAAACATGGACATTACATAACACTAAAAATACACCAAAAGAGAAGTATAATGTAGATATAATTTAAAAACTAGCATAAAATAGGTGATGAAGATGAGAAAATTATGTTGTGTGAAAGAAGACTTCATCAAGGAAAAAACATCATTCATTTCATCAAAAATGGCTTAGTATTATTCCCACAATGAAAAAATGGTCTCCTCCATTATAATAGTTTTGATAAAAAAAATCTTCCTTAAGTTAAAAAATAAACCAATATATATTGGTGTGGGCCCCTCCTTAAACAATACTATCCCCTTTTACAAAAATGTATTCCCCCTCATAAAAAACAATACCACAAGTAAATTCTATAAATGTTATAAAAAAATGTGGGGGAAGGGCTCAACCCCTTGACCTCTTCAAGTGAAAAGCTTCACCAAAATTCATGATTCCATTACACCATGCAATCACTTCAATCATTAAATAGAAAAATTGTGTTATTTTAATTTGTAAAACTAATTAAATTTTCAAAAAAAAAAAATTGAATACATTTATAAAAGTGATGGCCACGTGGGTTTTCAATCCTTACACAAAATACATGGGAAGACATGCACATAGTCAATGCTTAACTTAACATCATAAATCCAAAAAACCAATACCACTTTAAAAATACATGCCACATGAATGTGGAAAATCTAAACAAAAAGGACATGGTAAAGCCAAAGGTGGTGATGCAAAACCATGATAAAGTCAAATCTTAGGACTCAGCATTAGGCAAGAAGCGTGATTAGATTTGGTCTTAGTGCTTACTAGGTTTTCAATTACTACATCGATTTAAAACATATATGTGTCACTACAAGAGATGAGTCAAGATTAATGTGAGGAGAGACATATACAAGCCAATATAATCACTAAGATGATAGATAATAGGGTCAAATAGGTTGTCTCAAGAGCTCAAAATTTAAAAATTTTAATTGTGTAATGCTAATACTAGTTACATTCACCACTAATTCTAATGTAAACCTAGTAAACTCAAACAATAGGCAATACAATGTGAATTTCAATGGTTGATAGTTTTGTATGGTAAATAAATGCCAAATTCAATGAAATTTATCAAGATCACCAAATATTCTTGGCTTATGGAATTATCAATAGTCCATGTAAGGAACTAGTTTTAAATCCTAAAAAAATATGACCAGTAAGAATACGGATAACAAGGAAACTTATATATGCAATAACAAAAAAATCAATGGATTTAGTACATGATAGAGGCCAATAATGTATGGTTGATTTAAATCATAAACACCTCCAACACTAGTATGACCTCTACAATTGTAATCTTTCTAAAATACACTAACTACAATTGAGATCAAATGTAATTTATTGAATTGTGGCTAAGTAATAGCTATTGGAGATAGTTTTGATACCATATCATAGTTGAGAAAAATCTCAGAAAATATGACCTCAACCACATTCCATTACCACAACATATCTATCATACACATGGAACACACAAAACCATCATTGAATAAATAAATAAATAATCATTTCCAATAGTCTCTCAATGTATCCACATGTCTGTGTGTGTCACCCAATTGACACCAATATACAAGGGAATACCTATTAAATAGGCAATAGAAATTATCAAAACAACTAATTGGCTGTTTTTATCTATTTAAATATAGGATAATATACTATTTAGGTGCACTCAAACAATTTATGTGCACATAATAGTTTGTTCTCAATAATATAATTTAAACTCCCTAATTTAGCTTACCTCTATAAGTGATTGCAAACATGCTCACTCCAACATCAAAAAGATATGTAGAATTAGATAATATTACTATAATCTAAATATCTCATCAAGGGGATACCTATGTGTAGGTCATGTATCATGTGGAGTATCATAATATATTTTGCATAATTAGAGTCATAATCATCAATATAATCTTCATCATTTTAGATAAATAATTTCTTATGTGTTTATTTAAATTGTGATATGCCACTGTGATAATCTTGTACACTGTATATGAAAATCCAATCCAATTATACCATGTATTGGATCTATCTTCTTGAAATTTTATTGTTCTTGAGTTTTTTCATCATTTTTAGGATCTGGTATCTCATTCTTAACTATAGAATAATCATGTATCATTACTTAAATATTAGAAAGATAAGTAATTTATGTTTTGAATTCTTGACTCAAATATGTAACCATATATTTTTTAGTATTGACCTTATTTTCTCTTTATGCATGAAGTAGATATAGTGCTTGAATCCTTAGAAACCATATTTTTACCATTATATTTTTTAGTAATTTTTTGATTTTAAAATTCATTCATGAGAAATCTTATCACAAATGTGTTATCTTTCATACCTTGAATTTGTTCTTGTCTATTTTGGAAATTGAAATTTTATGAAATTCTCTCTATGTAACTTGATAAGCATTCTTGTTTTGAATTTTATTTTTCTACCTATACTTTTTCTTTACAAGACACATTCATAGTGTGATTGGGTGTCTTGATTGATTTATCTATTGTGGATTGCCACAATTAAAGATAATTTTTATTTTGTTCTTCAAATCCAAATAACTATCTATATAATGACCTTGCATTTTAAGATATGCACATTATTATTTTGATTTTATTTAAGGGTGTATAGTAGGTATTTTGATCAAATTGTTTCAAAGCATTTATCTTACAATCTTGATTGAAATTTTATTATAATTTTGTGTAATTTTTTAATTACTAGGTTTATATGTGTGTTTCTTTGGCTTCCAATCTTGATATGAATTATTTTTAGGAATAAAATTGCTATATGAAGATGCAAACACATGGTTAACACTAGCATAATCTATATTATTTGTATATGTGTTATTATTTGCCCATGATGTGACATTTGAAATGAAATATATTTTTTTATTTTATAATTGTCCTAGTGACTTTATCATAGTGATTATCTGATATTGAAAAGCTTCACAAGTATAAACCCTAAGTATTTGTGTTTGTATATATTACAAACACCTTCAAGAATAAATGTGGTATGTGGATAGGGTTGAGAAAGGACATGTTGGTTACCTTTATTTGGAAATATAGGTTAACTCAGCTTACCTCTTGATATAGTGATAACATGGACTTGGTTAAAGGAAAATTAGCTATCACCATCTTAAGAAGGGATGGTAGAAAAATTGAAAAGATTTATACATGGATTTTTTTGTGTAGTACTAACTGATAATAGCTCTGATTAAATATTAAAACAATGATAATTAAGTAAAAATTGATATTTTAAAGTTGGATTTATATCATTTTGAATATATTATTACTCTTTTTCCCATGTCATACTTAAATTGGAAAAAAAACATTAATGTTACTCTCATCTTAGCATGCGATTTAGTTATTTTTGTAAAAACTTGAAGTAATAAATGTTCATCCAATAAAGCCATATATTATTTATATTATTTTTTAAAAAAGAAATAGATAAATAAAATTTAAGATCCTAAAACTAAGGATATTTCAACAATAACATGAAAAATATATTCTAAACAAAACATGAAATATAAATACTAAAAAATAAGGATATTTTTATGTGTGGAGATTAGTAAATTGTTATGAAATTTAAGGTCAAAAGAAGATCTTTTTAGTGTTGCATACCAAATCCAAAGACAAAATAAAGTTATTTCAATGTTAGCTATTGTATCTAGAGTCAAAAGTAAGCTATTTAAGTGTAATATTTAGATCTAAATTCAAAAGGATATTATTTTAATTTTGAGTATACAATATTTTTTCTAAATCCTATGACAAATTTTTTGAAGCAATACTAAAATTTAAATTGGGTTTGCCAATATATTTTGACTCTATATGTTTAGTTGTTATTAAACAACATAATAATATGTAATTAAAATTATAATTTATTTGATGATTAGCCCTAATTAAGATAAATTGAATGGAGTGAGGTAGAATGTTAAAATTTGACTTTTGAAAAGCAAAAGAAATGTAAAATAATGAATCTTAAAATTACATATGATTTCAAGAAGACTAACTATGAATTGAAAATATAATGTTAGTTGTTTATGGGAAAAATTTTACTATGTTAACTAACATATGATTTTAAAAATGATGCAAAATCACACTCTAAAAGTGCCTATAAGCTATGACTAAAGGTAAAAGAAGCCATAACCATGCATTTTGGGCTCGTACCAACTACCTCTTCTGACATAATTGGTTCAACTTAACCCTAGACAAAAAACTAAAGCTAAGGTCTTGATTATCTATGGTAGTTTAAATTAGGTCTAAATTCCATATTTTAACTTTGGGAAGAGTAATAGAGACCTATAAATAGCTTCTCCAATGTCTAAACCCTATTAAGGAATGTAATGATTGAAAACCTACAAATAAAAAATGATGGAGGATAATTGGAATGAACTAACCCTAATCACTCCCACAATAACTAAATTTTACCAATGTATCCAATACTCTAACTATTCAATTCCATCCCATGTATTTCTCCCAATAAGATTAGTTTATGTGATTGTTCTCCTTTGAAAATATTAATGTATATAGGGATGGCTTGAATTCTTGATCATGCTTAACTTTGGGATAGATAAAATAGGCTCCTAACTTGGTTTAGTAATACTTTAAATGATTAGAATTAAAATGGGGAATAATAGGAAAGCTTTTCTCAATATGCAATAGTGTAATTATGCCTTTGTATTGAAATTTCCAGATGGTAGAATAAGTGACTTGAGTTAACAATAAAAAAAGGTACCGATGAAATGTGGGTGAGTAGGTAAAGTGACTTGTTTGTTTTAAGAAACACCTAGGTTCAAACCTTAGTATGGTATCGAAAGTCGGATGTGGCTAATAGTTAAGTATTGATAGGTCAATTATGGCTGATCATTAGTATTCTAGGCCTTTTATGGTCGATTATTAGTATTCATGGGCTAGTTGTGGCCGTTAATGGTATTCTTAGGATGGTTTTGGTAATTCACTAGTATTTTCTTGGGGATTTGGGCACCTAATTATGTCCCAAACTAGTTGGAGCTCTAGTCAAAATTGAATGGGATAAGGATCCCTCAACCTTGACATCGAGCTAAAAAATAATAAAAAGGGAAAACCTCATTCTTATTGGTAGAATAATGTGGATTATAAAGATGCATAAGATATTTGTCTAATATTCATGTATTATGCACTCATTTTATCATTGTATTTCTTAGTTTGTCTTATCTTCATGAGTTATAATAAGTTATAATATGAAGATACTAATTTTAGTGTCAAGTAAGAGAATAATATGAATAGTAATATATTGGAAACATCTATATATACGTTTGTTTGTAAGAAGAAGAGTGTTCCACTTTTATAAGAGATCAATAGAGATTATCTAGTTATGGTTATCTATATGATTTATTGTTATGTTCCTTATGTTCATTATTATGTGTAATATCTTGGTTACTTTTTTTTAGAACTATTATCAATACATTATTTTAGTTTATGCAATGCTAGTTGTTCTTAGTTTACTCAATAACACAAAATACTTAATGCATCTTACATTTTTGTCATCCAATTTCCTATATTTTATGATAAACTATTTTGTGTACAAGAAGTATCTCTTAGTTATTCTCATCCTTAACATATTCTAATGCTTTAAGAACCTCTACTAATAATGGTATAGTGACCATGGACATGTTAGAGGTAAAATACATTGAGAGGGGAGGTGAGTCATTGGTGGTAAACAATCCAATTCAATTTCCAAACCCTTAAAAATACTTAAGCATTCAATATAATCATTCATGAAGCATGAAGATCAATCATAGCAGTGAACATTGAACATAAATCAAGACCACATACACAACACAAGATATACATGGGAAAACATTTTGGGGAATAAAACCTACTCTCAAGCCTAAAAATACATGGACTATTATCCTATAAGATGATCACAAACAAGAGACTAATCAATTCCTTCTAATCAAGAGCATTTCTCAATTACTTTTAACCCAAGGCCTTTAGTGAAACAATAGTTTCACAAGGAGTACCTACCCCTAAAATTATCAAGTCCTTATGACCACATGTTTGATAAATTACTTTTAACCTAAAGCCTTTATCAAGTCCTTCTAGTCTTTAGTGAAACCCTATTTCACAAGTAGTAACTACCCCTAAGAAAGATCAAGTCCTTTAGACCCTCCTTGAAAAGAACACTTCCACCTTTGAAATGATGTCTTCAACACCTAATGATAGACCTCATTATTATATAATAATTTCACAAACTCTCTCTATCTCTCTCTAACTCATATAATCCTCTCACATATGCATGCCATAATCTCTCTCCTTCTTCATTGAAATAGTTCTCATATGCACACTTAGATCTCTTCACAAAACTTCAAACTATAAGAACACTATACTATCCTCATAAATATGGCCTACAGATCATACACATAGTCCTTAATCTTCTCTACTCATCAACTCATCCATAGGTAACTCTACTCATCCTTCACTCCACAATTCACACATGCAAGCCTCTCTCAAATATCCTTTTGAGCATACTCACCCATTCTACCTCTTCTAGGCTTACTAGGTCCAATGACCTATGTGATAATCTTTAGCACCTTGATTAGACAATCATGTCTAATCCTCTTCACTCTCTTCTAGTCTTCACTTACCTATACCTTCTCTTTCAAATTTTCTTCCCTTCACTTGGCTCCACATTCATACTCCCTCATTTAAGTCTTACAAACCTAGAAATCACCACCTTTGATTTCACTATTTATAGAGAAATCATAATAACCACCATATTGGTCGGCCTTTAGGCATGACTTAACCCTTAAATTAACTATCACATAAAGACATAGCTCAATAAAAACTTCATAGGTTATCTATAGCATCTATGGGTCACCCTTAAGAAGCTACACCTTTTAATAAGGCCCTTGTAGATCTTATAGATCTCATGGAGACCTATTCACACATTTAACACTTTATCAATTAAAACAAGAACATAGGGCCACTTTCAAATACATGGGTACACTTTTTATGTCCCATAGGACATCCTAAAATTATCATATTCACCTTTTCTCACCTTTTCATATGATCAATCAACTCAAATAGAGACCTTATACATAGGAACACCATTACCTAACATACAGTCAACTTATTAAGCATTGTTCATACTCAAGATAGATTGATCACACCTCTAAAATACTCACATAGCATCCTAATAGAGTCTACAACACTTCCAAATATCAAATTCATCATGAAACATCAAAATGAGCACAAATATCCTTCTTGGGTCACTTACAAAATAAACATGAACACACAGTTAACTTTTAGGCTTAATATCTTTGACTGTACTAACTTCCAGATCTTCAAATCAAGTTCATTAAATTCACCATGGAGTCTTCTTCATCTTTTATTTTTATAACAACAAATTTGACTTTTATCAAAAGATATGGATAAAATATAGATCTTTAGTTTTTCCCTATGTTAAATTCACATATTTGAATAGCAACGATCACAATTAAACCTTAGAAACTTTTCTCACATCTCTTGTCCTCTCAACTTTGGATCAATCTCACACCATTGATCTTATCAAAAAAATTATGCATAGTCTAACAAAGATAAATGTTAAGCATCTAATAGCTGACCTCATCTTATGCAATCTAGAAACTTTGACATAACATGCTCCATCAAACTTTGTGGATCAGTTAGATCTTTAGAAATAAATTCTCACCATTTGATCAGTCTATATGAACACCCATTCACCATTAGATCCTTATCTCATACATTTAATAATTCATTAAACATCATGCACTTATTCTCATCTTATTGCTTCTTAACTTCTTGGAGCAATGCACACCATCGATCTTGCTCAAAATTTAACTTTTACAAAAATAACTATGAGACCCTTGCTTATCTACCTAGAAGGTCAACTTTACACCTCCATAAATTCTACACTTACTCGCATGATCTCAAATTTAGACCAGATGATCTCCTCAAATAAGAGAATCTAACCATGTGATAAATATCTCCTATAATGGTCATGCATATGAGATATAATGCCATTAAAATGCCTTCTCAAAAAAATTTGTCACAAATCCAACCATGTCAAAACCTGCCTGGGAGGCCAACTTTGAATAATCATATATTTTGATGTGCTTTAGTGCATGATCTCAAATTTAGTAAAAATCAACTATTCTTAAAACTAAACAACCCACATGATTAGTTTTTCTTGACACCTTCACATATGCAATATATAACACCATAAAAATTCTCCCTCATCTCTTCTTATTACATTACAAAATTAGCTAAGTATGGAAAAACATAGTCAAACTACCTGGGAACCCAACTTTGCACATGCATAAATTTTGATGTGCTTCATCACATAATCTAAAATTTGGTGCATAAGAAATAGGCACAAAAATTAAAAAACAAATATGATAATTTTAACTTGACACCTCTATGCAAGCAAATGTTGACCTCATCAACATGCTTATTGGGCTCTTTCTAGCCACATGAAAATTTGGCTAAGTATGGGAAAATAATGAATTCTGTCTTAGAAGCCAACTTTGCACCTTCATATCTTTGATCATGCTTTAACTTATGACTTAATATTTATCACATATGAACTAGGGACTAATGTGATCATAACCATATGACCAATTACCCTTGACTCATTCCCACATGGAAATGGTGACATCATCAAACTACCTACTCAAAATTTCTACCACTGTACCCAAACTATCTAAATGAAAACTATGGGCTACCAAATGAATCCCACTTATGCACACAAGCTCTCAAAGTATAGATAACATCTTAGGGACTCTTATACATTATCCAATAACCATACTCATCTTAAACATCTTTAATCATGTCAAAATTGAAGATCAACCCAACCTTTTTTAAGCATATTATATCATTTTTACTTAGGCTATCAAAGCACTTCATCCACTCACTAGGACACCTCCATGACATCACTATGATATCACTGACAAAGGACAAGCACATTGCACACTTTGTCATTATTATTTATTCTATCAAATATACTTCATCCACTCACTAAGACACCTCCATGACATCACTGACAACTCTCCAATAATCTCCCCCTCTGTAATTGATGTCAATAATCATCATATATAGTAATATATATCTTACCTTCTCTTTCTTCAAAAACTCCCACAATAGGAACTTTCTCTCCATTTGATAGAATGAAAAAGTGGGCAAAAATTGATTTTGAGGACATGAAAATACCATTAAATAGGAAAGGATAATCTTATAAATATGATACAAACTCCCCCTTACCTTGAGCCTACCTCTTCTTGCCTTGATAAGCTTCCTATTGCTCCATGCCAACACTCTCTTCAATCAATAAATATAACCAATGAAGAAAAAACACACAAAAACCATTAGAATCTGATGGAACACATCAAGAAACATCTAATAGGGACTCCCCCTAAAATTTATGAGCCATTGCATCACTTGAGCATCTTCAAATCTCCATACACCATGAAGAATCAACACATATGCTAACTAGTAATCTCTTCTCAAGCTACCATAAGGACCACCAAAAAAACTTTACGCCACTCAAAAAATAGGAAACATGATCTAAAACAACTTTATAACTCACCTTGAATCAAATATACCTCATTGTTTTAGATAAATTGAGCAAAAATCATTGTTCTTCACACTAAGCTTGTCTAGTCTCCTTGTAGCCCTACCTGAAACTTGTAGAGCCCATAATTTTTAATAGCCACATCTTCAAGACATAAAAATTCATATCTAAAGAACTATAATATTCCCCCTAAATCACAAAAAAATTCATTTCCAATATTATCCTCTACAACATACTTCTTTCACAAACCTACTAGCCAATTAGCCCTCCATATTGACAAAAACATGAATAAATTGATAACCACAAACCTTCAAATCTCTATGAAGCTTTATTTTATAACCCATTTGGCCCATTAAACAAATTAAAAATCCATAGACTTAAATTCACAAGGAAAACTACTTTTCTAGCGTAGCCTAAAGCCTTAGAATCTTAAAACAAGCAAGGTTAATAAACCTCCTTTTGGTCAACACATACCTATAAAACTTCTTGCATGCCTGGAGACACCCATCATACACTACTAGACCAAGATTTGATAATTCACACATTTGGTAGCTATGAATTCATCTAATCCATTTTAGGCCTATTTGCCCTTAAATCAAAATTTGAGAAAACCAAAAATACTTAAAAATTTTCAATTTGGCTTCAACATACCATTAAACCAAAAAACACCTTGAGTACATCAAAAATAAGTGCACAAACCTTTATTAGAACCAAACACTTATTGACAATCCATTAGACTCATTAATCCACCTAGAACCACCCATTCTGACCATGTACTATAGCTCTTTCATAGATCTCTGGAGCAAACACATGAACTTGTTGTTCCCCCTTAACTAAAGACCTTCTCTAATTTGAATTATCATCTTGAGCACACAAACTTGTTTCTCCATACCTTTTTCAGATTCAACTACTTAGTCCCCTAATCCTAGGACCTAACCAATTACAAATCTCCCTCTAACTTCATGCTTCATTAGGAATATGATATCTTCAAAAAGTCTTCAAATACTTATTTGCATACCTTCTTACCAAATAATATCTGGTAGCCACCAAGCTTCCTCTGACTAACAAGTGTCTTCTTTAAGCCTAGATAGAGACACCCCTTTGACATAGAGACACTAGAATTCTCAAAACTCAGGAGACTCTCATATCTTCATATCTTTCTCTAACTTTCAATCTTGTTTGACTTTAACTAAATCCTTGACTTCATTATTTTCTTCAGATTTATCAATAAATGTTGTCAATAGATACTCTTGACTCTCCTTCATCTCTTATTTTTTTTCCACCTTGGAAAATAATTCATCAAGACTCTTGGCATCAACAAGGTTAGTCTTCTTAGTTTTTATTACCTCAAGTCTCCATACCGTAGTTTGACCCTTCTTATCTTTTGCAGCCATTTTACATACTTGATCCTAGTTTTTGTTATGGCCATGGAATAACTCTAGATCACTAAGAAAAAATCCTATGAAGCTAGGCATATAACACCTCTTTAAGCCACACCACCTGGTGTAGTACTTCCTTCAACATGGTAACAACCAGAAGCCACAACCTCATAGCAATAGAAAGGAAATCATAAGCTCTCTACTAAATAAGAACCATCACCTCCACTAAAGTGCAAGACAAGATTAAAAAAACTTGGTTGGATGACCCCAAGGTACCTTAGATCATATTCTCCTATTACCTGCCTCAAATGGGGACTGATAATCAGGAGGTCTATTAGGTGATGATTATAGATATGGTAGGCAATTCTTATGAGAAGGAAGAGGAGAATGATTTATTCTTTTGAAAGGTAGTGTGCATAGTTCAAGTATATAATAAGGTCACTCTAAGTCTTTGGGTGGAAATACCACAATTCCCATCATCCATTTTTGTCGAGACCATGCATAAAGAGGCTAAGTAAATGTAGAGAACTATTGAACTCTTTAAGAAAAAACCTTTCACCACTTTTATAGACATCAATTTACTTTTTTTACTACCTAAAAGGCCATAAGAGACTCTAATGCATAGAACTAGAATTTAATAAGAGGTTAGGGTTTCTCCCACTCTCAAAGAATGCACATTTGGCATAGCAACCAATGTGCAGGAAGTGAAACCTTCTCCTTCCTTGACTTTACCACCACCCAAATGTAAGTTAGTTACTTTGGAGTGAAAGAAAGAACCTGTTTCTAGCTCTATTATCCAAGTGATCGATTCACCAACTATATAACAAGACCCTACTATTAAAGATCTAATATTATATCATTCCATAAATAAAGATCAAAAGGCTTCATGGAAATAAGTATCTTGTGTATTATAATGGTACATACATCAAGAAGAAAATAAATGCTAGAAGGAGAAGGCCCACTAGTAGCAAGCTAAACAAGCACACATCAAGATGAGGAAGATGAGGCCAAGTAGAATTCCCATGATGTATAAGTAAAATTACAATAACTTATTAAGGAAGAAAAGAAGGAACAATGAGCTTTTGATGAAACAAAGTAGGCATAGGAGGTACACCAAAAAATATGTATATAGAGTAGAGGAATGAAGAGGTTACATGTTAGGAATATAGAACATATATCAATATTAATGAAATAAAGATGGAAATAAAATGCATAAAACACAACATAATATAGACACAAATTTAACATGGTTCACCCAATATGGGCTACATCCATTTAAAAAAATAGTTCTTCTCTTATTCAATCCAACAAATAAAGGGAAAAACATGTAATACATCCACTACAATATCCTCTTCACTCACATATGGTGTGTCATCATGATTACAATGCCCTCATATCAATGTAGGGTTACATATTAGGTAAAAGATGCACCAACATAATTTCTACCATTAGATCTGTGACTTAATAGTGAATGATCTAGATTTACTATGAAATTATAATATTTTACAATGCATTTTTCAAAAAAATTTATTTAGGGGCACTGCCCCCAAACCCCTACTAGGGGTGCTCCAAAGTAGGTTACCACCCCCTAGACACCCATGGCAACCATCCCCCACTCCCCCCCATCAAGAACTAGGCATTTTAATAAGATTAGGCTCCACCATCCAACCATCTCCTACTTGTAGACTGATTACTATAACTCCACCACTACAACTCTTTCTTGGACCCCCTTTTTTTTAACTTTTACCCTGACATGTTTCTAATTTCCTTTTTATCCTTGAATACCTATTAAATATAAAAAAATCTCCATCTTCTCTTTTGTAACTACCTTTTTTTAACATATCTATAGGATTCTGACTCATACGGATATTTTTTAACTTCAATTGACCATCCTCCATAATTAGATGGATGAATTGATACCTAAGTTGTATATGTTTGGTTCTTGAGTGGAATGCTAAGTTATTTTCTAAATGAATCACACTCTATCTATCATTATACAACCCATAATATTCCCAATTTTGCCTCAACTCTTCCATGAACTACTACATCCATATCATTTCCTTTCTTGCTTCTGTAGCTACATCATATTTTGCCTATGTAGTTGACAAAGCAACTATCTTTTACAATTTTGAAATCCAACTAACTACTATGTCACCATCAGTGAATTCATAACCTATGGTGCTCCTTCTACCATATAAATCTCTAGCCATGTTTGCATCAACATATCCTTTTAAGGTAACATCTAAACATTCATTGCATAATTATCTATCAGTGGTCCTTCTCAAGTACTAGAGAATCCACTTGACTATATCCCAATGCTCTTTTCTTAGATTATTCATAAACCTACTAACAACTCCCACTACATGAGTAATGTCTAGTCTAGTGCACAACATAGCATACAATAAACTTCCAACTACTGAAGCATACAACACTTTGGACATGTATTTGATTTCTTTCTACATTTTAGTACATTGTTCCTTTCTTAATTTGAAGTTCCCTCCCAAAGGTTTACTCACAGGTTTTGCATCTTGCATATGAAACCTAACTAACACATTCTTGATGTAATCTTATTGATATAATGTCAATTTTATATTTTTATTTTCTCTTGTTATTCTCATCCTTAGGATTTGCTTTGCAACACCCAAATCCTTCATTACAAATAGTTTTCTTTTGAGATCATTTATATCATGTATGTTAGACCCTACAACAAGCATGTCATCTACATACAATAAAAAGATAATATAATTTATATTATCTAATCTCTAAAACTAAACATAGTGGTTAGAATGACATCTACTATAACATTTTTTTTATCATAAACATGTCAAATTTCAAATACCACTACCTTGGATCTTACTTCAGGCCATACAAACTTGTATTCAACCTACACACAATTTTCTACTTACGTGTAACTTTGTATCCCTATGGCTGATCCATATATATTTCATCTTCCAAGTCACCATGAAGGAAGGAAGTCTTTAGATCTAAATGTTCAAGGTGTAAATCTTAAACTACTACCAAAATAAAATAGCTCTTATGAAAGTCATTTTAACAACTGGATAAAATATTTCATCAAAATCTATACATTTCTTTTGTGCAAACCCTTTTACAACAAGTCTAACCTTGTACCTATTTTTGATTCCATCTTCTTCCTTCAACCTATAAACCCACTTATTCTACAATGCTCTTTTTCCTATAGGCAAATGAACCAAATTCCATGTTTGCTTATGTATAAAGGAGTCCATCTCCTCTTTCATGCCTTATTCTCATGTCTTTTTGGTTTCTACCTGCATTACCTCTTCATAACTTTCTAACTCACCACCATTAGTAAATAATAAAGTAAAGGAAAGTTATCATTTAGGGAGTATACTTATTCTACTAGATCTTCTAACAACACTTTCAGGAGTTTGAGGTACTTATTCTTGTTGTTGTTACACATTCTAATTTTTTGGCACTTTTGGAATTTCATTTCCAGTGATTTTGTCAAGTACTACATATTATTTATTTGTCTTTTCTTGTTTATTTTTTTGAAAATGATATTTATACATGACCTTCTCATTAAATATCACATCTCTACTCCTACTGATTTTGTAGTTTATAAAATCCCATAAACAGTCACCAGAATCATTAACTCTATATCCAATAAAAGTACATTTCTTGGATTTTGTTTCAATCTTGGTTCTATTTTCTTTGTCAATATGGAAAAATGATTTACAACCAAAAGTATTTTTTTTAAAAATAGTCTACCTTTTTCATATCTATTTTTCCTCTATAATGACACCATCCAAAGGACTTGAAGGACTTTTATTTATTAATTAAATAGAAATATCTATAGCATCTGCATAAAATTATAAGGGCAACCCTATATGCAATCTCATGATCGTTTCACACTCCATGATTATCATGTTCATACTTTCTGACACACCACTTTGTTTTGGTGTTCTTGGAACCATCTTCTCTCTATGAATCCCATGGGATGAATAGTAATTATTAAACTTATTGATGTAGTATTCACCTCTATTATTTGATCTACCACACTTCAAATTATTTCCTATTTCATTCTCAATGAAAGATTTCCATTTCTTAAAATCATAACAAACATCATAATTTTTGTATGAAATATAACCATGTTTTTCTAGTTGCATCATCAATAAAAGTAACATAATAAGAAGAGCCACCAAGTTATGATACCTAAGCCAGTCCCCATACATATGTATTCAAAAAATCTAACTTTTCATCTATATTTATCTTCCCTACTCTAAAAAATATAACTCTTTTCAATTTTCCATACACACAATGCTTAAAAAAATCCAAATCTACCTCCTTCACATCTGATAACAAATTATTTGAGTGGCGAACTTGTATCCCCATCTCACTCATATGCCCAAATCTAGTGCCAAAATTTTGCATTAACTTCTGTAGAATCTAAAGCAATAGAAGATTCAACATTACCAATAGATAAATATAATTTACCTACCTTTATCTCCTTTTTATTTTACCAATGATCCTTTAGTGACCTTCCATAATTTTTTTGTAAATGTAATTGTGCAGTCCTTACTTGTTAACTACTGTACTAAGATTAGATTTCTTCCTAACTCAAGAACATGACTCACCTCTTTTAGAAACCATTTGTTTCCATTTTGGAATTTTATCTATACTTTAATCTTTCCAAAGATTTTACAAGGTTTACCATCACCCAAATAAACCTATCCAAAATCACCTTGAACATAGCCTTGAAAATATTTCCTATGGTGTGTAGCATGAAATGAAGCCCCTAAATCTAACACCTAAAAATAATTTATATTATCTAATGAAAGGATTAAATAATATTGTAACACATCATCTACTACATTTTCTTCCTAATTTTTATCTTGTTTTCTATCTCCTTATTTTCCTTTTCAAAACTAACAATCTTTCTTTAGGTGTCTTTTCTTCCCAAAAATATAGCACACCAACATTCCTCTAGATATGGATCTACCTTTCTTAGACTTCCCATGATTTCCTAGGGCCTTTCCTCTATTATTTTATCTTCCCCTATTCTCCATAGTCAAAGCATTCCTTGATGTCTCACCTTTGCTTTTCTATTACATTCCCTTGTTAAGAATAACACTAGAGATAGAATTACTCACAGCCATGACTAAGAAAGTCTAGCTTTCTATAAATGAGCACAATATTAAGAGAGCCCTAACCTCATTATCAAAGTTTACTCTTATAGAGATTAACTAGTTTGTGACCATGTTAAATTCATTTAAATGATCAGTAACAAACCCACCTTCTAACATCTCCATATTAAATAAATGCTTCATAAGGAATACCTTGTTAGAGACTGATGGTTTTTATATAAACTATTCAATGCCTTTATCACATCCTCTATTGTCTTTTCTTTTGAAAAATTTAAGGCCACCAATATTGTTAGGCATAATCATATTGTTCTTAGTGCCTTTCCATCAATAACCTCCCATTATTCATCCTTTATAGTCATCAAATTTTTTGATATTCCACCCAATGGTAGGAAAAGATCCTTTTGATATAGATATTCCTCCTTTTGCATCTTCTATATCTAGTAGTTTTGGTTGTTGAACTTCTTGATGTTAAACTTTCCTTTTTCTTCCATTATTCCTACTCAAACTAAGAACCCTCTTTTTCTATGAGCTTATCTACCAAATAAACCTTTGGATATGATACAAATTTTTAATAATATAAAATGCAAAGAATTATTAATGAAATAAAGATGGAAATAAAATGCAAAAACATAAGCAATAGAGACACATATTTAACATGGTTCACCCAATATGGGATACATCCACACAGAAATAACTAGTTATTCTCTTATTTAGTCCAAAAAATGAAGGGAAAAACTTGTAATACATCCACTATAATATCCTCTTCACTCACACATATTGTACCATCATGATTACAATTCCCTCATATCAAAATAGGGTTATATATTAGGGAAAAAATGAACCAACATAATTTCTACCATTAAGTTTGTGACCTAATATTAAATGTACCATATTTGCTATGAAATTATAATATTTTAAAATATATTTTTCACAACCCCTATCAAAAATTGGGCATTCTAATAAGATCAGGATCTACCATCCAACACTATGCTTACTACCAATGCCAAGGAATAAGAAGACAAGAAATGACAAGGCATAGAGGCAAAACTAAATAAGGATCTAGAAGATGCCACTCTCACCATCAACAAGTTGATGAATTTCTAAGGAAGAAGAAAGAAGATGATGATGAATCCTTGTGCAAATAATAGGCTCACACATAAGAATACTATGAGCATACAACCAATGTTCAAGATAATTTATAAACACAAGCATAGGATAAGGAGAAGCAAGATAAGGTTGATGCCATTGAAGAATAGAAAAAGGAAGAATAACATTTGTAGAAGTAGTAGGAGGAGGAACTAGAAAAGAAGAAAGCTACAAAAGAGGATCTCAATAAGAAATTAGTAGAGGAATAAAAGATAAAATAGGATGAAGATGCTATGAAACAACTAAATAATGAATAAGATTTCAAGGCACAAAAAAACAAGTGTCTAAACAATAATAACAACATGGTGGGTTAAACCAACCAATGCAAGAAGATGAAAAATCCATAGCTATAAAAACTAAGCAGTAACTAGCCTTGACTTTGGGAGGAGTCTAGCTATGGGACATTCCAAATGTGGGTGCTCAGTACACCAACTTCTCACTTCCACCTATGAACATACCATGGCATAATCCTTTAGCTATTGTAATAACTTTGGTATCCTTCCCATTTTAGTAAGAAGCATTGTTAGATGTTTCCAAGTTACCATTGAAGAAGTAGTTAGAGGTAATTATAGTGTTCTAGGAGTCTATTGTATAAAAGGTTACCTAAATGAAGAAGGAGGTTGATTAATCTAAGGCCAAAAACATTGATTTAAAGGCTTGGATACACAAAGTTTCAAATATTATACAAGATACTTGTCCATATTTGGTCACTCAAGCAATTGGGGACCAAGTAATTTCTAACCACCATAGATTCAAGACAATTATCTCTGAGTTAAAAAAAATTAGTGCACAACACATGAACTACTTATATTGGGGACATTAGGCTAGGATTTCAAGGTTAAGGCTGAAACACTCACCACTCTTATGTAGGAGTATGAAAGAATGCTTAATGCTACCACACTTTAAGCTCAATAGATTATATATAGATTTCTTGATTAGAAGTAACAATTAGATACCACCTTAACAAGTTCTAGTGTAAACTTTTAAAGACCA
Source organism: Torreya grandis (assembly GCA_037957365.1). NCBI lineage: Eukaryota > Viridiplantae > Streptophyta > Pinopsida > Cupressales > Taxaceae > Torreya > Torreya grandis. The sequence continues at coordinate 135,597 of JARHVA010003707.1, forward strand.
CCACAACCAAAGAAACCATGTAAAGTCACACTACAACTATAGAGGAAAAGGATGAAGCACTCTAGGAATCACTGAATTATAAGGATAGTGTGTGCAATAACCTTCTAAATTAGTAGATCTAACTATTACACAATTTTTTTATTGGCTTCCAAGCTCAAAGACATGTAGATAAGATGGAAAAGATAAGTTGGGATATTTAGACAAGGATTTTAAATACCACGGTCATATTTAGCATCATTGATGATGTAGAACTCAAATAGATCATCAGATATCATGCTCTATTATGCACCATACTATGGTTGATACAAGAAGTGATGTTAGATTAGAACACATACAAAACATATTTAACTCCTTTCACTATATTAGTTGCATAGATTATGAATAGACCTAGCTATAGGCCACCTTTAGAGCTTTAGTATATCATTGAATGGTGTAAGACTACTTAGTCCCAATCTGAGGACTCTTTTGGTTAACTTTTGTCTGCATCCATGCCACCACCTTCAAGTTAAGTATTTTTTAGAGAATAAATTTTTAAAATTTTACATAAAATTTTGTATTGGGTAAGCCTTACTAAGATCAACAGGGCTAGGTTGGTTGAAAACCCATAAAGTGTGACCACCTAGTTATGCCAGCCTATTGAAAACCTACAAAGGGTGATAAGTTGGTATGATAGTTGAAAACTTAAAAATCTAGCTAAGTAGTGCACAAGAGGTAAAAATGGAAATCGTGCCTTGAGAAATTACTATGACTCTTACTGGTCCAACCATTCCTTCATCTCCCTATAATTTGTGCATTCTCAAAAGATCATGATACATTATCTTGGGATGGTAAAACATTTTAAGTTTAGGAAAGTGTTGGTAGAATAACATGGATTATAAATTTGCATAAGATATTTCTTTGATATTCATATATTATGCACTCATTTTATCATTGTTTAGCCTATTTTGTCTTATCTTCATGAGTTATAATAAGATAGAATATGAAGAGACTCCACTTTTAGCACTAAGTATGAGAAGAAGATGAATAGTCATAGATTGGAAATATCTATATATACTTTTTTTTTTGTAAGAAGAAGAGGGTTCCATTTTTAAAAGATATCAATAGAGATTATCTAGTTATGATTACCTGTATGATTTCTTGTTATGTTCCTTGCATGTATTCTCATGTTTAATGTCTTGGTTAATTTCTATCTAAACTATTTTGAATGGATTATTTTAGTTTATACAATACTATTTGTTCTTAATTTACTCAATAACATAGAATAATTAAAGTATCTTATGTTATTGTCATCTAATTTCCTATATTTTATGATAAATTGTTTTTTGCACATGAAGTATCTCATATATATCCTCATCCTTATCATGTTATTATGCTTCAGCAACCTTTGCTAACAATGCTACATGTCTTAAAAGTTTGGATCAAATCATTAAGGTATTGTTAAAATTTTAAATTTTTCCACTAGATGGTGTAAGGTTAGGAACATCTAGTTTGGGTCAAACTGACTACCATTACTAACCAACTATTCAGTCTTGTCATGTAAGGAAAAATGCAAACTCTTTAGATCTATAATGTCCGTAAAAAATCTTATAGGTTTTTTTTATCATTTTTAACATTTATGTAAGTATAAATAAATAATATGAAATAGAAAAAAGTCCATATAAGTGCATAGGATATGGTGAGGTGGAGAAATAATTCCTAATTAAGTGTAGAAGTCAAAAAAATTAAAATAGTAAAAAATAAGCATAATCAAGTATTTATGACCAAATATAGGTGTCTAAAGTTTCCCCCCATTTAATATATAAATTAAATTACTCTATTAAAGTAAATATATACATTAGTGTGTAAGACACACTTTGTCTTTGAGCTAGTACCCCAATCGTGCAAGAAACTGTATTCTTTAAAAAACCCTAAAAAACACATGAAGTAATTACTTTATTCTTTTAAAAAATTTAAAAAATTAAAATCTTGAATTTTAAAATTTATTGAACTTTATATATGAAATTAACAAGAGAATAAGGAATGAATAGATATTTATGTCTAAAACCAATGTTGACTTTGTAACTTTGTTTGGAGATGATGCTTCTTTGAAGCATTGGAGAGATTGGTTCCTTAATTTAGCCAATGGATAATTTAAGGGTGATTGAACCCCAAATTGAATTTGCACTTGTAAAATAAATAACACCCATTCAATTATGTCATAACCTCAAATTAATTCAAATGGTATTGTTAATCCCAAGACATGAAACAAGTTGAAATCCATAATGGATTTGTCTATATAATGTTAGAAGTCACTGAACCTCTACGTTATGTATTATGCACTTAAATTAAATAAAACACTACAAATATATTATATATTTAATCAAATATGTGTTCTTGAATTCATGATCAAGATAGAATGGCAAACATCCAAGATCCTACCATCTCCATAGTAAGCAAATTGTATTAATATTTTTAAAAATAACATAGTGTAATCATCTAAAAATGACACTTGAGTGTTAATTGAGACCACCCATCCCTATTTTATCCCTAGACCTATCTTAGGGACTATTTAGACACTTATCTAGCCTTTTTACAAGCCATACATATCCCTAAACATCCATAAAGTAGTCCCAAACCTTCACTTTAGTATCTTGGCCCTTAGTGCCTTAGGTTCTACCACCTAGAGACTACCACCATAATTTGGATAGTAGCACCAATGGTTCTAGTGTCCCAATTTGGGTGTTATTGTATTTTTCCTATCTTTGGCCACTAATAGATATATTTTCAAAGAAAAATTTAACTAAGGTAAGCCTAGACCTATTTTAAGACCTATAAAAGTAATAAAATAGTATATATACATAATTTTTATCCCTTCATCTATTAGATGTAAATTACACCTATAAACTCAAAAAACATTATGCACAATCAAGCTTACTAATCCCTATTCTACCTTGCTTTTACATACAACCATCTATAACATTCCTAATCTTAAATTACTTAAATTTCCAATCTCAGACAACTAAAACTAGAATTCATACTAGCTTCAATTAAACTTACACCAGTACTTAGGTGGGGATAATTACATCAAGATTGATCCCTCCTCAGAGTATTGGTAGGTAGGCAACTTTCATCACAATAGGGTGTTGAGGATGTCTAGCCTACCCCACTAACAAAACACTTTACTACTTATGTGAATTAGATGCCCTAAAAACATGGAGGTTTAGGGTTTTCATAGAAAACTAGACAAAATAGGTCACATATAAGTATTCATAACTCATGTGCATAGGAACAAGCTTGATAGACTTAGACACTAGTGCACCCAGAAGCTCAAAATAGTCCTATATAGAGGACACTATAACCAAAATAATAACATTATCACTATTGTCTCTATGGCCCAAATAGGGCACTACTATCTAGGAAGGTTTTTGACACCTACATATTTTCCATGACATTTAGATCAACTCTTGTCCTATTTTATATCCTCTAAATATTCCATCTTAGTTTATTTATAGATAAATACTTATTTAAATCATTTATTTCTATTTTTAGAAAGGTTAAAATAAGTCATTTATGTTACAAATGTGGATATAAGTATTTCATATTTCTACCCTGATTTATTATAATCTGATCCCTTAACAACCTAGGGATTAGACTCCATAATCATAGAAATTTAAATCATTTGGTGAACCTGACATACTTCAAATATTACTAAAAAACTAGACTTATATGCTCTTAAGTTTTATATCCTTTTATTTTCTATGCTTAGATATTTTTTCATAGATTAAAATTCTTTAAAGTTTCAAACTATATAACTATTTATTTTCCTACTTCCCAACCTACAATGGTAGAATTAACAACTGATTCAATGAAATTGATAAGATATAATTATGAGATTTAATTTCTAAATATTTAGATATACAAGATGACCTTATCAATATTGTCCATGAAGAACTTCAAAAATTAAATAATGGTCAATATTCTACTCCCCCAGATAACAATATTATTACACCTACTTTGGGTGCAACTCAGCTTGTACAACAACCTATTTTAACTTGGTAACCTTCAATAATAGTAACACCTCCTATGGATAGTTCCTCCTCTCTAGATGTATAATCACTTATGCATGAGATTCATTATCTATAGGATAAGGTTTTACATCTTGATTAGGGTGCTACTAGACCATTGCATGCCCTGGATTATCATGTTCTTTATTCATACACCTTTGGAAAATCACATAGCATCATCTCCTTTCCCATCTATCTTCATGGAACCTAAGCTTTCTTTTTAAGATGGTAAGGGTGACCTAGAGCACCATCTACAAGAATTCCATGCAAAATGTTTGGAATACATTTCCAGTGATCGGATCCTTACTTAATTGTTAATGGAATATGCCTTAAAATGGTTATATGATCTTATAAATTAGTATATAACCACATTAAATCCATTGGTAGATATGTTGTTATCATAATTTTCAGTTAAGATCAATGATAAGATTTCATATGTTTAAGTGGCATAACTGAAGCTAAAATCTAATGAGCCTATTATATAATATGTCTTGCGATATAAAACTATATTGGTAAATATGACTATACCCATGGAAGATAGAGAACTCTAAGACATATTTAAATAAAGTTAAATACCAACATTGCATGAAGTTATCTTTTTCAATAAGTTTCCAACATTCACATATGTATGCCACACATTAAAAGAAAGGGAAGTCAAGTTTATCTCTATGGGTAAATTAAATTACATAATTGGATCAGATTCAACTACTAAAAGTTATAATAAGCCTCCATATATAGTAAGTTATACTTAAAATAAGAGTGATATAAATCCCACAATTAATGTAGCTTCAAAGCTACCTCCTTTCCTAGTTTTATTAGCTCCTCCATGGATATTTCTCACCAACCTTCCATAATTGTTGACACATGTTTTACCAAAAATCTTATAATATAATGTCATATCTATCCCTCCTATTATATAAGTTGATATGAATAGGCCTCTTCTAAATAACTATGGTCTCAGTGCATTATGCAACTATCATAGGGCACTAGGCCATACTAAAAATAAATGCATTAGATTTAAAAATAAGATACAAAATTTGATAAAGGTCAACATCATTGATGGGGGTACACCCAAAGAGGCACCAAAAGTTTAAAAAATATAAGATAAGGCATTAAAAATATTTTATAATCTATTTCCAAAGCATAAAACTAATGATTTAGGAAGAACTTTACGTGTTCATTGTACATACCAGCCATATCCACTACTAACCTCATATTACATTACTATAGAGGATGCACACAACCTGTATAATATCTTAGTGTGTATCATACTACATTACCAGCTAGACCACTCATCACTTTCTCAGAGAAGGATATTGCTGATAAAGATTCAAATTTATATGCACTCTTTATGTGTGCTTACATTGATCATCATCTTATTTAGAGTATTATGGTTTATAATGGGTCAAGTATTACCATGTTTAGTATCACACTTATAAGACATTTGGGTTACTTATATCAAGACATTTCTATGACTGACACAATTATCTATGGTTTTAGTGGCCATGTTCAGAGCTCCATTGGGGAGATTGTACTTACACTACAAGTTAGACTAGTACATATAGCTACTATACTCTTAGTAGTACCTGGTGCATGAGCATTTGACATGTTATTGGGTAGGCCATGGATATATTATATATGAGACATTCCATCTACCATGCACATATGCCTTAAGTACATACATGCTAATTAGTTTGTTATAAGTGAGGCTCTTTCATATGAGTATCCCTTACCTATCCCATAGAAATTCACACCATAGATACTAGTTATAGTTCTTAGAATAGTTCTCATCAGTACACCATAGAGTTTAGTTGAGCCCCTATTGCCATGCATACTCTTCCACAAAGACCCTTATTAGAGATACCCCTATGTCAAAGATATGTTGTAGATTTTAGAGGTCCTCCCTCTACCCCTTTCTATCTAAGATCAGTATTATTAAGTTCCTGGGTTTCTTATCACAAAGTACCCATAACAACACAATTTTTTCTACTAGATGCGTCTGTAAGACCCCTATAATTCATAAGACACTCTAGTCAGCTTTATGGATTCCTAGTACCACTTCATAGGTAGTGTCAACTATAGATAGCTTAGTATAATAGGTTTTAAGATCTTAATTACCTTTTCATACACCACACATGATTAGTGTTCCTTTATTTGACACATCCCACATTGATAGTGAGTCTTCCATGAAACTCATCAGTTAATATGTTCCTCCCTTCTTGTACATAGTTTCCTTATTTCTTGTTCCTTGTATATACTTTCATTTTCATGTTACTTATACATAGATTATATCTAGAAAATAGAAAAATAATATAATATTCCAAAACACAAATATTCAAATATTTACTCATAAAATACAAATTATATATTGTATGCTTTGACATGTTTAAACTTTTTATATTTTCTAGACACTACATATTCTAGATATCTTAGTATAGTTGGCTTTTATCACACATACACACTTCCATTGATCTTTTCAAGTGTTCAAAAATATTTATAGGACCCAATTCCACTACATAGATCTATATTTTCTAATATATACCCACTATGAGAATATACATAGATACACAAGTTACTCATTTGATACATTCACCCATTTGGGGGTATACTCTACATAATTTCAATTTCTAGGTTATATCTTTCTAAACTCTACAACACAGATTTAGCATTGTTAGATCTTGATGTTGATCATCCTAAACAAACTCAAAAAATAATTTCGACTATTACTACTTTAGATTTATCTTATGTACATCTCTACTCTTATACATATTTTTACCACATGTTCATGCATACTCCCATTTTTAGATTTCCTAGTTTAGACTTGATTATGCCTCTATGAATATTTTATTCAAGGGAATTTGAATATGCCATCGCTATATGTCTTTATACCATTTATTTTCATTATATGTTTGCTTTATAAATTTTCCCATGTCCTTATGTATTCCTTATTGATTGTGTATAGGTAAATTTAAGCATCCTTTCATGTGGTTTTAAGCTAGATTTCTTGTTGTTTACATATGTGGGCATTTGAACATATCCTTGCATGTCTTGATTTCTTAGATTTAGTGACATGTGCCTATGTCCTTTGTATTATGGCCTATTGACCTAATTTATTCCTTACTCTATTTATAGCGGTCAGCATTCTCAAGTGGCTTAGAGCCACCTAATATTCCTGAGTGGCCCAGAACCATTTTACATTCTAGAGTTCATAAGTGGATGTAGAGCTAACATATATAGTTCTAATTATAGTTACACATATTTAGTTACATTGTGAAATTTAGTTTTATATTCATCTACTACACATGGGTAGGCAATGATGGATTCATATTCTAATTGACTTATTGAGCCATATATATGATAGCATTGGACACATCATCAATCCAATCCAAGCTATTCACAGGTCATGATCCACCAAACAAGGGTGGTAAATGGAGTTAAAGACAAATTGATTTCTTAATCCAATTGTACATGGGGATTGAGAAAATCATTATCTCAGTCTAATTTATTCACTAATTGATCAGTATTTACACACACAAAGATTATCACCAAGTTTATGCATTGGTTCATGTACCTAGTGAGGTGTATTCATTACTATTGTCTCTCTTATATCTTCACTTAATTTTCATATTTACTTTTGGTATATCCTAAGTAGTGATTTATGCAAAATTTTATTTGTAAGACATGTAATGGAACACAATTCACATACTCAAATCCAGATTCATAGGCTTCACCACTTAGATAGGTACAAGTATGTTTATTTTTCTTTTATCCTAGTCATTTTGATTTGTTACATTTCTAAAATAAATGGGGAGGGGAATGTAATCATCTAAAAATGACACTTGAGTGCTAAGAGTGTTACACGAGACCACCCATCCCTAGCTTATCCTTAGACCTATTTTAGGGCCTATTTAGACACTTATTCAGCCTTAGTATAGGCCATATGCATCCCTAAACATCCCTAAAGTAATCTTATACCTTCACTTCATCCTAGCCCCTAGTGCCTTAGGTTTTTCCACCTAGACACTAGCACCATAATTTGGACAATAATGCATGTTGATTAATTTTCACCCGAAATTAAAGATGTTCAACCCCTATATGTTGAAAAATTTTCCTCAGGTAATTCAAGCTACATATAGTTGTAATGGTCTTATCATGGTCTTTATCTAGTCATATTGGTCTTGTTAACATTATTTAATGTAATGTCTTTGCCAAGATTTCCAATGCCTTCAAAGATAGTCTAGTGGGTCCTAGGGGTCTATCATGTTTTATCAAGATGGTATATGGTAATCAAGTAAATCCTTTCACTTGGTCACTTAGTTTAAAGCTTATTAATCTTGTTTGGAATGGTTAAGGTATTTTAGCATTTTTTAAGGTTTTTTGGAGAAACTTAGGTTTCAATAAAGACCAAGTTAAGACTTTTCAAGGTAATATTATTGCATGGAGAATTAAATCCAATGGTGAAGAAGTAATTTAAAGTCAAAGGTGGCTTTCCAAAGCTCTATAAGTCATCTAACCATGTATTAGTCTTCCATGATGCATATCATGTATTCTAAATTCATTTAAGTCACCTTTTAGGATAATTATGAGGTATTTTACATAATTTTCCAAATCCTAGACATTTCAAGAGGAGTTATAATTTGCATGTTGTCAAGAGAAAGTTAGAGTACTAGTTTTCATGCCATAATAGGTTAGTCACTTTAATTATAACTCCAAACAAGTAGTTTAAGTCACTTGTACGAACTTCAAGATCCCACTTTTAGGTGAAGATGCTTTTAGAGTGTCTCTTCACATTCTCTAGTTCATATCCAAGTTCAATAATCTTTCACAGGTCTTAGGAAGACAAAATATTCTTTATTTCTCCTATTGATCTCCTTGTAAGCTCACAAGGCTATTTTCATTAAGATGGTATAGGCTATACATGTGGATTTAGATACCAAAATCTTAACAAAATATAGGGGTCCCAATGGCCTTCAAATACCTATAATTGGTTTATAATTAAATCCCCTAGATCCATGAATAATTACTAAGATCTTGAGGGGTCAAAAACTACCTACAATCCCCACTATCTTGTCTTTGTGCAAATTTTCATGTAATTTTCAAATTTTTGGAGTATGAACAACATTGTATAGGGTCTGTATGGATATAAACAGCTATTTCATGTTTCTTTTCAATAAGCTCACACGTGTGAGCTTCTATTGGTCAAGAGAGTCTCCATGAAGGATGTCTCATAGTTTGTACTTGAAATTTTTGAAGGAGTTTGATAGTTTTAGTATGTTCAATGGAGGTTGAATATGTTTACATTATGTTCTCACTCCATCAAATATATATAACTTAACTGGTCATTTTGTACCATCCATCCAATTATTCTCATGTTTTAGGTTTGGAGATTGTGTTTTGAGATTACCTAAAAATAGAATGAATAATGTCTTGACTTACATGTTTTAGGGGTATATGAAGGTCTTGACTTCATAGATAATGTGATGAGACATTTTAGAATTTATCATAGGATAATAGAGACCAATTTAACCACCATACAAAGACCTAAAGCATAGGAATGCAGACCTACCTATCTATAGACCTATAGGTCTGTATTACATGAGTTATGTATTGAAATGTACATTAAAAATTGGTTTTGAAGGTCTAATAAATGAGGGTAATATAGTGTTTTTACATTTAGTAAAGTTTAATATAATGGAGTAGGTATGGTCTTAAGACCCAATGCTTATGACAACCCAAATAGACCTATAGGTTTATGTAATTATATGAAGAGAAGATACAGTGTTTTTGAATGAGAGTTTTAATAGTGCCTAAAATTGCACTAGAGTAGTTGGGCCCTTGTAAGTAAAAATTCTTGAGTCCAAACTAGGTGAGTATCAATATTTAAGTCACTATCCCTAGTTTTATCTTTATATATTCCTTTAGGAGGTTGAAGTTCATGTTCATAATTTTCCAAGTCTTTTATCTTACTTTTGCCGATTGAAAATGTTCTATCCCTTCGACCTTTTGGGCCTTTTGGAATAAATGCAATTCCTAAAGGAAATAGATATTCAAGATTTTTGTCTTGGATAAAAGGTATGAAGACTTATATGTGTTGAACATTTTATCTACTCCAAAAGTTCTATAATAATTCCATACCTTACCTTTTGGGTCTTAAGTATTTTTGGCTTATTTTGTTTCAAACTTTTTGTTTATAGCAAGGAGTCTGAAGGGCATTTTTTTAAGATGTTTTAGTAAGTTTGAAGGAATTTCAAGGTTTTACCAAAGGTTTCATGGTAAGATGATTCATAGTAAGAAGATAGCAGTGTAGCCAAGCCTCTTTCTATGCATAGATTTGTTGCCTTATATTTGAAGAAGAAATTCTAGGGCCCTAGATGAAATTGTCAAGTTACACCTTTAACATGTTTTAATGACTAAGGTGAGAAATTACCTGATGAACCAAATAAATGACACATTTCTATCTCATGGGAATCCTATGAATCTTTTCAAGGGTCAGGAGGATCTTACACCCTTCCCTAAATGAAGAAAGTTAGTACAAAGGTAAAAAGTGGCCAAGAGTCTAAACATACATCTAAGTTGGACATGTGGTAGGTTCACAAAGCTTTATAAGTTTTGGGCCCTTTTTTGAATATTTCCCCACTTACCTTTTAGTGGGAAAGGTACAAAATGTCTCAAGGGATTGAGTTCTTGAATGTGTAAATAAAGTGATGTCATGTGGTGGTTCCTCATAATCTTTTAGATTTTGGGCCCTTTTTAAAGATTGCCTCATTTATTTCTTGGTGGAAAAGGTTCAAAAGGTCCCCAAAGGCTTGAATGTCTAGATTTTTAAATTTAAATGATAACACATGGAATTATTACATCCCATGAGGAGCTTGAGTCATATTTCACCACTACACCAAAGCAAATAATGAGTAAAAAAGTGCAAAAGTTCTTGAGGGCCTGAAAAGGTACCATATATTGGACATAGTCATTGATGTCTAAATAAATGTCATTGATGTCAAATGTGGCATATTCTATCATGAATTAATGACAAAAGTGTTGAGTTAAACAAACTTGTGTGTGTACTTTAAATGTATTTGCTCACATGGTTATCTTGATAAGATATGGCTAAGAGCATAAGATGATGATATCAACATTTTACATGTATGATAGCATCTAGAGGAAATGATCACACTATGATAATTAGGTTTGTATATATTATTTATGGTTTAATTATATGTCATAAGGATGAATAGAGTAAATGTTACAAATACATAAGGTTATTCTTTAGCTAAAATCCTACTAAGTTTTCATACTTAGTCAGTTTTACACCTTTGTATTTATTAGGGAAATTCTTTCAAAAATATTTGTAAAGATAATTCTTTCAAAAATATTGGTAAATACAATTATCTTAGATAAAAATCTTGTAGAAAATAAGGTAATTCATTTGAGAAAATGTCAAAGGCAATTCTTTTTATAAAGTGTTGAAGACCTTTCGAATAAAAAGCCTGCATCAATTACTCTGAAGCTTTGGAATTCTTTTAGAAAAAATTTACCGAAGGAATGTTCTGAAGGAAATGAGTCCCATGAAAAATTTCAAAAAGCTACATTTGAAAAATGTTGAAGGGATAGTGATTTGATCAAAAGTTCCAAAAGGTACATTTGAAAAATGTCAAAGGGCAAGTGATCCGATCAAAATTTCTGAAGGGTACATATGCAAAGTGCCAAAGGGAAAGTGACCCAAAATAAAAATTTTGAAGGGTATGTGGACCATTTCAAAAGTTATAAAGGGTATATGGACCGTTGTAAAAGTTTTAAAGGGTATGTGGACCATTACAAAAGTTCTGAAGGGTATGTGTCCTACACAAAAGTTCTAAAAGATATGAGCGAAGAAGTGAAGGACAATTCAAAAGTCCTAAAATGGACTTAGACATTTTATCAAGTAAATTATCTGAAATGGCACTTAGACAAAAAGATTTCATAAATTGTCTTGAAGGGCACTTAGACAAAAAGTCTATATAAAGTCTCGAAGGGAACTTAGACAAAAATCTTGCAACAATTTGTCCGAAGGATAGTTCAAATGAATAAAGGACATTTGAAAATTTTCTAAAGGACACTTCTAAAGGAAAGAGGACACTTGAAAAGCTTTTGAGGGATACTTCTAAAGGAGAGAAGGACACATTCAAAGTTTTGAAGGATAGTTTACAAAATTGTAAAGGGTAGTTCAAATGAAGAGAAATGACACTTGAAAATTTACTGAAAGACATAAAACACTTCCACAACTGTTGAAGGACAATTTTGTTGGACACAAAGCTATTTTAAAAAATCCAAAAAGATTCCATGGCAAACTCTCAAAAGGCATATAGGCAAAGATAAGATCGAGCATGTATAAAATAATTGAAAGGATCAAAATCAATACATGAATGCTAAAGAAAATGAGATGAAGTCAAAATACCAAAGTTTAACAACCAAGCTAATATAAAGATCATGCATCTTCAAGAGATCAAATGACATGTAGATCTTGGATGAAAATATTGATGGACAAATTTCAAAGTTAGAATCAAAAATAACTGAAGAATCATTGAAGTGAGTTAGTTACAAGAATCTGGCATGATGGTTGAATAAAATCAATAGTCATTTTTTTTAATAACTGTGAACTAAAATGATTAATCATAGATTCATTATTATGGTGTGAATGTTTTAATTGAAGTGACAAGGGTAGAATTTGAAGAAGGCTTAGAGAATGGAAGTTAATTAGTCATTTTCTTGGAATGAGAAGAGACAAGCAATGAATGAAAAAATATATAAAAAGGAGACTCATCTAGGTTTTGATTGATGAAAATTTCCAAAATGATGAAGTGTAGGGATGAAAAACAATCATTTTTCATTTTTGGAATGATAAGAGTCAAGAGGAGTCAAGCCATAGATGTATAAATATGAGACTCATCTAAGCATAGAGTAGTAATGTCGAATTTGATAATATAAGAGAGTGTTAAATAGATAAATTTAGACACAAATAAAGGGTGCAGGAAGAGCAAAAATTGCACAAAAGTATGTTGAATGAGAAATGAGTAGTTGCAAATTACACATGCAACAAAGAATAGATACTTGGATTCTTTTTTGAATCTAATTCATTGATTTTAAGTGTAAATTTATAATTGGTTGGTTGCATTATATAAAGCTAGGTTGGTGCTCATTATAGGGAGTGGGTGATTCCTTAGAGTTGGTGATTTTAAAATAGGAGAATGGTGTCTCCTTAAAATGGGTTTCCTTAAATGTAACCATTGAGGTTCAATCAGTGAGACAAAAAAAATTAGGTTGGATTAGAATAGTAGTTTCTAGTAGCATTCTCATCATGGTTTTTCCCTTTGGGTTTCTACATATAAATTTGGTGTTGTGTGTTATGATTTTGTGAATGTGATATCTTTCATTTATTTTTTTAAGACTAAATATGTTTAAAATCTATCTTGAAAGTTGTAAGAAATTCATTTTTGAGATCTATTGATTCAAACCCCCCTTCTCAGTAGATAGGTGTGTTCAATAATTGGTATCAGAGCCAAGGGTTCCAAAAGAAAAGCTTAATCAGCTCAAGTTGATCTTGGATTTTGAACACAAAATGGCTAGTCATGAAGGAACTTCATCAAACAAGGCACCTTTATTTGATGGGTCTAACTATGCCTTTTAAAGCATCATGATCAAAGCATATTTGACCTCATTGGGGTTTTATGTCTAGATGTCCATTGAGAATGGATACACACCCCCTACTATTTCTCTTATTAATCAGGTAGTGAAGAAGGCATGTGAAAATAATACCAAAGCAAAGAATGTTATTCATTGTGGATTGTCAAACAATGAGTTTGTCAAAGTCATGCATTGTCAAAGTGTAAATGACATATGGGTCAAATTAAAGAGCATATATGAAGGAGATGACAGAGTAAAACAAGCCAAGCTTCAAACACATAAAGGATAGTTTAAGAGCCTCAATATGAGTGAGGAAGAGAAGATTATAGACTACCTCTTTAGGGTAGATGAGATTGTAAATGCCATCAAATGACTTGGAGAGATAATGGATTAATAAATCATTGTCAAAAATGTTTTAGGATATCTGACAACAAACTATGATTCTAATATTTTTACCATTGAAGAAGAAAGAGATCTAAAAAATCTCATAGTAGATGAGTTACATGAAACTTTCACTACATATGAGATGAGGCTAGGAGATGCAGAGTCATCCAAGAGAGAAGTTACTTTCAAAGTTTCTAAGCAGGCATAAGTAGAAGAAGATCCTAATTTTGAATCTAAGGAGATTGATGATGTAGAGGCCAATTTCATCAAAAAATTGAAGAAGGGCTCTGGTAAATACAAAGGTAAGTTACCCTTCAAATGTTTTAATTATGGAAAGATAGGTCACTTTTCTACTAAATGTCCACATAAAAGGAAGGATGACTCTGATTCAGCTAAGATAAATCAAAAGGATAAATCTTATTATCCCAAGAAGAAGAAAAGCTTCTTTAAGAATAAAAAGGGGTTGTAATCAAAAGAAGATAGTGACTTAGTTGATGATATAATTAGTTCAAGTGATGAGCATGATAGTGTTTTTATGGCCAAAAAAAATGAAGTTATATTCATGACTTATGAATCAACTTATTTATTCCAAGAAGAAGAGGACTTAGATGATTAAGAAGAAGAAGAAGGAGAAGTAAATCTAGAATGTAAACTCATCTATACTTTAAATTAAATTGACAAGCTTAGAAAAGAAATTTATAAAAAAAGAAGATTAGTCAAAAGGAGTTTGAGAAATTAAATAAAATAAATGAGGAATCAGATCAAATGATAGTGAGTTTGAAGACCCAAGTTGAGGAGGTAAAGAGGATAGAGGATGTGGTCAAAACTTATTTTCAAGCAAAATCCTTAAAATTCTTGAAGATGGAAGAAGAAATCATGGACCTAAGAGAAAAGCTCAAAAAGTCCAAAGAACAAATTGATAAAGGCCTAAAACTAAAAGGAGGATTTGTAATACTGGATGAAATGATCAGCTCACAAAATCCCCTCAAATAAAAATTAGGTCTTAGGTATGAGAAAGGTAAGAGTCCCATCTTGAGTACAACTGGGAATGTATATGAAAACTTAAAGGCAACCGTAGAATCAAGAATTAGAGAAAAAGAAAATCACATTCCTGAAGAGAAGAAGAAAATTAATATCTCTATTCCTACAAAGACCATTGTTGTTGCTACAAAAAACAACATAACTACAAGGAACGTGAAGAAGATAGAGTTCAGGAGACCTCCTTTATATCCCCAAAGGAGAATGATCACTAGGTAATCCTCATCATTTTATGGTTATTGTTATAGATGTAAACAATTTGGCCATAAAAAAATTGATTGTAATATTGTACCTAAGAGACAGATAAGTTTCTTAATTAAAAATTCATTTGCCCCTCTACTAGATATAGATGTTTTATGTTATAACTGTAATAATTTTGGGCATATAACAAAGCATTGTAGAATAAATCTTGTTAAATCAAAGTCTAACAATGCAAAAAGGGTTGAGACTCCTAAAGTGAACAAAGGCTCACAAATCAACGACACAACAAAGAAAAGTATAGTCAAGAATCCCAAGGAGATATGTAAAAATAAAAATTAGTTTATGATCACCCAAATAGCACTGCATGCTAAAGAGAAAAATCTATGGGTCATAGATAGTGGTTGCTCAAAGCATATGACCGATGACAAGAGCAAGTTCATGAAATTAAGTCAATCTAAGGAAAGGACTATCAGCTTGGGAGACAATATTGTAATCAAAATTAGAGGCAAAGGAACCTTTCACATTGATGGAAAGATCCCTACACATGATGTTATTTATGTTAAAGGACTAAAACATAATCTATTGAGTGTCATTCAAATGTGTGACAATGGCTATAAAGTCATATTTGATGCTAAAGGTTTTTAATTAAGGTCTATATAAACTATTTCACAAGGAAAAAGGATTAAGAGTAACATATATAATTTGATTGAGGTAAATGATACAAATTGTCTCATGGGAAAGATTGATAAGAGTTGGTTATGGAACAGAAGGATGGGTCATGTTAACTTTAAAAATTTAGTTAAAGTAAGTTCTAAAAAGTGTGTAAGACACATACCTAAGATAATCAATCCTCCTAACATAATGTGTAGAGAATGTTAGCTTGATAAATAGACCAGAGTCTCATTCCAAACTAAAGAGTATAGAACTACAAAACCTCTATAAATAGTTCATATTGATCTTTGTGGACCAATCAGGACAAGAGGTTCTAAAGGAGTGTATTATTTCATGTTGTTTGTATATGACTACACTAGAATAACATGGGTAACCTTCTTAAAGGACAAGTCTCAAGCCTTTGAGAGATTCAAGATCTTTAGGGCCTTGGTTGAAAATAAAATTGGTAGAAAGATCAAGTGTCTCAAATATAATAAAGGTGGTGAATTCACTTCAAATGAATTCATAGACTATTGTGAAAAGTATGGAATTAAGAGACACTACTCTGTTGTAAGAACTCCATAGAAAAATAGAGTTGTTGAGAGGAAGAATAGGACTATCAAGGAGATGGATAGAATAATGTTGAAAGAAGCCAACTTCCCAGATGGTTATTGGAGAGAAGCAGTCCAAATAATAATATAGATCTTGACCCAAGTTTAATTGAGAGTGAATAGTGATAAGACTCCATACGAACTGTGGTATGGAAAGCCTACATCAGTCAAGTACTTTAGAGTGTTTGAAATTAAATTCTACATTTTAAGGAAGGAGAAAAAGCTAGGTAGTTTTAAGTTAAGATGTGATGAGGAAATATTCCTTGGTTATTCCACTCATATCAAAGCCTGTGTTTGATACAACAAAATATTTCATAAGCTAATGGAGATCATCCATGTTAAATTTGAAGAGATTCTCAAAGAAGAGACTGAACCTATAAAGGAGAAAAAAATTGAAGAACTGAAAGAAGAAGCTATGGATGAAATATTAGATAATGAAGAAGAGATAAAGAGGATAGAAAAGGCACCCTCAAGGTTTATTCAAAAGGATCATACTAAGGAGTAAATCATTGGAAATATGAATGAAGGAGTCCAAATGAGGAGAAGGGCTATAATGAGCAAAGAATAGGTAAGTTTTTCTTTAATATCTGAAATTGAGCCTAAACATTATGTTGAAGCTAGCAAAGATGAGAATTGGAAAAAGGCCATGGATGAGGAACTAAGTCAAATAGAAAAGAACAAAACTTGGTAGCTAGTTCCAAGACCCATAGACAAGAATTTCATAGGCACAAAATGGGTCTTTAAAAATAATTTTAATGAAGATGGAGCTATTGTGAGAAACAAAGCTAGACTTTTTTGCAAAGGATATGCTCAAGTAGAAGGTATAGAATTTGAGGAGACATTTATCCTATTGGTAAGATTGAAAGCAATCAGAATGGTTTTTGCATTCTCAATCTTTAATAAGTTTAATGTTTATCAAATGGCTATTAAGTCAGATTTCCTGAATGGAACCTTGGAAGAAGAAGTTTATATTGAACAACCTAAAGGTTTTTAGTTGACAGATGAGGAAGCCTATGTATGTAAACTGAAGAAAGCACTATATGGTCTAAAATAGGCACCTATAATATGGTATTCAAGGCTAGATCAATATTTTTAACAAAAAGGATTTATCAAAGGATGTGTAGATAGTAACTTGTATGTTAAGTCTAAAAATGGACATATGTTGATCATAGTTGTCTATGTTGATGACATCATTTTTGGTGGAAACATTAATAATATGTACAAAGAATTTGCAAATCAAATGCAAAAGAAGTTTGAAATGTCCATGTTGAGAGAACTTTCATTTTTTCTTGGTCTATAGGTTTTTAAAATCCAAAGAAGGGATATTCATATCCCAAACCAAGTATGCAAAGGAGATGCTCAAGAAATTTGATATGGAGGATAGTAGACCAATTAGCACTCCCATGATAACTAGATGTAAATTGAGAAAAGGTGAATAATATCGTGAAGTGAATCATATAATGTATAGGTCTATGATTGGTAGTTTTCTATATCTCACTGCATCAATACTAAAAATCATGTAGGATGTATCCATGGTTTCTAGATTCTAGGCTACAAAAAAAACACATGTAAATGTAGTAAATAGAATCTTTATATATATCAAAAGCATAGTAGACTATGGTTTATGGTATCCTTCAAGTGATGATTTCAATTTGATAGCATACACATATGTTGATTGGGTAGGAAGCATAGATGATAGAAGAAGTATTGGTGGTGGTGCATTCTTCCTTGGTAATAGACTTATTTTATGGTTGAGTAAAAAAAAAGAGTCAGTCACACTATCATAGTAGAATAAAAATATGTTGCAGTAGTGGCATGTTGCACTCAAGTGTTGTGGATGAAGCAGTCATTAAAATATATTGAAGTAGAGTTCAAAGGACCAATTCCCATTCTATGTGACAATTCAAGTGTTATAAATATATCCAATAATTCAATGGTACACTCCAAAATAAAGCACATATAAATCAAGCATCACTTTCTAAGAGAAAAGGTTGGTGATTAACAAGTCACAATGGAATATGTTCCAAAAAAAGATAAAATTGAAAATATATTCACTAAACCTTTGACTAAGGACCTATTTGAATATCCGAGATAGCAATTGGGAGTGGTAGCTCCTACACCACATCACTAGTTCCTAGTGATCAAGCATGTCTCCAGGGGGAGTATAAAAGGAACATCACTAACTCTTGGAAGAAGAAGAATTTAGGTAATTGTTTGATGGCCTAAGGGGGAGCTTCTCATAAATGGTTATTATCTTACATTTTTTAGGATCAAAATAATGGATTAGAATAATGTAATATCTAAATAAGTGCACTTCAGGTGGAGTTAATTAACCTTTTTGGTAGAAATGTTTTGTCATTAATGTCAAAGGGAAAGAAAATAATAGGATGTAGGTGAAAAATAGAGATTGTGCTACTTTTTTTGCCATCAATGAAAAATGGGGAGATTGTTGCACATAATCATTGATGTCTAAAGAATTATCATTGATGTCAAAGGTAGCATGTGCTATCATGCATTAATGATAAAGGTGTTGAGTTGAAAAAACTTATGTGTGTACTTTGAATGCCTTTCTTCACATGGTTATCTTGATAAGATATGGTTAAGATTATAGGATGATGTTCTAAACATTTTTCATGTATGGTAACATCTCAAGGAAATGGTCACACTATGATAATCAAGTTTGTGTCTATTGTTTATGGTCTAAGTTTTATGTCATAAGGATGAATGGATAAAATGCTACAAATGCATAAGGTTGTTCCTTAGCTAAAAGCCTACTAAGTTTCCATACTTAGTTGATTTTTCACCTTTGTATTTGTCAGGGGAATTCTTTCAAAAATATTGGTAAAGACAATTCTTTAAAAAATATTGGTAAAGATAATTCTCTTAGACAAAAATACCATAGTAAATAAGGGAATTATTTTTGGAAAATTTTAAAGGAAATTATTTCTAAAAAGTATTGAAGACCTTTCAAAAAAAAAATCCCGCATCAATTACTCTGAAGCTTTGGAATTATTTTAGAAAAATTGTCCCAAAGGAAAGTTTTGAAGGAAATGAGTCTTGTGCAAAAGTTATGAAAGGTATATTTGAAAATTTTTTAAAGGTAAGTGATCTGATCAAAAGTTTTGAAAGGTACATTTGAAAAATTACAAAGGGAAAGTGATTCGATCAAAAATTTTGAAGGGTAAATTTGCAAAGTGCCAAAGGGAAAGTGAGCCAAAACAAAATTTTCAAAGGGTATGTTGACCATTGCAAAAGTTCCAAAGGGTATGTAGACCATTTCAAAAGTTATAAAGGGTATGTGACCATTGCAAAAGTTTTGAAGGGTATGTGTCCTACATAGAAGTTTTGAAAGATATGAGCAAAGAAGTGAAGGACAATTTAAAAGTCCCAAAAGGCACTTAGACATTTTGTTGGGGAAATTATCTCAAAGTGTACTTAGACAAAATTCACATAGAAATTATCCCTAAGGGAACTTAGAAAAAAATCCCATTAAACTTATCCTAAAGGGAACTTAGACAAAACTCCATAGAAATTGTCCCAAAGGGCACTTAGACAAAAAGCCTACAACAATTTGTCTGAAGGATAGTTCAAATGAAGAAAGGACATTTGCAAAGCTTCTAAAGGACACTTTTGAAGGATAGAGGACACTTGAAAAGCTTCTGAGGGACACTTTTGAAGGAGAGGACACTTGAAAAGTTCCAAAAGATAGTTTTTAAAATCTTGAAGGGAGTTCAAATGAAGAGAAAGGACACTTGAAAATTTGTTGAAAGACATAGAACACTTCCATAAGTGTTAAAGGACAATTTCATAAGATACAAGTCCATTTCAAAAAATATAAAATGCTTCCATGACAAACTCTTGAAAGGCATATAGGCAAAGATAAATATTGAGCATGTCTAATACAATCAAAAGGAGCAAAATCAATACATGAATCTTGAAGAAAATGAGATGAAGTCAACATGCCAAAGTTTAACGACCAAGCCAATATAAAGATCATGCATCTTAAAGAGATCAAATTGAATGTGGAGCTTGAATGGAAAGATAGATGGACATGTTTCAAAGTTGGAATTAAAAATAAATGAATAACCATTGAAGTTAGTTAGTTACAAGAATATGGCATTATGGTTGAAGAAAATCAATAGTCAAATTTTTTTTAATAACTGTGAAATAAAATGACTAATCATAGATTCATTACTATGGTTAAAATGTTATAATTGAAGTGATAAGTGAAGAATTTGAAGACGGATTAGAGAATGGAATTCAATTAGTCATTTGATTGGAATGAGAAGAAACAAGAAATGAATGCAAAATATATAAAAAGGAGACTCGTCTAAGTTCTGATTGATGAAAAACTCCAAAGTGATGAAGAGTAGGGATGAAAATTAGTCATTTTTCATTTTTTGAATGAGAGGAGTCGAGAAGATTCGATCTATAGATGTAGAAATATGAGACTCATCTAAGCATAGAGTAGTAATGGTCAAATTGGAGAATACCAGAGTGTCAAATAGATAAATTTAGACATAGAGAAAGGATGCGGGAAAAATGAAGATAAAAAAAAGTGTGCTGAATGAGAAATGAGTAGTTGTATATTAGACATGAAATAAAGAATAGAGACTTGGATTTTTTTGTGAATCTGATTCATTAATTTGAAATGTAAATGTCTGATTGGTTGGTATCATTATATTAAGCTAGGTTGGTGCTCGGTATAGGGAATGGGTGCTTCCTTAGAGTTGGTGCTTTTAAAATAGGGGATTAGTGTCTCCTTGGGATGGGTTCCCCTTAAATTTAACCAATGAGGTTCAGTCAGTGAGATAAACTTTGTGAGGCTAGACTAGAATAGTAGCTTCTAGCAACATTCTCACCACAATTTTTCCCTTTGGGTTTCCATGTATAAATATATTGTTGTGTGTTGTGCTTTTGTGCATGTGATATCTTTCATTTATTTTTTTAAGATTTCATATGTTTAAAATTTATCTTAAAAGTTGTAAGAAAATCATTTTTGAGATCTAATGATTCACCCCCCTCTTAATAGATTGGTGTGTTCAACACCATAACATATTTTCCACTTGTATGGGTCCATGTGTTGAAAGGAGAATCACCTGGTATAAATGAAACATTTTCACCTTCCCTCTCTTATTTTGAAACAAACTTAAGTGATTAAAGAGTGTAGTGGTAAATAACTATTATGCTTCAAAGAATTAATGGCAAACCTAATTTCAAAATGCAAAGGATTATAACTAAGGCATTTGCCTTTATTTGTGTTTACCCATTACATTTAGATCTTCCATTTATGCCTTCAAGATATTTATGTGCCCTAGATATATGTAGCGCAAGAAAGTGATTATGGTGAATTCTTCATAGATTTTTAGCTTCCATTATGTGAAACCCTCTAGATTAATAGTAAGTGTTATTTTAGCTCCTTGTGTTATGTTCTCTGATAGGATTTGAGAGGTATTTTGAGGTTTTATTGAGTGAAGGGTTTATTCAAATTCAAAGTATTGCACTAGAGAGCTAGGGAAAAATGGTGGCATCCTTGACTACTATGAAGAGAAACATTGTCTCTATTTTGGATGGGATTAAAGATATAAATGCCCTAGGGTTAGATTTTATGTCCCTATTGAATGTATTATAGTGATAATACCCCCTCCTAATAGTTTATAATGTTGGCATGAGCTACATATCCCATTCGATAGCATTCCCATTAACTACCCCATACCCAAAATTAGTTATTACATGTGCTAAGGTATATCAACTAGACATTAGGACCATCATCAATGGTAGCTAGTTGATTTTTTGCTCTTTCACCCTATGGGCCTTAGCACCATGCTAAAAATTACTCCCCAGCCCAAAATTATTATACTCTCCCTAGAGGAATATTAGGAGTATGTGAAGAAAAATGATAAAGCAATTTGGGACATTTTTCAAATCTTGTTGGCTATCCAATAGAAGATAACAGGTCTTTAGAATGTCTAAAAGTTTGAAATTGGTGTTATTTAATGAATTGTCCCAATACGTTATCACCATGGTTGATAGGATTTATGGGATGCATACTATAGATAAATTTGAGAATTGAATGTTCTTAATCCTAATCTATGTGTTGGAGAGATAAAAGAAGCTAAACTAGGCCACTATTCTAAGTCACAATCTGCATAGGTAGATGATGCAGTTCTAGGTTGTAATTCTTTTAAAAGAGGCATTCATAGGTACATTTTATATTCCTTATTAATTAATGTGTAACCTAGTACACAATAAGACATTCCAAGGGATCACTAGGAACCTTAATGGGATGAGAATTTATGAAATATACCCAAAAATCACTATGGATGGCTTCAAGAAGAATTTTCATAGGGTATACAATTACTTATTCAACACTATGATGATTATTTTCTTTCCTTTGAGAAGCCTCAATATAATTTATAAGGTAGCCAAGGAAATAATTGAGAGATATGGTTCCTCTTATATTCAATTCAGGACATTCACCTATATCAAAATAAGTGGTTGCTCAGGGTGTCCACATAAATTATCAAGATTTGGATGATAAGTTAGCAATAATGGCGCTAAGTTGATAGATGGTGTCCCCACATGAGATGATCACTACAAATAATGTGAACAATACCTTTAAATTTTTGGTTTAAATTAGATATTATTAATTTCCTTTTGTTGCCAAAGCAAAGGGATTGGAACAAGAAATGGACCAATATGTGATTGATAAGATGCCACCAAGGTCTAACTACAATATGAGATGGCTGGTGAACATAGAAACTAATGTGATTCTACATCAATCACATTATGAAGATATCTAGTCCTGTTGCACCATCAAGGAGGATGTCAAAAAATTAGACTACATGAGGATAATAGTGCAGGAGGTTATTACTTACAATATCACTCCTATCCCCAAAGACATGGTGGATGATAAGATGACACTATTTATGGTATATAATTAAACCAGTATTAAAGCTTAGATCATCTCACAAGTAGACTTCAATGTTAAGAAGATTAATTACATCCCTTGGAGAGCATTTATAATTATGAGAAGAACCTTCAAGTGGTTGAAGGAACATGGTTTGATTTTGGTGCATATGATACCCCTACCCTCCAATAACTCAAATAGGTTTAGGATCTAAAATGTTTCCTCTCAAAATAAAATGATGATACTTTATCTACACCATTGATAGTGAAATACAAGGGGAAGCACAAGATTGGTGATGTTGATTTTGCCAAGCCAATTAATGTGGAATCAATAACAACATTATAGTCTTATTTTGGATTGTTCTTCTTAAAAATAAAAAGTATATGTAAAAATTGGGACAATATTATTACTAGGGAGGCTACATTGGCCAATACCACCCCCATATCCATTTTTTTAGAGGGAGCCCCAATAATGCTAGTCATTGCAACAGCCATCCTAATGGCCAATCTAACTACTATTCCACCTTCTCTACCAACATAATAACTAGTAGTTTCCCCTCCCCCAAAGATATATTCAAGGAATAGAGGAAGTGAGAATGAATGAGAGCAACCCAAACAAAAGAAGATTAAGAGGGATCTATAACCTCCAATTGGATTTCTTGCTAGGAAGAAAGAGTTTGTGTTTAAATAGCTACCTTCCAAAGAACTCCCTATAAAGAGGAAAGAAGATCAACACTCATATGCCCAAACTTTGAGGGATATGAGTGATGATGAATATTTAGATGAAGTTAGGCCCATCACTAAGGTGATGAAGAAGTAACATGTATTCACTCCTCCAAAATGAAAAATAGGGTAGAAAACTCTAAGGGAAAGACCCCAGATCCCAGTGAAGGTCCATTGATGGGCTTATTCAGAGAAGGTCCCTCGAGAGTAGAAGGTAAAGGTAATGAGAAAGACATTCTAATCTTAAATTATCTTATATCTTTTTATGATGTTGTATAGGTTGGAATTGAGATGGCCATGCAAGCTCAAGCACCTTAGGAAAAGGAAGCAATCTCATAAGATATACAAGCATTTGTTGAAAATGTCATCACCCAATCACCAAGCTAATGTGATCAAGGTGAAGCTAAAGAGTTGGACAAATTTGATGATAGATTTGAAGTGGAGCTAGAGTAATAAACTCATGTCACCACAAATTTTGGAGTGGTGGTTGAGTAAGAAGGCTTACACATAGCTCTAGATGTGCCATAAGATGTCCCTTCCCCTCCAAAGGTACTAAGTTTAGCACTAGATGAGAAGATGAGTATGGAGGAAGGTGGGGGGAAAACCTATAAATGGGTACCCCCACCCATATAGAAACAAATAAGGAACTAGATAACTTGAATAAAGATGCTAAGGAAGGTACTTCTAGAAGTGTTGCTTTAATTGAAGTACCATGAAGTCTCCTTCCTTACATCAAGGTTCATGACCTAACCCAAAATAAAGGTCTTGAGGCCATTATTGGTGAATATTTTCCTAAAGGAAGTAAGGATATCACCATATCCTTTTCTATAACTAAGGTTCTATCAAATAAAGAAGGTGAAGTGGCTATGCAGCCTTCCATCTAGTCAGCTAAATAACGGAGTTCAATTAAATAGTTATTCAATTGGTCTCATTATCTTAGGTTAGAGTTTGAATTATTGGAGTAGATATAGCTAAACCTAGAGAGGGAACATAGAGTTAATAAATGTGGTAAGGAGCAGAAGAGTGATGATGACATTGAGTAGTTTGTGTTGAGCCCACATCCCGCTCCTATGGCATTCCCTACATCAATAACTCCAATTACACCACCTTTTACTATCTCAAGGTTAGCATCAATATCCACCAAATAAATGGGATTATATACCACACCCCTTCTCTAGGTTGAAGAATAATTCAAGGATAAAAGGGACATTATGAGAAAAATTAGGGAGATCAACATAATGAGGACCACTTAGGCACATAAAGCTAAGCCACCTAAAAATGATAGAACATATTCTAGGACTACCTTCACCACTATAGGAGAAAGGAATGTGGATAAATCCATCCCTCCCTAAGATTATTTGAAGAATGATGCTTCACTTGAGAGGTACATTGTCTATAGTTATAGTCTAGGGGAGCCATCAAAGAATGATTTGAAACATAGCTCATAGGTTTTGGCTAACATGGTGGCCCATAGAATGGATAAATAAATATCCATTATGGAGGAGTTGAAATCAAAAAACTAGGATATGATCTAGTACTTAAAAAATTTATTGAGTGAGCCTAAGGTAGTAACTCTAACTACTAGCATGGCTCCATGTTCTATCCATCTCTCATTTGCATCATTTAACTCTAGCTGGATTGACGATTTGAAGACTAGAGGACAAGAAATAGAATAATATCAAGAATACTTGGGCACTAGGGAAAAATAAATAATCCACTCAACATTTAAATTCTTGAACAACATAGTCGATAATAAAAGGGAGTGTGATACCAAAAAGTGGGAAGAAGATCGGTAGAGGATGGATGAGATCTGTAAGATGGGCATAGACACTTTGATTGTAGATAATATTATTACAATAAATGATAATAAAAGTCTTAAGGGATACCAATTATCAATCAAGCATCATCTAATGATTCTCAAATATGGCATCTTTGATTTAAAAGGAGAATATCAGTCTCTTAAGACTGCAACAAAAGAGATAGATGCTACACTGAGAAAGATGGTGAGCCTTGATGGTGCAAGTGATTTGGGGGAGGAGGTAGTATGTGATGCTCCAAACAACCTCATTTATGCACCAAAAAAGTCTTTTTATGTTAATAAGATAAATCAATTAGTGTCACTTGAGAAATCTTATGACCAGCTCAAGGAACTCATTGGATGAAAGCAAACCATGCTTCAGAAGATTGCCACCTAGCTTGAGAAGTATAGAGTCAAATTCAAATACCAAGCAGGCCTAGACCAAGGGAGTCTCACCCCCATGCTTAAATAATATATTAGGTATAATAACAAGTTAGTGAAATATTCCATTATTTAGATCAACTTCAAGATTATTGGTAAAACTAAGGTAGAAAATTGAGTTGTGGGCCTCTAAAGAAAAAAATTACAGGTTTGGCCTCTATTAATGGAGCCTTGAGAAAATTTACATCTGTATTAGTGGTCATGGAATGACCCAAAGAGATAAGAATACCCCCTAAAAATACATATTCAATTCTTTGGAGACTCTAACAAGTTTCTACCTCATAAACAAGCTTCAAGGTGAAGGATCTCATGGCGGTATAGGATCCTATGAGGTCTCCAATGGTGAAATTGTAGGTTAAAGGAAATGTTTATAGGTATAATGGTGTCCAAATGATGAAAATATATCCATGTTAACATGAAATTAGACTCATTTCACTTTATGGTCTCCCAATTAAAAAATGTTATCTTCACTAACCATTAGTGGTCAAGGGTGGCTTCTAGAAGATGTTAATGGTCAAGTATGGCATGGGATACAAGTGGGGAGAGTTGAGAGAAGTTGAATAAATCTTATACAATAAATAGATCATTAGATGGATCTTCTATAAGATTTAAGACATTTTTTCTAGGCAAGTGGAGAATGACATCATTAAGTTAAGTTGAAATTAGAACATAAATTGCTCTAATGTGCAAACTTAAGTTTTTTTTCAAGTCTTTTTGAAGCAAAAAGGTGCAAGTGAAAGCCAAATTAAGGAGATAAAGAATGGAAATAGGATCCCCATCTCTCCTACATTTCAATGAGTAGTGTGAACACTTTCAAATGGATTCAAGTCTTTTTGGAACCCTTCCACTCCTCTCCTTCTCTCTTTTTGTATTTAAGACCTCTCATTTTCATGTTTAGAGGCATGCTTCATGATTTGGCAAGGGGAAAATCTACAAAAAAATTTAATGAGATAGCTTATTGAATTTAATAATATTTATAACCTTCTAATATGCTTGTATATTTATGTGTATTCTAGTTTGTTCGATGAGGATTGTGTGGTGGGTGTTCTACCCTTGATTTTTGTCCTATTCCTCCACCTTTGTGCATGATAGCTTTGATTTTGTAGGTATTGAGTCATTTTTATCAGAAAGAGGTCTGATGTATGATGTGAATGAGTCTATTCCATCATATTCTATCCCATTTTTACAAGATTTTTGAAGAATTTCTTATGCTAACTCAGCTAGTGTTAGGGTTGTGTCAGTGGTAGGTCTTTTTATTTTAGTTGTGTATGTTTTAGTGTAATTGGAGTATCATTATATGGTGTATCACATTTATTTATGTTTTTAGTTATTCCTTTCCCCTTATAAACCCTTTCCTAAGTCATAAAATCAGCTTACTAAGAGCTTAACTGGTACGCCTAGGGAGTTGGCCCATAACCCAAAGGTTCAACCTCATAATAGGACACCCACAGCCTGGGGTTATTCCCATTTTTTATATTAGTTGGAAAGAGCCTGAAGAACCCTCTCCAAGGGTGAAAATTAATGATATAAAAAAAAAATTCATGCCCTATGGGATTACTACTAGATTTTTCATCTCATTAAAGGGTTCTAATCAACCTTTGGAGGCACATTTATAAATACCAATGCTGACTCCACTATGAACATCAACTAGTCAGGTAGCCAAACTACCTAATTTTAAAATTTGATATTTATAATCAAACATCTTCTAATCAGTATGCTCATTCTCTACCTTAGCATCACACTTATCAAGCTAATAATGTTTATGTATTTACCCCAAGTGGCCCTCAAACAACCTATCAGCCCTACCATAGCTCTTACCTTCCTCCCACCTCTACAAATGACCAAAATATGTTCCTTTTTCAACCAAATTAGTCATCTAATCCCCCTTTTCAAGACCATGTTTATCATGTTACATCTTTATAAGGATTCAAACAAGCACAAGAAATTTGGTTTTCTATGCCCTCTCCTATCTAAGAGCCTAAAACCCACCCTCCAAGAGCCTCAAATTAGCCCCTCAGTCAACCTTGTCAAAGCTCATATTTTTCAAGAGTCAATAAAATAATTTTAGACCATGGGTGATTGATCATGAAGGTGAATGTATAGGAATCCCTTGGCAAAGAGTTCCCCATCCATTTCATAAATATGAAAAAAGACTTCTTGCAAGAGTTTTAGAGTGTGTGGGTAACCATTGAGGAGGAAGATTATCCATACTTTGAGAAGAACCAAGTAAAGGAATGGATACTCTCAATATAGGAGTTTTTGACTCAATAGGAGGATGAGTATGTCAAATTCAAACTAACCAGTTTTCCCTCTCTTACCCCTATGCCCATTTCCACTCAATATATCGAAACAATCTCAACCTAGACACCCCCTATACCTTGGAACCTGACTATGTCATGCTATCTCTTGTGAAACCACCCTCTCTTATACCCATTAAATAATAAGAAAAGGTGGTTATACCTTACACATTTCCATCATGGAAATTAGTTAATAAAGTCATAGAGAAGAAGGAAGAGGTGTTAGTTGTGGTGGTTTAAGAACTAGTTCAAGAGAAGGAGTTAGAGGTTGAAGAGAATAACAAAGAGGTTTTAGCTTAGCTCATTAATATTGGACTACAAGAGTTCCAATACTCTTTCTCCCTACCTCAAGATACACTAAAGAGACCACCCAAGGTACCTAGTTATAAGGACACTCTTTTAAGCTGTAAGTAAGGTGAACTTCTTCACCCTCTCACCATATCCCTCTCGGAGAAAGAAACTATTTTAAAAAGGAGTCAAAATTTTAATCTCAAATGAGTCTCAATAATATGAGGTAAGTGTTTGTGAGGAATAAATATTGATAGGTAGCCCACTTCATCAAAGCAATTAAAAATTAGGTTTGGAGCTAAATAGGCAAGATGAGTTAGTGTTCACTTGGTCAAGTGAACTCCCATTATATATGGAAGGTAAAGTTGATAAGTTTTAAATTATAGGTTATGAATAATAATATCAATATATTATATCCTTAGTTGAAGAGCAATATGACCTCCTAAGAGAGGTGGCTGAAGAAGACAAGTCAAGCTTCTATCCTTTGGAGCTTGAAATCAAACATGATGCTAATGTTGATAAAGAGGAGCAAGAGGATCATAATGAGGTATATCATCAACTATACCATGACTTCATGGACTAGTTATAGGTTCTAAACCAGCCTATAACTCCTTTAGAGTATGAAAATGAACTTGTAAATCAGGTTATAAAGGCTGACCAGTCTCAGGATAAATTATCCATTAAAGGCAGTATTGATGCCTTCAAGAATGAAAGAGAGTGCACAAATTTAGAACCAAAGGAATATGAAATTTTTAACCTAATATGGGTTGGTCAGATTATGTGTGGCTTCTTCCAAGGTGATCAGATCAAGAATGGTGTTAAGGTTGGCATTATCCCAAGTGACTAAGAGGAAGCTACTTTTTGGGATGATATAGAGTCCTTTTGTGTAAATTTGGACACCAAAAATTCATTCCTAGGACAATAAATTGATCAAATGGATTCCAAGACAAATTATGAGCCCAATGAGCTCTTGAGAGCCAAGTTTTAAGTCATAAATATATTGGAATTCTCTCTTAGCTTTGAAGATACACCAAGTGGAGAGATAGTAGGCACTCTCCCAAATCAGATCTAGACCTTCTCCTAGGACATTTTTCACATTTAATATCATCATGGTATTATTTTTTAGTCATATTAAGAGTAATTCTACATTGGGTACATGTTTGTTCTAGTTGATCCTCATGAGAGGCATGATTCAGTAAGTATAGTGTTTCACAAGTAGAGTGTTTTTCATCATGTTCCTCTTCATGAAAGGAGTGATATAAGAACCTTTTCTTTTGATCTAGGATGAGGGTAAATCTTCAAGTTAATTGTATAGAGTAGCTGGTGTGTTTGCTTTCTCTAAGTACCTTTGGCATAAATTGTTTATACAACTGGTTTCCTTTGTTATGTGTTTTAGAATTAGCAAGTTTTTATCAATTTTCAGCAATGTTTTAGAGGATGGAATCAATGAAAATAAGATTCAAATCATTTTTTTTATAGGTTGAGAGACTCCCTTTCCCAATGGATACATGAGGCACAAGTCATTTGACTAGTAGGATAGCCAACCCCATAGAGTCACCAATATTATTGACCATTTTTTGCCTCCTTAGACCAAAGGTCAACACCCATAACTTCACATTTTGACTCATGAGTCATATACCCTCCTAAACCATCAAAATGAGATCAAATTGGAGTTAGGGTGCAAGAACACTCATTGACAAGCCTAGAGGTTGAAGCTGTAGGTCAAACACAAATAAATATGGTTAGTATATGAGTTTGCCAAGGCAAGTAAGAGATATTTTTTAGATGTAAAATAATTAAGAGGAGGGTGAATTAGTGAGCCTAGATATTTCAATTACAATTTCACTCCTTTCAACTAATTAATCAGTCACCATATATCAATCTTGATCAAGAAACATTAACAAGAGAGTTCATTCAATGTATACACAAGATCAAACACATAACATATAGTTCATGTGGGAAACCCTCATGGAGAATAAAACCCACTCTTAATCCTACAACACAATGGACTACTATCCTATAATAAATTACAAATAAGAGACTGATCAACTCCTTTAGATCAGTAAACCTTGATCATATGCTCTTGACCAAAGGTATTTAGTGAAAAACTTGTTTCACAAGGAGAAACTACCCTTAAGGAAGACCAAGTCCTTTAAACCCTCCTTTGAACACCTTTACCTTATAAATAATATCTTCAACACTTGATTATGGATCCCTATTTTCTAACACCTGTACAAACTCTCTCTCTCTATCTCATATAGGCCTCTCACATAGGCATGTCACAATCTCTCTCCTTCTTTAATCAAACTATCCTTATATGCATATTTGGACCTCTTCACATATCCTCAAACTAAAAGAGTACTATTTAGACATCAAAAATATGACATATAGGTCATTCACATAGTCCTCAATTTGATCCACTCATTAACTCATCAACTGGGCACTTTTCCTCTCCTTTGCTCCACAAATCTCATATACACCTTGCACTCTCATAAAATCTTCTCATAAAGTCTAGAAATCATCATCTTTGATTTCATGATATATAGAGATATCATGCTTTATCAATTCTACACTAATAGTTTTCAGCCACAATACATGCCTTCACCCTAAAGGTATCTCACATGTGTCACACTTAAGCACAATCCACTTTCAAATAGGCCTAAGTCACTTTTAGGTCCTATGGACACCCATTTGGCTCTTTGACACTTATCTGAGCAAAGAAATAACATAGGAAATTTTTCCAAAACCATGGACCCATTATTCATGATCTATAGGTCCCCCTTAAGTATCCATATCCATCATAGTACCCTCTTGCTTAAGCACAATTTGTTCAAACAACTCTCCATACACATATTCATTATAACCAAACACATAGTCACCTTATAAGCATTTGTTCATACTAAATAAAATTGAAAAATCCTTAATAATTTATATACATAATTCTTATGGATAATAAAACATGATCCAATAACTAAGTCATCAAGAGATATCAAAACAAGTTCAATTACCCTTCTCAGGTCAATTGCAGAACAAACATGAACACATAGTCAACTTTGGAGATCAATATATTTGTGTATACATACTTAAAAATATTAAAATAAATATTTATAGATGTTCTTGGATTCCTCTACCACTTTTATTTTTACACCATGAGAAAATTCATCTTTGATCAAAAGATATGGTCCAAAAATTATAGTCTATTTTTTCCTTTGCAAAATTCAAATATTCAAATGCAAATGATCATAGTTAAACCTCCGTCATCATACTTGCATCTCATGTCCTCACTACTCAGAATAAATACACACCATATATATTATTATATTAATCTTGACCTTTAACACACATTCTACCAAAGCCAAATGTTAAACCTCAGTCACTTTGACCTCATCTCATGCACCCTTACAATATTGACTAAATACACATTGTCGATCTTTGTGGATTAACTAGGTCTTTAACTAGTAATGCTCATCATTAGATATATATAATAAAAACCAAGATAATGACACTTTGTGCATTTTTGTGCCATCTAATCATTTTACTATAATTCCATCTATTTGTGCTACTTGTTATCCTCTCATGCAATGTTGACTCTTGACTTGTCTCACACCATTGATATTTGTTAGTATGAACCACCACTCACTATTGATCTTCTGTCAGACTAGAGATCTTGTCACAAATGTAACCTACATGTGAAATATTTTGCATCATGCTTCAATGTGAATAAACTTGATGGACTTTGACCCATCACTATCTATAAGTGCAACTTTGAAGATTTATATCTTGAGCTGGATAAAACTTCAAGACCCCAAACTTTTAGGGTAGATTATTAACATTAAAAAAATATATCCATGATATCCTTTGACCAATATTTATATTCTACATACCTAAAATAAATTCACAAACTTATTGGTTCATCCATGTTTACATGATGGTTTATGATTGTCTATAAAACATTATAAACTGCCTTGGAAGCCAACTTTGCACTTGCATATCTTTTGTCATGGTTTGTCACTTGACCTAAAAATTATCAAAAATCAACTAGGAAAAAAAATAAAAAACCCCATATTATCATATTTTTCTTAAATTTCCATATGTGTGAGATATTCCATCATCAAAAATCTTACTCAGCTCTTCTTGCCTCATTCAAATTTGGCTAAGTATGGGAAAACACTGTCAAAATGCCTGATAGCATAACTTTGCACCCACATATATTTGAATACACTTAGGCACATGACTTAAGACTTATTTTATATAAAATAGGTACTAATTTTATCAAAACCATATGACTAACTCTCCTTAATTCATCCACATGTGGTAATTATGATGTCAATAAACTACCTACTTAGATTTTATGCCACTAGACCCAAACTATCTAGATGAAAAGTATGGACTACTAGATGAATTACAGTTATGCAAAAAATCTCTCCAAGCATATAAAACCTATTATAGGCCCAATTTAACATGATCAATACTCCATACTCATCCCTGAACATCTTTAAACAATTAAAAATTGAAGATCAACAAAGCCAACATCAAGCACACTTAGACAAGCACATAACACACATTGTCATTGTCACTTAGGATATCAAAGAACTTCATCCACTCACTAGGACATATCCATGACATCACCATGACATAATTAAAAACTCTCCAACAATCTCCCCCTTTTTCATTGATGTTAATGAACATCATTCATCCCACCTTCTCTCTCTTTAAGTACTCTCACAATAGGAACTTTCTCACTCTTTAACACAATGACAAAGTGGGCACCAACTAATCTTGAGGACCTAAAAATACCATCAATATGAAAGTACCATATTTTAAAGATGATACAAACCCCCATTACCTTGAGCCTAAATCTTCTTGTCTTGACAACTTTCTCTTATTTCAGGCCAATACTCTCTTCTTCAACCATTCATTGTAACCAATGATGAATAAACATACAAAAGAACTAAAATACGATGTAACTCACTAAGAAACATCTAGTATGTGATCCCCCTAAGATTTTTGAGAAATTTCACCATTTGATCATTTTCAAATCTCCATACACCATGAAGAACAACCATGTAGGCTTACCAGACTTCTCTCTCAATCTACCATAAGGACCATCAACATAAATTCATGACATTCACCAAAATAGGAAAAATTATCTAAAATAACTTGATAAATCTCCATAAAACAAACATACCTTTCTCTTTTGGAGTAACTGAGCAAAAAACACTCTTCTTCACACTAGGCCTGTCTAGACTCCTTATAGCCCTACATAGAACTTGTAGAGCCCACAACTTTTATTAGATACATCTTCAAGACCTAAAACTTCATATATATATCACTCTCATATTCCCCTTTAATCACACCAATTTTAAACACCTAGCACATCATTTGAAACATAATTCCTTTACAAACCTACTACCCAATTCGGACTCTAATTTGAAAAAAACTTGAATAACTTGAGAACCACAAACCTTAAAATATTTTTGAAGATTTATTTGACAACCCATTTTCCCCATTCAACATATTAAGAATCCTTAGACCAAAATTCATAAGGCAACCCACTTTTCTAGTAGAGCCCAAAACCCTAGAATCTTAAAATAAATGATGTCAACAAAACACCTTCCAATCAATGCACACTCCTAAAAATTATTGCACACCTAGATATAACCATTACACACTTTTGGAGAAATATTTTAGATTCCAAACCATTAGGAACTTGGACTTATTATAACCCATTTTAGGACCTGTATACTCTTAAGCACAAACTAGGAAACCCAAGAGAAACTAAAAATCTCCAATTACACACAAAAGATCTTTAAATCTTAAAATCACCTGGGAGACATCACAAAGAAGTGTAAATACATTTTTGAGCATAAAAATTTTCTTTACATACCGTCAATATCATTAAGCCACCTATAAATAATCAATTTGACAATACAAACTGACCATATATAACTATCAACATTATGAAACTACCACAGCATATCTTCCACCTGATCATACATGTTCCAACTAAAAATACTCATTTCTATATTTTTAGGACCATCTAGAGAACACCACAACAACACTTTATTTTCCATTGAAAGGAACCTCTTAAGAAGCATAGATAGAAACATCCTTTGCACCACAATGCTCAAAAATAAAGTGAAGCTAGGAGTGGCCCACATCTCCTCATAAACCACCAGAATCCTCTTATAGATATAATACTTCTTTCTATTGTTATTATTCTCTTTAGTCTAAAATATGACAACTGGTTTCTTTTCTATATCACTCTCCTTCTCTTCTAAGTTATAATTGATAACATATTGATCAACTATGGAATCTTGACATACCTTTTCATCTGAATAATTAATCTTGCATCTTAGAACCTCATCACTAAGTATAGATAATTGATGTTCTCTATATTATAATTTCTTAGCAATAGTAGTATGTTCACCTGGATCTATATGTACCTCATAACTAGCCTCAACCAGTACCTTAGTATTCTCCTTGAGCTTGGTCTCTTCATTCACAACATGAGCAGTCAATGAGAGCTCTTAGCACTCTTTAACATCTATAAAATTATCCACCATATAAAATAGATTAATTGGACCTATAGACTCATCATAATTCCTACTCACCACTTTTGGTCTCCATGAGCTCACTTGCCTTCTATCTTGCACTCTAGGAGCCTTATAAAACATATTCTATTTTGTAGGCCTTTGCTTGCAGAATCTAGTAATGTGACCTCTCTATTCATAGTTGTAGTAAACCATACTCCTTGATGGAAACTTTTTTTTTTACCTTTTTCAAATAAAAACTATTAATGTGTCCAATTTCATGACAATTAAAACAAACTATATTTTTTGAAGAATACCTACCTTGCCTTTCCTTATTTGGACAATGCTTAGAAAATTTTCCTTCATAATGATAGTTAAATAAGTTAACCTTGATCACACCTTTTGATTGATGACCCCCATCATATTCCCATGCAAACTCATTCTTAATAGGTCCTTTACATTCTATAGCTCTATGCCCAAATTGATTACAAGTATAATAAAAACCATTGAAATTTGCATACCACATGGCTTTTGGTTGTCTATTCTAATTTATCCTCATTCTACCAGCACCTTCATTCCTTTTTTGATGATTTATCTTCAATTTCTAATTATCCTTGTTCACATTAGTCTTCATCTTGTCTTGAGTTGCAGTCTCTAGTTCTTATTTGTAACCAAGACCAGTATTATCACTTGCATGCTTTTGATCATTTAGAATATTGTCTAGATCATTTGAGATTTTTTCAAATCTCACAAATGATATTACCTTACTATATGTCTTCTCTAACTTATATCTCAATGACTCATTTTCAATTACATACCTTGAACACTCATCTTCTTTAGCTTTTAGGCTTGTAGATAGGACTTATAATTGACAACTGAGATGTTTGACTATATCTTCATGCTCCTTGGTATCTTCATTTATTCTTGACTTATACACATTAAATTACTCCTAATATTCTTTAAGATTAGATATCATCTTATTATTGATCTTTTTCTCAATATTTATTTCTTTAAGAGCATTCATAAATTCAATCTCACAATTTGCCTCATCTTCATCATCATCTAAACCACTCCAAGTAGACTCCTTTTGATGTGATCAACTACCTTCCTTAGCTATGAATAGATATTCATATTTAGTAGGACCATCATTTTCAAGATCATATTCTAAGTCACTGATTTCACTCTCATTTGATGAGATACAATCTTCTTTGGTGGAGAGACTCTTCTTGTCCTTGAAGTACTTCTTATTGTCAAACCTTCTAAATCCCTTTTTGATTTTATCAGACTTTAAATATCTCTTTCCATCATCATAACCTTGATCATGTTATTAATCATATACTTATGAGGGCACTTATTATAAAAATGTCCTATCTCACCATAATTAAAACATTTGGAGGGTAGCTTACCTTTATACTTGCACGAAAGTGTTCTCAATTTCCTTAAAATCAAATTAATTAGTTCATCTTCATCTATATCAAAAATTTCATCCTCTTTGGGTTTCTTACCTTGGAACTTCTTCTTTGGATTAATATTTGTCTTGAATTTTGCTTCCTTCTTTGGTGTTATATCATCATTCTTCCTCATCTCATAGGTAGTAAGGATGTCATGTAGTTCATCCAACTTCAGCTGAGTAAGATCATGACTTTATTCTATATCAAATACTTTAGGATCAAATTTGAGGGATAGGGACCTTAATACATTTTAAACTATAATAGATTCTTCAAGGTTCTCTCTAAGACCTCTAATCATGTTCACAATCTCATCAACTCTATGTAAAAAGGATGCTATAGTATCTTTTTCATTCATCTTGAGACTTTCAAATTACCTTCTATGATTTAACTTAGTAAGATTGAACTTTAAATTTCCCTCATAAATGATCTAAATTTTGTCCCATATCTCTTTATTAGATTTAAAATGGATGACCTTGGTGTATTTAGTCTCTAAAAGACCATAGGTGATAGCATTCATTACCTTGGAATTTTTCTCAAACAACTTCTTATCTATAGTACTAGATGGAGGATTAGTAGGAGTAACATATCCATCTACAACATATTTCCAAACATCAAATCTCAAATAAATAATGTATGTCCTCATCTTAACCCTCCAAAATGTATAATTAGATCCATTTAACATTGATTCTTGCTTAGTAGATAAACCTCCTTGATGACTACCCATATTGTACCTTGGATCACCTTCAAGTTGTCAAGCCTTTACGAAAGGAACTACTTTGATACCAATTATTAGATTTACAATCATTAATATGGGGGGTGAATCAGAAATCCAAAATATTTCAATTAAAATTTTAGTCCTTTCAAACTATTAAGTAATCATCATATATTAATCTTCATCAAGTAACATTAATAAGAGAGTTCATTCATTCAATTCATACACAAGATCAAACACATAACACAGTTCCTATAAGAAACCTTCATGGAGAATAAAACCTACTCTCAAGCATACAAAATAACTAATTACTATCTTATAACACATTACAAACATGAGACTAATCAACTACTTTAGACCAACAAACCTTGATCATATCCTCCTGACCAAAGGTATTTAGTGAAACACCTATTTCATAAGTGACAACTGCCCCTAAGTAAGACCAAGTCCTTTAGACCCTCTTTTGAAAACTTCCACCTTATAAATTATGTATTAAATAGATGATGATGGATATCTATTTTCTAATCCCTACATAAACTCTCTTTCTATCGGATACAGGCCTCTCATATAGGCATGTCACAATCTCTCTCCTTTAATGAAACTATCCTCATATGCACACTCAAACCTCTTTGCATATCCTCAAACTACAAGATCATTATTTTGACATTAGAAATATTACCTATAGTTCATACAAATATTTCTCAATCTACTCCACTCATTAACTCATCAACTGGGCACTCTTCCTCTCCTTCACTCCATAATTTTCATATACACCTTTCACTCTCTCAAAAAATCTTCTCATAAAATCTATAAATCATCATCTTTCATTTCAATATATATAGATATATCATTAATAATAAATTCCACGCTATCATTTTTTTTCATAATACATGCCTCCACCCTTAAGGCATCTTACATGTGTCACACTTAATCATAATCTACTTTCAAATAGGTCTAAGTCACTTTTAGGTCCCATGTAGACCCATTCAGCTCTTTGACACTTCTTCAAGAAAACAAAGAGAATAATAAAATTTTAAAAAATAATGGACCCATTATACATGATCTATAGGTCCCCCTTAAGTTTCCATATCCATCACATTACCCTCTTGCTTAAGCAAAATTTACTCAAATATGTACACATAGTCATTATGAGAAAACACACAGTCACCTTTTAAGCCTTTGTTCATACTACATAAAATTTAAAAATACTTAATAATAAACATATATCACCTTTATGGAGACTAAAACATTATTCAATAACTAATTCATCAATATATATTGATGCATCATCAAAATGAGCTCAATTACCCTTCTTGGGTTTCTTGTAGAACAAACACAAACATAGTAAAATTTGGAGCTTAATATTTTTGTTTGTATACACTTAAAAATATTAAAATCCATATTTATAGATTCACCTTGGAGTCCTCTACCACTTTTATTTTTACACTATGAGTAAATTTGTCCTTGATCAAAATGTATGGTCCAAAAACCATAGATTGGTTTTTTCCTTTGAAAAATTCAAATAGTCATAGTTAAACCTTGATCATCATAATCACATCTCATGTCCTCACTACTCAGATTAAATATGCACCATTTATATTTATATATGAATCTCAACCTTTAACATATATTCCACCAAATCTAAATGTTAAACCTTAGGCACTTTGACCTCATCTCGTGCACCCTTGTAATATTGACTAATTGCGCATCGTTTATCTCTACAGATCAACCAAGTCATTAACTAGCATTTGTCACTATTATATCTAGCTCATAACTCCTAAGATAATTAAACTTGGAACTCTATGTTCTTTTTTATCATTTTACTTTCATTCCATATGCTTGTGCCACTTGGTAGCCTCTCGTATAATGTTGATTCTTAACTTGTCTTGCATTGTTTATCTTTGTCAGTACGAACCACTACTCTCCATTGATATTATATTAGACTAGAAATCTTATGACACTTATCACATACACATGAAATATTTTACATCATTCTTCAATTTGAAACTTGATGGGATCTAACCCATCACTATCTATAAGTGCAACTTTGAAGATTTATATCTTGAGTTGGACAACACTTCAAGAACCCAAATTTTTAGGGTAGATTCTGGAAATTATAAAACCATTTTTATGATATCCTTTGACTAATATTGATGTTCCATGTACCTAAAATAAATTCACAAAATTATTTTTTCATCCATGTTTTCATGATGGTTTGTGACGGTTTGGAAAACATTACAAACTGCCTAGGAAGCCAACTTTACACTTGCATATCTTTTATTGCATTATAGTGATTGACCTAAAAATTAGAGAAAATCAACTAGGCACAAAATTAAACAAACCCATATGATCATATATTTTTTTAAATTTCCACACATGCAAGATATTCCATCATCAAAAATCTTACTCGAGTCTTCTTACCTCATACAAATTTGGCTCAGTATGGGAAAACATTATCAAAATGCCTAAGAGCCTAACTTTGCACCCACATATCTTTGACTACACTTAGGTTCATGACTTTATACTTAGTGCATTGAAATCATAGACTAATTTTATCACAACCATATGACCAACTCCCCCTCACTCATCCACATGTGGTAATTATGATGTTGGTAAACTACCTACTCAGATTTTATGCCACTAGACCAAAATTATCTAGATGAAAACTATGGACTACCAAATGAATTCCACTTATGAAAACAATCTCTCCAAGAATATAAAACCTTTTATAATACCCCTTTCACATGATAAATACTCCATACTCATCCTTGAACATCTCTAACCAAGCCAAAATTGAAGATCAACAAAGCCAACTTGAAGCACACTTGGACAAGCACATTACACACTTTGTCATTGTCACTTAGGCTATCAAATAACTTCATCCACTCACAAATAAACCTACATTGCATCATTTAAAACTCTTAAAAAATCTCCCCCTTTGTCATTGATGTCAACAATCATCATTTAGCTCACCTTCTCTCTCTTCAATCACTCTCACAATAGAAACTTTCTCGCCCTTTGACACAATGATAAAGTGGGCACCTACTAATCCTGAGGACATAAAAATACCATCAATATGAAAGAACCATCTTTTAAATATGATACAAAATCCCCCTTACATTTAGCCTACCTCTTCTTATCTTGATGACTTCCTCTTGCTCCATGCCGATACTCTTTTCTTCAACTAAGCACTATCAGTAATGAAGAAAAAACACAAAAAAGAACTAAAATATAATTTAACTCATAAATAAACTTTTGATATGGAATCCTCCTAATTTCTTTGATCATTTTCACCACTTGATATCTTCATATCTGCATACACCATAAAGAACCATCATGCAGGCTTACTAGCCTTCTCTCTCAAGCTACCATAAGGACCATCAACAGAAGTTCATGACACTCACAAAAATAGGAAAAATAATCTCAACCAGCCTAAGAGCTCTTCATGAAACAAGCATACCTTTATTTTTTGGAGTAACTGAGAAAAAATCACTCTTCTTCACACTAAGCCCATCTAGACTCCTTGTACCCCTACATGGAACTTATAGAGACCATAACTTTTAGTAGATACATCTTAAATACCTAAAAAATCATATATAGATTACTCTCATATGCCCCTTTAATTACACAAATTTACAAAACCTATCACATCTTCTACAACATACTTCCTTCACAAACCTACTACCCAATTAGGCCTCTAATTTTATAAAAACTTGAATAACTTAAAAAAAAACCTTAAAATCTCTATGAAACTCGATTTTCCAACCCATTTATCCAATTAAACATATTAAGAATCCTCAAACCTCAATTCACAAGGCAAACTACGTTTCTAGCAAAGCCCAAAACCCTAGAATCTCAAAACAAATGAGGTTAGCATAGCACCTTCCATTCAATGCACACTCTTTAAAATTATTTCACACTTGGAAATAGCCATTACACACATCTATACCAAGATTTGATCTTCCACATGATTGGTAATCTTGACTTCCTAGAACCCATTTTAGGACCTATATACTCTTAAGCACAAACTAAGAAATCTGAGAGAAAACAAAAATCTCCAATTATTCAAAAAATATATTCAAAGCTTGAAGCCACCTAGAACACATTATAAATAATTATACATACCTTTCTAAACATCAAAATTTTTGTGGCATACCATTAATCTCATTAAGCCACCTAGAAACATTCAATTTGACCCTACAGACTGATCATATATGACTATCAACATTATGACATTACCACAACATATCTTTTATGTGATCATACTTGATCTAACTAAAAATACTCATATCTAGCCTTATAGGACCATTTAAAGAACACAAAAACAACACTTTCTTCTCCACTAAAAGGATCCTCTTAAAAATCATAGATAGAGACATCATTTACACCATAATGATCTAAAATAAAGTGAAGCTAGGAGTGGCCCACATCTCCTCAGTAACCACTAGAATCCTCTTATAGCTATAATACTTCTTGTTCTTGTTCTTCTTCTCTTTAGTCTAAATTATGACAACTAGTTCCTTTTCTATATCACTCTCATTAACTTATAAGATAGAATTGACAACATATGGAGCAACTATGGAATCTTGACATAATTTTTCATTTAAAGAATTAACCTTGCATCTTAGAACCTCATCATTAAGTACTAATAATTTATATTCTATTTATGATACTTGCTCATCAATAGTATTATGTTCACTTGGATCCATACTTACCTTAGAACTAGCCTTAACCAATACCTTGGTCTTCTCCTTGAGCTTGATCTCTTCATTCACAACATGAGCAATTAATGAGAAATCTTGGCACTCTTTAACATATGTAGCATTATCCACCATAGAGAATATATTACTTAGACCTACATAATCATCATAATTCCTACTCACCACCTTTGGTATCCATGAGTTGACTTGCCATTTATCTTTCACTCTAGGAGCCCGATAAGACCTATTCTATCTTGTAGGCCTTTTCTTGTAGAATCTAGCAATGTGACCTCTCTATTCACAACTATAGAAAACCATACTCCTCTATGTAAACTCAACTTGTCTTACCTTTTTCAGAAATAAACTATCAATGTGTCTAATGTCTTGACAATTGAAACAAACTACTCTTTTTGAAGAAGACTTACCTTGCCTTTCCTTATTTGGAAAATGCTTAGAAAAGTGTCCTTCATTAAGATAGTTTAAGAAATTAACCTTGCTCATAACTTTTGATTGATGACCCCCATAATAGTCCCATGTAAACTCATTCTCAATAGGTCCTCTACATTCTCTATATCTATGC
This sequence comes from Torreya grandis, assembly GCA_037957365.1. Lineage (NCBI taxonomy): Eukaryota > Viridiplantae > Streptophyta > Pinopsida > Cupressales > Taxaceae > Torreya > Torreya grandis. Next base: position 178,614 of record JARHVA010003707.1, read on the forward strand.
CCAAACCGATTACAAGTATAGTAAAAACCTTTAAAATTTGTATACCTCATGTCATTTGGTTATTTGATCTAATCTATCTTCATTCTACCAAAACATTCATTCCTTGTATAATGATTTATCTTTAAAGTCACATTATCCCTTTTCACATTAGTATTCATCTTATCTTGAGTTGTAGTCTCTAGTTCTTCTTTATATCCAAGACCAATCTTATTACTTGCATGCTTTTGATCATTTAGAATATTTTCTAGATCATGTGAGCTTTTTTCAAATCTCAAAAATGACATTGCCTTACTAGATGTCTTCTCTAACTCATTTTTCAATGACTAATTTTCAATTACATACCTTGAACACTCATCTTATTTAGCTTTCAAGATTGTAGACAGGACTTCTAATTGACAACTAAGATGCTTGAATATATATTCATGCTCCTTGGTGTCTTCATTTATTCTTACCTCATACACACTCAATTGTTCCTCATAGTCTTTAAGTTTAGATATCATATTCTTATTGATCTTATTCTCAATATTTAGCTCTTCAATAGCATTCATCAATTTATTATCATAGTCCACCTCATCTTCATCATCATCTAAACCACTCCAAGCAGACTCCATTTGATGTGAGCAACTACCTTCTTTAACCATGAATAGATCTTCATCTTCAGTAGGACCATCATTTTCATGATCATATTCTAAGTCATTGACTTCACTCTCATATGATGAGCTACAATCTTCTTTGGTGTAAAGACTCTTCTTGTCATTGAATTACTTCTTCTTATTGTCAAACCTTCTAAATCCCTTTTTGATTTTATCAAACCTGAAATATCTCTTGTAATCATTATGACCTTGATCATACTCTTCATAATCATCCTTATTATACTTATGAGGGAAATTATTATCAAAATGTCCTATCTTATTATAATTTAAGCATTTGAAGGGTAGCTTACCTTTATACTTTCTTGAACCTATTCTCAATGTCCTTGAAATCAAAGCAATTAGTTCATCCTCATCTATATTAGAAATGTCATCTTCTTTGGGTTTCTTACCTTGGAATTTATTTTTTGGATTCATCTCTATCTTGAATGCTTCTTCCTTCTTTGGTGGTATATCATCATTCTTCCTCATCTCATAGGTAGTAAGGATGCCATGCAGTTTATCCAACTTCAACTGAATAAGATCATGACTTTCTTCTATAGCAGATACTTTAAGATCAAATTTGAGGGATAGGGACCTTAATACATTTTGAACTATAGTAGATTATTCAAGGTTCTCTCCAAGACATATGATGATGTTTATAATCTCATCAACTCTTTGTAGAAAGGATGCCATAATATCTTCTTCATTCATCTTAAGACTTTCAAATTACCTTTTGTGAGTTAGTAACTTTACAAGCTTGAACTTTGAATCTCCTTCATAAATGATTTTCATTTTACCCCATATCTCTTTATTAGATTTATAATATATGATCTTGGTGTATTTAGTATCTAAAATACCATAGGTGATATCATTCATTTCCTTGGAATTGTTCTCAAACAACATCTTGTCTATAGTATTAGATGGAAGAGTAGTATGAGTAACATATTCATCTACAATATATTGCCAAAAATCAAACCCTAGAGATATAATGTATGTCCTCATCCTAGCACTCCAAAATATATAATTAGATCCATTGAACATCAATGCTTACTTAGTAGATAAACCTCCTTGATGACTACCCATATTATACCTTAGATCACCTTTAAACTATCAAACCTTTACCAAAGGACCTACTCTTATACCAATTATTATAGGTACAATCACTAAGAGGGGGAGGGTGAATCAATGAGCCTAGATATTTTAATTACAATTACAGTCCTTTCAAATTATTAAGCAATCAACATATATTGATCTTGATCAAGCAACATTAACAAGAGAGCTCATTCATTCAATGCATACATAAGATCAAACACATAACACATAGTTCATGTGGGAAACCCTCATAGGGAATAAAACCCACTCTTAATCATAAAACTTAATGGACTACTATCCTATAGTAAATTACAAACCAGAGATGGATCAACTCCTTTAGACCAACAAACCTTGATCATATCCTCTTGACCAAAGGTATTTAGTGAAATACCTATTTCACAAGGAGTAATTGTGCCTAAGGAAGACCAAATCCTTTAGACCCTCCTTTGAACACCTCAAACTTATAAATTATTTCTTTAACACCTAATGATATATCTCTATTTTCTAACCCCTGTAAAAACTCTCTCTCTATCTCATACATGCCTCTCACATAGGCATGTTATAATCTCTCTCCTTCAATCAAACTATCTTCATATGAAAACTTAAACCTTTTCACATATATTTAAACTAAAAGAGCACTATTTGGACATTATAAATATGACCTATAGGTCATACACATAATCCTAAATCTTCTCCACTCATTAACTCATCAACTAGTCACTCTCCTCTCCTTTGCTCCACAAATCTCATATATACCTTACACTCTCTCACAAAATATTCTCATAAATCTATAAATCATCATCTTTGATTTCACTCTATATATAGATATCATGAATTATAAATTAAACACTAATATTTTTTTGCCATAATGCATGCCTTCACCCTTAAGGCATCTCACATGGGTCACACTTAAGCACAATCCACTTTCAAATGGGCCTATCACTTTTAGGTCCTATGGAGACCCATTCATCTCTTTAAAACTTATTCAATCAAACAAATAACATAAGAACATTTTAAAAAATCATATACCCATTATAAATTATCTATAAGTCCCCCTTAAGTTTCCATATCCACCATAGTACCCTCTTACTTAAGCACAATTTGTTCAAACAACTCCTTGTACACACAGTCATTATAAGCAAACATGTAATCACCTTCTAAGATTTTATTCATACTGCATGGGATTTAAAAATCCTTCATAATGCACAAAAATAATCCTTATGGATACTAAAACATGCTCCAATAACTAATTCATCAAGAGATAATAAAACAACATCAAAATGAGCTCAATTACCTTTCTCGAGTTACTTACATAACAAACATGAATACACTATCAACTTTGAAGATAAATATATTTATTTGTACGCACTTTTAAATATTAAAATACATATTTCCAAATTAACCTTAGAGTCCTCTACCACTTTTCTTTTTACACCATGAGAAAATTTGTCCTTGATCAATATATATGGTCCAAATAACACAGATTAGTTTTTTCCTTTGCAAAATTCAAATATTCAAATTCAAATGGTCACAATTAAAACTCAGTCATGCTAATCACATCTTGTGTCCTCACTAATAAAACTAATTACACAACATGGATCTTATTGTATGAATATCAACCTTAAACACATATTCTACTAAATCCAAATGTTAAACCTCAATCACTTTGACCTCATATCATGAACCCTTGCAATATTGACTAAATATGCACCATCGATCTCTATAGATCAACTAGGTCTTTAAGTAGAAATTCTCACCATTAGATCTATCTCAAAACTATTGAGATCATGACACTTAGAACCTTATCATTTTTTTTATCATTTCACTATAATTCTATCCACTTGTGCCACTTGTTGGCCTCTCGTGCAATGTTGACTCTTGATTTTTCTCACACTATTAATCTTTGTCTATACAAACCACCACTCACGATGATATTTTTAGTTAGAATAGATAACTTGTGATACTTTTCACCTACATTTATAACCTTTGACATCATGATTCAATGTGACTAAGCTTGATGTTCTTCCACCCATCACTGTCTATAAGTGTAACTTTGAAGATTCATATCTCAAGCTGGACAACACTTCAAGATCCCAAATTTTTAAGGTAGATTCTTAAAATTATAGAAAACATATCCATGATATCTTTTGACCAATATTGATCTTCCATGTAACTAAAATAAATACACAAACTTACTATTTCATTCATGTTTATATGATGGTTTGTGATGATCTGGAAAACATTGCAAACTACTTAGGAAGCCAACTTTGCACTTACATATCTTTTATCATGCTTCAGTGCTTGACCCAAAAAATAGAAAAAATAAACTAGGCATAAAATTTAATAAAACCATATTATCATCTTGTTATGAAATATTCCACACATGTGATATATTACATCATTAAAAATCTTACTCATCTCTTCTTGCCTCATACAAATCTGGATAAGTATGTGAAAACACTGTGAACATGCTTGAGAGCCCAACTTTGCACCCACATATCATTGACTGCACTTAGGTGCATCACCTAAGACTTAGAACATTGTGTTTTAGTGAATTTAAACCTATATTTCAAGAAATGAAGAAGAAGAAACTAGTTGTTGGTATGGTTGAAAAACCTATTTTATTGTGTATGCATTGAATTATATGATTGTGAAGAGCTACTCTTTGGATTGGGAAGATGACTTTCAAATAAGACAACACTAAAGTAAATGGTTCATTAGATAGATAGCTAGGTGGATTGCTTAGTGCTAGTTAGATCTTGGAATTAAGGGATTCCTCATGGGATATCAATCCACACATTTTAAATTATTGAGTTTAGAAAATAGAATATAAAGTACTTGCATCAATAATCAAAAGTTACTAAAATAAAATACTAGAAATGCTTGATAAATAAATAGACTAAAATGACTAATGTTTAAATAAGTGGATCAATACTAATGCTAAATAAGGTGGGTACGGTTTAGAAAATATTTTTGGGTTCTATGAGTAGGTAGATGAAATTAAAACTAGATTTGGTTAAAGGTAGGTGCATGGAAATATCTTGTTGTTATATCCTACCACAGTGACCATCAAAGGCTGGTGTGATCGTCAGTGGTTAATGTGATCATTGGTGGTCAAGGTGACCATCAATGATTGGATAGACCATCGATGGTAAAATTGACTATCGATGGTTACTTTGTATCGAGTCTAGGTTGATAAAATTCAAATTGACAAGATCATAAGAGGTAATTTAGGGAGATTGGTTTAGGCTAGGTTCATTACAAAATATAAATGCAGTAATTGAATAATGAAAAATAAATACTTAACTTGAAAGAGATTGGTTAGACTAATGGTTGAGGTGATTATCTCATTAGTGGAGTCTGACATGATTTTGATAGAGTAATAGTACTTAGTTATCAATCGATGGGTTATGTCACTTTAGCTCTTTGTCATGATGGCTAGAGAACTAGATTGCTAGAAGAACACTTAAAAAAGAAGCTCTAGATACAAAATCTCTTGATAGTTTTGGATGGATCCTTTTTCACCTCCTACTCCTTTCTTTGTATAGGTAGGGAAGGAGAGGTGCAATAAGACATTAATAAGGGATCCAACTTGTTATTTAATTTTAACTTTGACATGCATGGGATCACATGCAAATTAGAAATTCTAATTGTAGAAAAGCAAGTATAAATTAAAGGGTTAGTTAAGTTGGTTCAGATGGTAGAACCTGACTGTTGATGGTTAGGGTGACCATCAATGGTTACATTGACCATCAGTGGTTGAGGTTCAAGGTCAAATTGGGTTAAAAAGGTGGGTTTGATTAGTAGGTCAAGCTAACTAAGGTCAAGCCTAGTTGTCATTCAGAAGGCCAATAATTGGGCCCAAAGGGGGTCTTAAGGTAGTCTAGGGGAATTCAGAACCATCATGTGCATATTTTTGATGTTTTTCCCCTTTTTATTATGTAGTTTGTATCAACAAGTTGTAAAAAAATGGATTATGGGTCAAAGGTTTGGTTACCCCAAGCATGGGAGGAGGTGTTCCCCCTCAAATTGGGAGTTGATGAGGTAAAATAGAATCATTTACAAGTTTGAAATGTGGGTAGTAGATGAGAAAATGGGTGAATGATAGATTGGGCACTGAAGTGCAAACATGCACACAAAGTGTGACAAAAATATGATAGACAAGATCATCCATTAACTAAGTTACCAGAGTTGGTAAATATCAAGGTTAATGCTAGAAGGACAAGTGAAAATTGGACCACATGACCACAATTAGGTGTAGTGGTTTGGTACACTTGTAAATGCAAGTCTCCTAGGCAAGTTATATAGTTTTATAGTTATCCAAGGCATGAAGTTCTCCCATGGAAAACATAAATATGGTTAAGTTTAATCACATGTATCTGAGGTAGAAAGTGATCCCAAGAAGACACCAATTGGTCAAGTGTGTGTAAGGTAGCAAAAGTTCAAAAATAAGTCAACATGGTAATTGATGTCATTCTAGTAAAAATTACCAAGCAAAATTCATCAAAAAACATGCACTAGTTAGGTTGGAATGGACTAATGGTGAGGTGATGAGGTGGTTATTAAGGTGGGTGGAGAAGGTAGTTTTCATGGGTGGGTGTTTAGATTAGTTTTGTCAAAAAATATGGGTGAAGAGGCAAAATCCAAAGGTTAAGCTCTTGACTATTGATGGTTAGGGGTCCAACGGTTAACCATAGATGGTCACCCTAACCATCAATGGTTAGGGTGAAAACCCTAAAAGTGTAGAGGTCAAAAACTCCAAATTAGTCAAATGAAGTCATTTAATTTTTTTGTCTATCAATAGTGAGAGTTTGGATTTGTATGCAATAACTCTATTGATGGTGATTGTAAGTGATTAGTTGATCATTAATTGGACCAATTAGACTAATAAGGATGTAGGGTATGTGTGTATGTAGATGAAGATGGGAAATAGTTCCCTGGATTCTTCCTCGATGATAGTTGAGGTATGAGGTAAAGGCTACATTCAAATTGGTATTGTAGATGTTTTTTAGTTTTGGATGGAAATTGGTAGTATAGTTGATTGATGGTTGGATGTAGGCTTGGGTTTGGTTAGTTCTACCCTAGGGTTAGGGTTTTCTTAGTTTTATGGTAAATTGGTGGGTTGGTTTACAAATTTGGAGGGATAAGTTAGTTATGGTAGGGTAAGGGATGGGTAGAGGAAATATTTTCAAGGATTTGGTTAGATGTAGGTTTTTTTGGGTGGATAGGTTAGAGGTGTGTTATTTTAGTGGTCACACATAATGATCATTGGTGGTCATACCAACTATCGATGATTAAGGGCTTTGGTGGAGTGGATTTCTAACCATCGATGGTCTTAGTGATCATCAATGATTACCTAGAGGGTGAAAGGAGTTTTGTGGAATTATTTGAAGTTTTAAAGGCATATTAGATGTGTTAATTATCTAGTTTCAAGGTGAAAATAATGTTTGAAATGAAATGTCAAGGTTTTGATAGGTAATGGGCTAGGTTATAGGTTTTGATGGATGGCTAAAGGTTAGGGTAGGCTAAAAAGAGAGGGACAATTTTTATACATAAAAATGTGGTAGTGAACTCAATTGTTTTTGATAATGCACTTTGAAATAATGGGAGTAGATTTAGATGCAAGATTGGGTGTAGCACATATTTACAGAGATTCACCAAGGTATAGTTGTTGTAAACTAGACTCACATGGATGAGGTGGACCTTAGAGTGATGAGGCATTATCATTACATGTTATGTGATGCATAAATCATGATGGCCCTCATCAAGAGATAGGATCTAGCCATGAATACCTTCCTACTACCCATTATCAAGATGATGATCTTACCATAGGATGTTCATAAGATCATTTAGTTATCAATATGGGGTGACCTAGTTTATCACATAGAGTAGGAGGAGAGAGATGGGCTCTTGGAGCTAGTATATAGAGATGACCATGACTAAGTGATGTGGCACCTTAGAGGCCTTAGCTACACTATGTTATATCAAAGGGTGAGAGATGATAGAAGGTTGATAACCATGATGATGGTAGTATCATGTTTCATTATTCTTGAATCAAGTAGTGGGAGGTTCCCATACTTACTACTAGGGGTATTGGTCAAGATGTTACTAGGGTATTTAGTGTTTGGTTGGGTATCCATGTTATTTATGTAGATATACAAGGATTTGTGGGTATTTAGAGCTCACTGGAGGTATGACATTAGCATAGGGTTGGTTCTACACTAATGGGCCTATGAGTAGATCTAAGTGCTGAGGTTAATGGGGCTGCCATGGGTAGGGTATGCTCAAATAGATTTTTTTCTTGGTTTTATGAGGTGAAGAGGTGACTTTGCCACCATAGGTGCAATAGGAGGGGTGCATGACATATATTGGTTCAGTGGGGCTCTAGAGGCTTTAGTTTTAGGTGATGTGATATGGAGGCCCTATGTCAAGTTTCCAAAGTGGTCTAGATATAAGAGACACACCTTATACTTTCAAATTTATATGTGGATCTTTGATAGGAGGGATGGGGAGGTAGAACTCATCCTATTTGAGAGGGTATAGAGATAGTTTGGCTTGGTATAGGGTATCTTTATCCCATTTCCTATATATAGGTAGGAGGATACAGAGATCCTACTACCTGAGCCACATCTAGTACAAACCTTAATAGATCATTAGGAGTTACCAACATGGCTAGTGATACATGATGCAGGTTTTCTAGATGGTTACCCTACATGGTACCAGGGTCTTTATGCAGCAACAGACTTTGGTGGGGATGATGGTGGTAGGTAGTGTCATGTCCCCTTTTCAGTTGACATGTTATAAGTTCATGGTTAGCCTATTATGCGACCCTCGTAGGCTAATAGGAGGGTTAGAGGGTCTTGATGGAGATGGGCGTGGCTTTGTTTAGCAGAAATTTTCTAGTTGGCTTTCGTTTGGGCTCGATTGGACATGTATTGAGGGAGATATTAATATTTGATTTATTTAATCAAATATTAATTATTTGGTCTAATTTTAAATTAGAAACCCTAATTCTAATTTAAGAAAACCCTAATTAGGGCAAGCATATCTTTTGAGGGTATAAGGGTTTCTCATGGAGGCCATTGTGGATTAGCCATAGATTATTGATTATTGAAAATTGAAGAAATTCTTCTGTGAAGACTGAGCCAAGGGTTCCAGGATTCCATTGCAGTGGAGAACGTCAACTCTTCATTGTGTGTGATTTAGAGGCTATGAAATATCCACTGATTTATTGCCAAATTGAGAGATAGCTTCATCCAAAAGTTATCACAGAGGTACAGATTTGAGAGATAGCTTCATCCAGAAGTTTTCACAAAATTTCAGGTTTGAGAGATAACTTCACACAAAAGTTATTACAGATATTCCAAGTATTTCTTATTTAGTTTTTGATCCAATAAGTTATACAGATATAGATCTACTGTGTTAGAATCATATATTCTTGAGATCAGGTTGTTCATCTATTAGGGGTTAAGAATAGATAGGTTGGCGGCCATATTAAGTCCGTACAGGTCTGTACAGATCTGCTCAGGCACCGACCTCAGTAGACAAAGAGCTTCCAGTGACCGACATCGATCGACTGAAGACCGACGTCGGTAAAAAGCCAACTGACAGTGACCGACGTCGGTGAGATATCGACCGACGACGGCGTCTGTGTGTCGACATAGAAAAGCAGAGACCTTCCAAAATCTAGATTTCACTTCCAGATTAGCAAAAGCCAGGGTTTTAAGACCAGATTTTAATATTCTTTTATTTGTATAATAGAGACTCAATTGTGTAATCATCCAGAAGAACAAGTGATGAGATCTTTGATTTGCTATTGAGATATTATATTGTGATTTGTTTATGCATATGTGAATCTATTCTACAAAATTGTATCTTGTTCAGAGCTTTATGTGTTTATATATTCCCTATTTGAAAGGGGATATTACAGTTGTTTAGAGCTTTTGAAGGAGGAAAAAAGAGCCCCTAAGTAAGGGACATCACAGTGGTATCAGAGCTAAACCCTGCCATCCTGAGGGTTTGACAGATCTTATGCAGCCACAAGAGTTGGGACCACACAGGTATAACACACGTAGTAGAGCCTTGCTTGAAGGTACCCAGTTGTTAGATCAGCAGTGGATTATCATGAGTGATAGACATGAGGGTAGCCCACCCAGGGGCCACAAGTATGATGCTGATCACGACACTAGAGAATTTCACCGAGCTATGATGACAATCCAGCAACAGATGAATCAAACACTACAGGCACTTATGACTATGATAAGGGGGATGAATGCACCTGATAGATAGAATGGTGAATAAGGAGATAACAAGAGTGCTACTATTAATCATAGACCCCAGTAGACCCATTCTAGGACTACCGATAGACCTACACGGCCTACGTTTATACATGACGAACCAGAGGCTCCAGCAGAATAGATGATAGGGGATTTCCTATTTACGGATACCCTCATGGTTGCAACTGATGAGTGGAACTTATTAGATCCTCATGTTCAGGAGAAGATGTCCTTTGATCATTTTGTTACTCTGAGGAGAGAGCACTATAGATTAGTTAGATAGACAGGAGGCCTAGAGTTCAATTTAGTGAGCTGAAGAAGGCTACTGGTAAGCTTTCTTTGACTACTTTTGATGGCAGCAGCAAGATGACAGCTCAAGCTTGGGTTCATAAGCTTGACACTTTTTTGGCATTGAGACCAATGTTAGAAATAGAGGCCATCAAATATGCCACTTTGCACTTGGATGGAGTAGCACATGATTGGTGGTACCATGGTATGGTAACACTTCAGCATAACCAGGTGACAGAGTACTAGGACTTTGTGGATAGATAGGTTGAATGGTTTGACAGGAAGGATCCCAAGGTTTACTTTCAAGATCTAGCATAGTTGAGACAAATAGGTAACTTGGAGTCCTTCATTGGGGAGTTTCAGAGATTGGCAGTCATGGTGCCCAATATTTCTGAGCGTAGATTGGTAGTTCTCTTCATGGAGGGATTGACAGAGCCATTAAGAGGTTGGATCAAAGCCTTTGATCCTCCTTCATTATAGGTAGCTATGAAGAAGGTGTGTAGTATGGAGATGGCACCCCCATCCCATAAATTTAACTTCAAAGGTACTTCTTCATCTAGAGACCATAAGTGTTCCAACACAGATACAGAGAAACCAGATTTTAACATAGATAAATCAGGTGTAAAGAATGACTCAAAGGCCAATCCAATAGCACCACCTTTGGATCGTGAGGCACTTAATGATCTACATAGGAAGAAGCTTTGCTTTTACTGCAAAGGTCCATATGATATCCATCACGATTGCCCTTTGAGGCCTAAGGGTAAGGCAAATCATGTGATGTGGGCATATTATGAGGATTCTGATTCAGAGGATTTCGAACAGCAGAATAGTTCTGAGGGGGTAGAGGCAGAGGCTTTAGGGCCTAAGGTAGAGGCAGAGTTAGAGCTTCACATACAGGAGGCATCCCTATCTAGCATTTAGTCGGATGAGTCATTCAGACTCTGTGGAGTTTTGGCAGGGCAGAAGGTTATCACCCTTCTTGATACAGGAGCCACACATAATTTCATAGATGATAGATTTATGGAGAAGCGTGGACTCACTACAGAAGATTTGAGGGCATCAGAGTTAAGGTAGCCGATGGTCACACTCTTAGGTGTGAGTGTATGATTAGAGACCTCCCATTGTGCTTGAACAACTATGAGTTCAAGGCTGATTATTATGTGGTAGACATGGGTGATATAGACTTAGTCTTGGGTATGAAGTGGCTTCATTCCTTTGAGGAAGTTACTCTTCATCTCAAGGACATGGAGGTTTGCTTTAATGTTGATGGGAAGACACATATTCTTAAGGCAATATGGGGCAACAGCCTCAGATATATGTTTTTTCATCGGGTGGAGATGCCTACACCACCTGACATGATAGAGTGCGATGACGAGTGCACATTGGCACCAACACAAGAGAGATATGAGGATGAGCTTGGTCTTGAGGTGAGTGTAGTTCAAGAGTTATCACATGTGGTAAGGACTCAGCTTGCTGTTACAGTCGGTTCATAGGTTGATATGACTCTTTTTAGCCTTCACAATCTAGATTTAGATATTATTCAGGTACAGAGTTTGCTTGAGTTGCCTGCTGATTTTCATTTATGGATTGGATGTTGGGGTGCTTATCTTAGTACTAGGGATGGACATGGCATGGAGTTTGCATTGATTGACATCAGGGCAGATCATGACTACATTTGGGATCTAGGTGGATTGATGGGTGTATCATGCAGCGATTGCTTGAGGGCAAGCAATTTTAGGAGGGGCAGATTGTCATGTCCCCTTTTCAGTTGACATGTTCTAAGTTCATGGTTAGCCTATTATGTGACCCTCATAGGCTAATAGGAGGGTTAGAAGGTCTTGATGGAGATGGGCATGGCTTCATTTAGCAAAAAATTTCTAGTTGGCTTTCGTTTGGGCTCGATTGGACATGTATTGAGGGAGATATTAATATTTGATTTATTTAATAAAATATTAATTATTTGGTCTAATTTTAAATTAGAAACCCTAATTCTAATTTAAGAAAACCCTAATTAGGGAAAGCATATCTTTTGAGGGTATAAGGGTTTCTCATGGAGGCCATTGTGGATTAGCCATAGATTATTGATTATTGAAAATTGAAGAAATTCTTCTGTGAAGACTGAGCCAAGGGTTCCAGGATTCCATTGCAGTGGAGAATGTCAACTCTTCATTGTGTGTGATTTAGAGGCTATGAAATATCAGCTGATTTATTGCCAAATTGAGAGATAGCTTCATCCAGAAGTTATCACAGAGGTACAGATTTGAGAGATAGCTTCATCCAAAAGTTATCACAAAATTTTAGGTTTGAGAGATAACTTCACACAGAAGTTATTACAAATATTCTAGGTATTTCTTATTTAGTTTTTGATCCAATAAGTTATATAGATATAGATCTGCTATGTTAGAATCGTATATTCTTGAGATCAGGTTGTTCAGCTATCAGGGGTTAAGAACAGACAGGTTGGCAGCCATACTAAGTCTGTACAGGTTCGTACAGATCCACTCAGGCACCGACCTCGGTAGACAAAGAGCTTCCAGTGACTGACATCGGTCGACTAAAGACCGACATCGACAGAAAACCGATCGACAATGACCGACATCGGTGAGATATCGACTGACGATGGCATCTGTGTGTCGACACATAAAAGCAGAGACCTTCCAGAATCCAGATTTCACTTCTAGATTAGCAAAAGCCAGGGTTTTAAGACCAGATTTTAATATTCTTTTATTTGTATAACAGAGACTCAATTGTGTAATCATCCAGAAGAACAAGTGATGAGATCTTTGATTTGCTATTGAGATATTATATTGTGATTTGTTTATGCATATGTGAATCTATTCTACAAAATTGTATCTTGTTCAGAGCTTTATGTGTTTATATATTCCCTATTTGAAAGGGGATATTACAGTTGTTTAGAGCTTTTGAAGGAGGAAAAAAGAGCCCCTAAGTAAGGGACATCACAGGTAGCCTATGGATGTAGACCCAATTGGTAAAGGTCAATGAGCATAGGTTTAGGGGGTTTCCCTAGATGTATAGGTAGGAATGGAATTAGCAGCTACATAGGCATAGGTTTTAGTATTACAAGGTAGCTTGGTAGCTTTATAGGGTCAGGTGGCTACACTTAGAGTTGATAGGGACTAAGCAAGAGCTTCACTAGCATTGGTTATCTATGAGATAGACTCATTGAGATAGGTGGGAGGAGGAGCTACAACACCTATAAGATCATTGGGTACCATCCCTATGGCATGATACCAAGCCACAATAGAGGAGTTATGTTACTATGAGGCTATAATCCTGAGGCATTATCTTGATGAGCCCTGATGGGGTGAGTATAGAACTAGTTTGGTAAGTGGTGCCAACATGGAGACATTAGGGTAGTGAGTTACTTCCATAGGTGGGTAGGTAGAGACATTAGAAGGATAGGCACCTAGAGACAGTGATTCTCCAAGAGATAGTGGTTCCCCAGGGACATAGCTAGGATATAGGTTATGATATATTATATGTTATTATATATCATTTTGATACTGGCATGTGAGTTGATGTGATGAGATGCATATTTTGAGAGAGATACATATATATTATGATGTTTAGTGACTCATGATTTATATATATAATCCTTGTTTACTACTCATGGTCTATGATTTGTATTGATGTTTATGATGTGATGCTTATATTGATCATTGATGATGTTATATTGATTATGCTTATGTTATGGATATTGGATATTGATGTAGACTCCCCTGGCTAGGCATGTGATGAGATGTCTCTTATTTATTCATGGTTATTATTAATGGCATGTATGTTCATGATGATGTTTATGACATGTTAAATATTAATGATTATACACATCATTATTTAGATTTAGACATGCAGTGAAAATGGTTTATTACTTTACTATTCATGGATAGTATGATGATGTTGATGGTTAAGTTTATGGACATGGTTTATGATAATGATGTCTATTTTTACTCATGATACATGTTGATAGGATGTGATATGGTTATGGTTATTGTGCTTAAGGTAAAACATATAAATTAAGCTAAATAACAACCTTAGTTTTGAGAAAAGGAAGATAGTCAACAGATAAATGTCCAAGTGAATACATATCCACTAGTTATGAGAGGATAAGAAGAGGGAATGATGTTTCTTATTTGGTAAGGACTAAAACAAAACTCAAATTTGGATTGGTTGAAGAAACATAATCCCTTTGAATGTTTCACATCAGTGTTTGTTAGTTAGTTAAAAAGATGTCTTGATCACATAATGTCAAGTGAAATCCCTTGTTTTATAGGGTATGAAGTGGAGATGGATGAAAAATGGAACTTTCTTATGAGACTAACATGCCTCTTCTATATGTTACCAAGGATTTGGTATAAACAAGTCTATGTCATACAAAATTTAGATTGATCTATCATGGAAGTCTACTCATGAGAGCCGATTGTGGCTTTAAAAATTATTGTTGATGAGAGCTAATTGCAAATTTCAAGATTAGTTTGATTTTATTGTGACTTTGATAATGGGTTTTTTTTATTTTGTTTATATTTATAGGAAGTTTATCCATGTAAGAAGCTTCTAATAAATAATAATGCTTTTAAAAAATGCTTTACTCAGCCATCCTTCAAGGGAGTGGTCTAAGTTTGTTTTCTTTGTTTAAGGATTTGTGATAGCTTCCATTAGATGGAGTAGTCTATCTTATAGTTTGATCAATTTGGATATGCTTATGTAGATGTCCTTCAAGGGAGCATTCTTTGAATGCTTAGGAATGACTCATGATTTTTTTTTGCTTATGACTTTTTTTTTGCTTTATTGGATTTTTGTTATCATAGACTTGTTTATATAGGCTTAAGCGTTAACCATTATGAAGGAAAAAATAAAAATCACAAGAAAGTTGTTTTAGTGTAAAGAGGTTTAGGTGATAATGATCATGGGAATCCATTCTATAAAAGAGGTGGAAAGTACCATGAGAATCATGCCATGGGTAGAGTCATGGTACCCATTATTCAAGATTAGGATTTGAATGTGATGGATAATCACATGAATCAACTTTAATCAGTTGCCCCTAAAATGGGGAGATGAATTTGTTTTGAAAGTAAGGGGTGAGCTTAAGTTAGATATAAGGTGAGTTTGATCCACTTTAACAAAAAAAATGATGTAGATGCAAATAATTGAGGGGACCATGTTTGGGGTTGCCTTCGAGAGAAGATAATTGGTAAGCTCTTGATCCATACTTATGGGTTATGATATACGGTCCAAGCCAATTGAAAGCAAACTTGCTCTACTTGATTTTTCCCATATTGGTGACATGTTAATTTTACTTTAGGATGAGTTCTCCAATGTTGAATGCTTATAGTCTAAGGTATTTTTTATAGGCATGTTTGACACACTCTTGAAAAACATGAAGATGGGTGAGGGTAACTAAATAAAACTCATCAAGTAGTTCAAAATGGGCTAAATAGTGTTGATGATAATCATATTTAGAAATGAGATCTTACATATATATGTGAAGAGGAGGAATTTAGACTTTGATAGGCAAGAAATTCTCTTCTCTAAACACAAGAGAGAATGGGGTAGCACATGTAGGGGTTCAGATGCTAGTACGATATGCCCATAAGGTAAAGGGGATGTGAAAATTCCAATCCTGAATAGATGAATTAACCATTTTAGTGAGCATATTGTTAAGAGTTTTTTTAGAGGCCTCTACCTGTCCATTCTCTTGAGGGTGATAGGGTGAGGAGAAACTTAACTTAATCTTGAATGCATTACAAAAACCTTGGACTTGTTTTTTCTAAGGATTTACCATTATTCATGATAATTTTTTGAGGAACATCGAAATGATAGATGATATGATAGTTGATAAAGTTAACAATATTTTTAACTTTAGTTCAAACAAGAGGAATAACCTCTACCAATTTGGTAAAATACTCAGTCATGATGATGATAAAATGGTGTCACTACAAATAATGGGGTTAATTTCACCAATAATGTCTAGAACCCATTATGAGAAAGGCCAAAAATTATTAGATACACAAAGACTATGACTAGGTGCATGATGTAAATTGGCATGTTGTTGACATTTAACACACTTTTTCACATAATTGTAGTAGTCTTAGTTAAGGGTAAGCCAGTAAGAGTGAAGGTGAAGGATGCGTTTAACCACAGAGAGGCCAATAAAGTGTCCCCCATAAATCCCATCATGCATTTCCTTAATAACATGAGAGGCTTCATGACTATGTAGGTAGCAAAAGAGGAGACCATCAAAGCTATATTTTTAAATAATTCCCCCCATAATGGTATAACATGAGGTAATATAGATAAACACTCTTCGAGCACTCTTGGAAAGAACATAAATAATGATGGTAAGGTTAAGATAATCAAAGGTCTACTGAAACCAAAGGTTAGGTTGGGTCTCCCCCACATTGAATATGATGGGAGAGTCTAGTTTTACATCAGAAGGTTGGGTAAGTCAATGTATAATGATAGATAGCTTAGATTCAGAGGGTGAAAATAGGATTTGAGAGGTAAGGGAAGCCATGGTGTCTGTAAATTTATTGGTAGATCATGGGGTGGATTAGATATGGTAGTGTTCAAATGATATTAAGAGTTCATCAAATAGTTGTTTTTACTATTACAAAACATCATTATTACATTGGTAAGAGTCATTGATCTGATTGACCATAAGTTGAGAGTCACCAAAGATGTTTATAATTTTGACTCCCAAAGCTAAGGTATTTTGAAGGCCTATTACTAGGGCTTCATACTCAGCCATATTATTGGTACATTTTAAATCTATCTTAAAATACAAAGGAAGAAGCTCTCCATCAAGGGGAATAAGGATGATATTGGTACCCCCATGATGTTGACACTTTGATTCATCAAATAACATGGTCATTTGATAGGTGAAGTCTACCTCAGAGAGGGTTATGATGGACTCATCGATAAATTTAATAAGAGGAGGTTGATTATCTATTAATGGTGTTTCAGCCAACTAGTCAGCAATGACTTAACCTTTAATTTACTTTTACTGATTAAACTCAAGGTCAAACTCTAATAAAATCATGAGCCACTTAGCCATATATTAGTTATAGTGTGTCTTGGATTTCATATACTTGAATGGGTTGGTGTTGGTTATGACATAGGTTTTGTGTTTAAGAAGGTAGTGGTGAAGTTTGGTGGCCATGAAGACCAAATATACACAAACATTCTTGGCATGGGTATATTGAGTCTCATACTCTACTCTATAAGCATGAGACTAATGTAGTAGATGGATTGTTCTTTATGTTGTTCATCCTGATGAGCAAGCATTGCCCCTAGAAAGTGGTTAGTGGTGGAGATATAAAGGTAGAAAGGTTGGTCATCCTTAGGAGGGGTGTGGATAGGTGGAGACAAAAGATACTTTTTGAGTGAATCAAAGGCATTTTGATAGTTGTTGATCCACTTAAAAGATATATCCTTATTCAGAAGATGATGGAAGGGTTGGCATTGATCCACAAGTTGGGAGATAAATTTATGAATGGATTGGATCTTCCCCTATAGACTATGGAGTTGCTTGAGGTTAGCTAGAAGAAGCATGTCAATAATTAGTTTAATTTTGGTAGGATCAAAATCAATCCCTTGAAGGGAGATAATAAAGCCAAGGAGATTTCTAGATAAGACCCCAAAAATGTAATAGAGGCAATAAATCCTTAAAACAAAATAGAGGCAACAAGACTTATAGTCATGGTTCTCTGTATCAATACAGAATCACCATACATAACTTCCTTGCCTATCACATGCCTATGTGTCCTCTAATTTTCATCTTCCTAAAGTTACAACATAGAATAAAACATGTAATATAACCATCTTCCTTGGCCATAAGGCCTTACTAATTTTTAGGAAGTATTTGTATATGTATGTATGTATGTATGTATGTATGTATGTATATATATATGGGAAAAGGTAAAATACATTTTCTATGTTGTTTCATTCTTTCTTCTAATTTTGTAAAGGCCTTCAAGATGTAGAATAAATATATGAATAGTTTTAAAGAACACAAAAATGATATATATATATCATTTTTGTGTTCTTTAAAACTATTCATATATTTATTCTACATCTTGAAGGCCTTTAAAAAATTAGAAGAAAGAATGAAACAACATAGAAAATGTATTTTACCTTTTCCCATCGCTTAAAGACCCTTTAATAGGCATATGAAAATCTACTTTTATTCAATATTTGTGTGTTTTAATACCTACACTACATATCTGCAATCCAATGATTTTACAAAATGGATGTTATATTATCAAATGGCTTTGCTTACCATAATCCTTTACCACATCATTGTTCATGACATAGAATATAAAAAAATGAAAATCATAAACATCATGACCACATGGTCTTGCATATAGAATTTGATCATCCACGATCATCGATAGTTTGTCTTTGACATAACTATATAAAGTCCCTCATTATTTATATAAAAGAGTGCAGGTTATCACTGTTATAATACATGCATAACCATCTATGGTTCTCACAAAACACATATGGCTTGATTTCTTCTATAAGCATGTCTTCCCTATTATTGATTCCAATAACCTGCATAGCATTTATTTAACTCTATTTACCCATGTAAAAAATGCCTTGCCTTTACAAAATAGAAGATAACATTCATAGCATAGATCTTCACCTTACTTTCATACAAGCTTGGCCTTATAACCAGATGTTAGCTCCTATTTGGCTCGACTCATTCTACAAAATTTGATATGCATCTTATGCATCCCACCAAACTGAACTCAAGTTGTCATAACAAAAAAAATACATGTCTATGTAGTCACTCATAGCATGATTTAAATAGATATTCACCCATCTATATAATAATGCCAAGGGTCTCAATGGCACAATGCCTTACATTAGTAGAAAAACTAATTATCACAGGGTTGGCCACATAAAAGAAGATGTCATCCTCTAGGCTTGGCTCCTAAGTCTACATCAAAACAAACTTGACTCTCCCCATCTCAATCCATGTCTCATCCATGGCTTTACCAAAAATGGATGACTTGTCCCAGCTATACCATAAACTATTAAAGGTTTATCAGGTCCCCCCTTATTCTTATCACGGCATGATATCACTTTATAAACAAATATCCCACTTTTTTTAGTTGAAATGTTGATAAGCCTTTAAATAAGCTTTCAAAACAACTATAATCATGGTTATGGCCATGTATGACATATTTTTTTAAATAAATCTTGAAGCTAAGTTTAAATTTGAGTTAGTTTTTATTCAATTCACTTAATTTGGGTTATGAGTTGTTACCACCAAACTTAGTTATTTATAAAACCTTCAAACCAACCAAAATCTAACTTGAACTAGCCATGCTAAGTTGGTACTTGGGTCGAGTTAGGGTGTTAGGTAAGTTGGGGTGCTAGGCCAGGTGAGTTGGGTTGTACTATGAGTTGGGTTGCTAGTTTATAAAATAAAGGATGTGGTGGTAGGCCATAGGACCTACCACATGGACCTCTCTAGTTTCTCCTCATCCTACCATATGTCACAACCAAAAACACATAAATAATTATATGATGGAAAAAATAGTGTTATTATAGAATTAAAAGATCATTACCATAAATGGAAATAGAGTCCCCCTCCATCATAAAAGTAGACTCCACTGGCTATGGTCTCCATAGTTGGCCCTTTTACCGATTAAATAGTGACTCAAAGAGTCCTCTAAATCAAACCTCCCCACAAAGAGGCTTTTTCTTCAAAAGTACCAAGAATCTAATTAAAACTATTACATGGCTTTCTACACCATACTAGCAAACAAAAATCTAAAAAAAGTCAACTATCTAACTAAAATTACAACCTATATATGAAGAGTAAAATAAACTTTATACTTTTTTTTCCAAATGACCTATTTCCCAAAATATTCATTAAATTTTGTATATTCTCTCAACCCCTATATTGCATGAAGGTTAAGGTATACTCATTGTTATCACATAAGGGAAATCATTATGCTACATACACCTAAGGATTCACAAATAATCTCACACATGTATACTTATATTGTATAAACATTACCCATATATGGTTCTTTTGAAAGTACACCTACATGATGTGACTAAGAAACATACATGTGTTTATATTAAAGTTTGAAATACAAACATTTCCCATATTACTATAGGACTTAAACATATATCCAAGTATAAAAACATGCAAAGAATTTGTCCATTCTAAGGTGACTAATGCACAATACACATTACCTAAAATCATTATCAAGGGAACTATAAACAACATAATCAATTGTTATGTCCCTTATCTTTCCTTGTACCTATCAAACTCCAAAGTTAACTCAGAGAATTTCCATAATAATATATTCTTTACAACTCACAAATCTACAAGTAAATGTAAGCAAATATTATTTAAAAGTGAGAAGAAACCAAATATTTTAATCCTATCTCAAAGTTTCCTTCACCATCAAAATAATCCCTAGTTCATACCTCCATAACTCATCCAACTAAGTTAGTTCCCCAAAAATCTATCACAATAGAAACTAAAATAGGAGATAGCAAATATATAAACCCTTCCAAACACAAATTTTATCAAAAATTCTTTACCTAGATCTAATAGTTAAGAATTATCTGAAACTAATTTGTTAAAGAGAATAAAATCATACTAATCGAATGATATAGTCATGCTTATAAAAACTATTCAAATAACCATTTAACCATAAGGTTTGTTCCCTCGTAATGATTTTCATAACTGAATAATAAGTGATTTTATCTTTTATAAAACTCTATCTCAATAAGATTTAGATGATCCGCATTATATTTTCAAATTATTTCAAAATTATTTCACATAAAAGTATATTTTAATTTCAAATCAACCTACACAAAGGTTATATGCATTTAAAGCAAAATTTTACAAATATAGTCACACTAAAATAACTCATACCTCTTTGAGAACTATGAAGTGCACCTATTGAGTAATAAATAGCATACTATTGGTATTTTAAATATCTGCCTATTTGTATCTTTCAAATCTTAACAAAGATATTAACATTCCAATCTATAATAAATTAAAAACTCAAAACTCAAAGTGTAAAACCTATCTAATACTAAATAATAACTTATTTCCATTTTCATATCTTACCATGGATCTAGTCTTTTCACTTGTTCCTATTATAGAGGACATAATAATCCATAATATAATCAATAATCCAAAATATAAAGGTTAAAAAATTGGTTATCAAGGACCAAAATATTGTGCCAAAACCAATATGAAATCAGATCTTAACCATATCTCAATCTACCCTCTATGTAAGATTGGTAATCAAACTGCAAATAATTCCTCTTAGAGATGCATTACTAAAAATGCCTTGAATTTTATATGAATGCTTCTCAAGGAAGAAATATTTTTCCTTTGAAAAAACCATCTCACACTTCAAGTGTCAAAATGATGTGTTCTTCATCTACGTTGATCCTGTAGGGATAGTGGTTCTAAAATCTTGTTTGTCAGAAGCTTGTCTTCTTTTAATAATTTTTAAAACCTTCCAATTTTCCTTCACACTAGCCTTCCTACATGGTCAACTTAATAAAATAATCCAAACTAAAGAATATCATAATTGAAACAAGGTCCTGCAATCACTTGCTCTGATACCAAATTTGATCCGTAAACTAGATAAATAGTTTGTGAAATAGATACTAAAATATCTTAATTCCTTAGTTAAATAAAATTAGTATGAAAATATAGGAATGAGTGAAATGAATCAAAAAAAAATTTAAACTCATTCCCACATATAAAATTTTTTGATTTTGTATCATTTACAACTTCTTGTTTATTTTCATTCATTTGTAACTAAATTATACAAAACATAGAATAAAATGAAAAGAAATAGTGACACTATAAGTGATAAAAGAGTTCACCCATAATTTGGGCTACATCTCTAAGATTGAAGTTAATTGCAAGTTGACTGATTTAAAATATGTAATTATCCATTTAAAACTTACATCAAAATGGATTATTAACCTAAAATAATGTTGAAACTGACTTTAAGACTGACTCCTTTAGTAGACATATTTATTTTCTCTATAGAATATATTCATCAATATTCATATATTTAGGTAATTCTATATTTGAGTGTATCTATAAACTCTAAAATAGGCATACTAATGATTAGGAGTGTTCTTCACCTAGTAGATCCATAACTCCAATAATAACCCCTATAATTGTCTACATCCCTCTAAGACCAAAAGCCTTAAAATAAATTAGAGGTAACAAGACTTCTAGTCATGGGTCTCTGTATCAATAAATAATCACCATACATAACTTCCTTGCATATCATAGGCCTTTGTGTTTGCTAATGTTTAGCTTCTTGAAGTTACAACATATAAGAAAATATATAATATAACCATCTTCCTTGGCCATAAGGCCTTACTAATTTTTAGGAAGTATTTTCAAATATATATATATATATATATATATATATATATATATATATATATATATATATATATACATACATACATACATACCTGACTATCTCAATTCTATGTTCTTTACAACTATTCATATATTTCTTCTATAGATTGAAGGCCTTTAAAAAATTATAAGAAAGAATGAAACAATATAGAAACGGTCTTTTACCTTCACCCATTACTCAAATACTCTTTAATATGCATATGGAAATCTACTTTTATTCAAGATCTATGTGTTCTAACACTCATACTACATATTTGTAGTCCAATGATTTTATAAAATAGAAATTATATTATCAAATGACTCCACTTACCAAAAGCCTTTACCACATCATTGGTCACAACATAGAATCCAAACAAATGGAAATCATAAACATCATGACCACATAGTCTTGCATATAGACTTTGATCATCCATGATCATTGATCTTTAGTCTTAGACATAACTATATCAAGTCCCACATTATTTATATAAAAGTGTATAGGTTTTCACTATTATAATATGCATACAACCATTTATGGTTCTCTTAAAACACATATGGTCCAATTATTCTATAGGAATGTCTCCCTTATTGTCAATGCCAATGGCTTTCATAGCATTTATTCAACTCTATTCTACCTAGGGTTAAAACACCATGCCTTTAAAAAATATTAAATAGCATTCATTACATAAATATTCACCTTACTTTCATTTGGGCTTGGCCTTATAACTAGATTCATCTCCTCCTTGGATCAGCTCATTCTAAAAAATTTGATATGTGTCCTTTGCATCCTACTAGGCTCAAGTCGAGACTATCATAGAAAAGAAAAAGACACATATATATAGTCACTCACAACCCAGTTCAAATAGACAGTCACCCATCCATATAACAACACCAAGGGTCTCAATGTCATAACACCTCATATTAGTATAAAACCTAATTATCATAGGCTTCGCCACATAAAAGAAGATGGCATCCTCTAGGCTCAAATCTTGGGTCTACATCAAAACAAACTTGGCTCTCCCTATCTCACCCATGGCTTTACCAAAAATGGATGACTCACCCCAACTACACTGTAAACCATTGAAGTTTCATCGAGTCGCCCCTTGCTCTTCTCACAACATGATATCCCTTTATAAACAAAGATCCCACATTGTTTAGTTAAAACATTGAGAAGCCTTTAAATAGGCTTTCAAAATAACTATAACCATGGATGTAGCCATGTATGACATCTTTTATTAAAGGAATATTGAAGCTAAGTTTTAATTTGAGTTGGTTGCTATTTAGTTCATTTAAGTTGGGTTATGATATATCACCACCAAACTTGGTTAATTATAGAACCTTCAAACTAACGAAAATATAACTCAAACTAGCCATGTTAAGTTGGTACTCAAGTTAGTACTTGGGTCAAGTTGGGGTGTCAGGTGAGTTGGGTTGTCAAGTGAGTTGGTGTGCCAGGCCAAGTGAGTTGGCTTACATTATGAGTTAGGTTAATAGTTTCATAAATAAAGTATGTGGTGGTAGGCCATATGACCCACCATGTGGGATTCTCCTATTACTCCTCATCTTGCCATGTGTCATATCTAAAAACATAAAAATAATTATATAATAGACAAAATAGTATTATTACAAAATTAAAACACTATTACCATACACAATGGTAGAGTCCCCCTCCATCATAAAATTAGACTCCATCAACTATAACTTCCATATCTATCCCTTTTACTAATGAAATAGTGACTCAAATAGTCCTTTGGATCAATCTTAGAGGATGATTAGGATTTTATTATAACTCTAAAAACCATCCATAAGAGATAATATCTCGTGGTCAACTATAAGATCAACTAACTAGTCAATGCTTGGTAGAGGAAAGTCATCTTTTTGGGAGGCAAGGTTGAGTTCATGAAAGTCAACATAAATTCATAGTCCCACTATGGCTTTGATGATAGGCATAATGTTTGAGACCCATTGGGGATATTCAATGGGTTGGATGAAATTGACAGATAGGAGATGTTGAAGTTCTTATTTGATGATAAGGGATATGTGAGGGTCCATTTATCTAATTTTATACCTAATAAGTTTGGAATCATGGTGGGTGATTATTTTATGGGTGGCAATGGTGGGTAAATTATAGGCATTTCACTATAAGACTAGGCAAATTTTATGTTGCAATCTTGCAAGAAAGAGGGTAAATCCTAAAGTTCCTCAAAATTCAATGATTGGCCAATTTTGACAATGTAGGGGTTGTTCAAAATACCCAAGTTGATATCCATGGTAGATTCATTCAAAATGGTCAAAGTCTCTAGAATAATATATTTATGGATGAAATAATCTAGTGCACTAAGATATGTGATAATAAAATCACCATCTTGATACTAAATAGTATTAATGGTAGGAGAGTCATCTCCTATCATCTCAAGATGGGTCATAGGTATGGTTACAATCACCCCTTCCTTTTTATAAGTTAAGGGTTTGAGGTTGATCATTTTGATGAAAAAATTAGGTGTGATGATGTCATCATCCTCACACTTAAGTGGAGGAGAGGTTGGTGAGGAAGGGAAGTCTTCCTCAATGATGGTGATCATAGCTGGTTTGGTGTGCTTCTAATTGGGAAGAATGAAACTGAGGCCATTTTTCTCATGAGTCTTTCTAGTATCAATTAAAATCAACTCACGTAAGACATTCTCATATCATCCAAGACCAAATCATTTCTAAATGTACTTGTGGAGGTATGTCTTGGCAAAGTCTGGGTTGTCCAAATAAGAGAAGCTAGAAGTGAATGGTCAAGGCAAAGAGGATGTGGTAGAAGCATCAAGTGGTTTGTTAAGTCCTCTATAGATTAAATAGGTTTGGTAGTTTTAAGGTCTTAAGGAAATAATGGCTTTGATATCAAGGTCATACTTAGGTTGGTGGTCATGTTTCCCATACTCTAGGGGAGTAAGGAAAGGGTCAAGGGTGAGGAGGTGATATTCCCCTAATGAAAGACATTGAAATGTTGATTCCAAGTGGTCTATGGTGGGAATTTGGTCTGAAGAGATTGATGAGATAGTAGATACCTCATTGGTAGAAGAATATATGGATTCATCCTTCATGTTTGAAGGATTATATTTGGTCAATGAGGGTGTGTTAGATGAAGGTAAGAGGACATCATTGGGTTGATAAGTCATGTTACATGATGAAAATTTACATGGGTCAACTTGTATAGTGACAACTTAGCCTTCATATTTAAATTTGATGTAATAATGAAGGGTAGAGGATACACAACCCATGAAATGGATCCAAGGTCATCCTAGTAAAACATTATACTAAAATTTACCATCTACTACATAAAATATCTCTAGGAGAATGTGAGGTCCTAAATGGATATGAAGGACAATAATTACTAAAGTAGTGGCCATGGTGTCATTAAAGGATCAAAGGATGGCCAAGGTTTTGGACATGAAATTTTTTGGTAGTTTGAGTTGATCATATGCATGGGAGGAGATGATATTAATAATATCTCCCCCATAGATCATAGCCTATTTGATGCATCTTTGGTTGATGTAGGCAGTGATGAAAAGAGGGGGATGTGGGTCATCGAGATGGATAGAATGTATTTCCGAATCCTTGAAGGTGATACGGTTAGAAATATGGAGAGCACCAATAAAGGCCACCAAAATTTGAGGGTCTTTAGGTTAGACCTTTATTGATTGAAACACCTCTATCATTACTTGGTTATGATGAGGTGAGGTAGAAATCAATTCATAAAGGCTTATCTTTGCCAGGTTCTAGTGAAGTTATTTGATAACCACTCTCTTGATTGATTCAAAGGGGTTAGATTGAGAGGAACCTAAGATGGATAATTTGGGTTTGGCTAAAGGGCAAGATGTTTGGGTTTGATATAGCTAGGAAGTAGGATATGTCCATGGAATGGACACTTTTACCTTCCCCTTATCCTTCTACTATGATCTCATGATTAGGTGGATAGTATGGATAGAGGAAAGAGTTAGGGTAGGGTATTGGTTAGGCTCTTCCTCACTCTAAGGTGAGATTGGGGGAGTAGGTAGACATTGGGTATTGGTTATTACTAGTTAGTTTGGTATTAGGATCATGAGAGGTTCATCTAACAATAGATCATCTTCATTATAGAGCTGATGGTTTATGGTTTGGAGGGATTTGTAGTTCTCCATGTCAACTATTTTCCTAGGTTGAGGGAGGTAGAAGTTTGGCCCTTTTGATTTTTGGTGGTTTCACCTCCTTGGTTTGTTTGGTTTGGTGCTTGGTTGGTGAGTCTGGTGAGGTAAGCTCTAGATTTAAGGATGGGCAATTAAAGCTCTACATAAGGAAGATGCCAAGGTTTTTGGTTGGTTTGTTGGGTTTGGTTAGAGAGGATGATTTTGTTGTTTGGGATTTGGTTACATGTGATGGTTGATTAATGGTTGGGTTGGTATAGATTTTTATTAGTTTGGTTACTAAGATAGGGGTTGGATAACAGAAGTTATGGATTGGTCTACCAAAAGAGTGGTTGGAGGTTCCTATTTGATGATGTAAGGGAGCCCTAATTGCTACCAAAAAGTGGCCTAGTCCATGTTAGGTTTAGAGATAAATTCTAATCTCTAATCTAATCTATATAATGGTTTGTATACCAATCTTGTTCATTGGATAGTGGGCTCAAAAGATAAATCCATAGGTTGAAAAAGGGGAATGGTGACCTCATCTTTTTCCTCAATTGAAGAATGCAAGGTTTGGATGGGTTAATCATCTATAGGAGGTGTAGGAGTGGTGTTTTCTTCCTTAGGAATGATCTTTGAAAGGGGATTAAATTTATTGGTAGTTGAGGGAGAACGTAGAGTGGTGATGGTTACTTACTTGAGAATGTTAGTTGAAAAAGGGGTTGATGAATCCACTACCTCAATAAGTGGAGGAGGAGAAGAGGTTAATTCCTCAACTTGGGTCTCCAAAGGAAGAGGAGGAAACTCTACTACCTTAATAATTAGAGAGGGTGAATAATAGGTATATTGGGTGGTAGGTTCTTCAGTAATGAGCATGTCAAGAACCATGTTAATGGTATGGGTGTCATGCGAACATTCAGCTTTGTTGCTCTCATTTTCGATAGGTGTATGATTGGGAAAAGGTTATCTAAAAATGTTAAGAGCTTTTTTTGAAGGTGTGTTGGGGTTGTCCAACATAATCTCCCCTTTGTCAATGAGGGTATGGAAAATTATTTTAAAGGTATTACACCTACTAATGTAATGCCCAACTACTTGATAGAAAACACATTGGTCATTTTTGTTATACCAACTAGGTGTAGGATGAGAGGAATTAAGTTTTTGAGGAGGTTTGTAGGAGGAAGATGTATGATATTAGCTTTCAACAACTTCTCCTAGATCAAATCATAAGATTCCCCAAGTGGATTAAATTACCTCTAAATACTTTGGCTTTGGTTCCTTGTGTTTTGTTTTGAGAAGTTAGAAGAGTTTGGTTGATTGATAGATCTTGCAAGATTAGCCTTAAGGATAACCACATTAATAGTTCCCTTATTCTTTGCATTGGTATTGGTTTGGTTTCTTGGTTTAGAGTAAGAAGCTTCATTGGTTTTGTAGGTAGAGGTTTTATTTCTCAACTTTAGATTTCCTTAATTGATGGCTCTATTTTCTAGCTTACACACCACGGTAAAAGCATCGTCAAAGGTTTTGAAGCTCTAAACATGAAATGTAGAAGAGATGTGCTTAGCACATGTCCAAGAAAAAATATTTATCAATTCATGTTGGGTTAAAGAGAAGGAAAGTTAATTGATTAGGCTCCTCCAATGAGCTACAAAATTGATAATAGATTCATCATCAAACTTCCTGATAGAGTAGAGGTTAGTGATGGAAACTTTCTTGAAAATGTTTATTGAAAAGTGCTCCAAGAAAATTTTAGCTAGTTGGGTGAAAGAGAATAGGGAATGTTTGGTTAAGGCACTATACCAATCCAATGTCGGTCTTGACAAAGACATTGGAAAAGTGAATATAAGGAGATCGTTATCACAGGAAATCAAATAACATGAGTGCCTAAATGCCCTAAGGTGTTATTAGGGATCTTCCTTAATTTGAAACTTAAAAAACTTGGTAACCTCCCACTAAGGAGGATATGGTCTGATAGGGATAGAGGGGTGAATGGGTTCATTATAGATCTAGTCATATGATAAGATGTTGTGAGCACCAGAGATGGATGAATTTAAATTAGTCATTTTATCCATGAGCATTATCATTAGATCTATTTGGGGTTGGACACTGGAAAGGTTGTAAGATGCATATTGTTTTTATGGTTGGGGTGACATATTGATAATTTAGAAGGAGGTTGAGAATCTACCACATATTGGTATGTGGAAATTGGTGGTTGGGTGGAATCTATGTAAGGGTAGGTGGATGTAGGTGGTTGGGTAGATGGAAGAGGTGCAGGTTGTTGTGGGTTAAGGATGTAACCCAAGTTTGGTGTAATGGGCACATGTTAGGTGGAATCTATGCTTGGGTTGGTAATAGTAGGAAGGGTAGTGACCTTTATACCAATTGGTGGTAGGGTATAAGTTATATACACCACACGATTTTGAAGTGGGGTAGTGGTTAGTGGATTAGGGGTAGCCAAAAGAAGGTTGGACAATGCTAGTGGTGGGTACTCCCATGGTGAGGGAAGTATAGGTGGCTAGTGGTTGGGTTGCTCCTAAGGTAGAGGAGTTGTTGGTGGGGATGGAAGGTATAAGGGTGTTTGTAATTTGGGTAGGTTAGTTTTCCACTAGTAGTATCAAAGGTATTGTTTGTAGATGAATAAGCTTGGGTAGTCAATGGTTGGGTGGTGACTGTGGCAATAGAAGTGTTTCCCATAAAGTGGGAAAGATATGTCCATAAGGTGGGTCCATAGGTGGAGCCAAAGCATGGGATACAGTGAGGCATGGTGTTAAATAATGCTAAAGGGTCATAGGATTGTTATCTAAGAAGGTGAAAAGTCTGTATCTCCTTAGGGAACTTTTTGATGGAAAGAAGGACTTCTCAAAGGACAAGGAGAGTTCTCTAGTTCAAAAATATACTCCATGGATGAGGAGGTAGATGAGGCTGATTGGCTTGGTGATGGGTTTTGTTCTACTAATTTCTTTCACTATTGGTGAGTTAGAACCATACAAGATAAGGGAGAGAATACATAATCTCACCACTCAAATAGAGAGAAGACAAGAAATGATTAAGGAAATCAATCACACTCTTAAAAGTACGTTAAGTCTTAAAGTTCCTTTTAGTGTCTCTTTTGGCTTATGCTTTAAGCTTTCAAGAAATTGTGTGACTCCACTTGGGCTAATATAATAGGTACTAAAAAATAAATCTATAGATGGTTTTAGGTTGTGTCAAGGCTCTCAAAAAGATTTGTATTAGAAATCAATACGTGGCTTGGTATTGGGGCCTAACCCCTCACTTTACACATCTATAACGATAAGGGTGTCAGATTGCTTAGCCAATATATATATCAATTTCCATAGAGTTTATACTCAACCAGAGAACTGATTTAGTTCTTCCCTTAGTAATGAACTTCCAAGTAGGATTTTCAAGAAAGGGTAACGTGACCGCTAGGTGATGAAATCCTAGTCAGTCCTTATCTCAAGTTGTTTGATGTCTGATTGATGTAGGTGGTTTGGTTTAGTATGTGCAACAAAAGTGATGCTACGATCAAATTACTTTGCTTTAATTTAAACTATGTGAGATAAAACTTGCAAGCAATCAATGTATGCAGTTGATTTTAAGCCCAAAAGAAATTTTAATTTTGTTTATGAGTACATAGAATAGGGATAATGAACATGTAGATGCAAACAAAATAAACCTGAGTAGAGACTCAAAGTCCCATCGGGCATGTACCAGATTATTTCAGTGAATTTCAACTTATATTTTAAAAAAGAAAGAAGAAGAAAACTAGATACGAGTATGGTTGAAAAACCTATTTGATTGTGCATGTATTAAATCAGGTGATTATGAAGAGCTCCTCTTTGGCTTGGGAGGATGACCTATAAATAAGACCAATAGTAAGACAAATGGTTGGTTAGATAGATAGCTGGGTGGATTGCCTAGTGACTAGCTAGATCCTGAAAGCAAGAGCATTCTTTGGGGACTGTCAATCCACACGTTTTGAATAATTAAGTATTAGAAAATAGAAGATAAAGTACTTGCATCAATAATTAAAAGCTACTAAAATTGAATACAAGAAATGTTTGATAAAGAAATAGACTAAAAAATGACTAATATAGTCAATAAGCGGGTCAATACTAATGTTAAATAGGTTAGGTGTGGTTCAAAAAATAGGTTGGGAGTCTGTGCAGAAGGCAGATAAAAATAAAACTAGATTTGCTTGAAGGGTAGGTGGATGAAAATAGCTTACTATTATTTTCTACCATAGTGACCATCGGTGATTAAGGCTGATCGATCGGTGGTCGAGGTGATCATCGGTAGTTTGATAGACCGTCGACGATCAAAGTGACCATTGGTGGTTACTGTGTGTTGGGTTTGGGTTGATAAAATTTAGATTGATGAGATCACAGAGAGGCAATTTTAGCTGATTAGTTCGTATGCTGGGCTAGTTGTGAAATATAAACAAAATAATTAAATAATGGAAAACAAATACCTAGCTTGTTGGAGGTTGATCAGATGAATGGTTGAGGTGGTTGGTTCATGGAGTTCAATTCTGGCATGATTCTAGTAGCATAACAGTACTTGGTTGTTGGCTGATGGGAAGCAACACTTTGGCTCTTTATTGTGATGGCTGGATTGCTGGATTACTGGAAGAACACCTAAAAAAGAAGATCTAGATGAAAAAGCTCTTGATAGTTGTGGATGGATATTTTTCACTTACTGATCCTCTATTCTTGTAGGTAGAGAAGGAGAGGTGTAATAATATGTTAACAAGGGGTTCAACTTGTTGTCTAATTTTAACTTCAACATGTATGGGCTTGCACATTAATTAGATGTTTTAATTATAAAAAAACAATTTAGAATCAAAGGGTCAATTAAGTTGGTTCAGATGGTGGAACATGACCATTAATGGTTAGGGTGACCAACGGTGGTCGAGGTTCAAGGTCAAATTGGGTTAAAAAGGTGGGTTTTGTTAGTAATTTAAACTGACTAGGGTTAAGCCTGGTTGTAGGTCAAAAGGCCATTGGTTGGGCCCAAGGGGGGTCCTGAGGTGGTCCAAGGGAATTTGGAACCATCATGTGTAGCTTTCCAATGAATATACATAAAAACTAGGGATTGCTATTATCAAAACCATATGACCAACTCCCCTTGACTCATCTACATGTGCCAATTATGATGTCAGTAAACTGCCCACTCAAATTTTATACCACTAGACCCAAACTATCTAAATGAAAACTATGGACTACTAGATGAATTACACTTATTAAAACAATATCTCTAAGCATATAAAACCTATTTCAAGACCCCTTTCACATGATCAATACTCCATACTCATCTTTGAACATATCTAACCAAGCCAAAATTGAAGATCAACCAATCCAACTTCAAGCACACTTAAACAAGCACATTACACGCTTTGTCATTATCACTTAGTCTATCAATGCACTTCATCCACTCACCAAGACACCTAATGACATCACCATAACATCATTGAAAAATATCCAACAATATTATCATGTCATCAGTGTCTCATCAGTGCCCCCTTTTTCTTGGTCTCTTAATTACTTTCTTGCCATAACAGGATGATGTAAAGTACTGGTAGTTCAAGTGTCTTGGTGTGATTCCTAAAAGAGTGTTTTGGGAAATAAGTGGTGAATCAAGATGGTTTTAAATGGAATTTTTCATCTAAATAAATTAATTTTATGGATTATAACCACATCAGACAATCAGAGGTTTTGAAGGATCAAAAGACTCAAAACCATTCCTTAAGGTTTAAAATAAGTTTGTTTTGCTCTCTCTAGGCTTTAGAAGCTTAGAAAAAAATTTGTGTTAGGTAAAATGGAAAAAAATGGGAAGATAAATTGTTATTTTTATGGTGAATCATGATTAACATCATGATATAATGACATTAGAGACTCCATTGAGCCCTCAAGGAAGAAATTTTGTGTTTTGACACCCCCTAAACCATGCATTTTCTCAAGCTTATCTCCATAACCACTTCAAGGTTTGCATATGATCACAAGGTTTCAATGTATCAATTTTTCATGTAAAATAATATTATCTTTCCCAAGGTTAATCAAACATATCCTGAGATCTTTCATACATGTAAAAGATAAACAATCCTTTTTTTAGTTTTTTAGGCCTAGAGAGCTAAGAGAGGCCTAGAGTACCAAAAGAGAGGGGGGATAGTATTAATTTAATTTATAATTATGACATAAAATTTGGAGGATATTTTATATAATTTTTATATCCGTAAACCTCTCTCGATTTCCTTATTTCACCCCTATAAGTCAAGAACCATCATCAAATCCAAAATCAATTTCAAACCCTTCTTAAACCCTCAAATCTTGGTTTTAAGATAACTTTCATATTTTTTGATATTTTTGATATTAAAAAAGGTTTTTTGAGCTATTATTTGGTATATTTTACCTTTTTACACCTTATTCCATAAAATTTTAGAGTCAAAAAGTGCAAGTTGACCAAATTTAGTGTTTTGACATGTAAATGTGGATAGTCTGAAAAGGCATTTTTGAGGCACTTAAAGGCTTGAATGGTAAAATATAATTCTTGGATAAGTTATATTGGTGCTTATAGGTTATTAAAAAAATTAATGAGGTATTGAGACCTCATAAATCTCAAGATACACCTTTTTCTTTCATCCTATGTCTCGTAGTTCACATTTTTTGAGTGTGCTCAAGAGCAAAAAAATGAGTTTTGGGGCATCTAGAGGTAAAATAAAGTTCTTAAATTTGGTTATAATTATTGGTTTTAGATATATATAATTTTTTTTTTCAAATAATGAGTGTAATTATCTATTGTTTTTACACAGTCCTATGCCTGTCTATTGAGGAGAACATGGAGCTAGGGTGTGCATCAGGCCTAAATTAGTGTTTTCAGAGGTTTTATTTGATTTAATGATGAAAAAAAATCTTGGAAAAGTTTTTTTTCCCAATTAAAAAAATAATTATGTCTTGAGACCCCATATATCTCAAGATATGGCCTTTTCTCACTTCCTAGTTTTCTTGTTTCTCGCAAGCATGAGAGAGCTAGTATTGAGTTCAAGAAGAAAATGGATGTTTTGAGTGCATGAAAAATTTGGAAAAAATTTGGGATGACTTTAAATATTTAAAATACCTAAAAATGTCCATTTTATGTCCTAATATTGATATAGAGAGATTAAGAGAGAGCAAAACCAAATTGTCATATCTCCATTAATAGAGTTCATGCTCAAAACCAGGTCTAAAAGTGAAGGTTGTAGGGATAAAATGGGAAATTTATGGGATTAAAGGTGATCATAAGTATCCCTAAGATACATTATCATGATGTCATCATATTTATCAAGCCAAGTGAGGCTCTTTTTAGCCCAATTTAGCATAAAGACACATCTAGACCTATTAGGCCTAAAAGGTGGTAAAGCTTCTCAAGATATTTTAGGGGGATCCTAAGGGTCTTAGAGGCTGATATTAGTCTTGATGGAATGGTATTCCACACCTAAATATTATTGAGAAGTTATAATAATTTTTCAATCCCCAAGGCACATAGAAGAGGTCTAAAATTGTTGCAAGATAAAGAGGGCTAGTGAGCAGCTAAGGGGTGATTAGAGGTTTTTCACTTCAAGGTAGGGTGAAAGACATGTATATGAACTTATAAATCATGTAATAATTTTTACAAGGTTTAAAAAAAGTTTAAATTCTCAACTTTACCTCCTTGACTCATTTTTTCACTAAAACTAGCCTTCTCGACTAGGCCTTCTAAGGGAGCTTGAGGGGTACCTTCAGATGCTCATCACATGCTCCAAGGATTTCATAGGGCTATAAACTCATATGATGAGTTATATATGGTCCTTTAATACTAATTTTTTTCATTATGAGAGAGAAAGAGGTCTTGTTCTTTATGAACAATTGTTAAGACCAAAAAGTGCTCAAAACCCTTTCAAATCCTCTCTAGTGGATCGATTGGCACCAAACTTATTCAAATAAATTATTATTCCTTAATTTTACCATGAATACATCTGAAATAAATAAATAGATCATCTAAGAATCTATTGGGTCTATTTGGAGAGATAATTTGGTATGTATGTGCTATTTTGAGACTCTTTTTGGCTATTTTTGTAAGCTTATCAAAGGTGTTCCAAAGGAGAAGATGTTTAAATGGTTTAAAGAGGTTATCCTACCCATTAATTATCATACAATGGTATTATATGAGATCATAAAATGCATCATGGTCTAGTATCACTCAGAAAATCAATTTTTGGGCGTCTAAAGAAAAAAATTACAACATTGGCCTCCTTTAATGGAGCCTTGAGAAAATTTATAGGTGTATTAGTGGCCATGAAATGACAAAAAAAATAATAAAACCTCCTAAAAATACATATTCAAGTCTTTGGAGACTCTAACATACTTATATATCATAGGCAAGCTTTAAGGTGAAGGATCTCATGGTGGTACAGGCTCCTATGAGGGCTCCAATGGTGAAAACATAGGTTAAAGGAAATGTTTGGAGGTATAATGGTGTCCAAAGGAGGAAAAGGGATCATGTAAACATGAAATTAGACTCATTTCACTTTATGGTCTCCCAAGTAAAAGATGTTATTTTCACTAACCACTAATGGTCAACTGTGGCTTCTAGAAGATGTTAATGGTCAAGTATGATGTGGGATGCAAGTGGGGAGAGTTGAGAGGAATTGGAGAAATATTACAGGTAAAATTGATAATTATATGGAGCTTCTATAGGATTTAATTCATTTTTTCCAAGTGAGTGGAGAATGACATCATTAATTCAAGATGAAATTAGAACATAAAGTGCTCTAATATGCAATTTTTTTTTTTTTTCAAGTCTTTTTAAAGCAAAAAGGTGCAAGTGAAAGACAAATTGGGGAGATAAATCATGGAAATAGGATCCCCATCTCTCCTCCTATGTATAAATGAGTAGTGTGAACACTTTCAAGTGGATTCAAGTCTTTTTGGAACCCTTCCACCCCTCTCCTTCTCTCTTTTCCTATTTAAGACCTCTCATTTTCTTGTTGAGAGGCATGCTTCATGTTTTGGAAAGGGGAAACTCTACAAAATTTTGTAATGAGATATCATATTTAATTAAATAATATTAATTACCTTATACTATGCTTGCATCTTTGTGTGTATTATGGTTTTTTCAATGAAGATCATGTGGTGGGTGTTCTACCCTTGATTTTTGTCTTGTTCCTCCACCTTTGTGTATGATAGCTTTGATTTTTTAGGTATTAAGTCATTTTTATCAATAATAGTTCTAACGTATTATTTTAATGAGTCCATTCTTGAATATTCTATCTGATTTCTATGAGCTTTTTAAAAAATTACTTATGCAAACTTAGCTAGTATTAGGGTTGTGTGAGTGGTAGGTCTTTTGTTTTTAGTTCTATGTGTTTTAGTGTATTTGGAGTATCAATGTGTTTTTTATAACCTTTATTTATGTTTTTTTTTC
This sequence comes from Torreya grandis, assembly GCA_037957365.1. Classification (NCBI taxonomy): domain Eukaryota; kingdom Viridiplantae; phylum Streptophyta; class Pinopsida; order Cupressales; family Taxaceae; genus Torreya; species Torreya grandis. The sequence goes on from JARHVA010003707.1 coordinate 214,912, forward strand.
TTAATTTCCCCCTTATAAACCCTTTCCCAAGCCATAGAATCAACTTACTAAGAGTGTAATTGGTATACTTAGGGAGCTAGTCCATAACCCAAAGGTTCAACCCCATAATAAGACACCCATAGCCTGAGGTTGTTCCCATTTTATAGATTAGTTTTAAATAGATTTAATAAACCTATCCAAGGGTGAAAATTAATTCTACAACACTTCCATCACAAACTCACACATAGGATCATATATTCTTGGTCTTGGGCTTACCAATCCTAAACATACCCATTAACTTTGTTACCATTTTTTTTTACTCTAAGACTCTCATAAAGTTATGATAACATAAGGGAATATTTTTCATATGAATTATTTTTATCTCAGACTTATCATATACCTTTACATCTCTCAGTCTAATAAAACATCTCTCATGAATACAGGTAGGCTTGTAGATACTAATTTGATTACGTATGCAGGGTTTAAAGGGTCCTATTTGGTCATCTCCTTATATGGTCCTCATTTGAGTCCCTTTGACCTCAAATGAATATTTATACCTTAATATTTATATCTAATCTCTAATACCATTGTTTTACATTTCTTCTTTCCTCAAGTTTGAAAATAACTTGATCTACTTAGACCAACTTGTAGGTGGTCATTTTTGGGGTTTGACTATGTCTTAATGAGTTTAGAACTCTTCTACAAGTCATTGTATAACTCAATGACCTTTATCACAAAACTATTGTTTTATTAACATTCATTTACCCTTTTAAACTTTACCAAATCCCTACATATTCACTTGTATACACTTTTTAACTTATATCTTTCAAGGCATGGATGTAGGTGATGAATTGGTTGAGAGCCTTTTGAACTTTGAATCCTGGTCTTCTCAACTAGATTATTGGTAATTGAAGTTAATTTAAATTTATGAGGGATATTTCACATTGAATTTTTCCTCTTTCATACCTATTATCACTTTCCTCTTTTTTATTAGACATTCATGTATGCCTTCTTTCTCAAATTATGAATGTAGGTTATGAATTGACTATGTGCTTAGGGTGGGCTCTTTTTAGAGCATTATTTGATGTTTCTCGAGATAATTAGTACATTTCAATGTTTATAACCAACCTGATTATATTTCTAATCTCCAACATCATTGTATAACCTAGTATATTTTTCTCAATGTTAAAACATGAATTTGCATTTCAATTAGGCCTTTAGAAGATAACTATGTTATGATTGCAGTGGTTAAAGTGAGTCTTGTTTGAACTTTACCATACTAACATAATATTATACAAGGTTTTTCAACACTAATTCATGATATTTAAACATCTTTAACTTGTGGAAATAAAAATAATCATCTTCACTACTTGCAACCTTGAAAGCTTGAGAGACTTAACTAGCTACAGGTGTTGATTGGGTTAAGATTATTTTATATACCAAGCTTTAAATTATTTATATTTATAGCATTTTTTAGACAGTTTTCAAGACTTCATTAGTTTTTAGGTGTTTCATATATATTTCTCACTCATTTATAACCCAAATCTTCCTAACAAAATATTACATCTTCCTTCTCCATGCTTGAAGATGACTTCAATAATCCAAACAAAACTATAGGTAACCATTTGAGGTCTTAATTGCATACCTAGAATGAAAACTTATTTAGTTTTATCATTATAATATTTTATATTCCTATCCCCCATATTTAATTTTTCCTCAATTAGGTATATAAACCTTTTAATCCTAAAGTTACTCATAAGACATAAGACCTCTTTTTTAATAGAACAAATTCATCAACACAACTGCAAGACCCTAATGTAGGTGACCATTAAGTTCCTTTTGATCCTTATATGTATGGACTAACAAAATGTGTGGGATATCTTCAACATCTTGTCAATATTACTTTAATTATGCTAACATAGGAGTCTTCAACTTGACTTTTTTACATTGGTCCATATCTATTTAGGCTTCTACAAGTTGAAACAAAAATTATGACCAGAACGTTAAAGTTTCTAAATTGACCTTAATCATCCCAAATGAGAAAATGAACTCTTTATTATGTTACACGGGTGAAAGGTAGTAGGAAAACACATTAGTTATGAAAAATATTGATATGATCTTGAATAATGCTTAGATCAACCTCAAAGCTTATAGACAGTGGAGACATATTGTTACCTAAAACTTTGTAAACAAACCTTAAACAATGCTAAAGTGTGCTTCAAGGACCTCATTTATGATCTTGATTTGTAACTAATTGAGTGGTTTTCTATTTCAACCACTTTTATTTATTGACCTTGGTTATCTTTATGATCAAACACACCAAGTGGAAGATCCTAAAACAAGATAACACCTCCTTAAGATCCTACTTTGAAACTCTTTCAATGGTGTTCTGTTCATTCTTGATGTTATCTTGGTGTCACCTTGAAGATCCTTAGATAATGATGTGAAAATAATTTATGCTCTTCCACAAACCTTTTTATCTTCATGACCCCTCTATTCCTTATCATTTTCCATGTTGTTCTTTACCTTATTCATTGAGTCCATGGGGAAAAGTTTATGTAGTTAGGCCCATGAGTAATCTCTTGAGTATTAAGAGAGCATGGTATTTTAAATGTAATTTGAACTATATTATTAAATTAATCAAGATTTTATCTCAATATAGGTAACTATCAAGATCATTTGATGACCTCTTTAAGATCTTTTTACATTAGGAACTCATATTTTTATGACTGTACCTTTCTAAAAACCCATCTCACTATAGGCTATCTTAAGGAAGCCATACTTCAATATGGCTGAATATGATTTGTTTGAATTTAATAAGTGTATCATGAGAGACATAAATTTGATAATCCTTGAAGATGAAAACACTCAATTATAAAACAAAAATGTGCTTCCTAGCTACTAGTACATTCAAAAATCAACATAGTCAACCAGTTTTTTGCCAAAAGACCATTATCAAAATAAGATACTTGATAAATAAAACATATATTAGGTCATAATTTACCTTTAAATCACCCTACCATATCTATTTTCCTCCATAAAGTTATGAAGTGAAGAAATAAAGACAAACCTAGACCTTGTCTAGATGAATATGACATAATGACCCCCTTACACTCTTAACAATTGTCCATAAATATGTGGAAATGAATCTAAAAAATAATTAAATAAATTTTAAGGTAATTATGGTCCCTATAATTTACTTATATAATTTATATGTACATTCTCTCTCCTAGTCATACTAAGTAAAAACCACTAACCTTCCTTAAGATGTTAAAGAAGTTGATAAGAGAGAAAAGAAGGTTCTCTTCATTTTAACACCTAAAAATTAATTAAAACCTTTTATTTTAAATTTTTTAGGATAAATTAATTATTTAAGGTACTTTAAGGTCAACTATCACTTGGAAACCTATACAGACAACTTCAAAAGACCCCCTTTTAACACTAAAAATGCCATAATCACTTAAGAAACTTGATGGAAATGATACAAAAGGTGTTATTAAGACATTTAAATGTCTTAATAGATGTATCATGATGTGTTTCAACCTTATTATGATACTTCACTACCATTACCTTGCAAATCCTTCTATGTAATCCATAAAATGATCCAAAATACAACACAATTAGGTTATGGTGTTAGCCAAAACTATCACCAGCCTATTTAATCATTTGTAAATTATGACATGAAATTAGGAATATTAATACATATTATATTATTTTCATTGCTTTAAAACACTTTAAATAGGTCATGAAGTGATTACACATGCACATAGCTATGATGAACACAACTTTAAACTTATCAAATCTACCTAAAACTATACTAATCGAGGTTCCAAGTGACCATTCCAAGGAAATTATAAGACCATAATAGCTATCAACAAGGTAAAAAATCATTGCAAGTAAATTTTATAACTATAGGGGTGATAATTTGACATAATACGTCAAACTTGTCAACATTTTGGACTTAGATGGGAAGCATGCATGATATGCTTATGAACCAGTAACTTTGTATCTATTTAGGGAAATGGAGTCATTTAAACTCAACTCATACATTATTATACTTTGACCAAGATATAAAAATATTATTTTAACTTTAAACACACACAAAATAATAACAACACACAAAGTAAAGGAAACAAGACACACACATGTGCTAACTAAGCACTTAAGGAACACAAAACACAATAAAGCATAAAAAAATTATTGTATAAAACTGACCTATAAGTATGTTCCTCCTAGATCAAATGGTAAATTTATAATATATTTTTCTCTATGAGATTAATAGTGTTATAATTCAATTTGCTTCTTGAATAAGGTGCTTGATAGGTCATGCTTCTTGCTTTCTAATTCTCTAGGCATGTCTTCAAGTGAGTAAACAATAAAAAAATAGTCACCTATGAAGACATATTCATCTTATACTTCAATACCCACTCCGTATTGATTTTTATCTACAACCTCATCAAATGATACTCCATATAGGCATTGTCCTTGGGTCTTCATGACATCTTGAATGACTTCATGTTTTTTTATCAATTGTTATAAGTTCATCAAGCTCTTCAATGAGATTTGCATATTCAATGAAAACTAAATCAAGGTATTCAATGGATGTTTCTTGATCAAAATCCTCATAATCATGATCAATAGGAAATGTATCCTTATAAAGGCCTTCAATATATTAAAGAGATTCAATGTATTACTACCAATCATATTTTATCTCCTTACTTTGGTCAATTTGAACAATACCAATTTGAAATTAAACTAAGAGTCTCAAACCTCTCTATGAAATCTTGATTTGATTTCAATTCAACCTCTTTAAGTTCAACTTCTTGATAATTTGAAACCACATCACATTCATTCAAGACCTCAGCTTGGTGGCTTTGAGAACCTTCCAAATCAAGACCTATTGTAACCTCAACAAGATTAGATGTGATTGGATTTATTTTTTGAAGTATACTACTAAGACCCTCTTCTATAAATTCATCTTTAAAAACTAAATTTCTTCTTTCTTCCTCAAGTAGGGTACCAATGAATATCTCCTCATCAAATTCAATTGAAGCATCTTCATCACATTCTCATTGAAACCTTAGCAAGATTAGATGTGATTTGATTTCTTTATTAAAGTATACTATCAAGACCATCTAGAAACTCATCTTTAAATACTAAATTGATTATTTCTTCCTCAAGTGGGGTACCAATTAATATCTCCTCATCAAATTCACTTGAATCATATTCATCACATTCTCATTGAAACCTCAACAAGATTAGATGTGTTTTGATTTCTTTCTTGAAGTATACTATTAAGACCATCTTCTAGAAACTCATCTCTAAAAATTGAATTGCTTCTATTCTTCAACTGGGGTACCAATGAATATCTCCTCATCAAATTCACTTGAAACATCTTCATCACATTCTCATTAAAACTCACTTTCAACTAAAACTTCCTTCTCTATCTTCCATATAATAGGTTCCTCTTAGAGAAGGGATATGGTGGGAGGGTGATTATTATGCTCATGAGTTTGAGAGGGAGTATTATGCATGGAATTTTTATCATGAATAAGCTTGGGAACTAAGGGATAATTATTTCAACTTGAGGTCTTGGGGATGGTAGATTCTTATAGGAATGCTTGAAGAGAAATAAAAATTAGTTGTGCTATGAGTGCCTCATCCTTTTCAACAACCATTTAATTTTTCTCATATATTTATTGAGGTTCCTTAATAGCTATAAATAGATCTTCAAACTTTTCAACTATGACCTCTTTCTTGTCTTTAAAAACTTCTTGGATAAATCTCCAATATGGATAAGCTTTAGGTTCATGAGAAGGGAGAAAAGTGGCTTGAATAGGCATAATATCTTCTTTGGTTTCAAACTCTAAATCTTGGCTCTCTTCCTCTTGTTTCTCCCAAGACTTAACTACTTGGTTCCAAGTTAGGACTTTGAAACTAGTAAGTTCTCTTAGATATTGAATTTCCTCTCTTGGAGATTCTATTTGAGGATGGTTAATGACTTCGTGAGGATATAGAGCATAGGAAGGTTTATAAGGAGCACAAGATGACTTTTGACACATCTGATCCAACTCTCTTTGTTGCATCTCCCAAGTCTCCATTTTCTCCAATATAAAATTACATAACTCATTCCTCTATAATGGATCATTAGATACAACTTGAAACAACCCAATCACTTCCTCATATTGATAATTTTAAAAAACTCTTTTTACACATTATATTATATTGATCTCCATCTCATCTATTCTATCTTGAAAATAAGGTTGTTTATATGCATCATCATATCCATATGGGGAAGGTGTAGACTGATCACAAGACTAATATGGCTCACAAGGAGGGTAAGAGTCATACTCTTGATAATAAGGAGGGTGAAAAACTTGATAAGGTTGTTGAGGCATATAATTAGGTTCATAGTGAGGTTGATAAGGAACACTATAAAACTAATATGAACCATCATACTACTAGTAAGTCTAATCATAATAATGATAAGACTCATGGTAAGGATGATAAAAATCATGACAAGGATGGTATAGTTCATTATAGGACTAATAATGAGGTATATAACATAAATTATCTTCATACACAACCATCAAAATTCATCAAGATAGTGAATTGAAAACACAACTTACTTTGAACTAGTGCCTGGGCTACTAGAACCAACTGATTGAGCTTAGAGTTAGCATTAATGTTTTAAATTCCTATAGAGGATCATATGTAGAAGTATAGCACCAACAATCCTTTTACTACTTTAGACTTTAGTCCCATAAGGCATGCCAAAAATTGTTATCAACTCAAACTTTCACCCTTGTGAAGGTTGTTCAAGACTTCATAGTTTGGAGTAACATGGAAACAATCCATGACTATGGGTTTCCTAATAGGTTGAATTAATCTCTAGATTATAGGGATATATCCCCTTAATGTATCAATTAGACTCTCTATACTACACTACTAGATTAAAAGGGAAAATAGAGGAAGATAACGTAAAAGAAAATCTACCTAAGGAGGTGATACACAAAAATATCTCCACCTATCTAATATACACTAAGAAGCTAAATTATGGCATGAACCTAATTGCACTAATCAAATAAATAATCTCCAAATATAAATTTTTCACATAGAGGCTATTATCTTGATGCATGGTCTAAGGTAGTTGATCAATAGCTCTCTCAAGGACACTAATGAAGGATTACACTTATAATACATATAAGGCTATCTAATCACATAGTGTAACCTATAAGGATGATTAACTACTTGTAAATATGTATATAAGAGAGGACAAAAGTAAGGAAACATTTACAATCACTATAATTCATCGACCAACCATAAAGCATATAATAATCACAAGAATTGAGGAGGATAAAATTAAATCTTATTTAATTCAAAGATTCAATTACAAGTGTTTTTTTTAGTATGTATTTTCCACAACTCAAGTTAAGGATCCATACAAATGCCAAAACTAGGCATACTTAAAGAGAAAGTGAGAAAAAAGAGAAAGAGACAAAGTAGCCCAAAAACTAGGGATGAGTCATCAACTTGGTCATCCTTCAACTACTACATATTACATGTTATATTCTCTCTTTATTTTCTTGTAAAATGTCATAGGAGTAGAGGTAAGTTTTTTGAATGTTTGAAAAAGTCTTGTTTGTCTCCATTTACTCATTTTGAACAGCCCATTCAACCTTCCTCAAGACTCTCCATCTTTGTAGTGAGTGAGATTTTTCTATTCCCCTTGTCTCTTGGAGTTAGTCACCTCCTTAAAAATATTCCTTTAAGTCTTGATCAAGTTTTCAACCAACTACTATATTCCTCCATGTTTGTATTCCACCTTAATAGGGCTTGTTTGAAGGATCTTGAATATTATTTGGCTTTTTCCACTTAATTTGGTGTAGGAGAGAGGAAAGGTATCTTTAAAGTTATTGGAGACCCATACAACCATTTTAATCCTTATTTAAACTAAATCTTGACTTTTTATTCTCTCTAAGTGGTGTTGAACACAAGTGGTTACCTTAAAAAAGCTTATTGAAGAGATTTTATGCATTGATTTGGTTAATTGACTACTTAAACTTCTCCTTCTCGAACATGGCATAGAATTATAACTTTAATTTTCTTAAATAAAATAATATAAGTCCATGTATGACCTATGCACATCATATTAGACCTAAAACAAGTCACCTAAAGCCATCAAACACTCTAAAAGATCTGATTTTGCACTTATAGCTTGTTTTTTTCTCCCAATTCCTTGTATCCCTCAAAATAGGTAAACCTATTTGTGTATAATAATTTATGGATGTTATTATAAAAATAAGGTTAGTTTTTAGTACCAAGTATGGCCTTACACCTCCATGTAAAGTTTCATGACCTAACATGGAGTGCAAGTACACTTATTCCATTATATTTTTCCTTTAATTAGGCCTCTAGGATTGAAAGACTAAGATTTTGATCCACATGCATCCCATAAATTTTAAACCTATATGAATTATTTGATTCAATTTTAATACCATGTGACTATGATTCATACTAAATTTTGGCTTCTGTAACCTTGTGTAGGTATGCAAACTAAGAAATTGCCAAAAAAACTAGCCCTTTCTCAAGCCTATTTTGGACTGCCTTTAAAAACTACATTTGTTTGAGTTTTTTAAATTTGTATTGTATGTATTTTTGGAAATTTTTATTTATAATACAACCCAATTAATCCTCACCAATATTTTTCAATTTTCCATGATCTTCTATACCCTCTTTAAAGCTAAAAACGTCATAAAAGTACAACATTTATTGAATCTATATATGTGTAGGTAAAATCAAATATCATGGTAGGGAACTTATTTGATTTATATATTATTTTTAGGTTATTTTAATGTAATTTAAATTAATTTAGGGTGATTAAGAGATCAATCTTTCTCAACTGGTCAAAATTGGTCTTCTAAGCAGCCTATGAGTGCCTTGCACTCTTAGCAATGATTCATAAATGAGAAACCACTAAATTGAGAACCAATTCCTAAATTTTTGAGGGAATATACCTTTATAATAAAACATAAAATTATTAGACACCATGTAGCTTATCATGAAATATATGAGCATCTGAAACTATAATTTGAGTTAGTAAACTATGTGTAAGAAGGCTAGAAGAGAAAATAGATCTAAAAATACTATTTTGAGGTTTGGTTTTGAATAAAATATCTTTATTGATGTATTTAACACTCAATTTTACCTAATACAAGGATAATATTCACCGTGTTTCTCCACAGTCCTACTATATTCTCTGTTTGCTCATGCCTAGGGTTTAAAAGCCTAACACTACAAGAAACCATAGCTAATTGTTTTAGACTTCTCTTTACTATTCATGAGTTTTTGAAAATTGAAGGGATTTTTTATAGGTTATATAAACCTCCTCAAGGAATTTAATATTTCAAACTCCACATTTCCAACTAATTCCATCACAAACTCACACATAGGTTCATATGTTCTTGGTCTGGGGCTTACTAGGCCTGAACAGACCCATCAACTTTATCACCATTTTGATTGACTCTAATATTATAATAAATTCATGATAACATAAGGGAAAATTATTCATATTAATTATTTTTCCCATATACCTCTGACCAACCTTTATCTCTCTCAAACCAAGCAAACATCTCTTATGAAGATAAGTAGGTCTGTAGATATCAATTTGACTATGTATACAGGGTTTAGAGAGTCCCATTTGGTCATCTCCTTATCTTATTTTCCTTTGAGTCCCTTTGAACTCAAATGAATCTTTACACCTTAATATTTTTATACAATCTATAATCCCACTATTTTACATTGCTTCTTTCCTCAAGTTTGGAAACCACTTGAGCTATTTAGACCAACCTATAGGTGGTCATTTTGGGGGTTTGACTATGTCTTAAGGAGTTTATAACGCTTATAAAAGTCATTAAACATATCACATTAGTTATAAAAAATCTTTATATGAGCTTGAAGAGTGCTTAGACCAATCTCAAAGCTTATAAATAGTGGAAACATCTTGTTACCTTAAACTTTGTAAACAAATCTTAAACAATGCTAAAGTGAGCTTCAAGGACCTCATTTATGATCCTAATTTTTAACTCATTGAGTGGTGTAATAATGCAACCACTTTGATTTCTTGACCTTGGTTTTCCTCATGATAAAACACACCAAGTGTAAGCTCTTGTAACAAGCCAATACCTCCTTGAGATCCTATTTTAAAATTCTTGATGTTATCTTGATGTCCCCTTGAATAACCTTAGAGAGTGATGTGAAATTGATTCATGCTCTTCCTCCAACCTTTTTATATTCATTATCACTCTATTTATTGTCATTCTTTATGTTGTTCTTTATCTTATCCATTGAATTCCATGGGGAAAATTCTATGCAGTTAGGCCCATGATTGATCTCGAGTCTTCAGAGAGCATGGTCTTTGAGATGTTATGTGAACTATATTCTTAATATGAAACAAGATTTTATCTCCATCTAGGAACCTGCTGATATTATTTTTTGACCTCCTTAAAATATATTTACATTAAGAATTCATGTTTTTGTGACTACACCTTACAAAAAAACCATCTCACTATAGGCTATCTCAAGGAATCCATCTTTCAAGATGGATATATATGAATTGTTTGAATTTAATATCTGTATCATGACTAAGACATTAATTTTATAACCCTTTAATATAAAGACACTCAGTTATAAAACAAAGATATGTTTCCTCACTACCAATACATTTAAAAATCAACATAGGCAACTAGTTTTCTATCGAAAGACCATTATCAGAACAAGGTACCTAATTAATACAACATATAAGAGGTCGTATTTGACCCTAAAATCACCCCACCATAACCATTTTACTCCGTTGAATTTTTAAGTGAAGAAATAAAGATAGCCCTATCTAGATGAATAAGACATAATGTCCCCCTTACACTCTTAATGATTGTTGATAAATATATGGAAATGAATATAAAAAATAATGCCACAAATTTAAGGTAATTAGGGTCCCTATCATTTCCCAATATATTTTAACCTGACCTTCTCTCTCATGTCTGTACTAAGTAAAACTTGTAGACCTTCCTTAAGCTGTGAAAGAATTTGATAAGAGAGAAAAGAAGGCTATATTCATTTTAACACCTAAAACTTAATTAAAACCATGAATTTTATATTAATTAGGATAAATGAAGTTTTTAAGGTACTTTAAGGTTAACTATCCCTTGAAAAATTATATGGATAGCTTCTAAAGAACCCCTTTTAGAACTAAAAATGCCATAATGACTTAAGAAACCTAATGTAAATGCTTAAAAATGTGTTCATAAGACCTTTAAATGTTTTAAAATATGTACCATTATTTATTTAAACCTTATTATGATACTTAACTTCCATTACTTTGGAAAACCTTCTCTAGAAGCCATAAAATGATCTAAAATACAACATAACTAGGTTTTGGTGTTATCCAAGAATATCACCAACATTTTTTATAATTTTTAAAGCATTAAATGAACTTGACACATGATATAAGGCTTATCATGACACCATAGACTATTTTCATCACTTGAAACCACTTGAAATAGGTCATGAAGTGACTAGACATGTGCATAGCTATAATGAACACAACATTACACTTATCAAATCTATGTTAAACTATAATAATCAAGGTTAAAATTTACCATTACAAGGACAATACAAGAAAAAAATGTCTTTAAACAATGAAAAAATCATGACAAGCAAATGTTAAAACTATAGGGGTGAAAATTTGACCTAGGAGGTCAAACTTGTCAACATTTTGGTGACTCGACTGGGAAACATGCCTTCTATGCTTATGAACTGGTAAATTTGTATCTATTTAGGAAAATGAAGTCATTTTCACTCAAAATCTGACCTTATTAGACCTTGATCAAGATATAACCAACTAATTTGACCTCAAAACACACACAAAATAAGAACACATAAATCAAAGGAAATAAGACACACACATATGCTAACTAAGTACTTAGGGAACACAAAACACAACAAAGCATAAGAAAAATATTATATAAATTGACCTATAATCATGTTCCTCCTAGATCAAATGGAAAAATTCTAAGTTTTTTTAATTTATGAGGTGAATAGTGGCACAAGGCAAGCTTCCTCTTGAACATGGTGCTTGATAGGTCATGCATCTTTCTTGCCAATTCTCTTGGCATGTATTCAAGTGATTAAAAATAAATAAAACAATCACCTATGAATACATATTCATTTATACTTCAAGACCCACTCCATATTTCTTGATAGCTTCAACCTCATCCAACGATACTCCATTTAGGCATTGTCCTTGGGTCTTCATGACATCTTGAGTGACTTCATATTTATTATCAACTATTGTAAGTTCATCAAGCTCTTCAAGGAGCTTGGTATACTCAATCCAAGCTGCACCATGGTATTTAATGGGTGTTTCTTTATCAAAATCCTCATAATCATTATCTTTAGGAAATGCATCCTTAAAAAACTCCTTTGATCTCTTGAAGAGATTTAAGGTATTGCTACCAATCATCTTTTAGCTCCTTACTTTGGTCAATTTGAATGGGACCAATTTTAATAGTATATTCATATATCTCCTCAATAACTATATGGTTTTCAAGAGTCTTAAACCTCTCTATGCATCCATGATGTGATTTCAAGTCAACCTATTCAAGTTTATCTTCTTGCTCATTTGAAACCATGTCACATTCATTCAAGACCTTGGCTTGGTGGCTTTGAAAACTTTCCACATCAAAACCAACTATAACCTCAACATTATTAGATGTTATTGGTATTTCTTGAATTATACAATCAAGAACATGTTCTATAAACTCATTTTTGAAAATTAAATTGCTTATTTCTTCTTCAAGTGGGTACTAATGAATATCTCCTTATTAAATTCGCTTGAAGCATCTTCATCACATTCTCTTTGAAACTCACTTAAAACTATAGATTCCTTGTATATATTTAATATAATATGTTCCTCTTCAATAAGGGATATGTTTTGAGGGTGATTATTATGCTCATGAGTTTGAGAGGGAGTATTAGGCATGGTAGGTTGCTCATGAATAGGCTTGGGAAATGAGGGAACATATTTTCAACTTGAGGTCTTGGGGATGGTGGATTCTTGTAGGAATGCTTGAAGAGAAATAAAATTCATTTTTGTTATGAGTGTCTCATCCTTTTCAATAACCATTTCATTCTTATCATATCTTTCTTAAGGTTCCTTAACAATTACAAACTAATTCTCAAACTTTTCAACTAGGACCTTTTTATTGTCTTGAAAGCCTTCTTGGATAGACCTCCAAGATGGAAAATATTTAGGTTATTAAGAAGGGAAAAATTTGGATTTAATAGTAACAATATCTTATTTGGTTTCAAACTCTACATCTTTGATATCTTATTTTTATTTCTCCCAAGACTTAACTACTTGGTTCCAAGTTGGGACTTTGAAACTAGTCAATTCTCTTGGAGATTGAATTGGCTCTCTTGGATATTCTATTTGAGTATTTTCAATGAAATAATGAGGATATGTATAATATTAAGGATTATAAGTAACATAATAGGACTTTTGACACATCATATCCAACTCTTTTTTCTACCTCTCCCAATTCTCCATCTTCTCCAATATAAAATTAACAACTCATTCCTCTCTAATGGATCATTAGATACAACTTAAAATAAACCAATCACTTCCTCATATTGAGAAGTTTAAAAAAATATTTTTTCACATTATAGTACCTTGATCTCCATCTCAATCATTTTATCTTGAAAACAAGGTGGTTCATATGCATCATCATAGCCATATGGGGAAGGTGTTGATAGATTTAACCTCACACATCAAATTATCACCCCTATTATTTGAAAATTTTATTATCATGATCATTTACCTTATTGTTAATTATCTTGGTATTTTAATTCCCTTGTAATGGTCACTTGAAACCTTGATTATCAGAGTTTAATGTAGATTTGATAAAATTAAGATTATGTTCATCATAGCTTTTTGCTTGTTTAGTCACTTCTCAACTTGTTTCAAGTTGCTTAAAAAGGTTAAAAGAGTATATAATGTATTTATAGGTTTTATTACATGTTTTAAGGTTATTTATTACTTTAAAAATGATTAAATATGTTGGTGATATTATTTTTTAACATCATAACCCATCCGTGTTGCATTTTAGACCTATTTTTATGGATTTAGATAAGGTTTTGCAAGTAAATGGTAGTAAAACATTATAAAAATGATATAATACATCATTATACATTTTTTATACATTTTTATGCCTTATTAACACTTTTTGTAGCATATATATTAGGTTTCTTAAGTAATTATGGCATTTTTAGTACTAAAAGAGGTTCTTTTGAGGCTTTTGTACAAGTTTCCAAAATATAATTAAATTTAAATGAAATTAAAGACCTAATTGATCCCTATAAATGTCAAATACATGGTTTAGAATAGGTTTTAGGTGATAAAATGGATAAAACCTTCTTTTTCCCCTTATTGACTTCTTTGGCAGCTCATTAAAGGTCAACGGTTTTTCCTTAGTATGACCAAGAGAGAGAAGGTCAAGAAAATATATATTTGGAAATTATATATAACCTAATGAAATTAAAATTTGTTTAATTTATTTTTATATTCATTTTCCCATATTTATGAATAATCGCTAAGAGTATAAGGGGGTCACTATGGCTTATTCATCTAAACAAGGTCTAGGTTTTCTTTTGTTTATTAAGTTCAAAACCTGGTGGATAAAAATATTTATGGTGAGGTTATTTAAAGGTCAAATATGAAATTTTACATGTTTTATTTATAATTTAACTCCTTTCATTAAGGTACTTATATTTGAAAATTGATCTCTTATGGTGTTCTTGTGAATGGTCTACTTAAGCAACTAGGATGCATGTTTTGGGTTATCAAGTGATTTTTTCTATATTTAATGGTTTTGACACTAGTATATTACTCATTATACACCTATTAATTTAAAACAAAAATTTTATGTGTCTCTATATTTAAAAGAGTCTTCCTTGAGATGGTTTAAGTAAGCACATCATAGTAAGGTGTGATTACAGTCAATGAGATTCTAATGTGTAGGAGTGTCTCACTAAGATCAACATGATATTAGAATATTATAAATGAAGAGATAAGTTTTATTCATATAAATTATGTATTTAATATGATGTCTTAGAAACCATGCTCTTTTAAGACTCAAGAGATCACACATAGGCTTGATTGCTTAAAATTTCTCCCAGGGACTTTAATGGATATAGTAGAGATCAATATGGTAAATGAAATGAGCATAAGAGTCATGAGGGAAATGAAATAAATTTGGAAGAACATGAATTACCTCCAATAATTCTATAGATGTCTTAAATTTTCTAATGACACTTATGAGAGTAAATTATCCAATTGATCCTAATATGCTTAAATGTCATATCCAAGCCTGTGTATCATGATCTAAATAAGGTTTATGAGTGTGTGTGCACAAAGAGAACATAAATTCATGATACCTACCTCATATAAGAATATAAAGTGAGAATCAAATTTTTAAATCATGTGCCAAATAATGCTTCAAAGAGGTTCTAGTAAGTGATATGAAGATGATGTCAAAAGACACCTACAACAGTCATGGAGCTTACAATAGAAGTCTAAAGAAAGATTGTCCTATTGAAAGAGTTTTAACCTGGTGTATTAGAGAATTAAGTTATTTCAAGGAAAAATACAAATATAACATTACTAAATTCATAAGGATTCAAATATTTTAGATGAATAGCACTATAATTACCATACTTTGGAGAAATTAAGGTTTTTTAGCATGTTTTATGGTAATGGTAACAATCAATCTTTGGTCTCATGTTGTAATTAATTTCATGATTAAATTATTAATTATTATAACTTCCAAGGTGATATAAGATTAATAAGGTTATTAATAAAAAATTTGTCCTTTGAACCTATCATGCATCTATCCTTTGTCCATACAAAGGGAAAAAGGACACCTATAACAGACTTGAAGTGTTAATTGAAGCTAGATAAAGAAAGTAGAAAGTTAAAATCATGGAAGTATAATTGGATACACTAGGAATATTTTATTAAAATAAAACATTAAGAGGATAAATATAGTGATGAATTTAGTCTATTTAATAAGCTTGACACTCAAGATAATTAAGTACACACCTACAAACCAACAAAAAGATCAAAACCCAATTTCAAGAATGAATGGAAGTTGTGATGGTATATGATTGAATTGAGAGAGATATTTTGATAACCATTTAAACATATATAATAACATGAATCAAATTAAGGTGTCATCCACAATGTCATCATTGGCTATATAAGTTCTCTAGAACCTAAATCCCACACATAGGTCATGTGTGTAAACATGTGAACAAGTCACAGATCTCATGATGTGGGAGATGTAAGATCATTAAAATGGGATAGAGGTTAAAAAAATGTAACCAAGTCATAAATATTATTAAATTAATCTTTAACATGTGAAAGATCTTAAGTCTCCAAATCGTATTCAAATCACCAATTGACTGACATAGGTAAAACATGAGATAAGATGTAATAAAAAGGATAATAGGCCTCTCGAAGACTAATTTGGATGTAATTGATCATTCATTGAGATCAAATACCTTTAATATATCAATAAAAAAATTGAGGACCAAATTTCAAAGCCTAACTCTCCAATCTCTTAATGATCACCCACAACCAAGGGCAATCTTAGCACAATTAAGATAAAAAGGACCAAAACAAGATTTTTTCCAAGAATGAGGATTATAGAGTTATAATAAATCATGAGACATCCTTTGAAATAATTAAAAATCTCTAAAGGATCAATCTTAAGAGGTTTTTATCTCAATCTTATAGTTACCATACCTAAATGACTATATATAAGCAATTTTCTATTTGAAAGGAGAAAAGATGTATGCTTATATTATGAAAGTGGATTTTTAAGGGTTGGTAGGGTTCATAAATAAATGTATGACCTCTATGACCTTGAGGATATGTAATAAAAATTTATAAAATGTGGCCTAGAGCCTAATACTTGAGACAACCAAATACACACCTATCAACCAATTAGAGAGAGAGAGAGAGAGAGCGCAAAATTCACATTCAAGTATGCATGGAAAATGTAATGTGTACATGATTGTAAGATGATTAACTATAAAAGGATCCTTAATGAGTCTTAATTTTATATAAAGGTCTTAATTATAATAACTAAATAGTTGAATAAGATCAATTTTCAAATCTCTAATGTTCAAATTTCCATCCATCATTACCTACAGCCATGTCTTTTATAGATATAAGAGATAAGGGGTATGTTTTGAAGATGATAAGTATTGTAAGAGTTGGAAGAGAGTCAAAATAACACAAAAAGGTTCCAAAACATTCTGAATACCATTCAAGTACCAAAATATCTTGAAGAGAAGATAAAACTCAAACTAACACGTACAGGTCTGTGTAGGGAAGATGTGAAGGTTGCATGTCCCAGATAGGTTTGAGATGAATTTAAGTCTAGAATTAAGTATTTAATTTTTTTAAAGAGTTAGGGTAAATAAAAGACAAGGTATTTTTCCATGGAGAAACTTAAAACTCAGATAAGATACCCCAATTACACCTGTAAGCCTAATAGGAATGTTTAGGCCTATTTATGGAAGATTGAAATTTTGTAAAAATGGGACTTAGACTTGAAGGACATAAGTGTAATGAGAGGTTTATAGGGCATAGGTAAATACTTCCAAAAATTTCAAACCCAAATTAATTTGGAGGAAATGAATCAAATAGGACCTTTAGGGTCAATTTAGCTAGTTTATTCTTAAGCCCTCATGACAAGTAATCCAAGTTGTAGAACATTTTTTAAGGACATTACTCTTTGAATACCATTTAGAGGCATGATATATATTTTATCAAAAATATTCAAGGTCATTCCAACTAATGGTGAGCATTTTGAAGTTTTTAAAGCCAAAGGCCATTATCTCAATCTCTGACATAGTCCATCCTACCGAAGAATCTAATTTATAGAGCTCACAATTTTTTGGAGAATATGCATGGTGTTAGATGGCCATTGGAGGTTTTAAAGAGATCCCTCTTCCATATCCTGACATTGGTTCTTAGAATGGACACCTATCCTTTACGAATCATTGTTAAGACCTCATACAACTTTAAACCCTCTTAAACCCCTCATACTAACCCAATGGAGGAAATGTGATTTTTAATGACTTAAAATGAAATGTTATGACATATAAATGATTTTAGTGATATTATTAACTCTCCTTAACACCCTATCAAGCCCTTTTTTGGCATGTGTGAAGGTAAATGTGTATAGAATATGCCTAAAATCATAGTTGTAGGATTTTTTGTGAGGGTGAAGAGTAAGGAGTGGCTTTAAAATCAAGATAAAATCATTATAAATAATTAACAAAGGTTATACAATCATCTGAACACCTATTTAGGTTTCATAAAAAGGTATATGAACTATCCAAGTCATCAAATTGGCAAAGAAGGGAGAAATGCATCATTTTGTTAACTAAGAATCCCTATTACAAACCTATAAAACACTCTTTGGACACTTTCTTCAGCATGTTGAGTTGTACCAAGGTGTTTAAGACCTCAATAGACCATTACAAAGCATTTAAACCTAGAATTTATTAACAAAAAACTTCAATCACCTCTCAAGCCTGTTTAAGCACCTAGGCTTGTCAGTAGCCATTTCTTGGTTTGTCCACCTACAAAAGGCATCAAAACTTAAAATTTAAAATAGGTCATGGTATTATACTAGGTAAATTGAATCAAACACTTTTGTTAGGTTTCACATGTGTGGGATACCTCTAGAACAAGATCTCTATCTTCTAGGCCTAAAGGGCTAATGGATACCTAATTAGAGATAGAAAATGGGATGATAAATGCACTATTGAAACTCAAATAGCTCTGATATATAGCAATAGAATTAGAAACCCTAATTAGGGCAAGCATATCTTTTGAGGGTATAAGGGTTTCTCATGGAGGCCATTGATCATTAAGCTATTGATTATTGATATTGATTTTGAGAATTTCTTCTATGAAGACTGAGCCTAGGGTTCAAGGATTCCATTTGCATTGGAGAACATTCCCTCTTCAGTGTGTGCAATTAAGAGGCTGTGGAATATCAGTTGATCTATTACCAAAGTGAGAGATAGCTTCATCTAGAAGTTATCACAAAATTTCAGGTGTGAGAGATAACTTCACACAGAAGTTATTACAGATATTCCAGGTATTTCTTTATTCTTGTTTTGATTCAATAAATTATACAGCTAGAGATCTTCTGTGCTAGAAGCATATATTTTCAGATCAGGAGTTGGAAACAGGGAAGTTGTGCTTAATTGGTGGCCGTACGAAGTCTGTACAGGTCCGTACAGATCCATACAGACACCGACATCGGCTGACAGAGGGCTTCCAGATACCGACATTGGCTGATTTGAGACCGACGTCGGCAGATAAGGACCTGAAGTGACCGACATCGGTAGTATATCGACCGACGCCGGTGACTGTGTGTTCGACACATCAGGCTGAGACTTTCCAAAATTAAATTTGCACTTCCAGATTTGCAAAGCCAGGGTTTTCAAGACTGTATTTCATATTTATATGCATAATAGGGGATTGCAATTGTAATAGTTTAAAAGGACAAGTGATAAGATCTGTGATTTACTATTGAAAAACTATATTATTGTTATCATTCTGAAATTATTCAACAGAGATTATATCTTTGTTCAGAGTTTTTTGTGTTGCTATATTTCCTATTTGAAGGGGATATTATAGTGGTATCAGAGCCAAATTCCTGCCATCCTGTTGGGCACATCAGAGCTAATGTCTTGCCATCCTGTTGGGTAGTTTGGGTAGCTTGAATCAGCAAAGTATCCATGATGACTTCATATACTCAGAGTCGGTGGGACTATGATATGAGGAAATTGGAACTCAGTTTAAAGAGGTTGAATGAATCTCTTTCATATCCTTCATCCAAAAACAAACCCATGCGGTATATGGCAGTGAATGATGAGTGGGACTTATTACCTCCTCATGTTCAAGAGAGGACAACCTTTGATCATTTTGTCAAGCTGAGGAGAGAGCACTACAGATCACTTAGATGAGAGAGCAGCATGTCCCATAATTATTATGATTATGAGATAGGATATAGTAAAGATGAGGATGAGTTAGGTGCTTGCACTCAGAGTGTAGAGGTGTGCTCAGATGTTAGTGCACTGAGGGTTGATGATCTCTCAACTATGGCAGAGATTGTAGCAGAGTCCCAGGATCCTATTATTGCAGATGATACTCAGGAGAATGCAGTGGATAGTTTTGAGAACTTAGTTTCACCGGTTGTTTCTTTCTGTATGGACGAGTTAGACAGTGATGCTACAGTTGTTGATACTCCATCTGTTGATATGAGCTTTGACGTTGATTTACATAGTATGGATGATCATTTGTATATTGAGGCAGTTGGTGGTGAGTACATTCCTGCAGTTGTGGCTAAGGAGCATATTGCTGATGTTGATACACACATTCAAGATTTGGGAGTACTTGATTCTGATGAGCTTGAGATACCAGTGGAGTCAAATCTCCAAATTGATTATTCTTACACAGATGACAGTGTGGTACAGTTGGTTGTGCCACCTTTATAGAGAGATCAGTTGGGGTGTGTGGGGGAGTATGTTGATGCTTCCACATATAATTTCTACTGCACTGAACCATTCATGGAGTATTTGCTGGATAGTGCAGGTGTTCGTCTGGACTCACATAAGATGACAGAAGGTGTTCTTGTCTGAGGTTCTAGTGCTATTAGCAGATTGGGTGAGGAGATTTTATGAACCCTTTCTAATATATTACTTTACAGGGATGTTGAGGTGATGTTTGTTGAGCCAATATTGGAGCCATCCATTGAGTCCCAGTTTGACAGAGTTTGGGGGTTCTTACCAGCATCATACGGTGAGGTATGCTCCTTATTTTCCTTTGCATCTAGAGATTAGTTTTGTTGTCAGTGACTCAGGTACCAATGATTGTCATATCCACAGTCTAGTTTGGTGTGAGTATCAGTTAGATAGGGACTTGAATTTTGACAGGGTTGATATTTTAGTTGGCTTGAGTCCCTCAGAGTGGTTTCTTCTACCGGCATCTACAGTTGGTCTTCATATAGTTGTTTGGGTGTCGAGTGCAATTTTTCAGTTGCTAATTTTGATAATGTTGATGCTATTGATGTTGATGATTTATTCACATGGCTTGATTGGTGACATGATGGATGTTACACAACTTTTTCCTTGGGATCCAGGTGGATCGAGTAGTTCATTGTTCTGAGATTGCTTGGGGACAAGCAATTTTTGGAGGGGCAGATTATCATGTCCCCTTTTTCATGGACATTGACAGTCTTGATGATTAGCCTATTATACAACCTTTGTAGGCTAATAGGATGGATAGAGGGTCATAATGGAGCTTGGATTGACTTTGATTCACAGAATTTCTACATTTGGTTTTCATTCAGGTTATTTCAGATGCATTGGGCCTGAGCTCCTACTTTTTAGGGATATTTGATATGCAATGGAGCACCTTTATTTTGGTATGGTCATGTGCAGAATCACTCCCTGATTCACTTGCTTTGATCGGTTTGAGGATCCGACGTATATTGAGGGAGATATTAATATTTGATTGATTTAATCAAATATTAATTATTTGGTTTCATTAATAATTAATTATTAATTATTAATTATTTGGTCTAATTTTAAATTAGAAAACCCTAATGCTAATTTAAGAAACCCTAATTAGGGCAAGCATATCTTTTGAGGGTATAAGGGTTTCACATGGAGGCCATTATGGATTATGCTATGCTATTGATTATTGATATTGATTTTGAGAATTTCTTCTGTGAAGACTGAGCCTAGGGTTCAAGGATTCCATTTGCATTGGAGAACGTTCCCTCTTCAGTGTGTGCAATTAAGAGGCTGTGGAATATCAGCTGATCTATTGCCAAAGTGAGAGATAGCTTCATCCAAAAGTTATCACAAAATTTCAGGTTTGAGAGATAACTTCACACAGAAGTTATTACAGATATTCTAGGTATTTCTTGTTTTGATTCAATAAATTATACAGCTAGAGATCTTCTGTGCTAGAAATGTATATTTTCAGATCAGGAGTTGAAAATAGGGAAGCGTGCTTAATTGGCGGCCGTACAAAGTCCATACAGGTCCATACAGATCAACTCAGGAACCGACCTCGGCAGACAGAGGGTTTCCAGTGACCGACATCGGTTGACTAAAGACCGACGTCAGTAGAAAGCTGACCTGCAGTGATCGACATCGGCAGTTTATCGACCGATGTCGATGACTGTGTGTTCGACACAACAGGCCGAGACCTTCCAGAATCCAATTTTCGCTTCCAGTTTCTAGTTTCTGCTTCCAGTTTTTGCTAAGTCAGGGTTTTTAAGACTGTATTTCATATTTATATGCATAAGAAAGGACTACAATTGTAATAGTTTAGAAGGACAAGTGATACAATCTTTAATTTGTTATTAAGAGACTATATTATTGTGATCATTCTGAATTTATTCAACAGAAGTTATATCTTGTTCAGAGTTTTTTTGTGTTGCTATATTTCCTGTTTGAAGGGGATATTACAGTGGTATCAGAGCTTTATTTGCTATATATTAGAGTTGTGTAGAGACAAAAAGAGGCCCTAAGTAAGGGACATCATAGTGGTATCAGAGGCTTTTATTGCTATATATCAGAGCTATGTAATATCCCCAACCATTAGGGACTATTGAAACTCAAATAGCTCTGATATATAACAATAAAAATCTTTGATACCACTGTGATGTCCCTTAATTAGGGCCTCTTTTTGTCTCTACACAACTCTAATATATAGCAAATAAAGCTCTGATACCACTGTAATATCCCCTTTAAACAGGAAATATAGCAACACAAAAAAACTCTGAACAAGATATAACTTTTGTTGAATAAATTCAGAATGATCACAATAATATAGTCTCTTAATAACAAATTACAGATCTTATCACTTGTCCTTTTAAACTATTACAATTTCAGTCCCCTATTATGCATATAAATATGAAATACAGTCTTGAAAACCCTGGCTTTGCAAATCTGGAAGTGCAAATTGAATTTTGGAAAGTCTCGGCCTGCTGTGTCGAACACACAGTCACCGGCATCAATCGATATATTGCTGACGTCGGTCACTTCAGGTCCTTATCTGCCGACGTCGATCTCAAATCAGCTGATGTCGGTATCTGGAAGCCCTCTGTCAGCCGATGTCGGTGTCTGTATGGATCTGTACAGACCTGTACAGACTTCGTACGGCCGCCAATTAAACACAACTTCCCTGTTTCCAACCCCTGATCTGAAAATATATGCTTCTAGCACAGAAGATCTCTAGATGTATAATTTATTAAATCAAAACAAGAATAAAGAAATACCTCGAATATCTGTAATAACTTCTGTGTGAAGTTATCTCTCACACCTGAAATTTTGTGATAACTTCTGGATGAAGCTATCTCTCACTTTGGCAATAGATCAGCTGATATTCCACAACCTCTTAATTGCACACACTGAAGAGGGAACGTTCTCCAATGTAAATGGAATCCTTGAACCCTAGGCTCAGTCTTCACAGAATAAATTCTCAAAATCAATATCAATAATCAATAGCTTAATGAACAATGGCCTCCATGAGAAACCCGTATACCCTCAAAAGATATGCTTGCCCTAATTAGGGTTTCTTAAATTAGAATTAGGGTTTCTAATTAAAAATAGGCTAAATAATTAATATTTGATTAAATCAATAAAATATTAATATCTCCCTCAATACATGTCAGATCCACGAACCGATCGAAGCTAGTGAATCGGGGAGTGATTTCGCACATAACCATACCACAATAAAGGCGCTCTGCTGCATATCAAATATCCCTAAAAAGTAGGAGCTCAGGCCAAATGTGTCTGAAATACCCTAAATGAAAATCAAATGTAGAAATCCTATGAATCAAAGTCAAGCCAAGCTCCATTATGACCCTCTATCCATCCTATTAGCCTACGAAGGTTGCATAATAGGCTAATCATCAAGACTGTCAATGTCCAAGAAAAAGGGGACATGACAATCCACCCCTCTGAAAATTGCTTGTCCCCAAGCAATCTCAGAATAATGAACTACTCAATCCACCTGGATCCCAAGGAAAAAGTTGTGTAACATCCATCATGTCACTAATCAACCCATGTGAATAAATCATCAACATCAACAGTATCAAAATCAGCAACTGAAAAACTACACTCGACACCCAAACAACTATCTGAAGACCAACTGTAGATGCCAGTAGAAGAAACCACTCTGAGGGACTCAAGCCAACTAAAATATCAACCCTGTCAAAATTCAAGTCCCTATCTAACTGATACTCACACCCAACTGGACCGTGGATATGACAATCATTGGTACCTGAGTCACTGACACCAAAATTAATCTCTAGATGCAAAGAAAAATAAGGAGCATACCTCACCGTATGATGGTGGTAAGAACCCCCAAACTCTGCTACTAGCACACTATTTCCAAACTGGGACTCAATGGATGGCTCCAATCTCGGCTCAACAAACATCACCTCAACATCCCTGTAAGGTAATATAGTAGAAAGGGTTCATAAAATCTCCTCACCCAATCTGCTAATAGCACTAGAACCTCGGACAAGAACACCTTATGTCATCTTATGTGAGTCCAGACGAACACCTGCACTATCCAGCAAATACTACATGAATGGTTCAGTGCAGTAAAAATTATATGTGGAAGCATCAACATACTCCCCCACACACCCCAACTGATCTCTCTGTAAAGGTGGCACAACCAACTGTACCACACTGTCATCCGTGTGAGAATAATCAAACTGGAGACTCGACTCCACTGGTATCTCAAACTCATCAGAATCAGGTACTCCCAAATTCTGAACATGTGTATCAGCATCAGCAACATGCTCCTCAGTGACAACTGTAGGAATGTACTCATCACCAACCACCTCAATATACAAATGATCATCCATACTCTATAAATCAATGCCAAAGCTCATATCAACAGACAGAGTATCAACAATTGTAGCATCACTGTCTAACTCTTCCATACGAAAAGAAACAATCGATGAAACTAAGTCCTCAAAACTATCCACTGCATTCTCCTAGTATCATCTGCAATAATCAGATCCTGGGACTCTTCTACAATCACTGCCATAGCTAAGAGATCATCAACCCTCAATGCACTAACATCTGAGCACACCTGTACACTCTGAGTGCAAGCATCAAACTCATCCTCATCTTCACTATCTCCTATCTCATAATAATCATAATAATCATAGGACATGCTGCTCTCTCGCCTAAGTGATCTATAGTGCTCTCCCCTTAGCTTAACAAAGTGATCAAAAGACATCCTCCCCTGAGCTCGTGGAGTTAATAACTTCCACTCATCCCTTGCTGTCATATACCGTGTGGGTTTGTCTTTGGATGTAGGATATGAAATAATTTCATTCATCCTCCTCTGAGTTTCTTCCAACTGCTTCAAACTGTGTTCCAACTTCTTCATATCATTGTCCCACTGTTTCTGAGTATATGAAGGCATCATGATACTTTGATGATTCAATCTACCCAAACTACCCAACAGGATGGCAAGACATTAGCTCTGATACCACTGTAATATCCCTAACCAGTAGGGACTATTAAAACTCAAATAGCTCTGATATATAGCAATAAAAAGCTCTGATACCACTGTGATGTCCCTTACTTAGGGCCTCTTTTTGTCTCTACACAACTCTACTATATAGCAAATAAAGCTCTGATACCACTGTAATATCCCCTTCAAATAGGAAATATAGCAACACAAAAAAACTCTGAACAAGATATAACTTCTGTTGAATAAATTCAGAATGATCACAATAATATAGTCTCTTAATAACAAATTACAGATTGTATCACTTGTCCTTCTAAACTATTACAATTGTAGTCCTTTCTTATGTATATAAATATGAAATACAGTCTTAAAAACCCTGACTTAGCAAAAATTGGAAGCGGAAATTGGAAACTGGAAGCAAAAATTGGATTCTGGAAGGTCTCGGCCTGCTGTGTCGAACACACAGTCACCGGCGTCGGTCGATAAACTGCCGACGTCGGTCACTGTAGGTCAGCTTTCTGCCGACGTCGGTCTTCAGTCAACCGATGTCGGTCACTGAAAACCCTCTGTCTGCCGAGGTCGGTTCCTGAGTTGATCTGTATGGACCTGTACGGACTTTGTACGGCCGCCAATTAAGCACGCTTCCCTGTTTTCAACTCCTGATCTAAAAATATATGTTTCTAGCACAGAAGATCTCTAGCTATATAATTTATTGAATCAAAACAAGAAATAAGAAATACCTGGAATATCTGTAATAACTTCTGTGTGAAGTTATCTCTCAAACCTGAAATTCTGTGATAACTTCTGGATGAAGCTATCTCTCACTTTGGCAATAGATCAGCTGATATTCCATAGCCTCTTAATTGCACACACTGAAGAGGGAACGTTCTCCAATGCAAATGGAATCCTTGAACCCTAGGCTCAGTCTTCACAGAAGAAATTCTCAAAATCAATATCAATAATCAATAGCATAGCATAATCCATAATGGCCTCCATGTGAAACCCTTATACCCTCAAAAGATATGCTTGCCCTAATTAGGGTTTCTTAAATTAGCATTAGGGTTTTCTAATTTAAAATTAGACCAAATAATTAATAATTAATTATTAATGAGACCAAATAATTAATATTTGATTAAATCAATCAAATATTAATATCTCCCTCAATATACGTCAGATCCTCAAACCGATCGAAGCAAGTGAATCAGGGAGTGATTCCGCACATGACCATACCAAAATAAAGGTGCTCCGCTGCATATCAAATATCCCTAAAAAGTAGGAGCTCAGGCCCAATGCATTTGAAATAACCTGAATGAAAACCAAATGTAGAAATTCTACGAATCAAAGTCAATCCAAGCTCCATTATGACCCTCTATCCATCCTATTAGCCTACGAAGGTCGTATAATAGGCTAATCATCAAGACTGTCAATGTCCATGAAAAAGGGGACATGACAGTGGGATACCTCTAGAACAAGATCTCTATCTTCTAGGCCTAAAGGGCTAATGGAGACCTAATTAGAGATAGAAAATGGGATGATAAATGCACTTCCACTCAAATTTGGGTCACCAATTTTGACATGGAAATTTAATGGTATCTTAAATATATG
Organism: Torreya grandis; assembly: GCA_037957365.1. Taxonomy (NCBI): domain Eukaryota; kingdom Viridiplantae; phylum Streptophyta; class Pinopsida; order Cupressales; family Taxaceae; genus Torreya; species Torreya grandis. Next base: position 242,147 of record JARHVA010003707.1, read on the forward strand.
ATTATTTTTCCAATATCCCTTTATATATTATTCTGTATAAGGAGGTTTACCTATTTTAAGGGCTATAAGGAATTAGGAGAAAATGCAAGGATTTGGTGCAAAATTAGGGATTTTTGAGTGTTTAATAGCTTCAAGTGAATTGTTTCAGGTCTTATATGATGGATATAAGCCATCCATGGAGTAAATTTGTTTTCTTGAAGGCAAGTTCAAATTTTCACCTTCTACACCATATTGGAGAGGGAAGATTTTAAGTGGTCAAATCACTAAAGCATTACATAAGGCTCTTCAAAATATTTTCCAAAGACACAACTTGTCTTCAACACCACATAATAAGAATTAAAAATTTATAGGTTAGTTGGAGGTAGGTCTCAAAGGTTGAAAATGTCTCTAGCAGTCCTAACAAGGCCTTCTTTCCCTCCTATGCCAAATAAGGTTGAAAACATCAAAGGGACTTCAAGAGCTTCTAACATCCCTATCCAAGTGGAGATACATCATAAATGACAATATTAAAGGACTAAAATGATTATTTGAATAAGAATTGAATATATATATTCAAGGATGTGACTTCTTCACCAAGGAAGACATACAACCAAGAAATAAGGTATGCAAGCAAAGATATAGGACATGGTATGGGTCAAAGTACATAAATGAATTCTCCACACTTCTTCAAGTTTTAAATATAAATCCCCCTTTACCCATACACCAATTTGATGGAGGGAATAATGGAAAATGGAGGAATTATGTAGGAGTTGAAAAGGATGATGACAAGTGAGTCATTTGTATTTTGGGGTTGCTTTGTCTCCACTCTCCTATTATTTTCTTTTTGTGATTTATTTTCTATAAATATCATCTCAATTTTTTTCTTTGTCTATGTTGAAAGTCAATCAAAATTTTATACTACACATTTTGAATAAATAAGAAGTTGGTTTCCTCCATTTGCATATTATTGTGTGAAGTGTATGCATGATTTCCATTGATATAATATTGTGAATCAGTATCTTTCCTATGTTAATATCTAGGTTTTTACCTTATTACAACATATTTGAGTTTCTACATGTCATACTAAGTGTTTAGGTTCAACCTTAGTCTAAGTTTGGATGTGAACTCAAAAAAAATCATTCCTTCCATGCTAAAAGTGAGTGTTGTTAAGGATTTTATGTGAAACACTATTGTAAAATCCATAGACCTCAAGTGAAGAGAATGTGTGAAGGATAATTTCCTTTCTAAGAGTGAAAATTACAATAAAAAATGGGTATAACATATATACATCACCTTTCATTCAAGTTTTCATGTTAATTCTAGTACAAGCATTATCCCTTCACCCTTTCCCTTAGTCAAAAAATCAATAGTTAGTAGGATTAGGATAAAATTTAGTGAGTTCATCAAGGAAACTAGACCTCTATTTGTATATTATATCCACCTCAAATTCACCTACACTTTGGAGATATTCCATTATTTTAGAAGGAGTGGGAATTGGTACACATTCTCATAAGGGTAGCACTCCTGATTGATAATAGTTTTTGGCATGCTCAATGGGACTCATATTCCTTGGCATAGTTAAAGTTTGGATATGGAGAAAAGCATTTAAAAAGGTAGAGGATATTATTCATTATTGATCTAGAGGATTATTTTAAGTTATAGGATTTTTAGTAACTGACCAACACAAGTTTCATGCCAAAGGTTACCATAAGATCTTCAAGCAAAGGTATTCCTTTTGAATTTTTTGAGTTGACTTATCATTGATATAAAAGTAAAAGATTCATAATAATAAACCCTTATCCTAGGAAATTCTTTTAATCTCCTAATTATACCATTCTATAAGATAATTCAAACCCCACTATTTAAATGGCTATGCCTAGGAACCAGTTATTTATCTCATTTAATAGAGGAAACACACTGAATCTTTCTTAGTATGATGTTATACCAACTTCAGCTCTTAAGATCATATAGTATTTCTTAGGGGAAGACCAAACCATACATATTAAGCACATTAAATATGTAGCCAACCTTTTATAGTCCATAATGTTATCCAAGAACGTAACTATCCAACTACTTGTTACATTATTTAAAGGAAAGGCATTGAAGTGGTATAGAAACCTTCCTCTGAAATCTATTTCTTCTTGGGATGACTTAGGTTCAGCCTTATATAGGTAGTTTGATGATAAATCTGACCACTTGTCCATGGTTAAATAACTCATAACCATTAAGAAGGCTCCTGATGAGTTCATGACTAATTTTAATCTCAAGTTTTAAAAGACATGGACTAATATACCTCTTATGATTAGGCCATCTCTATATTATGCCTTTTTTATTTATTAATATCTTTAAATTTAGATATTAGTGACATGATTCAATCTATGGGAGGCACTACTCTTCTAGATGCATATGTAGTGACAATCAAAGTAGAAAAAATTTTGATTTAGGTTGTAAATTTGGCACCTAGACATCCTATGCCCATATTTCAACAAACTCATCTAATTCTATCCCCTTAAGCTCCATCAATGGATCCAATTCTATCCCCTTAAACACTAGCTATAACCCTTCTTAGCTAATCACCTTAGATAGAATAACTCAAGGGAATGTTACAATCCCTTGGAAATGAAATAGTGTAGCTAAAAAAGTAGAAACACCAAGATAATGGCCTTATCAAGCACCTAATTAGCCTACTTATCAAACTTTTAGAGACATTAGACATACCTATCAACCTTTTAGAGAGAAAATACTGTCATATCAAGCTCAAAGAGCTATCACATAAGCCAATCCCTATGTTATAGTTGATCCAAATGCTCCTTAGTCTAAATCCATTGTACCTATACCAACACAAAACAACATGATGCCATATTAAGGTTGGAAACCATCTAATCTAAATGATATGTAGAATTAAAATTTGGTATATCAAACTATGATGGTTCCTCAAATAACCCAAGAAGAGGCTTATCTTCAAGAAGGTCAACACAATGAGGGTATGGAACAATAATAAAAAGTTAATTATGGACAAGGGTAGCCTAATACAACCTTTATGAACTGGAAAATTGATGACCATGTGGCTTTGAATTAGGTTGGTGACTCTAGTACTTCAAATAATGTAGTTGTATCCATTACTAGAGCTAATAAAAGGGCCATTTATGAGACTCATGAGGTGAATCATGTTAAAAACATTTATATTATTTTTCCTAAAGGTGTCAATAATTATTTTGCTTTCTTAACACCTCAAAAATGGAGGTTGAAAAAACTCACCATGTACCTCAAGTGCAAGATCATCCAACTGCTTCATGAGTGCAATCAAAGATGAGTATAACTCCTTTTAGTATATTTGATCACATGAAGAAGTATAATATCAACATGAGTATGTGGGATTCCTTGGTAATCCTAAGACAAAAATACATTATTATTCAAGAACTTTCAACCCTCAAGTTGTCTACCAAACTAGTTGAGAAAGAGAGTGTGGTTTTGGCCAATTCAGATCAACCTATTAAACAACAAGTAAAATAGGTACATTATGATTTAAAATTAAATAAAGAAGATTTAAAACTAAATAATACACCTCCCTTTTATCTCTCTTTAATTATTTTCAACACCTTAGTCCATTATTATATGGTTGACAGTAGAGCTAGTAGTACGATTATGCCTAAGCAGATTGTAGACAAGCTAGGTTTGGTGTATGAAAAAAATTCCAAAGGTGTATTTAAGCTTCATGGATCCCCAAAAAAGACTATTTTAATTATCAATAAACTAAAATTAACTTTACATGTTTTCCCAAATGTAATTATTTTGCAGGATGTAGTGGTGGTGGACTTGCCTCCATATTTTGCCATGTGTTTGTCTTGAGATTTCACATCAAAGATTGGCAGTTACTTATTATATGATTGGACTTATCTAATGTTAAAAATAAGGTATAGGACCAAATTAACTATCCAGTCTAAACCTATTACACTCTTTAATTTGGAACCTTACATGCCAAGTGTTATCAATAAAAACTATGTCCTCTTACATGGGTGAAACAAGCTAGTGAAGTAGAAGCCAACTAACCTCTCGAAGGAGTTATTGATATATTTATTGAAGAATGGGATTATAATTTTCATGAACATGATCCTTATAAAATGATAGAATAGGAGGGACTTGGTGTCTATTATCTTCATAAAAATGATTCACAAATTCTAGTTATAGTCAAGGAAGATGAATCAAAAGATGGTCTTTGGAAACTTTACTTTGATGGTTCAAGGAACAAGCATGGTACTAGGGTTGGAATGATGCTCATCTCACATACTAAAAAAATGTATTTTTATGATATTTAGTTTCATTTTTTATTTTTTAATAATGTATCAGAGTATGAGGCTTTAGTCCATGATTTACAATATGCTAGGAAGATGGGAATAAGTGTTTTACAAGCTTTTGGTGATAGTGAAATTGTGGTTCACCAAGTGAGAAGACTGAATGTATACAAAAATGATTTTATAAGGTCTTAAAAAAATAGAATTTGGGATCTCTTTAAGGATTTTGATGAATTTGATATCCAATCAGTGCTAAGATAAAGCAAAAAACATGCAGATAGGTTGGCTACCATAGGAGCTCAATTCAACATCCCAGCTAATGTAAGGAATGAGAAAAATTAGTCACATATCAAGATTATGGTGAGGCCTTCTATTCTTGACAATCGTGATAACTAAATTTTTTGTAAGATGATAACCATATTGTTCTCTTATTACAAGAGGAGGATGAATTATCTTTTAGAAATCAATCAAAACTCTTACAACAGTATGGAGATTAGATTGTCCAACTCATCCAATAAGTTGCCCAAAGGTAAAGTATGTTATCCATCTCAAAATGAGTTATTTGTTGATTTATGTAGGGAGTTTGTTAATGTCTTTGCATGGTAGTATAGTGATTTTTGAAGGGATTTGATCAAATTTTAGCTCCAAAAAAATTGAGCTAGAGGCTGATACAAAACCGATAAGATAAAGACAAAGATAAATTAATTCAAAACTTGAGCCTCTGATGAGAACTAAACTTCATAAGCTGATTGAATCAACCATCATTTTTCTCATCAAGCATTCTAATTGGGTGGCAAACCTTGTTCTTATGAGGAATAAAAATGGATAAATGAGACTTTGTGTGGATTTCCATGATTTGAACAAGGCTTCTCTAAAAGATCATTACCCATTGACATCAATGGAATAAATATTTCATCTAGTAGTTGGTTCAAAAAGATTCTCACTGTTGGATGGTTATAGTGGATATAACCATATTCTTGTCAAGGAGGAAGATTAGTTTGAGATAACATTCACTACCAAGTGGGGGACTTTTACCTATAATAAAATTCCATTCATGTTGTCCAATGCTGGATCAAAATTCCAAAGAGCCATGGATATGGATTTTCAAGGTCTTATAAATAGGTTTGTTCTTGTAGACTTGGATGACATTACTATATTTTCAAAGAATGCAAGTGAGCACATGTTTTATCTCAAGGAAGTGTTTGAGATATGTAGATAATTTATGGTGTATATTAATCCTAATAAATGTGTATTTTCATTACATGAAGGTAAGCTACTTGGAAATGTGGTTTATAAGAATGGTTTGAGCATTGATCTTGAGAGGATAGATTCTATTTTTGCATTTTTTTTACCTAAGCATAAGAAGGCATTACAAAGTTTTATTGGAAAATATATTTTATAAGGAGATACATATTTGATTTTTAAACTTTGGAAAAGATAATTACGACCATGCTTAAGAAAATTTAGAACTTCAGTTGGACCAATGAGGGCATGAGGAGTTTTGAAGAGATAAAAAAAGCAATAGCTAGTGCTCATACCCTCATTAACCATGATTTTCAAGGGATTTCATCTTGTATTTATATGTTCATGTGGACATAATTTTAGGTATACTCATGCAAAAAATCAACAAGCCTTGGATAATCTTATAACTTTATTTAGTCAAGGCTTGGAGTATTATGATAAAATTTATACCTATGTAGAGAAACATGTACTTTTAATAACCATATGTATTAAAAAATTTAGACACTTGCTATCTAGCAATAGGATCTATCTTATGGTTGTCCATCCTAGTATCAAGGAATTATTGTTGAACAAGGACATAAGTGAGAAGAGGTTAGGTTGGATAACAAGAGTGATGGAGTTTGATGTTGAGATAAAGGTGACTAAACTGATTAGAGACAAAGGGTTGTTTGAACACCTAGCCCAAGACTTGAAAGAGAATAAGGAGATAGTTCTAGTTCTCAATGATGAATAAATTATAGATAATTATACATCATCATTAAGCTAATTACAAGACATATTAAGGTACCTATAGGATGGTTTTTATCCTCCTAAATTAATTTCATCAAGGAAAATGTATTTTAGATCGCAGTTCATTCCTTTTCTCCTTATTGATAGAGTGATTTTCAATAAGGACAACAATTATATATTGTTACAGTTCATAGATCCAACCCAAGTAGAAATATTGCTCGAGTAATTCCATCATGGACAAGGTGGAGGCCACTTATCATCAAGGATAACATCCCTTAAGATCATGAAAGGTGGGTATTATTAGCCAAGCATTTTTAGAGATTTCCATGCTTGGGTGAGGAAATGAAAGAAATGTGCCATGTTTACAAGAAAAGAAAGACTTATTGCCTTACCTCTTTAGCATGTTTCAATGGATAATCCCTTTGTTTAGTTGGGTTTTGACTTAATTTGCCTTATTAATCCACCTTCAATCTTGGGTCATAAGTGGATCCTTACTACCACATATTACTTCACAAGATGGATGGAAGCAATGGCTATGAAGGAAGCAAATGAATCCAGTGTGTTATATTTTTATGAAGGTTTTATTTCAAGGTTTTACATTTCCTCCACCATCATTTCAAATAATGGCATGGAATTTATGGGATCTAGGATCAATCAATGGGCTATTCAACATGGTGTATACCTCAACACTTCATCAAATTATTACCCACAAGGTAATAGTCTTATTGAGTCCACAAATAAGGACCTATTGAATATTATAAGAATAAACATTTAATATAATAATAATACATGTCATTTGAAGCTTAATTTATCTCTATGGGATGATAGAATCACCTAAAAAAGGTCTATAGCCAATTCACCATACAAGTTGGTCTATAGAAGAGAGACAAGGTTGCTAATTTCACTTGAGCTTCATACTTTAGAACTAATGCATCAAATAGAGTTTTTGGAGAATTAGCAAATCTAAGTGAGGTATGCTAAGATTATGGATCTAGAATAAGTTAAAAATAAATCAATGTTGGTCATGGAAATGAATCAAGCACAAGTGAAGAGATCCTTTGATAGAGGGTCATCTTCAAGGTGTTTCAAAGAAGGAGACTTGGCTCTAAAGTGGGATAAGGATAGAGATAAAAAAATAAGGCACACAAAGTTTGAATCACTTTGGAATGGCCCATACACAATCTCCAAATACAAATCCCACAATGTTTTCTAACTTACTAAGATGGATGGTGAAGAGCTCCTAATCTTAGTCAATGGGATACATCTAAAACATTTTTACTAAGAGATAAGTTATTTTATACATAGTTTCTTTTTTTTCCTCCAAGTGATGTCCTAAAACATTAGTTTGCTTATGTTTTTATTTTAATAAGTTCTTAGCTAGCACATGTGTCTTCTTAGCTAGTTCCCCCCCTTATTTTGTGAGTCTTCCTTTCTTTGTTTATGGGAAAATAACTATCTTATTTTTTTATCAAGAGTTGAATTCATTGGTAAAAGTATATTTATGTTCATTTAAGAGTATAATAGATACCTCATGAGTCCAAAAATATGTCAATTTACTAGTTCATAAGCATAGCATGCATGCTTCCTAGTTAAATCACCAAAATGTTAATAGATTTGACCTCGTAGGATAAATTTTCACCCTTTTAATTTGAAACTTTGATTTTCATGATTGTTTACACTATTGTTCATTATTTTGGTCTCGTAATCACTTTTAATGGTCAATTAAAACCTTGATTAGCAGATTTTAAGGTATATTTGATAAGTTTAAGGTTGTGTTCATCATAGCTTTATGCTTTTTTAGTCTCACTTCTTGAACTATTTCAAGTTGAATTAGAAGGTTAAAATAGAATATAATGTCTTGATAGGTATTATGGAATGTGTTAAGGTCATGTAGTTCCTTATAAATGATTAAACATGTTGGTGATATTCTTTATTAACATCATAACCCATCTGTGTTGTATTTTGGACCTATTTGTATGGCTTTAGAGAAGGTTTTTAAAGGTAATGGTAGTAAAGAATTAAAATAATGATATAATATGTAATGATACATTTGTTCAGACATTTGGATGTCTTATGAACACTTTTTTAAGTATTTTCATTAGGTTCCTTAAGTAATTATAGCATTTTTAGTGCTAAATGAGTCTCTTTTGAGGATTTCATACAAGTTTTAGAAGACAGTTAACTTTAAAATACCTTTTTAACCTCATTTATCCCCATTAAGGTATAATTCATGGTTTGGAAGAGGTTTTAGGTGCTAAAATGAATAAAACCTTCTTTTCTCCCTTATCAACTTCTTTGGTAGCTCATTAAAGGTCAATGGTTTTTACTTGGTATGGATAAGAGAGAGAAGGTTAGGACAAAATATCTTAGGAAATGATAGGGAACATAATTACCTTCAATTTTTTGGCATTGGTTGTCAGATTCATGCCCCCATATTTATGAATAATCGCTAAGAGTATAAGGGGTCACTATGGCTTATTCATCTAGATAGGGTCTAGGTTTTCTTCTATTTATTCACTCCAAAACTCAATGGAGAAAAATGGTTATGGTGAGGTGATTTTAGGGTAAAATAATAATTATTCCATGTTTTATTTATTAGGTAACTCCTTCCAAGAAGGTTCTTATGGCAGAAAATTGATCTCTTTTGGTGTTCTTATGAATAGTCTACTTAAGAAAATAGGAGGCATGTTTTGGGTTATCAAGTGAATGTTTCCATATTTAAGGGTTTTAAAATTAATATATTAGTAATTATACACCTCTTAATTTAAAACACAAATTTCGTGTGCCTCCATCTTGAAAAGAGTATTCCTTGAGATGGTTTAAGCAAGCACATCATGGCAAGATGTAGTTGTGGTCAATGATCTTCTAATATGTAAGAGTATCTTAGTGAGATCAACATGATCTTAGAATATGATCAATGAAGAGATAATTTTTATTCATCTCAATTATTTAGTTCATATTATGTCTTAGATACCATGCTCTCTTAAGGCTAATGAGATCACTCATAGGCTTGATTACTTAGGATTTCTCCCATGGACTTTAATGGACAAGGTAGATGTCAATATGACAAAAGACATGAGCATAAGAGTCATGAGGTAAGTGAAAGAAATGTGGAAAAAAAATTAAGTACCTATAATCATTATCTATAGGTCTTAAAGTTTCTGATGACTCTTATGAGAGTAAAAGACCTAATTAAGCCTAATATGCCTAAATATCATAATTAGGCATATGTATCATGATCTAAAGAAGGCTTATGAATGTATGTGCATAATGAGAACATAAATTTATCCTCATTAGATCATCTAATAAGGTCAATTGAGCATCACATAGTGCAATAAATTTATAAATAATTTTTCATGGAGGTTTTAGTATTTGAGATGAAGATGATGTGAAAAGACACCTACAATAGTCATGGAGCTTGCAATAGAAGTCTGAAGAAACATTGTTCTATTATAAGAGTTTCAAACTAGTGTGTTAGAGAATGTAATGATGGCATGGAAACCTCATAGGATATAATGAATAAGTTCATAAGGATTCAAATGTGTTAGAATAATAGCACTACAATTTTCATACTTCAGAGAAATTAAGGCTTTTTAACATGTTTAAAGGTAATTGTAACAATCACTCTTTTGATCTCATGTTGAAATTAATTTCATGATTAAGTTCTTACTTTTTCCAACTTCCAATGTGATATTATATCAATAGCGGTATGAAGAATGCATTTTTCATTTGAACCTACCATGTATCTATCCTATATCTGTATAAAGGGCCAAATGACACCTACAAAAGACTTGAAGTGTGAAGTGAAGCTAGATAAAAAAAATAGCATGTTGAAATCATGGAAGTCTATGTAGAAACACTAGTACTGTTGCATTGAAAGAATAAACTAAGAAAAAAATTGTCATTTGAACCTACCATGCATCCTTTCTCTATCCATACAAAGGGAAAAAGGACACCTATAATAAACTTGAAGTGTTAATTGAATCTAGATAAAGAGAGTAGCATGTTACAATAATGGAAGTTTATTTGGAGACACTAGGACTCTTACATTAAAATAAGACATTAAGAGGACAAAGAGAGTGATTAAGCTAGTCTAATTAATAATTTTGACACTCAAGAAAATCAATTACACACCTAAATACCAACTAAAAGAGCAAAACCCAGTTTCAAGCATGAATGGAAGTTGTGATGGTACATGATTATATTGAAGGATAGATTTTGATAACCCTTTGATCATATATAATACCATGAATCAAATGAAGGTGTCATCCATGGTGTCATCATTGGATATATAAGCTCTCTAGAACCTAAATCTCACACATAGGCCTAAGTGTAAACATGTGAAGAAGTCACGACTCTCATGATTTGTGAGATGCAATATCATTAAAAGGGGATAGAGGTTCAAAGAAAAGTTAACTATGTCATAAATACTATGACAAATATTATTGAAGTAATCATTAACTTGTGGAATATCTTAAGAATATAAATTATAGTCAAATCACTAATTGACTCACATAAGCAAAACATTATATAAGAGGTCAGAAAAAGGATAATAGTCCTCTAGAGGACTAATTTGGATGTAAATGATCCTTCATGGAGTTAAAATACATTCAACATATCAATAAATTTATTTGAGAGGATTTTGAAAGTGGATTTTTAGGGGTTGGTAGGTTTCATAAATTAATATGACCTATATGAACTTGAGGTTATGCAATACCAATTGAAAATATTTTGCATAGAGACTAATATTCAGGACATCCAAATACACACATATTGACCAGTTACATAGAGAGAGCAAAATTCATCTTTAACTATGCATGGAAAATGTAATGTGTACATGATTGTAAGAGGATTTAATGTAAAAGGATAATTAATGAGTCTCAATTATGTATTAAAATCCCAATGGTCATAGTTGAATAGTTGAAGAAGATCAATTTTCAAATCTCCAATGTTTAAATTCTCATCCATCATCACCTAAAATCGTGTCTTCAATAGACATAAGATTGAAGGGGTATGTTTTGAAGATGAGAAGTCTTAGAAGATTTTTCAGAGAGTCAAAATTACACAAAAAAGTTCCCAATACTTGTCCAAAACCATTCAAGTACTAAAACATCTTGAAAAGAAGATAAAACACAAACTAACACCTATAGGCCTATGTAGGGAAGATGTGAAGGTTGCATGTGCTAGATAGGTTTGACATGAATTAAAGTTTAGAGTGAAGTCTTGAGGAGTTGTCAAGATTCATGGTGAATACAATTCAACGTCTCTATCCTTAGAGAAACTCAAAACTCAGTCAAGATACCCAATTACACCTTCAAGCCTAATAGGAATGATCAGGCATGTTTATGGAAGATTGACATTTTGTATAAATGGGAGATAGACCTGAAGAACATAAGTGTCATGAGAGGTTTATAGGGCATAGACAAATACTTTCAAAATTTTCAAACCCAATGTAATTGTGAGGAAATGAATCAAATAGGGCCTTTAGGGTCAATTTAGCTAGTTTGTTGTTAATCCCTCTTGACAAGTAATCCAAGTTGTAGAACATTTTTTAAGGCCATTACTCATTAAATATCATTAAGAGGCATGGTATAGGTTGTCTCAGACCTATTCAATTTCACTCCAACCAATGGTGAACATTGTGAAGGGTTTAAATCCTAAGAGCATCCTAACCGAGAAGTGAATTTGTAGAGCTCATAAGTTTTTGGACAATTTTCATGGTGATAGATGGGCATTGGAAGTGTTATAATGGAACCTTGTCCTTTATGAATAATTTTTAAGACCTCATATAGCTTTAAACCCTCCTAAACCTCTCATACTAACTCAATGGAGGAGATGTGATTCCTAATGCATTAAAATGAAATGTTATAAACTCCAAATAATTTTAGTGATATTCTTAACATTCCTTAGCACCCTTTTAGGCCCTTTTTTGGAATGTGTAAAGGTACATGTGTATATAATAGGCCTAAAAGCATAGTTGTAGTCTTGTTTTTGAGGGTGAAGAGTAAAGAGTGGCTTACAAATGAAGATCATAGGTATAGAAATAATTTATCAAGGTTATATAATAATATACACACCTATTCAGGTCTCATATAGAGGTATATGAACTAGCCAAGTCATCAAACTAGCCAAAAAGGAATAAATGCATCATTTTGTTAAGTAAGAAGCCCTATTACATAATTTTAAAACACTCTTTAATAACTTTATTAAGCATGTTGATGTTGACAATTTTGAACCCATAGGTCAAAATTGCTACCCTTGCCATTTGAAACTTTACAATGCCAGTTTGTATTCAAAGCTCAATAATTGGTCCTGAGAAATCCTTGAAAATCCATGGTTAATAAGCCTTGAGTTTGTCTATGTGATTTAGGGTGTTTTATTTCACTTGTCTTGTTCTTTGGAGGAAAGAATAGATGTTGATTAGAGCAGTTTAAGGCAACAAATTCTAAAGAGGACTTCGAGATTTACAAGAAGAAAGGTCCTTATCAAAAGGGCAAAGATCATTTCAAAGTTTTGGGAGGGTTTATTACCTTCAGAAAAGTCCTCTTCAAAAATTCTAAAGGCCTCTACCATTTTCTTGAAAGGTTCTATTTCATAAATCTTGAAGGAATTTTCAAGGGTGAGTGGACCATTCAAGTTTCTCGAAGGGCAAGTCAACTTTTTTGAGGGACCATTTTCAAATTTTCAAATGTATTTTTCTTTCAAAAGGGTCCTTTACAAGAAAGTTGAAGGGAAAGTGGACCATTACAATAAGTCCAAAGGGTTTTTTTGTAAGAGTTCATTTCAAAGTGCTGAAGGACCTTTACAATTTTTTTGAAGGGTTACTTTACCTTCATAATAGACCATTCAAAAATTTCTAAAGGGTAGAATCCCTTTGAAAAATGGATTTATGAAAAGTTGAAGGAATTCTTTTTGGCAAAAATCTTGAAGGGTATCTACCCTTTAGGAAAGTTTGAAACAAAATGTCAAAGGGTTCTTTGAAAATCTCAAAGGGAATTTTCAAGTTACCAAAGGGTGTTTTTGAAAAGGAGGACCATTGCAAAAAAGTTGAAGGGCTTGTCAATTTTTCCAAAGGGTGTGTCAAAAAGCCTAAGGGGTAGTTTTCATCAGTTGAGGGGTCCTTTATGAGAATTTTGAAGGGAACTTACATTTTCTCAAAGGACACTTGAAATTTTTTGAAAGGTGAGACAACTTTCGTGATGGTGCTCTTCAAAGTTTCGAAGAGTCATTGAAAGTTTTGAAGGGTCATTTTTATCAGCCAAAAGACCATTTACAAAGAAATCCAATGGGTGCCTTTCATTTCTTCTGAAGGGTATGTCCCCTTTAGGAAAGTTCAAGGAATGTAGTATTTTACAATTCTGAAGGAATTCCTTTAGACAAATTATTCGAAGGAATCCCTTCATGGGAAAGTGAAAAGATAAAAACTCTAAGACATTGAATTCCTTCAAACTTTTTGTTCAAAGGAAATAAACCAAAGGAAAAGGCCACAAAAATGAATGAAGGGAAAGAAAGGGAACAAATAGATAAATACATATTCAAAGATGAAAACCATAATAAAATGGCCTAAATCAATACATGCACAAGAACAAGAGATGAAGTCAACATGAAATTTCATGCAAGTGGAGGTTCATTTGGAGTTGGTTGGTTTAAGTTTCCATTGACTGTTTATTGTATTCATTTTTATCTCCTAGTCAATCTCATGTATCCAAAGGTCTAACTTAGCTTCAAGTGGAGTTCTTAGTTTAAGGTGTGGCATGGATTTCCATGAAATATTTTGACTTATCAAACTTGGATCCACCTTATCCCTTCAAATGCCAGCATGGCATTGATTTCATGCATGTGATCTTGTTTAGCTTGTTAAAGGATTTCAACATTCTAGCAGTTCAATAAAAATTCTAATTTCAGTTTTGGAATTGATTTCATGCAAATAAGATCCTTTCAAACATTACAATATCTCAAGAGGAGTTCCATATTTGGAGATTGGCATAACATCATGCATGTTGGAAGTTTTGACTCAAGCTTGGGCTCACCATCCATTTTCAATGCCAAAGAGCTTTCATGCAATTCATAAGATAAAAATAGATTTTATTTGAAGGTTGAAATAGCACAAGTTGGATTGAGTTGACCTCTTATTCTATTTTTAGCACCAATCTCTTGGTTGTTGTATACTTTTCTATATAAGTTGGCTTTTCAGCCTTCAATTATATCCCTCTTTTGGCAAGACAAAAAATTCTACCAAAGATTAAGTTGTAAAAATTTTCAAATTAATAAAATGAATATTTTTAATTTACAACTATTGGTATAGTGTATTTATTTCAGTTATTTACACGTGATAGAATTTTTCTTCATTAACAAGTATTGATTCTTACCTAGTTACTAGCTGATTAGATTATGTAGTTCATGTTATGTGTTTAATGTCTTTTAGCTGAAGTTACAATGGAAGTAAGTGGGTTTTTAGTGTCTTAAATTAGGCCTATTCCATCATTTACCTCAATATTTAATTAATAGATAAAACCTTTTCATGAAATACTTATGCATAGTGGCCAATTGGAGTTGAAGGTTCAGCTCTTTTCTTGTCTGGATTAGTGTTTTTTAGGAGCTCAAATTGAGTGGATCAAATCAGAATTTACATGTATCACCATAATTAGATAGTATTTTCATTCAATTTCCCTTTTCCATTTTCCTATGAAGTTTTTAGTGTAGAGTAGGATCCTTATTAATATACCAAAGGGAGCTATCCCTTAGAATCTAGAGATTCAATCCACTTAGTAGGTCACCCATAACCTAGGATTGTTTCCATGTTTTAGCAAACTATGAAGGCCTAAAAATACCTTCACAAGGGTTAGAGTATGATTGATAACAATTTTTGGCATGCTCATTGGGACCCATTGAATTTGGTCTTGATGAAATTGTAGTTGCAGTAGTGTTCTTCATGAAGTATTTGGTGATTCCAAGCTCAAGCGATTATTCTAATAGTCCAAACATGGTTTCCATGAAAGTCTATTTTTATTGCATTATCATGAATGAGTTTTGGTGGCTATGTATGAAGATAATTCCTATGTTATGTTTCCTTATCATCCCTATGATGAATCATACCAGCCTTATTATGATACCTATGAGCCTAATCAGCCTTATCATGAGTATTATCAAAGCTATGATGAGCCTTATCAAGTTTCTCATGATATTTATTATCAAGAGCATGATTCTTACCTTCCTTGTGAGCCATATCAATCTTAGGACCAGATTTAATCTTTCTCATGTGGCTATGATGTTTCATATGAATAATCTTGTCTTCAATAAAGAATGAATGAAATAGAGCTCAACATACTAGCATATGCAAGAAAAGTTTATTCAAACTCTCAGTATGAAGAAGTGAATGGTCTATTTCAAAATGTGTCCAATGATATAGAAGAGATAAATGGGCTATGTATTATTGTATTGGAAAATATGGAGGCTTGGGAGAGGCAAAAAATTGAGTTGAACCACTTATCTACAAAGGGTTCTTGTGTTCCTTATTCTCATGAAGTTATTAATCATGCCCAGTGTGTGCCAAGAGAACTTCCTAGATGTATTCAAGAGCCTATTCATGAGGCTAAGCCTTATTATAGTCCCCTTTCTTCACCACTCATCTCTAAGGCATGATTTTTCCTTAAGGGCAAAGAGGTTTCAAACTTTGACTAGGTAATGACCAAGTGGAAGGAACAAAATGTAGAGGTATTTAAGAGTTTCTCTTTCCCTCCTATTCATAAATTCGTAAATAATTCCATATTCTAAAATATGATCATGATCAACCTCCCATGCTTCATTATCCCTCTCAAACAAATTAATTTTATCACCCTCCCACCATCTCCCTTCTTTAAGAGGAGCCTGTTTCCTAGAAAATTGAAAAAGAGGTTGTAGATACAGGTCAAGTTTTTGCAAAGTGTGAAGAGGATGCTTTATGTATTTTTGAGGAAGACTTTCAAATTTTTTGGCTAAATATTTTGACGTCAACTAAATGATGACAAAATGGGTATATCAACCACAGCATAGGGAGATTTACACCATGAGAAGTGTGGGTTTACCAGATCTGGATGAGGTAAATCTCTCCTCTCATCAAGGGGAAGTTCCCTATTAATATTTATACGCTGGATAAGTAAGTATAATTACGCAAAAAATAACACATGGGGTGGCATAACAGCATCTACCTCTCTTTTTTTAGAGGTAATGTATAAAGAACAAAAGAAGGAAATCCTAGTCCTTAGCTAACAACATTCCTCTTCTTTTAGGAATGATATTCACCGCGAAGCAGAAAATTACCTGAAGTAACAAAGTTCACAAGAACACTCATGTAAGCACAAAGTCTTTCGTAGTCTCCTTCACCGATCTGGAACAAACGTAACCGTAGAATGAAATGAAGCACAAAGTCTCCACCTAAAACTACAAAAGATAACTGAATCTCAAAGATAAAAGTAGCTCAAAGTCTATCCTCTACCTTTTAGAAATGCTCTCAGATAATATTAACACACCCACTTTGCTTATTAAATTAGATAAATAAGAGATTATTAGGAAAGAGAACATAAGAAACTGTTTCCTAGACAACACAAATAACTTCAACACTAAGTCTGAAATAAATCTGCTTCTCATTCATTCAACAAAATATGATTTACAAGTTTGAGCACAAAGTCTCAAAAATTGCTTCAATTTCGGCAGAGTGTTTGCTCTTAATTTTCCAAGATCATTTACAAAAGAGGTCTCCACTATATATAGGGAAAAACTCTCAAAATTTAGAAAATAATAAAATACAATAATATCCTAGTCAAAGATGACTCATCTTTGACTTTGAGATATTTTTCCAAACTTTTTACATGTAATTACATATTACAAAATTGCATGCACTTTTTACAAAATAAAAGTGCATAAGGAAAGAAGAAGAGAGAAGGGGAAAAATTTTAGTTCTTGCTGCTAGATTTCTTCAGATGAGCATCGTACATAGCAATAGATGCCTAAATTCTTATGTTGTCTGGCACAACCGTGTTCTTGGAGATGACTCTGGCTCTGATTAAGGCATCCTTCAATGCTGTGATGGCCTTAACATGACCAGTTAACCTAGATTTTAGATTATCTAGAGTCAGCTGAGTATCCAGGATATTGTCCACCAAGGTCATTAAGAAGGCCTTTTCTTTAAAACCTCTCTAAATCATCCCTTTGAAACTCTGAATCATTTCTTCTATAGAGAGAAATTGATTATCCCTCGAAGTTAGGTTACAAGGTAGTTCTTCCAGTTTATTGAGCAAGCCCATGTCGCTCTTCTTGCTAGCATCTCTAGAAGCTTTGAGATCCTCAATTAAATCCTTGAGTACCTAGATCTTGAAGATCAGTGACTCCTTGTTCTCAACGTAAGAGTCTTTTCTGGAGATGACATCGATAGATATCAAGGTGCTCTTCTTCAGATCCTTCATCTCTCTCCATTTTCTAATATCTTTTTCTAAACTATCAACCTCCTGAGAGATAAGAGAGACCAGGTCATCTAATTCTACCCTCACCTTCCTCATCTTGCCTATCTTTTCTGCAACCTTTGATAGCAAGGAAACTCCCTGAGTATGCATTTTTTTAATGTAGTCCTCCAGGACTTTTCCCTTTAAGTAAGTCTTCTCTGCCTTTTGAATGACAGGGTCATCTACGGAGAAGGCCTCTAGATTTGCCACTTCAGGGGGAAGAGTGAACCTTCTTATTACTATCGTCAGTTGTTCTATCTTGGCCTTGTAATAATCCTTCATCTCCTTCTCTCAGTTGAATTTCTAGACCATAATGTCCATAGCAGACTGAAGGTCACTTTTCGCACCTTCGTGAGTAACTTTTCCAAGTTTAACACGAGAGATAGAATAGCTTCTCATTTCAAAACCCTCAAGGGTTGCGTCTTGTGGAGGCTTAGTTATTTCCAAAAAAATTGCCCTTTTTCCTCGACCAATTTTGAGAGGATTATTGGCCTCTTCAGAGCCTTAGCTTTCACTGACACTATTTTGCCAAAATCGAAGTCATCTAGAGAGATGGCTAACTTATTTATTTTGGGTGTGAATGCTGACATCTAAGGCGAGAGAGAAGTACCCACTATAGCCATATTTCCCTCAGTTGGTGTTATTGTGGTAGCTTCTACACTGCTAGTGGTGACAGTGGTCGCAATTGGGGTAACAGGTGAAACTGTACCAACTATTGATTATGGCTCTTGTGTAGAACTTTCCCCCAGATTGAAAGAGGGAGATGACAAACTTGAAATGGACCTAGAGGAGTGAGGGTACCTGCAGAAGTGCCTTGAGGATTACCAAATATAACCCTGGAAGGGGAGGTGGTTCTAAAAGAGGGAAAACTGATAGGAGAGAGAGGAGAAGGGGAAGCCACATGAGATTGAGGTGGAGAAGGAGAAATGCTCTTGAGCGGTTGTGCTTCTCCTTGTGAAGGCAGAGGTCTAGTGCTTGGTTGTCCTGACGACTGGTCATCTATTTTCCATTGGTTGGGCTACCTATGCCTAAGGGCTCTATTCTTCAATCTCTTTAGTTGCCGCTTCTAGCTCTTCAGTAGTCTTTGGCTTTTTGGAAACAAAGATGATTCTAGGATTGTGAGGCCTAGAAGAGGAAGGAACATCACCTTTGTTCTTGGTCCTATTCTTAGCCTTCTTCTTCATCTCTACTTGGTACTCAGCCTCTGATCCTGTGATAAATTCTTTTAGTTTGATCCCTCTAGTTGCTAACCAATCATTGGTGTTAGCCAATATTGGTTCGAATCTTTTTCTCATAAAAGTCAGTTCCTTCTCATACCACTAAGTTGGAAGAAGAGGGGAGCCAGCAACCTTTTCAGCCAGGTATCTGCTATTGATAATGTTTCCATCATCAATTAGATTGGAGGGAATCTCTACAAGACCCAGATATTCAATTTGCTCTAGGGTCAGCCTACAATAGTCCATCTTTCTGATTTCTTCGATTGTCCTCAAGTCTATCCAGATGTCCTCAATCATAGGCTCATAGAATTGAGTTTTCCACTTGATCTTATCCTTGACTCCCCTATAGTCAAATTTATGTCTTCTCTTGAATTGCTTCAGGGTGACCATCTGCATCTCTATTTCCATGACTTTGGCTTTGGTTGCTGTTGCAATAGAATACCTACCAATTTTGATTGGAAACCTAAAACCTGGCTTTTTTAGCTCCATTTGTCTAGTATGCATGACAACCAGTTGTTGGCAAAGTTCCATTAGAACCAACTTGTCAGAAGGGAACCTGGGGAGCATATAGGGGTAGCCTTGGAAAAAGCCCACCCAAAGATAGCAACAAGTGGGAAACTGAAGGAACATGCAGCCGTAGTCATTGATGACTGTCCAAGCCTCATTTGATACTCTCTTCTACTCAAGCTAAGGGTCAAAAAGGCATAAAAACATGGCAAAGAAAGCGTCATTCACCCTTTTGAAATTGTGGGTTTACCCTTGAAGTGTCATCTGGGGGTAATATGAGTAGACTGGGGTGGTCTTTCTATCTCCTTCAGTCATTAAACCTGAGAAGGTTCACATTGAAGCAGCTATGTACACAAGGTATGAGGTCATATAAAACTTAGAAGTCTACACCTTGGTTAGCTATTCCTAAAGGGAGTTGCTAATTTGTTCACCCCAAAAGATGACATGTTTGCCTTGGAGGATGATCTTGATAAATGGGTACATCCATTCATGGAACTGTGAGGAAGACGGGAGGCCTCTCACTCTGTTAAGAAGGGTGATCAAGTCACCGACTTCTTCAATGAAATCACTTTTAGGAAAGTTCCATGGCCATCTGGATAAATTGGACCTGAGTGCCTTCAGCCACTTATTGTTCATGACTTTCTTTGCCCTCTCAGGGTCTTTGTCGTATTCATTTTGGGCTTCCATGAAGTCAATCTTGGTTACTTCAGTAGCTAGAGAGCACTTGAAGACTTTATCTATGAATTCAAGATCCAGCCAAATTACCACATTACCGCTGGCATCTAAGACTGACCTTGTCTCTTTGTTGTAGAAGCAAGCACATTAGAGGATGAACTTGGTATGATGTGCTGCCACTGAGAAAGCGATAACCAGGTGGATGTTGCTTTCGATGATCCTCTTTATTTTGGTGCTTGGGTTTGTTGCCTTCATTCGAGCCACAAACTTGGCCATATCTACGTGGCCAATTTTAGTATCCCAGATGTCATCAACATTGGAGGTGACCGAAGTGAGCAGGAAGATGCCCTGGTATTTATACTTCATTGTCTTTGCTTTTTTGAGAGACGTCTCTGACATTGGAATTGGTCTTGATCTGACAGGTGTTGATGAGCAAGAGTTCTCTGAAAGTACTATAGTCATGACCATGAAATTAGGGGAGAGTGGATGAATTGGGGAAAATGTATTTTAAGTGATCTTGGTTAATGGAGGTCACTTAAAAAGGTTGGGTCAGAAAAAGGGGAAGAAAATGAGGAAGAAAGGGAAAGAAAGGGAAAGGATGAAAATCCTCTAGAGTTAGAAAAATATAGAAGAGGAATGTAAGGGTGGAAAAATTTGCCACCCCTGAAGGGGAAATGACAGAATGCAAGGGTGAAAAAATTTGCTGCCCATGCAGGATCGGCCTGCACAAGTGGTAAATTTCACTGCCCTTATAGGTTGGGGGAGAAAGGTAGGGGCAGTAAAAATTGCTGCCCCTGCACATGGGATACGTACCGGTAGGGGCAGAAAATTTTGCCACCCCTACACGTCTAGCATGGAGGGTGCATGGGCAGTGAAATTTACCGCCCGTGCACAGATGAGTCAACACAGGCAGTGAAATTTGCCACCCATGAAGGCAAATGGGGGTCGAGATGCACGGGCAGTAAAAATCACTGCCCCTATGGGCTTAGGTGAAACCACGAACAGAGGTGCGGGTGGTGAAATTCTCCACCTGTGATGTGTCTAAGAAGACCAAGGGCAACAAGGAGAGATGGTGATCTTAGCCATCTCAGCTGGTAGGAAAAATTGGAAAACTGCGGGCAGGGGTGTGGAAGAAAAGAAAAAAAAAACATAAAATAACTAAAAATGAAGGAAAGAAAGAGGAAAGAAAAGAAAAACAAATGTTAAAAACAAGACCTACTTGGAAAATCGCGTGTCCCATGAGATCAAATCTGCAATAATGCACTTCAAATCATTTGTTGGGTCATCCAAATGCTAAGGGTAGGAGGAGAGGAGGAAGAATGAGGAGAAATGAGCTCAAATTAGTTTATATGGGGTGAAAAATGCCCCCAACCACCTGCCGCGTGTGGCAATAAATGTTGTGCATGAAAACTGAGGCATGCTTGGGTGGCAAAATTCATCACCCTTGCATGTTTGGGTGAGTTCAGATGCAGGGGTGATAAAATTTACCACCCTTGTAGGTTAGGATGCAGGGGTGGCAAAATTTGCCACCCTTGTGAGAAAAATGCAGGGGCAGCAAAATTTGTTGCCCTTACATTGCAAGGGTTAAAATGCACTGGCGGTAAAATTTGTCACCCGTGCACAAAAACGAAAGAAAAGACCAACTCTAGAAGAGGTAGTCTAGGGAATGGGTTTTCTTGGTCATAATGAGATCATAACTACTTTCACGTTTCTAGGCAAAGATGAGAATGAATTAAAAACCCGTCTCAAAAAACAAACTTAGAGAGATGAAAGATGAAATGGACAAGTTTCATAGGGGGTTGTTCCCAAAAATGGGTTAAGCTGATTTTGGAAACAATAGCTATCTCCTATTGGGGAACTTTTGTTAATCAAATCGATTAACAGGAGTAGAAACCAGTCTCTAAGTGCCTTCATCCAAGCCATTGGGCTACGAAGTCAAGCCAAAAAGAAAAGAAAAATAGATAAAACATAAAAATTGTACATATATGCAAATGGACTTATCTAAACCTCAAGGATTGAACAGCATCAAATGATGCCCACTGTGAGGTAGTGTAAATGGCATTCCATCTTGGTACTCTAGCAAGAAACTAGCCTCACCACAGAGCTGTCGAATGGTGAACGGGCCTTTCCACAGGGAGTTGAATTTCCCATGCATCCCTTTTGGTTCTCACCTCTTGTCCCACAACAAGACTTGATTTCTGACTTGGAATTCATGAACTTTAGCTTTTTTATCAAAGATTACTTTCACTCAGTTCTGATGCTCCTTAATTTGATCCACTACCATGGCTCGATGTTCATTCAGCTCGTTCAGACACATGATTCTTTGGTCGATTGAGCTTTCGAAGGTTGAGTCTTCGATTGCTTTAGTTAACTTGATCACTGGTAGTTCAAGGGTGATGGGGATGTCCGCATTTAATCCATATAGAAGTTGGAAAGGTGACATACATATAGCCCTTTCAGGTGTTATCCTATCCACCCATAAAGCATCATACAATACTTTATGCCATGTTCTCTGATTGTCATCCAGCAACTTCCTTATAATAATGACTAGGTTCTTGTTACTCAATTCTACTTGGCCATTTCCTTGAGGGAAATAATCCAAAGTGTGGGATAAGGTAATCCCATAATAAAAACAAAATTGAGTAATTTCATATGATGAAAAATAGACCGCATTATTTGTTACAATCTTTAGTGGGACCCCAAACCTGGAGATGATATTTTCTTTGAGAAAATTTTACACCACTTCAGACGTAGCGTGCTTGGTTGGGATGGCCTCCACCCACTTAGTAAAATAATCTATTGCCATGAGGAAATAATCATGTCTTGCACTCGAAGATGGGTTGACTACACCAATGAAGTCAATGCCCCACTACTGAAATGGTTCTTCAATCACTACCGGCTTGAGAGGAAAAGCAGGTATCTTAGGCTTTCCAATGAATTGTTGACACAATTCACACCTATGCACCCATTTGTAGGCATCTTGGAATAGTATCGGCAATAATACCTAGCTCATAGAATTTTTTGCACTGTCACTGGTGCAAAAAAATGCCCTTCATAGGCCAGATTGTGGAAAGACTTTAAGAGTTTTTCTTGTTGCACCTTATCAACACAACAAAGAAATGCCCCATCCAGGTTTCTCTTGTAAATACCATTGTCCCATAGGACATAACTAACTACTTTTAATTTAACATTTCATTTCTCTTTAAAAGAAAGATGAGAGGGACACTCACCATATGTTAGAAAATGAGCAATATTAGAATACCACTCATCAGTAGTTACAACAAAGAGGACCATAGGCATGCCTTCAATCTCTACTTCTTCACTTTCTACTTCACCTAGAATGTTGTTGGTGATCAACTAGCAAAGGCCCCTTCCTCGCATGAGCTTGGTAGGTTTGATGTCCAGATCAAACTCCTGAGTCTTGGTGATCCAGTTACCTCTCTTCGTACTGAACTCTTCCTGAGTCAAAATGAATTTTATTATTGTGTCTGGTACAAGAACTTCAGTGTGAGAATTCAAGATATAAAACCTGAAATGCTTGACCGCTTTGACCACTGCGTATGCATGCTTCTCCATAAGGGAATATTTTAGCTCATGATCCTTAAGTGGACAACTCATAAAAGAGATAGGATATTCTACACCTTCTGGATTTTGTTGGACTAAAATGGCTGATAGTGTATGCTCGAAAGCATAACTGTATATTTTGAAACTTTTAGTATAATCTACACAAACCAAGAATGGTGTGCAAGCGATTGCTTCCTTAATTTCTTTGAATGCTGATTTGCCCTCAGCAGTCCACCTAAATGTAGCATTGTCTTTCATCATGTTGACAATGTGATGGGTTTTCTCAGCAAACTCGAGAATGAACCTTCGAAGAAAGTTCACCTTTTCAAAGAAAGAGTGAACTGCAGTCTTGTTGGTAGGCAGAGTAAGTTCCTGGATGGACTTGACTCTCTTTGAATCAATTTTAATACCTTCACGAGACATGATGTGTCTGAGAAGTTTCCCCTCAGTAAATTTGAAGACATATTTCTTTGGGTTTAAAGAAATACCATTCTGACGACAGCGTTTTAGTATCCTTTGCAAATGGTGAACATGCTCAAAATGATGTTTTAAAAACACTGTCAGATCATCCAGGTATACTACAATGAATTTTCCCATCTCATCTTTGAAAGCGAGATCCATTTCCCTTTGAAATGTGGTGCCTACATTTATCAGACCAAAAATCATTCTTCGATAAGTGAATGTGCCCCAAGGTGTGGTGAATGCTATCTTATGTTGATCCACTTCTCTAACTTCGACCTGATTGTACCTCAAAAAATCATCCAACATTGATAACATTTCTGAACCTGTTACCATCTACAAAACTTGATCCATGATAGGAAGAGGGTAGTTATCTTTTAAAGATAACTGGTTTAAGTTTCTAAAATCCACACAGATTTGAATTTCACCATTCTTCTTCCTGACATGCACTATATTGGCAATCCATGTTGAGTGATGGATTGGAAAAATTATTTAGGCATCAAGCATCTTTTATATCTCAGCTAAAATAGTACCTGAGATTTTTGGATTATATTGCCTGGACTTTTGCTTGTAAGGTACAGAGTTTGCCTTCAGAGGAATGTCGTGGCAAATGTCATTTGGCCTGAGGGATTTCAGATCATCGTAGGAATAGGCCAATACATCCATATATTGGTGAAGTAAACTAGTAAGCTTAAATCTTTCCTTGGGAGTGCAGCATTTCCTAATATTTACCATCTTAAGATCGCGCTTGGTTCCCAAGTTTACCTGATCAAAATCTTGAGAGGAGTTTGAATCTATTCATTGTTGTTTAATAAACCTATCATAGTTATCAAACAACTTCTCTAGGGAAACCAGGCCTTTGGCAATTTTATTCCCCTTAAGCTGTAGTAAATCCTCACCTGTATTCGTATTTGACTCAAGAGTTGCTTCACATCCACAGATTTTACTACCTTCAAAACGTAGTTGTTCAAAACTATCATTTGTTCCAAGAAGGTGATGATTTGATCATCATTGTTAAATACCTGCCAATGGCTAGCATTATCAGGTACACTTGGCCAAAAGACTAGTTCAATAGTGTACTTATCTCCCTTAAAGTCTGGGTGAGGGACTAAGAGAGTAGTAGAGACAGCCAATGCATTCGCCTGGTCATTAAATTCCCTGGGAACGACAGAGATATTGAAAGCATCAAAATTTTCAATTTGATCCCAGACAAGATTGTGATAATGGTGCAACCTTTCATTTTTTGTCTGATAGAGGTTCCTTACCTGGCAGACTATCAATTCAATGTCCCCTTTAGCATGGAGTAGCCTAATGCCCTTTTCTCTAGTAGCCTATAGTCTGAGCAATAGGAATTTATACTCAGTTGTGTTGTTGGTATTGTTGAACTACAATTTGTAGGACAAAGGAATAATGTCTCCCTGAGGAGATACCAACACAACCCCAGCTCCTGAACTAGTAGAAGAGTAGATGCCATCAAATTCTAAGGTCCATACCTCATTAGACGCTGCTTTTCCTTTGAAAACTCCTTTGTTTGGGGGAAGAGGTTCTTTCATGTGTTCATTTTGATTTGTCAATTTTCCTGCTATGTCAGTTGAACACAATCTCAAATTATCACTCACAAGAGTTTCATCAGATGCCCCATGGAACTCGTCCGTAGACAGGAAGTAGTTGCCCATGCCTGAGGACTCAAATAAAATTTGAGCTTCTGGTGCTGACGATTGGGTAACTACATACCTTGCCTCTTTTTTAGGAAGTAACTTCTTCATGACACCTTGAATTGGAATTCTTGCTTCAAACAAGTCCATACTTAGCTCACCTCTAATGTCTTTACAGAAATTCCACCCGAGTAAGATGCTGTAAGACGCTGAAACATCGGCCACTAAAATTGTCATTTTTATCCACTTTTCTGGAAAATATATGAAAGCATATTGAGCATCCTTTATCTAATCAAGGAGAGAAACTTGCTTATTTTCCATATAAAAACACCTCCCAAAAGTTTTGGTCAGAGTTAGGCCAAGAGAATCTACCACCTTCGCAAGCATGACATTATCTGAGGCTCCAGAGTCTATAATACAATTACTCAGTTTATAACCATTTATTAGTAGGGAAACATAGAAAGGTTCTATTTTTCTAGAAACAATAGGGGGAGTCACAAAAAGATTGTTTTGGGCTAGTTTATCTTTAGGAGGATCATGAACGGCCTTCAAAGAATCTTGTCTTATGGGGACGGCTTTGTTTTTTACATATTCTGCTAACCTATCAAATTGTTCTAGGTTAGCCCTCAAATATTCAACCTCTGTCATTTGAATTTTAGTCTTTCTAGCATGATCAATTATATCAAATAATTGAAAAGAACTTGAAACAAAGTAAGAGAGTCCATCATCATGGGTTTTAGTAGGTACGGCACTAGTCTGAGCAACGGAAGTGGAAGGTATGGCATGGTTGGAGGTACTTACTTTTTTATGAATTACCTGATCTTTTGATTGTGGAGGCAATGGAGTCCCTTGTTTAGCGATGAAAATTTCTATTCAGGGTTCTTCCTCTGCCTTTCCTTTGTCAGTCTGTGAAGCCAACTGATTTTGAGATCTAGTGAAAATAGCGTAGGATCCATCCAAACCCTCCCCTTTACTTCCAGCTTCATCCTAGTAATCTAGGAAACCGATATTAGAGTCACCAGCTAATTCTTCTTCCTACTCATTAAAGAGATTATCATATTCTTGTTGGTCTAACTGAGATTGGAAGGAATAGTCCTGTTTAGCCTCTAAGTAACCGACTGTTGAATTGGCAGGTGCTACTTCAATGGCCAATTTCCCTGGAGGGGGAGGTAGGCAATTTGGTTGCCCTTGGTTCTAGGTAGCATTACCCTGATACTGCTAATTCTAGAACATTCTCTTGGGAATATCCTAATAGGTAGGGGCAGACGTACCTTGGGCTATTTTCTTCTTCAAAGTTATTAGTTCATTTGTCAATTTCTACACCATAGGATCTGTAGTGCCTGAAAAAGAACTTTTAGCAAATGAAGAGAATTTATTTTTACTAAGATCTTTTTTAATCTTACCCACCAGAATAAGATCATATTTGATCTTAGTAGCCAATTTTTGAGCCAATGCTAAATTCATAGGGCCAACTCATCTCAAAAGGAAACTTACTTCAAGAAGCTGTGAGTTGATAAAAAAGCACTTGAGATTTTTCGGTATGGGCTGAGCAACAATTGGGATCCAGTTTCTCAACTTATTGAATTTAGCTATGAAATCCCTCATGGGTTCCTGGGATTATTTTTTTATCTATGTTAGCTGAGCTAACAAAGTGTGTGCATCTTCAACAGGGTTAAACCTAGCTTCAAATTTGGATTTGAGTGTATCCCAGTCAGTTACTAACCTAGCCTGCAGGTGGTAGAACCAATCTACAGCAACACCTTGCAAAGTTTCTACAAAAAGTCTAACTACTACATCCTCAAATTCCACACTGATTATGCCACATGCTATGGAGAAAGTGACAATATGCTCGTCAAGATGAACCTTTTCATCACCAAAAAACTTAGGAAATTTTTTTCTAGAACTATGAGGTAGTTCATGCAAAGGTGCAGTTAAATTAAGAGGACCAAAGGAATTGCCCCATAGACCTTGAGCCATTATGATAGGATGATTAAATGGTGGGATAACAAACCTTGGTGGGGTATTTATAGGTAGGGCACGATTAACAATAGAAAAAGAAGCTCTGTCTTGCATCGATGACCTGATAAGGTTAGGAGGAAAACTCCTAGACTGTTGGAGGAAAGGTGACGAAGGAAAGAGATCAAAGTTGCTCTATTGTGCCAACTCAATCATAGGGTCAAAAACACCCTTGGCTCTCTGGCTTCTGGTGTAGCATGGGATTTCCAGATTTCAAATGAAAAAGGGACTGAAACTGCTTTAAGATAAAGCTTGAGGCTTCAAAATGCACGTTCGTGTCCCCAGTAGAGTCCCCAAAAAATTGTTGGGAGAATATTTTGTCGTCAACAAACTGATGACAAAATGGGTATATCAACCACAGCATAGGAAGATTTACACCGTGAGAAATGTGGGTTTACCAGATCTAGATGAGGTAAATCTCTCCTCTCATTAAGGGGAGGTTCCCTATTAATATTTATACATTGGATAAGTAAGTATAATTAAGCAGAAAATAACACATGGGGTGGCATAACAGCATCTACCTCTCTTTTTTTAGAGGTAATGTATAAAGAACAAAAGAGGGAAATCTTGGTCCTTAGCTAACAACATTCCTCTTCTTTCAGGAATGATATTCACCGCAAAGCAAAAAATTACCTGAAGTAACAAAGTTCACAAGAACACTCACGTAAGCACAAAGTCTTCTGTAGTCTCCTTCACTGATTTGGAACAAACGTAACCATAGAATGAAATGAAGCACAAAGTCTCCACCTGAAACTACAAAAGATAACTAAATATCAAAGATAAAAGTAGCTCAAAGTCTATCCTCTACCTTTTAGAAGCACTCTCAGATAATATTAACACACCCACTTTGCTTATTAAATCAGATAAACAAGAGACTATCAGGAAAGAGAACATAAGAAACTATTTTCTAGATAACACAGATAACTTCAACACTAAGTCTGAAATAAACCTGCTTCTCATTCATTCAACAAAATATGATTTACAAGTTTGAGCACAAAGTCTCAAAAATTGCTTCAATTTCGGCAGAGTGTTTGCTCTTAATTTTCCAAGATCATTTACAAAAGAGGTCTCCACTATATATAAAAAGAAACTCTCAAAATTCAAAAAATAATAAAATACAAAAATATCCTAGTCAAAGATGACTCATCTTTGACTTTGAGATATTTTTCTAAACTTTTTACATGTAATTACATATTAAAAAATTGCATGCACTTTTTACAAAATAAAAGTGCATAAGGAAAGAAGAAGAGAGAAGAGGAAAAATTTTAGTTCTTTCTACCAAATTTCTTTAGATGAGCATCGTACATAGCAATGGATGCCTAAATTCCTATGTTGTTTGGCACAACCGTGTTCTTGGAGATGACTCTGGCTCTGATTAAGGTGTCCTTCAATGCTATGATGGCCTTAGCATGACCAATTAACTTGGATTTTAGATTATCCAGAGTCAACTGAGTATCCAGGATATTTTCCACCGAGGTCATTGAGAAGGCTTTTTCTTCAAAATCTCTCTGAATCATCCCTTTGAAACTCTGAATCATTTCTTTTGTAGAGAGAAATTGATTATCCCTCAAAGTTAGGTTGCAGGGCAGTTCTTCCAATTTATTAAGCAGGCCCATGTCGCTCTTCTCGCTAGCATCTCTGGAAGCTTTGAGATCCTCAATTAAATCCTTGAGTACCTGGATCCTAAAGATCAGTGACTCCTTGATCTCAACGTAAGAGTCTTTGCTGGAGATGACACTGATAGATATCAAGGTGCTCTTCTTCAGATCCTTCATCTCTCTCCATTTGCTAAGATCTTTTTATAAACTATCAACCTCCTGAGAAATAAGAGAGACCAGGTCATCTAATTTTGCCCTCACCTTCCCCATCTTGCCTATCTTTTCTATAACCTCTGATAGCAAGGAAACTCACTGAGTATGCATTTTTTCAACGTAGTCCTCCAGGACTTTTCCCTTTAATTAAGTCTTCTCTGCCTTTTGAATGATAGGGTCATCTACGGAGAAGGCCTCTGGAGTTTCCACTTTAGGGGGAAGAGTGAACCTTCTTATTATTGTCGTTCACTGTTCTATCTTGGCCTTGTAATAATCTTTCATCTCCTTCTCTCAGTCAAATTTTTGGACCATGATGTCCATAGCAGACTGAAGGTTGTTTTTCACACCTTCGTGAGTAACTTTGCCAAGTTCAACATGAGAGATGGAATAGCTTCTCATTTCAAAACCCTCAAGGATTGCATCCTGTAGAGGCTTAGCTATTTCCAAAAAAAATTTCCCTTTTTCCTCAACCAATTTTGAGAGGATTCTTAGCCTCTTCGGAGCCTTAACTTTCACCGGCACTATTTTTCCAAAATCAAAGTCATCTAGAGAGATGGCTAACTTCATTATTTTAGGTGTGAATGCTAACATCCAAGGCAAGAGAGAAGTACCTACTGTAGCCATAGTTCCCTCAGCTGGTGTTACTACGGTAGCTTCTACACTACTAGTGGTGATAGTAGTCACAATTGGGGTAACAGGCGAAACTGTACCAACTATTGATTTTGGCTCTTGTGTAAAACTTTCCCCCATATTGAAAGAGGGAGATGACAAACTTAGAATGGACCTAGAGGAGTGAGGAGTACCTGTAGAAGTGCCTTGAGGATTGCCAAATATAACCCTTAAAGGGGAGGCGGCTCCAGAAGAGGAAACACTGATAGGAGAGAGAGGAGAAGGGGAAGCCACAGGAGATTGAGGTGGAGAAGGAGAAATGCTCTTGAGCAGTTGTGCTTCTCTTTGTGAAGGTAAAGGTCTAGTGCTTGGCTATCCTGACAGCCAGTCATCTATTTCCATTGGTTGGGCTACCTATGCCTGAGGGCTCTATTCTTCAATCTCTTTAGCTACCGCTTCTGGATCTTCAGTAGTCTTTGGCTTTTTGGAAATAAAGATGATTCTAGGCTTGTGAGGCCTAGAAGGGGAAGGAACATCACCTTTGTTCTTGGTCCTGTTCTTAGCCTTCTTCTTCATCTCTGCTTGGTACTCAACCTCTGATCCTGTGATAAATTCTTTCAGTTTGATCCCTCTAGCTACTAACCAATCATTGGTGTTAGCCAATATTGGTTTGAATCTTTTTCTCAGAGAAGTCAGTTCCTTCTGAGACCACTGAGTTGGAGGAAGAGGGGAGCCAGCAACCTTTTCAACTAGGTATCTACTATTGATAATGTTCCCATCATCGGCTAAATTGGAAGGAATCTTTGCAAGCCCCAGATATTCAATTTGCTCTAGGGTCAGCTTGCAATAGTCCATCTTTCTGATTTCTTTAGCCATCCTTAAGTCTATCCATATGTCCTTAATCATAGGCTCATGGAATTGAGTTTTCTACCTAATCTTATCTTGGACTCCCTTGTAGTCAAATTTGTCTCCTCTCTTGAACTGCTTCAGGGTGACCATCTGCATCTCTGTTTCCATGACTTTGGCTTTGGCTACTATTGCAATAGAATACCTACCAATTTTGATTGGAAACCTAAAACCTAGATTTTTTAGCTCCATTTTTCTAGTATGCATGATAACCAGTTATTGGCAAAGTTCCATTAGAACCAACTTGTTAGAAGGGAACCTGGGGAGCATATAGGGGTAGCCTTGGAAAAATCCCACTCGAAAATAGTAGAAGGTGGGAAACTGAAGGAACATGCAGCCGTAGTCATTGATGATTGTCCAAGCCTCGTCTGATACTCTCTTTTGCTCAAGCTGAGGGTTGAAAAGGCATAAAAACATGGCAAGAAAGCGTCATTCACCCTTTTGAAATGGTGGGTTGACCCTTAAAGCATCAGCTGGGGGTAATATGAGTAGACCGGGGTGGTCTTTCTATCTCCTTCAGTCATTAAACCTGGGAAGGTTCACATTGAAGTAGCTATGTACACAAGGTATGAGATCATATAAAACTTAGAAGAAGTCTGCACCTTGGTTCACTATTCGTGAAGGGTGTTGTTGATTTGTTCACCCCAAAAGATGACTTGCTTGCCTTGGAGGATGATCTTGATGAATGGGTGCATCCACTCATGGAACTGTGAGGAAGACGGGAGGCCTCTCACTCTACTAAGAAGGGTGATCAAGTCACCAACTTCTTCAATGAAATCACTTCTAGGAAAGTTCCGCGGCCATCTGGATAAACTAGACCTGGGTGCCTTCAGCCACCTATTGTTCATGACTTTCTTTGCCATCTCAGGGTCTTTGTCGCATTCTTTCTAGGCTTCCACAAATTTAATCTTGGTTACTTCAGTAGCTAGAGGTCACTTGAAGACTTTATCTATGAATTTGAGATCTAGTTGAATTACCACATTATCGCTGGCATCTGAGACTGACCTTGTCTCTTTGTTGTAAAAGCGAGCACATTGGAGGATGAACTTGGTATGATGTGCTGCCACTGGAAAAGTGGCAACCAAGTGGATGTTGCTTTCGATGATCCTCTTTATTTTGGTGCTTGGGTTTGTCACCTTCATTTGAGCCATGAACTCAGCCATATCTACATGGCCAATTTTAGTATCCCAGATGTCGTTGACATTGGAGGTGACTGAAGTGAGTAGGAAGATGCCCTGGTATTTGTACTTCATCATCTTTGCATTTTTGGGAGACGTCTCCGACATTGGAATTGGTCTTTATCTGATAGGTTTTGATGAGCAAGAGTTCTCTAAAAGTACTGCAGTCATGACCAAAAAATTAGGGGAGAGTGGATGAATTGGGGAAAATGCATTTTAAGTGATCTTGGTCAATGGAGGTTACTTAAAAAGGCCAGGTCAGAAAAAGAGGTAGAAAATGAGGAAGAAAGGGAAAGGACAAAAATCCTCCAAAGTTAGAAAAATTTGGAGGAATGCAAGGGTGGAAAAATTTGCCGCCCTTGCAGGGGAAATGACAGAATGCAAGGTTGGCAAAATTTTCTGCCCATGCAGGATCAGCCTGCACAGGCAGCAAATTTTTCTGCCCTTGCAGGTCAAGGGAAAAAGGCAGGTGTGGTAAAAATCGCTGCCCCTGCACATGGGATATGCATCGATAGGAGTGGTGAATTTTGCCACCCCTACACGTCTAGCATGGAGGGCGCATGGGTGGTGAAATTTGCTACCCACGAAGGCAAACAGGGGCTAAGATGCATGGGTGGCAAAAATTGCCGCCCCTGTGGGCTTAGATGAAACTGCGGACAGAGGTGTCGGTGGTGAAATTTTCTGCCTGTGATGGGTCTAAGAAGACCGAGGGCAATGGGGAGAGATGGTGATCTTAGCCATCTCAACCGGTAGGAAAAATTGGAAAACCACGAGCAGGGGTGTGGAAGAAAAGAAAAAAGAA
Organism: Torreya grandis; assembly: GCA_037957365.1. Lineage (NCBI taxonomy): Eukaryota > Viridiplantae > Streptophyta > Pinopsida > Cupressales > Taxaceae > Torreya > Torreya grandis. Next base: position 275,265 of record JARHVA010003707.1, read on the forward strand.
AAACACAAAACAACTAAAAATGAAGGAAAGAAAGAGGAAAGAAAAGAAAAATAAATGCTAAAAACAATACCTACTTGGAAAATTGCACGTGCCACGAGATCAAATCTACAACAACGCACTTTAAAACATCTGTTGGGTTATCCAGATGCTAAAGGCATGAGGAGAGGAGGAAGAATGAGGCATGCTTGGGCGGCAAAATTCACCGCCCTTGCATGTTTGGGTGAGTTCAGATGTAGGGGTGGAAGAATTTGCCACCCTTGCAAGAAAAATGCAGGGGCGGCAAAATTTTCTGCCCTTACATTGCAAGGGTTAAAATGCACTAGCGGCAAAATTTGCCGCCTGTGCATGGAAACAGAAGAAAAGACCAACTCTAGAAGAGGCAGTCTGGGGAAGGGGTTTTCTTGGTTGTAACGAGATCGTAACTAATTTCACGTTTCTAGGCCAAGATGAGAATGAATTAAAAACATGTCTCAAAAAATAAACTTAGAGATATGAAATATGAAACAGACAAGTTTCGTAGGGGGTTGTTCCCAAAAATGGGTTAAGCTAATTTTGGAAACAACAAAATTGATACTTCACTTAAGGTTGTTGCTAAGAATCTAATTATAGTTAAGAATGAGAAGGCTGATCTTGATGTGGAGGAAATCCAAGAGGAGTTGGTGCTAATTGAAGTCATAAATGAGTTACAAGTGTCTCCTATTGAGAAGGATCCAGATAAATTTCAATTTGATCCTACTCAAATTGATCAAAATAAGGAACAAAAGGATGATTGGTAGCTTTACCTTAAATCTATGCAAGAGATTGAAGAACCTTTTATGGACATGTTGTATATTAAAGAGCATGTTTATGAGACATCTGATCAAGAATCACCTATCCAAGATCATAATACAAATTGGTTTGCCTGTTTAAAGCTCCTTGAAGATCTAGATGAACTTGCAGCAGTTGATAATAAGGATGTGGTCACTCTAGAACAATGTATAGATGAGATATCACTTGACAAGGTGGTAGATGACAAGTAGTATGAAAAAGATCAATAATTACTTGATTTTATCTTTTTTTGTGATTGGTTTGCTATTGACGAGTCATTTGAGAAGATGTTAATATAGTTGGTAGATGAGAAAAATGCATTATCAAAGGTTATGAATAATAAACATCCTACCTTGAAACTTATACCATCTCTTAGAGTGACTGAGTTTATGAATTTCCCTTTTGATCCAGGTGGATCATGCTTTTTCATGGTTATCTAGGTTCCTTTTTAGTTTTTTTTCCTCCAAGTGTTGTTCAAGCACATTAGTTTAGCCTATTTTGTCCCAAATAAGTGTCTTGTTTGCATAGTTACTTTGTTTAATTAGTTTTCCTATTTTTGTGTGTTTCCCTTCTTATTTTGAAGGATGAAGGTTATCTCATATTAGGTCAAAAGAGATTTGTATTCATGGACCAAATTATTTTATGAGTTTGATATCATGTTTATGGTTTGAGTTCTTAAGCATAGCAGGCATGCTTCCTAGCTGAGTCACCAAAATGTTGACAATTTTAACCCCACAAGTCAAAATTGCCACCCTTGCCATTTGAAACTTTGCAATGCTATTTTGTCTTCGTAACTCAATAATTGGTCCTAATAAATCCTTGAAAATCCATGGTTAATAATCCTTGAGGTTGTTTAGGTGATTTAAGGGGTTTTCTTTTACTTGTCTTGTTCTTTGTAGGAAATAACCTATGATGATTAGAGCAGTTGAAAGGAGTAAATTCTAAAGAGGACTTCAATATTTACAAGAAGAAAGGTTATTCTCAAAAGGTTAAAGATTATTTCAATGTTTTTAGAGGGTTTATTACCTTTGAAAAAGTCCTTTTCAAAAAATTTAAAGGCCTCTACCATTTTTCTAAAATATTCTATTTCATAAATCCTGAAGGACTTTTCAAGGGCAAGTGGATCATTTCAAGTTTCCTGAAGGGCAAGTCAAATTTTTTGAAGGACCATTTGAAAAATTCTAAAGTTCTTTTTATTTTATAAGGGTCCTTTATAATAAATCTAAAGGGTAAGTGGATCGTTACAATAAGTCTGAAGAGTTCTTTTAGAAGAGTTCATTTCAAAGTGTTAAAGGACCTTTACAATTTTTTTGAAGGGTTACTTTACCTTTGAAAAAGACCATTCAAAAAATTTTGAAGGGTAGAATACCTTCGAAAAAGGATCAATTACAAAAAGTCTGAAGGGTTATTATCCCTTCAAAAAAGGACTTTATGAAAATCCAGAGGATTTCCTTTAAGAAAAAATCTTGAAGGGTATCTGCCCTTTGAGAAAGTTCAAAACAAAACACTGAAGGGTTCTTTGAAAATATTGAAGTGAATTTTCAATTTTCCAAAGGGTGTTTTCAAAATGGAGGACCATTGCAAAAAAGCCAAAGGGCTTGTCAATTTTTTTAAGGGCATGTCAAAAAGCCTAAGGGGCAGTTTTCATCAGTTGAGGGGTATTTTACAAAAAATTTAAAGGGGAATTACATTTTCATGAAGGACACTTGTATTTTTTTGAAAGGTGAGACAAATTTCCTGAAGGTGCTCTTCAAATTTTTCAAGGGTCACTGTAATTTCTGAAGGGTCATTTTCATCAATCAAAAGACTATTTGCAAAAAAATCTAAGGGGTGCCTTTCATTTCTTCTAAAGGGTATGTCCCCTTTGGGAAAATTCAAGGAAGTTGGTAGTTTACAAGTCTAAAGGAATTCCTTTGGAAAAATTATCTGAAAGGATCCCTTCATGGGAAAGTGGAAAGACAAAAACCCGAAGACATATAATTCTTTCAGGCTTTTTGTTCGAAGGAAATAAACCAAACAAAAAATCCACATAAATGAATAAAGGGAAAGAAAGGGAATAAATACACAAACAAATAGCTAAAGATGAAAACCATAAGCAAATGACTTGAAGCAATACATACACAAGAACAAGAGATGGAGTCAACATGGAATTTCATGTAAGTGGAGGTTCATTTGGAGTTAGTTGGTATAAGTTTTAGTTGACTATTTGTTGTATTCATGATTATCTCCTAGTCAATCCATGCATCCAAAGGTCTAGCTCAGCTTCAATTAGAGTTCTCAGTTTAAGGTGTGTCATGGCTTTCCATGTAAGAGTTTGACTTTTCAAACTTGGATCCACCTCATCCCTTCAAATGCCAACATGGCATTGATTTCATGCATGTGCTCTTGTTTAGCTTGTTGAAGGCTTTCAACATTCTAACAGTTTAATTAGAACTCTAAATTTAGTTTTAGCATTAATTTCATGTAAATAAGAGCCTTTCAAACATTCCATCAACTCAAGAGGAGTTACATTTTTGGAAATTGGCATAGCATCATGCATGTTAGAATTTTTGACTCAAGCTTGGGCTCACCATCCATTTTCAATGCCAAAGAGCTTTCATGCAAGGCATAAGAAAAAAATAGATTTTATTTAAAGGTTGAAATAACACAAGTTGGATTGATTTGACCTCTTCTTCTATTTTTAGTGCCAATCTCTTGGTTGTTGTATAATTTTCTATATAAGTTGGCTTTTTAGCCTTGAATTGTATCCCTCTTTTGGAAAGATAAATAATTTTGCCAAAGATTGAGTTGTAACCTTTTTCAAATTAATAGGACTATTTTTAATTTTCAAATATTGGTATAGTGTATTTATGTCAATGATTTGTACATGTGATAGAAATTTTCTTCCTTGACAAGTCCTGATTTTTACCTAGTTACTAGTTGATTAGATTATGTAGGTCATGTTTTGTGTTTGATGTCTTTTGGCTGAAGTTATAGTGGAAGCAATTGGGTTGTTAGTGCCTTAAATTAGGCCTATTCCATTATTTTCCTTAAGATTTAATTAATATATAAAAACTTTTCATGAAATACTTATGCATAATGGTCAATTGGAGTTGAAGGTTCATCCCTTTTCTTGTCTAGATCGGTGTTTTTTAAGATCTCAGATTGAGTGGATCAAATCAAAATTTAGGTGTATCACCATAATTAGATAAGATTTTCTTTCAAGTTTCCTTTTCCATTTTCCTAAGTATTTGTATCATTTATTAAGATCCTAATTGATACACCAAAGGGAGCTAGCCCTTAGAATCTAGAGATTCAATCCACTTAGTAGGTCACCCACTACCTAGGATAATTTCTATGTTTCAACAGACTGTGAAGGCGTAAAACTACCTTCACAAGGGTGTGAGTCTAATTGACAACATTTATTTTTACCAAGGTGTTTTAGACCTCAATATAACATTATCAAGTAGTGAAACTTGGAATTTCTTATCAAAACACTTCAATCACCTCTCAAGCCTATTCAAGCACCTAGGCTTGCCAATAGCCATTTCTTGGTTTTCCCACCTATACAAGGCCTTAAAACTTGAAATTTGACGTGTATAATGGTATTAGGCTAGGTAAAGTGAATAAATTTTTTTTTTTATGTTTCACATGTGTGGGATACCTCTATATCAAGATCTCTATCTTTTAGGCCTAGAGAGCTAATGGAGACCTAATTAGAGAGAGAAAATGGGCTAATAAGTGTACTTAAACTTAGATTTGGGTCAAAAAATTTTACATGGAGCTATAAATGGATACTCAATCCTTAAATATGTTCTCATTTTTCCATTATACTTCTTACATTCTTCTAAAAATGAGGTTTAATTATTTGGAGGGCTATAAGGAATTGGGAGAAAATGTAAGGTTTCAATACAAAATCATGTCTTTTGGAGTGTTTAATGGCTTTAAGTTAATTTTTTTAGGTATGATATGATAGATATATTCCATCCATGGATGAAAGTTTTTTTATTTAGTGAAAAATCAAATTTTCACTTTCTACACCATATTGGAGAGGGAGGATTTCAAGTGGTCAAATCACTAAAGCATTACATAAGGATCTTAACAAGATTTTTCAAAGTAACCACTTATATTATACACCACATAGGAAGAATTAAAAATTAATGGGTTAGTTTGAAAGAGGTATAAAAGGTCTCTAGTAGTCTTAACAAGACCTTCTTTCCCTCTTATGCCAAACAAGGTTGGAAAGGTCAAAGGTACTTCAAGATTTTCTAACAGCCCTAGCCAAGTGGAGAGACATCATAAATGAAAATATTTAAGGAGTAAAATGAGGATTTGATAAGACTTGAAGACATATTTTCAAGGGCATGACTTCTTCACCAGGGAATCCATGCAACCAAGAATATAAGGTATGTAAGTAAAGATTTGGAAATGATATGGGTCAAAGTCCAAAAATGAATGCTCAATCCTTATTAAAGTTTTATAGACAAATAATCCTTTACCCCTATGCCACTTTGAAGGAGGGAAGAATGTAAAATTGAGGAATTAGTATATAGGATTTGAAAAGGGTGATGACAAGTGAGTCATCCCTATTTTAGGGCTACCTTGTCTCCCATCTCCTATTATTTTCTATTTGAACTTTATTTTCTATCAATATAATATTACTTTTTTGATTTGGATATGCTAAAAGGATATCAAACTTTTATACTACACCTTTTAAAGAAATAATAATTTGTTTTCCTCCATTTTTAGGTTGTGTGAAGTGTATGTGTGATTTTCATTGATATAAAATTATGAATCGGTATCTCTCTATGTTAATGTCTAGTTTTAGTACCTTCTTACAACATATTTTAGTTTCTATATGTCATACTAAGTGTCTAAGCTCAACCTTGGTCTATGTTTGGATGTGAACTCAATAAATTTTCATTCCTCCCATGCTAAAAGTGAGTGTTGTTAAGGCCTTTGTGTGAAACACTATTGTAAAATCCATAGATATGAAGTGAAGAGAATGTGTGAATAATACTTTCCTTTATAATATTAACAATTACAAGTAAAAATGGTCATAAACATTAGTGAATCACTTTTCATTCAAGTTTTCATGTCAATTCCAGTGCAAACATTATCCCTTCACCATTTCCTTTAGTCATAAAGTAAATAGTTAGTATGATTAGGATCAAATTTGATGAGTGAATCAAGGGAGCCAACCCTCTATCTATATATTCTCTCCTTCTCAAATACACCCACACTTTATAAAGTTTCCATTGTTTTAGTAGTAGTGGGAAGTGTCACACATTATCACAAAGGTAGCACTCCTGATTGACAATGGGTGGAGGTTGATCATAAAACTAATATGGCTCACAAGGAAGGTAAGATTCATACTCTTGATAGTAAAGAGGGTTATAGTATTGATAAGGATGTTGAGGCATATAGTGAGGGTTATAGTGAGGCTGATAAGGATCATTATAAAATTGATATGAACCATCATACTACTCATAAGACTAATCATGGGACTGATAAGACTCATGATAAGGTTGATAAATATCATGACAAGGCTGATATATTTCATTATAAGTATGATAAGGAGGAATACCAAAAAAATTATCTTCATACATAGCCATCAAACTTCATCAAAATAGTAAATTGAAAACACAACTTACTTTAAACTAGTACCTAGGCTTCTAGAACCAACTGATTAATCTCCAAGTAACCATTGATATTTTGAATGCCTCCAAAGGATTATATAAATAAGGAAAACAGCAACAATCTTTCAACTAATTTGGACCTTGGTCCTATCAAGCATGACAGAAACTTATCAACTTAAACTTGTATCCTTGTGAAGGTTATTTAAGCCTTCATAGTTTGGAGTAATATGGAGACAAACCTAGGTTTTGAGTGTCCTAATAGGTGGATTTAAAATCTCCACTTGATGTATCAATTAGACTCTCTAAACTACACTACTAGCTTTTAAGGGAAAAGAGAGGAAGACAACATGAAATAAAATATATATAAGGAGGTGATACACCAAAATATCTCCTTCACATGTCTAATATGCACTAAGAAGCTAAATTATGACATGAACCTAATTATATTACTCAAATAAAGAATCTCCAAACATAAATGTTGCACATAGAGGCTATTAGCTTGATACATGATCTAAGGTAGATGAACAATAAGTCTCTTAAGGACACTAATGAAGGATTACAGTTTCCATATAAACAAAGATATTCAATCACACTATGTAACCTACAAGGATGATTAACTACCGATAAATAGTTACATAATAGAGGAAAAATTAAAGGAAGCATTCAATATCACTGACATTCATCTATAAACCATAAGGCATACACTAATCATAGGCATTCAGGAGGCTAAAATTTAGTCTTATTCAATTCAAAGAGCCAAGTCCAAGTGTTTTTATAAGTATTTTTTTTCCATAACTTAGGTTAAGGATCCATACAAATTCCAAAACCAAGCATACTTAAATATAAAGTGAGAAAAAAAATAAAGAGACAAAGTAGCTAAAAAACTAGGGATGAGTCATCTACTTGGTCATAGTTCAACTCCTACATATTACATGCAAGATTATCTCTTTCTTATCATCACAAATTTAATAGGGGTAGAGTTAAGCTTGTTTAATGTTTTAATAAGTCTTGTTTATCTCCATTTACTCATTTTGAACAACCCATTCAACCTTCCTCAAGACTCTCCATATTTGTAGTGAGTGGGATTTTAATATTCCCCTTATCTCTTGGAGTTAGTCACCTCCTTGAAAATAGGCCTTCAATTCTTGTTCAAGTCTTCAACAAAAACATATATTCTTGCATGTTATTTTTCAACATTGATAGGGCTTATTTGAAGGCTCTTGAAGCTTCTTTAACTTTTTCCACTTAACTTGGCATAGGAGAGAGGAAAGGTCTCTTTAAGGTTGTTGAAGACTCATTCAACCACTTAGATCATTCTTTCAACCAACTCCTGACATCTTATTTCTCTCCAAGTGGCATTCAACATAAGTGATTACCTTGACAAAGCTTATTGAAGAGTTTGTATGCATTGATTTGGTTAATTAATTGCTTGAAATCCTCCTTATCCAACATGGTGTAAAGTTAAAACTTGAATTTACATTTAAAAATATATATATATCTCTATGGATGACCTCTACACATCATATTATAACTGAAACAAATCACTTGAACCCATCAAACACTCCAAAAGATTTGATTTTGCACTTATAAATTCCATTTTCTCCAAATTCCTTGTAGCCCTCAAAATAGGTAAACCTACTTGTGTATAATAATTTATGTATGGTATTTAAAAAATAATGGTATTTTATAGTACCCATTATGTCCTTATAGGTCCATGAAAATTTTCATGACCTGACATAAAGTGAAAGTACACTTATTCCATTATTTTTATCCTCTAATTAGGCCTCTAGGTCTAAAAGACTGAGATTTTTCTCCACAATCCTCCCAAAAAAATTTAAAATATATTATGTGATTAAATATTTGTACAATGTGATCATGATTTATAACAAATTTGGGCTTATGGAAGCTTGTGTAGGTATGCAACCCAAGAAATGACCAAAAAATTAGCCCTTTCTCAAGCCTGTTTCAAAGTACCTTTAGAAACTAGAATTTTTTAGAATTTTCAAGGTGTATTTTATTTATTTTTATACTTTTATATGTATAATACAACCAAATTAATCCTCTCAAAAAAAATTCAACTTTCCACGATCTTCTATACCCTATTTGGAGCTTAAAACATCACAAAAGTACAATACTTATTGAATCCATACAAGTGTATGTACAATAAAATGTAATTTTAGAGACATAATTAAAGTTATCCATGATGTTAAACTGGTTTAAAGTTAATTTCAACTCATTTTATGTGCTTAAGAGATCAATCTCTCTCAACTAGTAAAAATTGGTCTTTTAGGCAGCCTGTGATTGCCTTGTACTCTTAGCAATGATTCATAAAGGAGAGAACACTGAGTTGAGAACATATACCTGAAGTTTTTAAGGAATATTCATTTATAATTAACCCTAATATCATTTTACACCATGTATATTATCATGAAATATATGATCATATCAAAATGCAACTCAGGTTGGCAAACTATGTATATGAAGGCTGGAAGAGAAAATAGACCTGAAAGTGCTATCTTGATGTTTGGTTTTGACTCAAACCTTTTAAAATATGTATGTAACACTGAATTTTACTTTATAAAATGATCATTTTTACCAATATTCTCCATAGTCATATTATATTCTCTATTTGCTCATGCTTTGGGTTTAGAAGCCTAACACTACAAGAGATACTAGCTAACTGTGTTAGCCTTTCTCTTTACTATTCATGAGTTTTTGAAAAATAAAGGGATTTTTTATATGTTATATAAAAACCCTCAAATTATTTCATACTTAAAACTCCTAATTTCCAACTAATTCCATCAAAAACTCACATATAGGTTCATATGTTCTTGATTTTGGGCTTACCAAGACTAAACTGACCCATCAACTTTGTCACCATTTTGATTGAATCTAAGACTCTCATTAAATCATGATAACACAAGGTAATATTATTCATATGAATTATTTTTCCATAAAACCTATCATATACCTTTATCTCTCTTAAACCAAGCAAACATCTCTTATGAAGACAGGCAAGCCTATAGATACTAATTTGACTATGTATGCAGGGTTTAGAGGGTCCTATTTGGTCATATCCTTATTTGATATTCATTTGAGTACCTTTGACCTCAAATGAATATTTATACCTTAATATTTATATCCAATATATAATACCACTATTTTACATTGATTCTTTCCTCAAGTTTGAAAACCACTTAAACTGCCCAGACCAACCTATAGGTGGTCATTTTTGGGGTTTAACTATGTCTTAAGGAGTTTAGAACTATTCTAAAAGTAATTATACACACAAATAACATTTATCATAATAATTTAAGTTTATAAACCTTCATTTACCCTTTGAAACTTTACCAAATCCCTACATAATTACTTGCATACACCTGTTAGCTTATATCTTTCAAGGCATGGTTGTAGGTGATGACTTGGTTGAGAATATTTTGAACTTTGAATCATAATATTATCAACTATATTATTTGAACTTGAAGGTAATTTAAATATATGAGTGATATTTCACATTCAACTTTTCCTCTTTCAAAGCTATTAACACTTTCCTTTGTTTGATTAGACATCCATGTATGCCTTCTTTCTCAAATTATGCCTATAGGTGATGAATTAACTATGTACTTAGGGAACATGACCAATATGTGGATTTGATAGACCCAATTATGGTATCTATTATCACAAAAATAATATTAGGGAAGTTACAAATCCTCTAATTAGGTTAAAGATTCAATAATCTGAACCAATTAGGTCAACCTAATTGACCTAATAGTTTAAGAACTCTAATTTGGCATTGCCGACTTAGTAGGTATGGGTCAACTTAGTACTCCTATGATAAATTAGTTTATTAATCCACTCTACCAACTTATTATTAAGGGTAAAATTAAAGGGTTAACTTAGTTTTTTAATTTTTTAGGGTTGACCCGTACTATTTAGTCAACTTAGTATGTGACTAAACGGCAGGTATAGTACTAAAATGTGAGAAATTGGCTGAAATAGTATGTGTAAGGCCCAGTTTAATTGAGTAAGTACTAAAATTTCAAATTAGGCTAAGAATAAGTGAAATTAGTTGAAAATGGATAGATTAAGGCAAATTAGGGTTTATTTTTATTTAAAATTTAATAGGAATATATTTGATTATAAGTGATATAGAGGTCTAATACATATTTTATTGTTTGATGGTTTTAGGGGAATCATATATTATATATATTACTAGATGATTCTTGGCTACTATATCTATTAGATTGATTGACAGTGGAAGACTAAACTAGGTTAGTCATACTAGGTTTAGGAGGCATCATAGAGATGTGTTGAGTCTATTTAGTAGTCATGTTCGTAAGAGTCTAGGAGCACTTGACTAATACCTTTAGGTGGGTGGTGGATGGGGATACCATCAAAGTGGGTATCACACTAGATGATGTCCAAGATATATTTTGACTTCTGATAGAAGGGACACTAGTGATCATGGAGATATTGTATGGGTAGGAGGAAAGATGATCATTATCTTAATGGGAAACTTGCTTGGATAGGATATATCTAGGGTCGAGGATGAGCCTTTTTTATTTTTATACATCTCATATTCTATATGTCCAAAATTCAATGATAGGACTTGTGATAACATGGGTGTTATGTCACAAGTTAGATTATAAGGTACCATTATATGTGATAGCCTTATGCCAGTCTATTTTAGAGTAGGGGCACTCTATGACCTGGGTTCTATCATCTGGGTTCAAATCATGCATGATATGTATGGGATGTTATCCATAGGGTATAATACCATGGGGCCAATTATATTATTGATTTCCTAGATATATGAGAGGTTCTTGATATAATGACCAGTTGGGTTACCCCATGTGGTTGATGATTGGTTGCCTTGAGAATTGGCATGAGTACAGATTATAAGATTACACCTAGTGGATAGAGCCACATCCAATGGCACATGTACCTAAATAATTTAGACTCCATTACTAAGTTTATTCTATAGTGGTACCCACATTTTGGGCTAGACATTCAAGAGAGTTGATATGGAGAGGAGGAGAGGGACCACCAATCATGAGACCATAGATTAGATTTTAACATGAGAGACCATAGATAGGTTGAGCATGATGGCCAGTAGCTAGAGAGGAGATGGATGTGGAGGTAGGAGTGTCTTAGGTACCACAATTTACACCATATTTGGAGGATTGATGACCACCTTGATAACACAACCAATGAATATGCCAATGATGAGAGAGAGCATAGAGGGTGGTTATATAAGATGACCCATTAATTAGCCCAAGATAGAGCTGGTTTATAGAGGCACCACTAAGGTGAGGCTTGAGATGGGCATGAGTGGTTAATCTAGGGTGTGTATTGGTTGGGAGGCATCCCACAAATGAGGTAATAATAGGATGAGTTGATGGAAAGATCATGCTCAATGGTTGTACATATGGGGATATGGTGATAGGCAACATCTAGAGAGATAATAAGTGGTTGAAATTTTTTTAAGTTTTTAAAAATAGAATTTTAATTTTATAATAATTAATAGATAGATTTTTGAGATATATCTATGATTTAATATTTATCTGGTGTGATTTTTGTAGATCTTGTAGAGGAAGAATAGACTAGATGGGGGTCCCTAGTGAGGGGGACACTCCATGATATCTTAGATGAGACATTAATGCCATACAACCCTACCATATTGGATGATCTCATGGTACCATATGCCCCATCTCAGGCAAGCTGGTTCAAAATAGTGAGGGTGTGAGGTGATTACAGGCATGAGGATATGAGATACATCTATGAGTAGGGGTGGGAGAAGTACATGCACAAGCATGTTAGGCCTTGGCTCAGGAGAGAGCTACACATTTGGATACCATGATGTAGCTAGGATAGTTATAAGCCCATGTGACCAACCTACAGGGGTAGGTGATAGGCTTGAAATCTTAGACATCTTCTTTACACTCTACTATTTAAAAGGGACTATCCAAGGCATCTATGAGTTGCATGGATAGGCCATGAGAAATACATGATAATTCCTAGCCTTAGAGTTGTAGGAATATATTCTAGTAATTTGTATCAAAAACACATGATGTGTGTGTGTGTGTGTGTGTGTGTGTGTGTGTGTGTGTGTGTGTGTGTGTGTGTGTGTGTGTGTGTGTGTGTGTGTGTGTGTGTGTGTGTGTGTGTGTGTGTGTGTGTGTGTGTGTGTGTGTGTGTGTGTGTGTGTGTTTATTTATTTCTTATTTTGATATTTGGATGTTGATCTTATGTGTTTGTATTGTGGTAGTGGTTGTCAATGCATGTATATATTTTCATTCTATCACATGTATTTTGTTGTGGTTAAATATGATATAGGAAATATATGTGTTGTGTTTTCTTTTCTAGCATTATGTACTACACATGCATGGTTAAAATGAAACATGTGAAAAGGACTTTGCTAAAATGTAATTAATAAAAAATAAATGTACTACACACTATTTCATGTTGGGAAATGTGTAATATCAAGAAAATGTCTAAGTATAAAAAACCAAGGAAAATGGTAAACAAGAGGGAAAAAAGGTTTGTTTTTAAATGATGACAAAGATTGACACAAAATTCAAACAAGTAAAATCACACTAAATCATGTTCAAAAGTATGAAAATAATGTAATAAAATAGAAATCACGTAAAAGAGAAATGTTATAAAAATAAATCAATTAAGTCAATAAATCATACTAAATCACATTGGGAAGTCTAAAAGAGAAGCAAAATTGGCAAAAATAGGTCTTAAATTAATCACACTAATTCAAGTTGTGAAGTATGAAAAACTTAATAGAAATGGTTGGATTTTTACATGCAACCAAAAATAGGAAGATAAAATTGAAAATCTTAATGAAGTATAAAACAAACTAAATCAAGTTGGGAAGCATGTCAAGGATGTGTAACTCATAATCAATCATATCTTATCTCATATTTGATACATGTAATTTTGTTATAACTTGGATATTAGAAAATTTTGTGAGCAAGGTTAGGTCTTATCCATGGTCTTATATTGTAACTCAAAAAGGGAACACCAATGAGGTAGAAATAAAGTGAAAACATGGTAAAAAATGGGATTTTTGTAATGGTAACATGAAAATTTTGTATTTTTTGAGGAAGGTCAGGTCCTATCCATGGTCTTATAATTCAATTCACAAATGGAATCCCTAGGGGAGTGATCAGTGAACAAAATAATATTTCTTAAGGGGAAATATTAGGATTGTAGGGAGTGAAAATGGGAATGTAAAAATAATAATGTAGCCATATTATGAGAATACCTTAGGAGACATGAGGCATACTTAGGACACAAGAAGACATCAAGTGACTAGTGACCATTAATGTACAAAAGAGACATATTCGCTATAGACATAAAGATGTGTAGGTAAATAAGTGTGCTAATAAGATCAACTCATGAAGGTGATTTTGAACAAGAAAATTAAAATGGACCTACCTTCCCACAACATGTTCCCCATTCCTTAGGACCCCTTACAGAGCCATCATTCTATTATGAAGATTGGGTACTTGCATGAGAAAGTAGGCAGCACTAAAAGATTTTTATATTCTCCTTTTCTAATCTACTGGCCTATCACACCCCAATGGACTTTATCTCTATTGTGAGTCCAACTATGTATATTTATCTTTAATTAGAAGAAGGATATGTGCTTAGAATCATGTATTTTAGTGTGATTTTAAGTTTTGGGAATTTTGAATGTTGCCTTTTGGATCATTACCTTTTGTTAAATGATTTGGATTTTGAATGTTTTTATGGATTTTTTAAGATTACTCCTCCATAATAACTTGGAATAATAATCATGAGAGATATATTGACAAACATGAATTATCTTTAGGATTTGGCTAAAGGAAGATAAATATCCAAAGACAAGACTGACTAGAACCCTTAGGATTAATTATAAACAGGCATGTTATCTCAAGTCTCAACTATGTATATGATTAGTTTGAAAAAGGGAATAAAGGGGAATACAATGATATCCAAAGTGGACTGGTAAAAGGATATTGTAATTAGATGAATTGTTTACTAATTGATCACATGGTAAATGGGGAATGACCAAAGGGAGAAAGGTTTGTATAGCTAAGTCATAATGATAATTATATGTGTTGTATAGAGATAAGGTAGAAAATAATAAGGTAATCATAAGAAATGAACTCAAGAATAAAAAAATTCAATGATAAATAATAAATCCATAAGGGAACATATGAAATTATAAATAATATAAAGTGTGAAACCAAAGTCACCACATAAGATAGATAAGAATTTGACATAATATCAATTGATATAACAAATAGATAAAGATAAAGTTAGAGCCCATGTCCAATCCAAATTAAAATGTAAGAACACAATGAATGTGGTCATAAGTACTGATATATTTGTCCACACACATTATCCATAACATCTAATACATCTCTATGAATTTTAATGCAAACTATGGCTAATGTATGATCGATCTTCAGTAAAAGCTAGGAAAATACTTCACAACAAATATCCTTAATAGAGAAGGTAGGAATGATTGAAGGATCACGTTTATGAGAGATATCATATAGGGTATGCTCAAAGGAATACATTGTAATGGACTCTACAAGAGATGAAGGGGTCACCAGTGGGTAAGGATCTATGGGTGAGGGAATCACAGGTAGAGAAGGATCCACGGGTTAGGGAGGGTCCATGGGTGAGGGCCTCATAGTTGGAATAACATGAGGTAGATAAGGGACCACAAGAGGATATGGATCCATAGGAGGTGGAACCATGAGGGAATAATGGGGAGCCTTCTTGTGAGAATGACCTATGGGAAGAATGGTAGAAGGTGCAGGAATGGTTAAAAGGTGATCTTTAAAATGTTGTTGAAGGATGTAGTAATGATCAATGTGTTGTGTACCACATTAGTTCCACAGATAATATACCTTTATATACTTAGGAATACACTTAGGTAGTACTTTTAGGGGAGGTATAGCCTTATCTAAGGACTGAGGAGTAGTAAAATGCAAAGTCTCAATATATTATCATAACTTGTGGCAATGCATAGATGAATGGTTATGTGTTGTGGAAGCAACATATATACTTATGAGTAGTCTTGGGATATGTACTCATAGGAAGAGGTGTAATAAAATTGGAAGGATATTGGTATAGGGAACAATCTCTAGTCTAATGACTGATAACTTTATGAATGTGACAATAAGGCTACTCAGCCCATTTGGTGGGTGAAGGAGATAGTTATGGTAAAAGGAGCAAGCCATCACCAAGAAAAGGTGATGTTGGTGGAGAGATTAGATAAAGCTTGACTATAGGAATGATAGGATTAGAAGAAAGAATAGACTAAACTAAAGTGGGTGTAGGAATGGGATCCAAGCTAGGCTCTATAGAGGGAGGGGTAGGGTTTATAGAAGGATAAAAGAGAGTTTCATGTAACTCAATAATATGTAGGATATAAGGGTCATGGTACCTTTCAAAATGATAGGCCTAGTCATAACAAGATTCATAAGCATACTCCTACAAGGTTATTAAAAAATTGAAGGTGTTCACACCATCTCTACCCTATAATAAAGAGGAAAAATACTAAAATTAGAAATTAATATATGATGGAATATATGAAGATATATGAAAAGACTAAAGAAAGAGGAATAATAACAAATAATCTCAGCATCTTGGGCCTATCATAATCCTCATAATAATGGATCATCTAAGGTATAACCATCATCATAATTAGGCGTATGAAGGTTAATGGTGCAGGTGGGGATGACCTTGTCATCTAATGTGGTGTGATGAAAAGAATGTTGAGTCTTGGTTAAAACAATAGGGATGTCATCATAAGATGTTTGAAGAGAATGAGGTTGTAAATAAGTGAGAAGATGAAAGATGAGATGAGGTGAGAGATCAAAAATTTTAATTGTGAGATTGATCTCATCAGGCTCATCATCATCAAAATCTAGGAGGTTAGGAGGAATATTCCTAATAAGTTTGGGATGAACATTATAACCTCTAGTGAAATTGATGGGAAAGTTAAGTCATTGAGATTTAATAAATTGAATGCTTGGTAAGGGTTTAAGGGTAATAATATTGAATACACCATGGTCTTATAATTGTTCAAAATTCCAAGGGTTAGGGTCACCCTGAATCCTATATATGGCTTCATTGTGAGGAAATTTAACACATTGGCAAGAAAAAGAGGCAACTACTCTCATTCGATAAGTCTATGGCCTACTAAGTAGAATGTTGTAATATAGAGGAAAGTTAAATATCATCACCTTCACATAAATAGTGATAGGTGGGATGGTAATGGGGATCCACACATAACCTAATGGAGGCATTTTCCATCGATCATAGCCTTGACATGTCTTGTTTATGTATTTAATATTGCATTCAAAATATCCAAGGGTTTTGATAAAATAGAGAGAGGTAACAAAAGTGTTAGAACCCTCATCAATCAAGGCACACTTGAATTGGATATCACCAATTTGGATATTAATTAATAGAGGAGGATCATTCACATGAAGCAAAATCTCATCGAGGATCATGAAATCAATAGGAAATTTGAGGTAAAGAGAAGTGTCCATTATTTCATCAACATGTATGGACATATCTTCATCTTATTTCAATATGTTGTCTTCAGATCTAGATAAGGTTACTTTTCATCTTGTTATGGGAGGATGAGGGATGTTCATTTTGAACAAAAGCTACATAAGATGATTATGATGATGTGAAGAGGTCCTTATAAGTTATATAAATGGGATTTAGGATGGGAGATTAGTGAGTTCCATGATAGGATCCCACTCATCATAACCCATAAGAAGATTATTGGAAAGAAGTGCATAGTGTTGAAGGAGGTCCTTGGAAGGAGCCAAAGTACATGTAAATTAATGTTGGTAAGAGGTAGAAGGTTTGATAGGAAGACAAGTTTGTATATTATGTTGAGAAGATGAAGTAGTTGATGTAGGTGTGGAAGATAGATTAGAAGAGGTGTTAATAGAAGTTTGAGTGTCATTAGTGTTACGTAAATAAGATGGAAGGAGGGTATAAATGGTATGGGAATTTTTATCCAAAGGAGGATTTGGAATTGGTTCATTGAAACATATAAGGTCATCTTGCCCCAACTCATTTAAGTGAGTTGGAGAAGAATCTAGGATAACATGAAATATGCAGGATGGTGGAGCTGTGTAGATGCGTTGAAGATCAATGAAATCAACCACCCTGCACATGTTATTCATATTAACCACATTCTCTTTATGAGTTGGGTTATTAAGACTATCAAAATTATTGGTAGAAGGGGTAGGTTTGTCTTGGGTATCTTAGTGATTTGGAAGAGGATCTTTATAGATGGCCAAATGAGCATTAGCTTGATTCAAAGCTTGAGATTAGTATGTGTTTCATAGTCTTTGAAATTAATGGCATAGGCTTTTTGGAATTGATTAATGATAGAATCATGGTCAAAATTAGGACCAAGAAGGAAATCCATATAAAAATTATGAAGCTACCTACAAGTTTCATGAGAATGACCCTAACTAGTGTGAAACCAACAAAATTTATTAGGATCATACCAATATTTCATAGGATGAGTGGGATAAATTTCTCATGAGAGAGGCCTTGGTATATGTTTTAGTAATTTTATTAAGGATAAAGGTTTTTAAACATTGATATTGTTGGTTGAAGAGAAATGAGGATTAGTGATGTGGTTAAGAAGGGAAACTTGTTCTGAAGTTTGGTTAGGAACAATAGCTTGAATAAAATACGAGTACTCATAAAAGGTTAGGATGGCTTAAATTGATGCATAAGGAAATATTGACACTTTTCTTGGTCATTGCCTCCTCCAAAGTATGTGGAGAGAGAGTCTAGACCTGATATTACAATTTGGGAAAAAGAGCATTGGTAAAGAGATGAAAGAGGTTGCCATTTTCCATGATATTTTTGCATTTCTTAAACAAAGTCTTCCATTGTTTAACAAAATATTAGATAGTTTCAGTTTCAATTTGCTTACAGTTTATAAAATGGGCCAAGGTATTCTTAGGATGATTACTAGTTTGGAACTCTTGGACTAGAGCATTTAGTAAATCTTCCAAACTAGTAATAGAATGAGTTTAAAGTTGGTTATACCAATTTAAAGCATTAACCATGAGAGTTTTGGCTAATATATTGGTAACAATAAAGGTATTTAATTTGACCTCGTCTTTATATATATTTCCAAATTTTTTTAGATGAAGAGTAGTATCAATTAACCCATTGTAAGAAATGGTAGGGGTGATACCTCCTATGTCAATAATAACAATTTGAGATGTTAGAGTATCATTTTGAAGATGTTTGATTATCTTGTTGACAAGAAGAGGTTAGGGATAATACTACCATGGGAATCCCAAAGAGGAGGTGAGGGAATATTTTGATTATGCATGCCCTATAGAATCTATTTAAGGTGGTTTTGAATATGGATAAGGTGATTTTGAATTTTCATCTTTTGATTTTCATTATTAGCTTAAAAAACATTAATTTGATTAATAATTTATAATAGGAATTGATGGGTTTGGTTTACATTTTTGGCATTATTTGAAGCATTATAATTGGAAGTATTGGCTTGGGTACCACTATGGGTGTTATTAGGGGCTTGAGAAGAATTGTTAGTAAGTGAGGCACTAGTGGCATAATTTGCTTGTGTCAAAATATGGACTAGTAAAGGGATGAGAATAAGTAGCACTATATGCATGATTGAAATGGGTAGTAAATGATGCACTAGTGGAAGAATTGAGAAGATTGGGTCTTGGAAGAGGCTCACTATATGTAGAACCTACCATGTTAGTAGAGATACTAGGCATGGAGGTAGAGGAAGTCAAAGAATAAGAAGTCATGTTATAATAAGGGGTTAAAATAGAGGGAAGAAGATGATAATAAAAGAATATAGTATCCCCAAATCCATGTGATAACATGGGAGAAGGTGAATAAGGATCTTGTGTTTGACCACTTATCATGAGTTGGTAAATGGTAAAAGGATCCTTTCCTCGATGTTGAGGAAACTCAGAGATGAAGAAGAGAATTTTTGGTGTATACTCTAATTCAAGTTGATATTAAAGTGAGAAGAGAGGATTTTGAAGTGAAGAGGAATGAGAAGGGGTCCCATAGTTTGTTTTAGATTGAGGTAAAAATAGGTTTTGAAGGGGCCCCGAAACCCTATAATAAAGAGTGAAAGAAAGAACGTCTAAGACCACAGGCAAAGCCTAACAAACACTACAAGGAAGTAGCAAAAATAGGTTTTAAATGGACCTAAAACCATCAAAGAAACATCCGGTCAAAACCCAAAAACAGAGATCTGGTAGCACATCAGTCAAAAGATAACAAAAAGAAAGCAAAGATCAGTACCAATTTCTAAACCAACAAGAAGGACTAGATTATTCATCCAGTTCCAGAATCAGGTTCATGGCTTCTTTTCCTTTCAAAGCAGTTTCCTGGGTGGTAGCCTCCAGCAAAGCTCCTTTTTGTGTATCTTTCTTTCTAGAGCTTTGCCTCATCCTTTTGTTGGGACCCTCTAGTGCTTTGGTCTCCTCATTGGCTCGTTTACCTATATTGATAGCGGCAGCACAAATGTTGGATGTTATTTCCTCCATTTTCATTCTGTTGTCCTTTATTAGTTCTCGGAGGTTGTTTTCATAGGCTTTGAGCTTGATAGGGATCTCGCTTAACTGATTTTCCATGTTGTTTATTTTGTTCCAAGCAGCTTTCAGAGAATCTTCCAAAGTTTCCACTTTTCTCTTGAGATCAATGATCTCCCTACACATCCAGGAATCAAAGTGGGAAGAAGCCTCTGCTTTACTATTAACCCAGGTCATAGGTTAAAGGGGTCCCATAGTTTGTTATGTTAGTGGATATATGAATATTGCTTTCAGCCATGATAGGAGCCACAAGCTACTTATGGGAGAACCTATTAGGGTTGGTAAGACTCATCATATCCATTGAATTCATCTCAATTTTGTCTTCAAATAGTAAGTTCATGATGAAAGAGGGAGATTAGGAAAAACAAAGGTGATGAAAAATCAAGGAAATACAAAGGAACATTTAAGAGTACATAGTCAACTAGGTCAACCTTGTACTAGAAATAGGGTCCAAAAACTAGGTGAATAAGGATATAGAGTCGATAGGGTTGACCTAGTACTATAAACTAGGATATAAAATAGCTTGATAAATATATAGAATTGATAGGGTCAACTTATTAATGTATCTTGAGAGGCATAAAAGAATACTGGGTTGACCAGGTTGACTCAATATTGTAGGCAGGGAAAATAAATAGTTTGTAAGAGACTATGTCAAATAGAATGATAGTGTACTAAAATAGGGAATTTTTTGAAATATAATTTAAAGAAAGAAATGGAAGTAAACACATAATAAATTAGGTTAATGAGGATGATCTAATTGAGGCACACAACATAAAACCTTACACCAATGTTGGCCAATGTAAGTTTTTATAATACAACATATAATGAGCAAAGAGTAAGCAGTCAACTTGAAAAGAAAATGATAAGTGATCATATTGAATGTTTTTTATATTATTAGAGTGTTATTTTAAATGTGATAGAGAAGTTAGCTAAAATTAAGGAACTAAAAAGTAATCTATGGATGGTTTCAAGATGTTTAGGCTAAAAGGGATCTATGTTGGCAATGGTACTAACTTGGTTTTGGGTCTACCCCTTCACTTCACAATCCCACAGTGATAAGTGTTTCAGGTGATTTTCCAATATATACTATTAACAATGTGTTTATATTAGGCTAGAAAACCAAGTCAGATTCCCCCTTGGTGATGAAATCCAAGTAGGTAGGCCTTGGGTGGATAATTATTTACATATTTTTTGAAATTATGTGATTTGGTAGTATGCACAAGAAAGTGAAAAATAATGAAAATAAATAATATATTTAAAAACCACCTAATTATACTGTGATCTAATCTAAGCATGCAAACAACTAAAGTGAAAGTGTGAAGTAATTACTAGCATATAGATGTTAAATTCAATTTGAAACACAATATAGTGTTGATTCACATGAAAATGTATGCAAACATTATAGAAAAAAATTGATAGTGACTCTAATATACTACTAAATCAAGAGTATTTGAAAAATGTGTTGATAGGGTTGACCTAGTCTTTTAGATAGAAAATAGAATATAGAACTAGGTCAAACAAGTCAACGTAGTTTTTTGTATGAGGGTAATATTAAAGACTACAAATTGTTAAAAATAGAATTATAACAAAGAACTAAAATTAAATAGAAAGAGATAAAGGAACCTTGGTGGGTTGTAATATGTTGAGGAATGTGAGATTGATGTTGAAGTTCCTTAGATGTTACTTACAAAATCTACCAACTATGTCAACTGGGTCGACCTAGTTATGCAATTCCCTATTTGTCAAAGCTTATGAAGATTACTATATTGGCCTTGTCAACCTAGTATGTTTTTTAAGAACCTATAAGATGATTATACCAACACGGTCAATGCAATATGTTTTCTAGAAGCTATGAAGATGACTATACCAGCCTAGTCAACCTACTATGTTTTTTGTAAGTTTGTAAGATGATTGTGTTGACCTATTAGACCCAGTTACCTATATCTAATTAATACCTACACATATATAACATGTACAAAAAATTTAGAAACTATATCGGCCCTATCGACCTAGTATTGAAAATATAGAAAAATAATAAATAAAATGATATAAATTAGAAAAATATAAAAGAAAATTTATAAATGTTAGATTCATGTCAAGTTCACCATAATGTATGCAATCAGAAATGCATCAATTCTATAAATCAATTATAACTCAAATAATATAGATCCTACTTACACTTTCGATTGGGGATACATTAAATAATCAAGAACATGACCAACATGTAGATCCACTAGACCTAATTAAGGGATCTCTTATAACAAAAATAATAATATGGAGGGTTCTAAAGACTAAAATCAAGCAAAATAATGCAATAAAATGCAACCAAAAGACTTATCCACAAGACAAGATCTGTATATCCAAAGAAAGTATGAAACCCTAAGCTTGCTCCTCAAGTAGAATGGTGGATAATAAGATGCACAATAGCTCTTAATTATTTTTCTCTTCTCTAAATAATTTAAAAATTATCTTGTATATATAGGTGTATTTAACCCTAATCCCTTCCTAAAGTTTCAAATGATAGGGTCAGCCTAGTACTGATATTGACAAAAATTCACTAGGTCACGAGCTAAGTCAGCCAAGAGCCAAACTAGACCCTAAGATAATTTTACCAATAAGAGTAAAAGGTTAACATATTTGATGTAGTATGATAAACTATCAAAAGGTTTTTTAGGTTAGGAAAATGGGGATGAAATGTGGGAAATGATTGGAGGAATATACAAGAGAGAAGAACAAGCTTAGGGGAATGATTTTTAGGAGACAAGTGTGTAGATAACAAGTGGTAAAAGGGACAATAATCATATAAAGAACCAATGATCAGCCCACCCCTTTCTTGGTACACTTCTTAAGACATGAAATTAGAAATATTGAGACTCGATAGGTTTCTTCAAGATAGAAAGCGTCAATATTTGATAAAATTTGAAAATATTGTGTATACACTTAAGATGGGATCTTTATAGAGAACTATATGATTTTTATCAATATCATTAGTAGGTTTTAATATTTATAACCAACCTAATTATCTTTCTATGATCTAACATCAATGTATAACCTAGTATCTTCTCCTCAATGTTTAAACAAGAATTTTCATTTCAATTAGGCCTATAGAGGATAACTATGTTGTGACTACAGGGGTTCAAGTGAGTCTTGTTTTAACTTTACCATAATAACATAATCTTACATGAGGTTATGAAACACTCCATGCTTTCTCAACATATTTAACTAGTGTAAAGATCAAAAATATTCTCCACTACCTATAGCATTGAAAGCTTGAGAGACTTAACTAGTTGTAGGTGTTGACTGGGTTAAGAGTCTTTTGTATACCAAGCTTTGAATAATTTCTTCTTATATCACTCTTCATACATTTTTAAAGACATTATTAGTTTTTAGGAGTTCCATATATCTTTCTCACACATTTAGACCCTAAATCTTTCAAATAGAACATTGCATCTTCCTTCTCCATGCTTGAAGGTGACTTGAATAATCCAAACAAAAATGGAGGTAACCATGTGAGGTCTTAAATACATACCTATAATGGGAATTTATTTAGTATGATCATTAGCACCTTTGATATTCATATCCCCCGTATTGAAGGTAGATTAAATTATGTTTATAAATGTTTTTAGTCTAAAGTTACAAAACATAAGACCTCTTTTCTAATACAAGAACATAGTCATCAACAAAACTTGAAGACCTTATTATAGGTGACCATTAAATTCCTTTTGATCATTATCTATATAGATAAATAAAATATGTGGGATGTCTTCAACATCTTATCAATATGACTCTACTTATGCCAACATAAGAGTCTTCAACCTAAATTTTCTATGTAGGTCCATATCTATCTAGGCTTATATAGGTTGAAACAAAATTAAGACCAAAACCTTAAAGATTTCAAATTGACCTTAATATTCCCAAATGTGTAAATAAACTCTTTATTAGTGTTCTAAGGGTGAAATTTAGTAGGATGACATCACATTAGTTTTGATATATCCTGATATGATCTTGAAGAGTGCTTAGACCAATCTTAAAGCTTATAAATAGTGGAGACATCTTGTTACCTTAAAATTTGTAAACAAACCTTAAACAATGTTAAAGTGTGCTTGAATGACCTTATTTATGTTCCTACTTTGTAAATAATTGAGTGGAATTTTGTTTAAACAAATTTTATTGCTTGACCCTGGTTGTCTTCATGATCAAAATCACCAAGTGGAAGATCCTAGAACAAGCCAACACCTCCTTCAGACCCTACTTTACAACTCTTTCAATGGTTTTGTCCTCATTATTTATGTTATCTTGATGTCACCTTGAAGAAAGTTAGAGAGTGTTGTGAAACAACTTTATGATCTTCCATTAAAAAATTTATCTTCATGACCCATCTTTTCATTGTCATTTTCCATGTTGTTATTTACCTTATTCATTGAAGTCCATAGGGAAAAGTATATATAGTTAGGCCCATGAGTGATTTGTTGAGTCTTAAGAGAGAATGGCCTTTGATATGTCATGTGAACTATCTTCTTAAGATGAAACAAAACATCCTCCCCATTTAGGTACCTTTTAAGATAATTTTTTGACCTCCTTTAGATCTGTTTACATCAAGAACTCATGTTTTTATCACTGCACCTTGCCAAAAAACCATCTCATTATAGGTTATCTCAAGGAATCCATCCTTAAATATGGATTAATATGACTTTTTATAATTTAATATGTGTATCATAATTGATACATAAATTTTAGAACCATTGAATATGAAGACACTCAATTATTAAATAAAAATGTACTTCCTAGCTGCTAGTATGTTCAAAAATCAACATAAGCAACCAATTTTATACCAAAAAACCATTATATAAATAAGGTACCTGATTATTAATACATATAATATGTCTTATTTTACCCTAAAATCACCCCACCATAACCATTTTCCTCCATAAAGTTTTGAAGTGAAGAAATAGAGACAAACCTGGACCCTGTCTAGATGAATAGGACATAATGACCCCCTTGCACTCTTAATGATTATTCATAAGGATGGGTAAATGAATGTAAAAACCAATGAGAAAAATTTAAATCTCATTATTTTACCTATCATTTCCCAAGGTATACTGACCTTACCTTCTCTATCACGTCCATACCAAGCAAAAATAACTAACCTTCCTTGAGCTGCCAAAGAAGTCAATAAGAGAGAAAAGAAAATTTTATTAATTTTAGAACATAAAACTTAAAACCATTTATTTTAAATTTAATATTATAAATTAAGTCTTTAAATTACTTTGAGGTCAATTATCCCTTGGAAACTTGTATAAACAACTTCAAAAGAGCCCCTTTTAGAACTAAAAATGTCATAATATCTTAATAAACCTAATGAAAATGATACAAAGGTGTTAATAATACCTTTAAATGTATTAACATATGTATCATGATGTTTTTCAACCTTTTTCTAACACTTTACTACCATTACACTGTAAATCCTTCTCTAGAAGCCATAAAATGATCCAAAATAGAACATAGTTGGGTTATGGTGTTAGCCAAGAATATCACTAGCCTATTTGATCATTTGTAAAGCATTACATTACCTTTACACATGATATTAGTCCTATAAATACACCATATACTCTTTTCATCACTTTAAATAGGTCATGAAGTGACTAGACATGCACATAACTATGATGAACACAACCTTAAACTTATCAAATCTACCTTAAACCATACTAATCAAGGTTCCAAGTGACCATTATAAGGACATTAAAAAACAAAAATAGATATCAATAAGTTAAATAATCAATATAAGAAAATTTTCAAACTATAGGGGTGATAACTTGACTTTGGAGGTCAAACTTGTCAATATAAGTCATTCCTCTAGGATATGCCCCCACCAATATGGCCCCCATTTTGAGGTGAGGAGAAGTAGAAACTGGTAGTCACCTTACCTAAAAATATAAGATAAGTATATAATCTATGAATTTATCATGTAATATATAATGGTAGCATGTCTACATAGATATATAAATGAGGTACATACTATTTGATCACATTAAGTCTTAAGATGCATGATGTGAATCATGGCAACATCTAAAGAGTAATAGTATAATATTAACAAACAATCAAGCACACAAATAATAAAAATAAAAAGAAAATAAAAAATCAATGGTCTAAGGAAACCTCATACAATGGGCATATTCAAATGCCACACAATTAGAAGGATAAGACTTAGTCAAATGTCTACAAAGCAAGAAATTACATATTAAAATGTCCACATACAAAAAACTATGACACATAAAAATGTGACAATAGGAAAACATAGGCATGGGGGCCATAATAAATGGAACATATTCAAATTATCGAATAAGTAATATAATGTAATATAATACACTCAAGGAAGTGCATAAATGAAAAACATGAGACATAAGTAATGAACATAAACATATAATACTAGTCCCTGGATATATGTGTTTACAAAAAACATAAAGTATATAACATATCAAGTACACTATAAAATATATAAGTATGCATAAAGGCACATGTAATTATATACTCTCAAATTTAATAATGTAAAATGATCATAAAATGATATAACCTAGATGTATCATGATCAAATGAGCAGATACCCCAATGTCTAAATGACATGAGTTGAGAGAAGGCCCAAAATTTGAAAGTGCATAGATCATATGCCTAGTTATGCTTTTATCACACTCAAAATATACATGAAACATGTTTATATATAAATAGATGACATGTTATCTACCAACATTGAACTAACAACATATATGCCAAGTAGCTAATAGAATATGTAAAAGCTGAAAATATTTTTGTATTTTTAATTTTCTTGGCATTGTTTGAATATTTTATATTAAAATAATATCCTATGATCTCATCCAAAGGATGCTCATAGGTATCTCCCACTAGGAACCAAGAGTAAAAAATTGGTGGTACTACTAAGGAGCATGTATAGGTGTAATATCTAGCACTGCAGGATATGTAATGCTCTCATATGTAAAATATGACTCTATGGTCATGAGGAGATAGTAGGAGTAGGGGTTTGTGGAACCCATAGTTGAATACTCTAAGGTTTATTTGAAGTAGAAACTATATGAACATTTTTAAGTGTTATATATATTTAAATATGGTATATAGTAGATAAATATTTCATGGAATCCACTACATGTCTCTGATGCAATGGTCTCCCAAGTACTAGCTACCTAAGAAAGGGGATTGTTTTTTTTTTTTTACCCTTTCACAGAGGATTAACCTTGTTAGGCTTGATAATTAACTACATGAGTATAAACTTTTTGTGTTCAAGTGGATGTTCATATGGGATTCTATAAATTATAATTACCCTATTGTCATGAATGTATTTAACACACCAATGTACTATAGAAGGTACTACTCATAGTGTATGTATCCAAGGTCATCCCAATAACATATCAAAGACACATATGTAGGTTATAAAAAAAAAATTAGTAACCATATGAGTTAGACCCACCTCTAAAGGTAAGTCAATCTCACCAATAACCTATTATAAGGTCCATTCAAATTCTCTGACTATTTTAGTTTAAGGATGTAAATCATCATGTGTATAACCTAAATGAATAATCAATGTCATGGTGTAAATGTTATCATCTTACCATTATAAATAATACCATTATGTATAATTTGGAGATCAAGGTATGCTTGAATGAATAATGAATGAGGATTTAACTCATTATACACCATCCCATTGTTATCAAATGTAATAGAAGTATTTGAACCATAGAAGGTGTATGCCATGTTTAAGTACCAATAACCCCATATAATGGGTGCCCATAATGTGATGGAGGAGAATGTGCATTATATTCCATTTGCACTTCTAGTTCCTTCTTAGAATGGTCTTGCAAAGGATTATTAAATATTTTCTAATTTTGGTGATCACTAGGTTGTGAACTTGATTCTTTTGGAGGATAATCAAATGTAATATTTTAGTCATAAATAAAGTCTTGAATCTTATTCTTCAAGTTAAAACACTAGATCTTATAATGCCCAAGTTATTGGTTATAGTCATAATAAGTATTGGCATCATATCCTTTTGGTATAGGTTGACTCATATCAACCCATATAGGATAAGCGAGAGATATGAAGTGACACTCTATAAGCTTCAAAAGTAATGAAACTGGAGACTCAAAAAAGCATGTAAATTGTCTCCTTAGTGCATTGGGTAAGACAAGCCAATTAGGTTGTTGTGACACCACATTAACCATGGTAATTGTTTCCCTTTTTGGTTCTGTGGAATTTACCTTATAACTTGGTTTGATAATAAACATTGTATTTGATGTAGTCAATGTGTTGGCTATATACTTAATTTTGTTAAATGAGATAAGTTACATTTCACAATCATGAACAATATGACATAAGTAATTTAAATATTTGAAATTTTTGAATATAATGGACTCATGTAATGGGGAAAACAAATTTTACTTGAAGATGTCTTGAAGATATTTATCTACCATGAGATTGGTCATTTTATCCAACATTGTCTTGTACCTTAAGATATATTCATTGATTGATTCATTGGTTCTTTGTTTGATATTGGAAATTTGGGCATAAGAAACCTTTTCAATAATATTGATAGAGAATTGTGCCAAAACTGATCTAAAAGACGTTGTAATGCATTTATTGTTTGGATTGGTAAATCATATAACCACCTTAGAGAATATTTCTTGAGGATCCTTGGAAATATTTTAGTCAAAATTTTATCATTGGAGGCATAATCAAATCATGCTACATAGAAATATTGAAGATGTTGTTCAGGATCACCCTTACCATCATAAACTATGAACTTAGATGCAACAAATCTAGTGGGAAAGGGTTGTAAATATATATTCAATGCAAGAGGGTTATGTAATACCTCTTGTGAGTTAATATCATAATGAGATTTTGTGTAATTTTGTTCAATATTTACAACCTTATCTTGAAATATGTGTATATTTTGTCTAATATCTTGCACCTCTTGGTCATTAATGCTTAAAGCCTGGGAAGTAACCAAAAGATGTGTACCCATAGGTTGAGTAGGTATAATCATTAAAATTGTTAATTGGATTGATGTATTAATGATTCCCATGTGAGATGTAATAATATTATTTTAAGAGAAAAAAGGTGTGAACACATATATTATGCCCCCTTTACAAGTATGCAATGGTGATGTATTTAAAGGTAGGGTTGTTGGTATATGGGGATGACTCACAAATCTAATAACATGATCAATATATGGACTTGGTTTTTCATCTATGGTTTTTTATTTTTTAGTTTCTAATATGGTTCTTATGATCTCATCAAGATCATCTAGGTTTTGCCAGATACGATGTCAAAACATAGAAAAATCTTGTACTTACTCTTGGTCTATCTATTCATGTTCATCATTTTCATTCTTAGAATCAATTTCTATGATAACTTCTTTAGTATGTGGTTTAGTTTCCTTATTGGTATCTTCATTAGGTGTAGTATGTGTTTATTCATTATTTTGAGCCATCTTATTTATATAAATAGGTATTTATATGTGTTCGATAGAAACATCGACTAATCTAGGGATACCCCTAAGTTATATACAAATGATAGAGTAAAAATTTAAAAATAAAATAATAAAAAACCTTAGAAGGGTGAATACCTTAGGATAAGCCAAGGTTTTCATATGTAGATAGGTTCACCAAATGTTTAATCCTAAATGAAGATGATTCAATATATAATAGGGTTAAGAATATAGACATGAATAAGCAAAAGGGTGATAAATAAATATATAATAGGCCAATTAATTTCAAACTTAAATAAATAATATCATAAATTTAAATTATAATATATGCGAAAAATGGAGAGTAAACTATTGATTGATATTGCCTTAGGATTCTATGCTCAATTCCCTGAGAGTGGCTCAAGAATACAAAGGCTAGTACTTTGGTTCCATCATTTCCCTATGAAGTGAAGCTATGAATTGATGGTGGTATGAATGTGTGTCATATCACTATCTGAATCCTAATGGCCAATTAAACAAGTACCCATACTGCTCATGTTGTGTAGGAATATATTTTGTATCTGATATTTGTTGTTGTATACTAACTGTAGTTGTGCATGAAGACTTTTCCAAATGTAACCATATTGGCCATGTAATTGAAGCTATGTGTTATGAATAAGGCTCATATATCCATAATAATAGTGGATTGATACATAAAATAACACCATGTTGCCTCTATTATGATGCATATGATTGAGCAATAGATTGAGCTATAACTATAACCTATGATGGAGGCTTATCTAATATTAACCTTAGTGGGTTGCTACAAGAGATAGGTCTTAAAAAAATTGGTCATAGTTAATATCTCTCTAGAGAAATACTTTGTGATTTGGGTTCATCTAATCTTAATCATATTGGGTTACTACATGAGACAAGACCTAGAAAATGTGATCGTAGTGAATATCTCTCTAGAGCAATACTTTATTGCGGTACATGTGATTATGTTAGATTTGTATATAGAACTACACTATGTACTCATCATAATATAGTGTTATATGTATGTTTCTCTCATTGTACTAGTTTATAAACCTTTTGATTAAGTGGAATAGGAGATCTCCTATGAGGCTTTGTCTTAGAACCTGCATTACTCTCATGAGGAATGACCGATGATTCCTATAAAGGAATGTCTTAGGATGACTTAGTCATGGATGAATGAGGTCTATGGTTCCATGATGGAGGATATCTTAGTACCCCTTGTGTAAATTCTATGATGCCATTATAAACACATCTATTAATCTAATCCCTTAATCCATAACAATCATTATCTTTGTGTCCATAGATATGATGATAGTTACAAAAGAGCTGATGTAGTTGTCTATGTAAGAGATGTGGATCTCTTCGAAGAGTATAAGGTAATGTGATTAACCTCATATATATTAGTGTTGATAATATGACACATGGTCTATCCCACTCTAAATCAAATTACAGTGGTGCATTTTTTTTATTTTTTATAGTGCATACTATAGGTTGTGCTTTGGAAATTGGATCTCTATTCTTACTAGTTGCATTTCTGGTTGAGGTCTCCTATTTTATTTAGGACATGTTGTATGTTGCATTCTAGGAGCTGTAAATGAAGGTATTGATGTAAAATCTAGAGTAATTCTATCAAAATCACCTCAATCAATCCCAATTTCTTTTCCAAGGCTAGAATTATATGACATAAGTGTCTAAAAGAGGAATCTATCTGATATAATAGATGCTCTAGGAGAGGTTGACAAAACCCCTTAATAAAGATATGTTGAATATTTAAATCTACTAGTTTATAGATCGATCTTAATGTGTGCATCTTGAATCATAAGATATAATCACTAACTAGCTCTGAAGTATTTTGATGCAATGTGGCAAGTTTATCATATGTAACACAAGGGCCCATGTTTACTATGTAATATTTGATAAATGCCTCCTCTAAGTCATAATATGTGTGAAAGGATCCAATGGGGAGTAGATGAAATAACCAATTATGTGCTTCCCCCACTAATGTCTATTGGAACAAATTTAGTATAATTAAATGATTCGCATGAGATGGAAAAACCTTCTGAAAAGCTTAAAGGTGTATGAATGGATCTCCAATTCCATCAAAGTGAGGCAATGATGGTATTTGGAAATACTTAGGTAATAAAGCTTTTATAAATGTCTTCAAAAGAGGGTTACCATGTAAATCATTATAATCCATCCAAGACTTATAAGCCTTGTTTTCCAAGGTAAGGAGATGTACTTGGTGTTGTAATTCACCCATTACATGCATCAAAGAAATAATCTCTTGGGATCGTATATTATCATCTTGAAGTGGTTTATTTAATCATTGAATTTGATCATTAATTTTAGCCATGGGAATGCTACATTTATCAATTAGATCATAGAGAGGGGGTGTGCTCACTTAAACCTTTGGAGGAATGGTAACATGGACCTTAGTGGAGGGATGTGGGCTACCATTCTCTTTACATGAAGAGTGAGAAACAAGTGTTACTATAGTATGGGGTGGCTTACGAGATTCATTGGTATATTTATGTATTATTTAATCACATTTGAATTAAGTAGAGGATTTGATGTTATCATTAACATGTGCATTTTTTGAAATAAAATCATTCATATAAGTAAAAATAACATTTGGTAGTGCATTATGTTTGAGAGGTAAAGTGAGAGAAGAGTTAGAATCATGTGATGCATTTTCTTCTTCACTATGTAAATAAGAATCATCATTATTCCATGCATTATCATAGACTAAATATTGTTCATAGTCACTCTCATTTTCATTTTCATATTCATTTTCATGTTCACTATCATAATCATTATCACTTTCATTGTCACTAGGGAGAGGTGTAAAAGAAGAACTTAATATTTTTTCTAATATGCAAAAAATTATCATGTGAAATTGGAATATTATGTGCATCTATGTTATCCATAGATGGAGTGTATGCATCATTTCCATTTACAATATGAGAAGTAAGAGTAAGAGAGTTATCATTTAGGCATTCTTTTGATAAAGTAGAATTGAGAGCATGAGATGGATTATTTGAATTATGCATTGGAAACTTGATTTTATTGTGTTTATATTGTTGTATTTTGAACATAGAAGTAGCGAGAGAGAGAGAGAGAGAGAGAGAGAGAGAGAGAGAGAGAGAGAGAGAGAGAGAGAGAGAGAGAGAGAGAGAGAGAGAGAGAGAGAGAGAGAGAGAGAGAGAGAGAGAGAGAGAGAGAGTAGGTTCATATGGAAGCAAATTATCACCAATAAGAGGTTCACTTGGAAGTGCATGACTATTTTTTTCATTTGGTGCATTTTGCATAATAAAATGAGGTGAAAAGTATCTTTCCCATTTATCAAAATTATTTTCTTTAGATCAAGGGAATAAAAAAGATAGGTTTGAGAGAAAAAGATGCATCTAATTTTTATTCACTATCACTTTCACATGTATCATCATATTCCTCATTACAATAATAGTAATGATCTTCATTGTAAATGAAATCATTTTCCACATTTTTAGCTAAAATGCAATTTTGAAAAAATTTCCATTCATTATCATAATTATGAGAAAATTTTATAAATTGATCTATGGGATGAGAGGGAAGAAGTGCCTTAGTGGCCATTTTATTTCTTTCACCAAAGAGAATGTGAAAAAGTATTATTAAGTAAATTAATGAAATAATAACTACTAGCATAGAGATTTTGAAAATATTTTTGGCACTCTAAACAATTTGCAAAAATTCCAAAATATTTTTGTAAAAATTGGCAAGGAAGGCTTGGGGTTTAAGGACCTAGTTTGGAAATCTAGGGTTTTGGATAGGGGTTTTTAGAATTTTTGAAAATCAATGTTATAATTTAAATTCTAAAATAAATTTAAATAAGATAAATGCACAAAAAATTATACAAAAATCAAAAATTTGAAATTGAATTTTTGCACATAATAACTACTAATATTGAGATTTTTAAATTATTTTTGACACTCCAAACAATTTGCAAAAATTCCAAAATAATTTTAAAAAAATTGTAAAGGAGGGAGACTTAGGGTTTGAGGACCTAGTTTAGAAATCTAGGGTTTTAGAATTTTTTACAATTATTATAATAATTTAAATTCTAAAATAATATTTGATTATAATTAATACACAAAAATTTATACAAAAATTAGAAATTTGAAATTAAATTTTTGCACAAAAATTTGAAGGAAAACCCCTAAGGGTACCTAAGGTTTTAGAGTTGTTTGAAGTAAGTCGGGCTCACTAAATGTTTTATTATTTTTGGGAAACTAGGGTCTAGTTCATAAATAATAAAAGGTCTGGAATTATTAGAAAAAACTAATTTAATATGGTAAAATATAGATTTTTTCAAATTAATTACATAGGAAAAGGAAATAACTTATCTAGAAAAATAAGCTAAGATGACTATTGTATAAGCTAAAAACTATTATGCATGGTTAGGAAGATGTTTGAAACTTGAATCTAACATTCATTCAGTGAAAGGATAGGAGTGCCAAAAATAGGACACACTAGTGTTTGGAACTATAGTTCAGGTCATGGTGTTGTTGTCTAAACTAGTCATAGAGGTTTATGTTTTTTGGGTTTTGCTCACTATCCTTATATTAGTCTGCCTAAAAAAATTTAGATCTTGACTATCAATGAAGCTCCTTTTAGAGTTGTTTTAATATTTAAAACCTTGGGTTCATCTACACACACAAAACAACAAATATATCAAAAGTAAAAGGGGGAAAACTGGGTTAGGGGAAGTATGATCACATGATCTAGAACCCTTGTTATCAAGATTACTATGTACATCAACCCTCAACTTAGGGTCTCATATGTAGTTCTCCCTTAGGAAATATGCATAATCAATGTGCATGGTAGATGCAAGAATGAATTTCACCTAGGCCCTTCCTTGATTAATCATGCAAGTCTATGTGTGACATAGAATGTTGAGCTATACTATTGACTGATTTGTAATTATATATTATGCCAAAGTAGTAAGAGCTAGATATACAATGCCTTATGTAGTCCTTTATATAGGAGACTCTTAATTTTAAATTTGGTAGATTTATTCACATTTGGCCAACATTAGGAAAACTTAAAGATGAAGCTAAGGAGGGGCTAAGACTCATTAAGTGAGGCAAAATGATCATTGGGACTCAAAATATAGTTGGATAGGAGCACTAGAAATGGGACACCCTAGGGTCTAGTACTATATTCGAACCTCAGTGCTCCTATCCTATAGGCTTGGGACCTAGGGGATGAAATATGCATGGGAAAAGGTGTTTGGCTGAGTTGGAATTAGGTCTTGAAAGTCTATAGATGATTTGGAATCACCAAAAAGGTGACTCAAACATTAAATAATACCTTGATAAGTAAAATAAAAGACATGGATAAATGTGAAAAAGGCATATTCTCCAGTCAGAGTCTCTTATGAAAGGACTATGAAAAGACATGATACATGTGGTTGCTTGACCAATTTAGAGTGTATACATAACCAATCAAACATGTGCTAGAATAAATGGTGAAAGTAATTATTAATCTACTATGTACAAGATGAGATAATGACCTTAATAGAAATTATTAAGGTGTATCCAATTGCTTTCGATATGTATCTCTTCTCCATTTAGCTTTGAGAGCTAGAAAGCATTATTTTGCTTTTAATGAGTGATGACATAGGGCCCACTCCTTAGAGAATCAAACTTTGTGTGTCTTCTAGGCTTTGCCCTATCTTCATCCCATTTAAGTATAAGGTCACCTTCTTGGAATATTCTTGGAATAAATCTCTTATAAAATTACCTTTTGATTTGAGTTAGGTGAGACCCCATAATATTCATTGCATGATATCTTATTTTCTTTTAATTCCATTAGCTCAACTAGTTTGATCTCCATGGAAGCATTCTCCATCATATCAAGTATATGTATAATCTATAGAGATGACAACTCAAGGTAGATGGGTAGATTTACCTTTTTTTCATAGAGAATCATGTATGCGTAGTTTTCAATGGCTCTTCTAGGAGTGATCATATCATCCCATAAAATTGTCTTCAATTTTGTGTACCATGCTCTTTGATTTCCATCCATAGTCCCCTTGATAACTCTAATTATATTCTTGTTCATAGACTTTGTTATTCAATTCTCTTGAGGATAGTAGCTGGAGGAGGTACTTATGTGTATTCTATGCATCATAGCCCACTCACTTATCCTAGTACCAAGGAAAGCCATTGAATTATCAGAGATAAGTGTAGAAGGTACTCCAAATCTAGTTATTATACCTTCATTGAAGTCTATCACATTAGTCTTATTGGATTCCTTGAGATCCACTGCTTTTGTCCACCTAGTAAAGTAATTATTTGTATTCAACACCCACATATGACTAGTTCTTGAAAGAGGATTGATACTACCTATGAAATCCAAACCCCACTACATAAAATGTTGCTCTACTTGAATGGGATGGAGAGGGGAGGCTTCAAGATTTTGTTTTACTATGATTAAATCACACTTTTGACACTTTTTCACCCATGCATATGATTCTTTGAATAATCTAGGCCAATAATAACTAACTCTCATCACCTTTTCTATTATAGTTCTTGATGCAAAGTGACCACCTGATGGCCCATCATGTAATGCTACCAATAGTCTCTCAGTTATGATCTACCTCTACACACCTTAAGATAACTTCATTAAGGTATTTCCTAAAAATTATTTCATCCACAAGAACATATAGGATGTATTTTAATTTGAAATGTGTTCTTTTGGCTTTGTCTATACCTAGTGGACACTCACATGTTTGGAGAAATTTTATCATGTCTTGTGTCCAACTCATGGTATAAGAAGGTATAGTTTTTTGAGTGTCATCTTGAAGTGTTAAAATATCCTCATTTTGATATTTCAAGTCTGATGATAAGTGCTCACACATCCCCTTTCATCTCACTAACTTGGTAACCTTGATATCTATATTATATTCCATTACCTTGGTGATTCAACTAGCTCTTTTCTCATTCAAATATCTACTCAAGGAAGCCTTCGATGCTTGGATGAGAAACTATAACATGAAATTTTTTGTTAGAGGGAATATGTATGAATTTTCAATACTTTTTATGATATCAAGAACTTGTTTTCCTATAAAATTTTACCTTACCTCCTAGTCTTCCAACCCTTGGCTGAAGAAATCAATGGCTTATTTAAGACCTTACTCATTTAATTATGTCAATATGGATGAGATGACTTCATAATTTCCCAAATCATACAAGGTTAATTCATTTTTGAGATTAGGATTTTAAAGTGTTGGATCTTGAGTTATTTCTTACTTTATGGCACCAAAACTATCTCTTCCTTCTGCAGTCCAACTGATAATTTGATTCTTCTTCAACATGGACATTAGAGGCTTAACAAGGTTATTAAAATCAGGTATGAACCTCCTAATGAATTTTATTTTTGAAAATAAACCTTTTATCCCTTTCTTGTGTTTAGGTAATGACAGGGATAGGATAGCACTTACTCTCTCAAAGTCTATGGAGAGACCTTTCTTAAAGATAATGTGGCCCAAGTGTTTTCCCTCATGGACTACAAATACACACATTTTAGGATTTAGAGAGATTAAAAACTACCTACACCTATTAAATATCTACCTAAGATGAGTCAAATTATCATTTACATCCTTAAATAAAATATTACTATCATCAAGGTTGATCAACACTATCTCATTTATCAAACCTTGAAATGTCATGTCCATGGCTCTTTAAAAAGTAGTTCTAGCATTGGACAACCAAAAATTCATCTTCCTATATGCATATGTACCCCATTTTTCGGTAAAGTTTGTCTTATATTAGTCTTCCTCTTGCACCAAAATATGATTATACGATAATTATCCATCAAGGAGAGATAAATCACCAGAGCTTACTACCATCTATAAGATTTGATCCATGGAAGGCAAAGGATAATGATCCTTAAATGAAACTCTATTTAGGTCCCTAAATTCCACACATAATATCATCTCTCCATCCTTTTTTCTTACAAAGACTAGATTGGCAACCCAAGATGAGTGTTTGATGCGAAATATGATGTTAGATTCTATCAACTTAGTCAATTCTTTCCTCATTACGGGTTATATCCTTGGGTTGATAGGTCTTTCACTTTTCCTTAATGGTTTGACATCTTATTTATCTATATAGTGTGTTGAGCTAAACTAGGTTCAAAACCTTTGAGGTCACTATACTCCCAAGAAAATATATCATCAAACTCTTTGCACAACTCAAAGAATGAAAGTCTCTCTTCTTAGTTTGTCTTTAAAGATCATGACCCTCTCATAATTATATTACTTGGTTGATATTTTTATATTATCTTTATTCATTTGATAATCATCATTGAAAATACTTTCAAGTGTCACTAGACCTTTAAGAGGTTTTTTTTACCTTAGTTTCAAAATAACATCACCACATTGCTACTAGAACTTGGTTTATTTCTTGAGGATAACTCATCCTCTTCTTAGAAAAAGTATGTTATTTTTTTTTCATTTTCAAAAACTTTTCAATTAACATCATTATCAGGAATTGAAGATCTTACTACTACTTTTAGATGTGTTTGACATCTTGAACTCTTGACATCATTAGGAATATCAAACTAAACTCCAAATGCAGCCAATGTATCATCATTATCTTCTTTTATAATGGTTTGTATAGTGAGAGCCTCAAAATCCTCCATAAGATCCCATATCCTATGTTTGTAAGACTTTAACAAGGAGTTTTTTTTAACGTTTTGGCCCTTCACTTGATGAACAACTAGCTCACTATCACCAAACAATTACAAGTACTTCATTCATCTTTTCTTATCCCATTGAAGGCCATGTACAAGTGCTTCAAACTCTATTGAATTGAAATCAAAACTAAATTTAAATCTAAAAGTAGCATAATACTTATATTTAGAGGGAGACACCAAATTTTCACCACTTCCTATACCAATATTTCTTCTATATACATCAAAGAATAACTGCCATAGACTATCCATAAGATCACTAGGCTTGACCAACTCTAGAATGAAATAACCTTATTCATGTAAGCAATACACTCCTAGGCCTAATTGTTCCATGAAATTATATGGATCATATTCATTATGCTTAGTGCCCCATTCATATATAAATAGGTTAGGTATGCCTTCAATGAAATAATTGGGTTCTTGGTCAACATGAAGGTCTCCTTCATCAAGGATAGTACAATTAACATTGGATACTTTAGGCACATAAGGTTATATGTGACTCTTAGCAATTGGTTTTGATTTTATCTAGACTTTGGTGCTATACCTAGTCATAAAAATTATGTTAGACTAGTTTGATGATAAATATCCCCCAATCTTTGTTGTGAACTCCCTAGATAAACATAGGGCAAAGTGAAGTGGTAGGTCTATTACAACATCTTGGGGAATTGAAAAAGTGGGGAAAGAATGAAAAGTTAAGTTCATACCTTTTATTATGCCTACAGTCTTAGTGTTTGTCCGATCCTATTTCAAAATGTATTTTGTGATTGGCTCATATTTTAGACCTAACTTATCATCCACTTGCTTAGGCATTACATAAGTCATAGCACCACTATCAATCACACAATTGTGAACCAAAGACTCACCTATAATGAGATAAATATATAAATGAGGAGTATTATCAATTTTAGATTTTTTCCCTTCCTTTGGGTTGAGTTTCATTTATGAGGACTGCTTTCTCTTTGATTATTGGTCTAGCTACAAAGTTGAAGTTGGATAGTTCTTCTTGAAGTAGATCTTTTTGTCCAAAAATGGCCAATGTCTTCCACATTGAGATATTGACATGTATTTTATTAATTATATCAATAATGTTGATATAATAACTACCAACTTTTGGTTGTCCTCTAGGATCAACAACACTGTCTTGAGTTTATGAAGATTGAGGTAAAGGAACACCCTTCACATTCTGATTTTTCTACATTTCTTGAACTTTAGGGGTTTTATTGGGTCTATTTGTCCCTTGAGACACTTGATAATGTAGGATAGGTACTTGACCCATCTCTTTGGCACCCTATATTACTCTCTTTTTATTCCTTGTGTTGGCTACTATAGAAGTATCAATGTTACTTATGCCCCCAAACTGATTCATTACATAATAATCACCTTCTTACCAATTTACAAGTATGGAATTAGGTTAAAATTTCCCTTGATTATTCTCTCCTTGTCATGTCACTTCAAATTATGTATCTTGAGAAGCTTGAACACTTTTCACCATTAGAGTTTGATTAGAAACACCATTAGGGTACATACTCTAATTTTGGGAATGATCATAAGGAGGACACCATGACTATTCTTGGACTAGATTATTTTTGAAAGGGACAATGTCATTTAAAGATATAGTATCATTTGGGTTATAGATATTGAAAGGCCTAAAATGGGTGATTTCCCCTTGACCTTGGAAATTTATTCGTAAAGGAGGTCTATTGGCATGAATGAATTGATTATGGAGCTAATAAACCTATAGTTATAAGATTATTGCCTCTTAATGTTTATAATCTCATTTCCAAAACTTCATAAAAATACTCTTGACTTCATGTAAAGAATTAGAAGAGGTAGGGTAATATTTTTATTTATTATTTATCAAAGTAATAGGGTAAATGTGGGTAATGAAAGAGGTGTAAAATGAGTGGAGGGATAAAATTCTAGAAACAAAGGCATAGGAGGCCTTGGGGAAATATTACTAGCTTAGATGATATAATTATTAGCTCTTATTGCCACCTCATATGCATTAGGTAATGTGTTTTCCCCCATTAATTAGATCATCACTGCTACATCATTATTCAAATCCTAAAATAGTATAAGAATGCATAGTTTGTAGTAGGTTTGAATATGGTTGGGATCCTATCCCAAGTATTTTGAAATCTATAGTTTAAATCCACCATGAATACTTGGGAATCCCTCTTCATAGTAGTTAATTTCTCCACCAAGGATAAGTGATCACTCTTACCTTCAAATTGCTTGCATGATTATTCTCCCAATTCATCCCAAGTACCAATAGTATCAGGCCTCAAGCCTCTATACCATTGAATAGATATCCCTTTTAATGAAGTGGCAAGAAATCTAATTACCACGTTCTCATGTGTTACATGATGCACATAATATATATTATCAATGTCTCTTTTATGCTCAATAAGAGTGGTAGAATTATCTTCACTCAAATGTGGGATGATTTTAAGGGATGTCATCAGATTGAGCTAGGTTGAGGGGGATACTACCATTAAAATGAATAAAACCCTGATTTCTAGGCACTACCATCTTGAAAATTAAGGGAAAATAAAACTATTATATCGATAAGTTTCTAGAAAAATAATTTTTTGGATAAGGGTGTGTAGTAGTAAATATTTTTTTTCTTCATTTAATGGTAAGGTAATTTTATAAACTCAAAAGTAGTAACCTTAGTAGAGGATCTTGTAGTTACCTTAGGCATGAAGACTAGACACTAATCTTGTAACTAAAATGCTTGAAATCTTGTTAGAATTGCTAGATGATGAATGTAAATGTTATAACAGATGCAAGTATGTCAAGACCAACAACAATCTTTAGCAATCTTCTTCAATTTTGGTCCCATCAAGCATGCTAAAAACTATTATCATTTTGAGTTTCACCCTTTGAGGAGGTGTTTCAGGTCTCCTCTCCCAATTGAAAAAATGGAAACACTCCTAGGCTTTGGGTGGACTAAAAGATAGATTGAATCTCTAGAGAGAGTTGGCTTCCTTGATAATACAACTAAATAAAAACTAAACCTACTCAAATTTTAAGGAAAAGGGAGAAATAAAGCATGAAATAAATGACTAAAATGGGTGATGCACCAAATTTAATTCTCCTCTACTTGATTATGAATTCTACTATGGACTAAAACAAGACTAAAATCTAATTTCAAAACTCCAAACAGTCCTTCTAACATAATTATTTTAATATGGAGGCCCTATTTAATGCATCAATCAAGAAACATAATCAATATATATAGAAGAAGACACTAGTGAAGTTTTTCCACACTTAACATTTGAAAAACTACTTGACACACACTATATGACCTACAAGAATATGACTTACTCATAAAGAGGAAAGAATGAAGAGGAAAAATTCAAAGAATTTAAACACTATTAATACCATTCATCAAAAATCTATTATAATATTACTATATGCAAGATGGAGAGGGTATAAATCAACATGTATTCACTTCAAAATCAAGAATCAATATCAATTTTGGTATGGCTATGCTATAACCAACTAGAGATCCTTTCAAAATCACTTAAAAGAGTATATATAGTGTAAATAAATGAGAGAGAGAATAATTACATGTAGGAATCCTTTGATATCTCTCATACAATCATTAGACTAGTTACAACATCAATAGGAGGTGAAAAAATAGTCCTACCATTAATCCTCAACATGTGTTAACTTGTTTGATAATTGGTCTCATGGAAGGTGGTGTAGGAGTGACTCTTGGCCTTTTATGACTCACTATTGATCTCTTTAAACTTCCCTCCTTTATTGATCAAGGAGATACAAGTTCACATATTGAAGAGTAATTATAACTCAGGTCTTGACACATGGCCTATTCACTCCTTTTAACATCTCTCTATGACATTATTGATTCTTTCAATGTATCTTTCATATTGATAGAGGTGAAATTTGAAGTTTTGACCTCTTCATTAGTTGTGATCTTTGTCCATAGAGCCTAAAATTTCATGTTTAAGCTTGTTTGATCCAATGAAATATATTAGACACAGGTCTATCCCCTCATATAAGGTCTAGTCTTTATTTGAAGACTACCATAACAAGTTTAAAACCTCTTGAATGGCTTATAGATGGCCATGTAACCTTTTCCCAAGCTTAAAGACCATCTTCAAGTACTTATTTGTCCATTAGGTCTACATAGTATAATAATAAGATGTTTAGAAAGAGTTGTAGGTATTCATTATTTTATAGAGGCACTATATAGACTTTAAAATTATGTAGGGACCTTGTCTACACTTAGGGATCCTTGAAACTGATGTTTTAGGTGTATTATGTCATTTTAGTGTTCTTAAAGAGCACTTTTAACTACTATAAGGTCTCCATGACAACACTTGATAGAATTCAGCTTCTAAGGATCTCCTATAGGATTTTTAGTATTATAGAGTATAGGTTTACCAAGTCATGTCCTTCACCATTTAATAAAAAAATTGGTATAGAGTTAAATTACCTTGATACAATCTTGAAAGAGTTGATAGAAGACTATGTTTGTCTTTTAGGGTTCTTAACACCATGAAGATAACAAACTACATGTGCTTAAGTCCTTCAAAACTATCTATAGTCATTGGAATGGGATTTTATATGACCTATATAATACTCCAAGGATTCCACTATATGTCTAATAGGATGTTGTGAAGTTCCTTATTTCTATTGATGACCTTAAGAAGGTCTGCAAACTCATCTTTTCAATGCTAGTGTGAGGGTAATCTTCATCTAGGCTTGGTTCATATTTGATAACCTATCTTAGCACCATTATATCCTATTTAATGTATGGTGGTAGTTCATTATACCTCTACCCAAGCTCAAAAAATGTCTTCAACTAGTTAAAAATATCAAATACATCTAACGACCATGCAAACTAGTCAAAAAATGTAGTTTTAGGTCTTTTTCTACGTTTTTATCTCCACACGTGCCAAATTTTTAACCCAATAGGTGACTATGAGTTTTTTATATTTCATTCAAGTGTTTCTAATACAAATAATTATCATTTGAGTCATTTATAATGTGTTTATAGTCATTGACTCTTTTAAGGGTTTTTTGACAGTTTTCGGGTCTTCATCTTCTTATCGATTGTGCATAAAGATTTGCCTTCTAATTGATTGAAAAATACCATGAAAATTTTGTATAAATGACCTATTAATTTCCCTAGATTAATTATATCCCATTCACTTGCTTCGATAATGTTACACATGAGGAAGATGACCTCGAGCTTTCAAGCTTGTAGGTGCCTATTTGAGATGATTTTTTGGGGGAAAAGGGCTTAAAATTGCTTGTTTATGATTTAAAAATTCCTCCTATATTATTTATCCATTATATATAATGTATTTATGTGGTTTCCAAATATCTTGACCCCTTAATCCTCTTATAACTTGCTTTAGCCCATGTCAAGGGTTTGTAAGTAGTTTAAGAGTTTTGACCCTAATAATCTTCTTTTGATGGTTTCTTCTTATGACCATTTGTAAAATAAATATTTAAATATCCTATAGGGTCTTTCACACCCTAAAATACCTTCCAAACTTATTTTTTCACATAAAAATGACATCTTATCTTCATGTTTATACTTGTAACATTAACACAATCAAGTTAGGCATGCATGATCAGGGTATTTCTTTGCACTTTTGACCCTGTTGGTGCCTATAAGAAGTCTAAAGGGGATTAATGATGTTGAATACAATTTATATAACTAATTTCCAATCACCACTCATGCTAAACACTTTACAACTTCCAAACCTACTTGTCATGTCAAGAAACAACAAAACAATGAGATTTCTTGTTAGTACAGGTATGATGCATGGTTGCTTATGTTGAATTTGATGTTTTAGGGACTCATAGACCCCTATGAGATTATTTTCAACCATTATCATTCATACGTCAGGCTCAAACATTTTATCACAAGAATAAAATTGAGATGCTAGGGTTTTATAGGTAATAAACTTCTTAATGATTGTTCATAGAGTTCTACCCCACAAACCCAAAAATTTTACAACAAATTTTTAGGGCATATAGGTACCCTCTAACCCTTAAAATCATTGATATTTTTTTATATTCTCCT
This sequence comes from Torreya grandis, assembly GCA_037957365.1. Taxonomy (NCBI): domain Eukaryota; kingdom Viridiplantae; phylum Streptophyta; class Pinopsida; order Cupressales; family Taxaceae; genus Torreya; species Torreya grandis. The sequence goes on from JARHVA010003707.1 coordinate 319,638, forward strand.
CTATAAACTGACCTTTCTTCTCTTGCATATGATTTTATGGTGGACTTGAATGATTTCTACCCTATTTTGGACATGTAACTTTTATTTTAGCTCAATTTTGGGCCTAAGAAGGCTAGAGGAGTTATGGTAGGCTATTTTCACATTGTGTCATGATCCACTTGGCTATTAGATGCTTTTTTCTAGTGTAAAAACTAGCATGATATCTTTTTCATCAAGGGAGTTATCTATTTAGAATAAAATACCTTGTTGTATATACATACCAAATGTCAATGAAATTATTCTTGACCTATGTAATGACATTGTTATGTACAAATACCTATTTTTCCTACCTTTCCTAAATTATTCTATGTTTTTACATTATACAATGAACAAAATAGATTCAATTGTGAGTTATACATTAGAAAAGGGTGGAATGATATCTTAGTTGGTTATATGGGTATAATAAGGTACAATATGATCATCAACAAATGACAAGTGGCCTAAAAGGACCTATTTTAATCTCTATAATGGTTTTGGCTCTTCACACTTGATATTCCTCATGGGAGTTACTTTACAACATTTTAATAAGCAATAGAATAAAACAACATGAAACCTTAACTTCTACAAAAATACCTTAAACATTGTTAAGGCTTGAAATGACAATATTGTTATCTTATCAACTTTGATTCTAGATCCACTATCCACTATAGAACACCATGTTATCTTAGATATCATCACATCAATGTTTTCAACCTGGATCAAGCATACCTTAACTTTTTAAAAATAACCTTAAACTCTCTAAAGTTACATTAAACTTTCTAAAAAACTTGTAAAAAATTTATAAGTGATCATGTTAAGGAGAATGATTGGACAAGTCACATGCCATAACTTTCTTTCTTGAGAATACCTCATTGAGACCTTGGAATAGCTTGATACTTGACACCATGACAAGATAAATATGACACCAAGACATGAATCTCAATAAGACCATTTCAAAGGTTAGATGAGTCAGGTACCTATTTTGGATAAACCTTGGTCAAGGGTGGTTGATTGGCTAACAAGTTCTTGGATCAAGATCTTATGGAGGAAGGATTATGCTAAGGTTACACTCAAGAAACTTATTTAGAAGCACATGGGGACGTGATTGTAATCATGAAAACTACCTCTTTGGTGGATTTTTCAATTTTAATTGGTTCATAGGTTATGACATTATATTGACTGTAATCTTCATCTCATTTTTTTAATCACTTGGTTTAACCTTATAATTTTGTTTTATTTGAAACTTAATTATTGAGGTAGTCATAAGATTTTGTAGATACTTAAGTTTATTCAAATATATTAGCTTAACCTATTTGTCCCTCATTATACGACATAACTCATCAAATTATTTGAATCCCTTGAATATGATTTATTCTTGGAGTGATGGTAATAAAAAAATTAAAGATATCTTTAAATTTATTATTAGTCATAACATTCATCATATTAGCTAGAATGATCTTGTATTAAAGCACATTGTCACTGATTGGTTGATTAAATCCTTAATTTATCTCAAATAATTGTACATAAAATAACTTCTAGTTGATGTTGATGTAAAATTATGCTAAGAATTGGTAAGACAAGGGATTGAATACTTATATGGATTTAATATGGATATAATAAAACAATCTCAACCATATTCTTCAATACTCCATAGAAATAACTTAGTCAATAGCTTTTCATTGTATGTATAATCCAAGTAAGATACATGAAATGATATAATATGTTGCTTGAGATCACCTTTACCTTGGTATAATGGGAGATTTGGAGTTGTGAATCTTATAGGTAAATGGTAGGTTTTTATCTTGACATCTAATGGGTTATGGAGATAGGAGTGTGAGTCCATGGTATGGCCATATCTTGATGCACCTTGATCTAATTATAACACCTTAATATGCAGTTTTATAATAACTTACTCAAGGGAATGTGCATTAAGCAAGGTGATAAATGGAATGTATGTATCCAACCTAGATGGGGAGAATGTTACATGTGTAGTAATAAGCATAAAAATATGTTGAAATCCATATGATGCCTCTAAATTTTGGGTGGATGTCACACACGTTATTAGAGGTGTAGCAATGGAAATAGTACCAATAGTAGTGGTATACATACCCAATATAGAAGGTTGAGCTAACATTTTCTATAGATATAATGAGATATATAACATATAATTAATCTAATAGGTATTTATATTAAGATATTCAATGATTTTTTCATCTTCCAGGGCATTTTTTATCTACAGTGATTATATCATCGGTCTCAATATTCATGATGAATCCATTGATAGGGTGGCTAGAGTATACTTTGTAATATATATTAGAAAAATAAAATGGAATCATGAAATACCTTTTTTATATTAGTAAAAATATGAATATTGAATTGGATGTTACAATGATAGGATTGGAACGAGGCTTGGAATTGTTCATTGTTAAGCTTAGCCTAATTAATGAATTTGGACTTGATCTTTTTTACCCATTTGTCTACATAATTGATCAAAAAAAAATATAAGATCCATGTATAAAAAATTGAATATTAATGTCATTATTTATGTTTACAAATAATTTTCATTCAATACGGTCATTATTAGTGTGTATTATTATGGAAAATCAAAAACTTCAAAGTTGAAATCTAAAACCCTAGAAAGATAAAACCCTAATGATAACCCTTAGGTTTTTCACTATTTGATATGTGTATATTCACCAATAGGGTTTACCCTAATTTTTATTAATGGGTAAGATTAATCTAATTAAGATATAACTTTAAAATAGAATTCATATTAATACATATGGCATTTAAACATATATTTGAATTTAAATGATTGACAATTAACTCTTCTGATTTGATTAGGGCATATACTAAATATGGAAAGTACTAGAAAGATCATGATACTTATATTTTGTGGTTGATTATCTAACTATGACTATGTTTTGGAAGTGTAAAATAGGGATAAGTACACATATGGTTCTTTTGGTTCAGGAATTGATCTACTTTTCAAGTTGGTTTCACAAGATTAGGTCAATATCATTAGTCAATATTGACCTTTTTGGTCGGTAATAACCCATGTGGAAGTGTAGTACAATGATTTTATAGTCACCTATAACTATATTGTATTTATTTTTGTCTATGATCTTGAACCATGATGACATCCATAGATCCATAAATCATCCTCCTTTCCCTTGAAAACCTAGATGTGTTTATGATGTATACAAACCTATAAAATGGAGGAAGCGTAATGAGTTGAGATAACCCCTATCAACACCCACCCGATGATTGGTTGTTAATTATATATCCAATACTCTAAGGATTGAAATCAAACCACACAAAGTTATCCCACCTAGTGTGATTATGAAATTATGTTCCTTCACTATGTGTAGCCAACTAATGATTAACTTTGGTACTTGAAAAAAAAAATTGTTGACTTATATTTTTAGTGCTTCAAACTTGGATTATGACTTCTCCTAGTGATAGGTATGACAATTGGTAATAATATGGTATATTTTATCATTATGCGATAGTATGTACATGTATCATAGATAAGGGACTAATCCTTTTGAATGAGACCTTAATTTGTTAATATATGGATCCATTTCATTAATACTTCATGCCACAAACATGTTAGGATTATGATCTAACCCCAAATATGTGTTTTTTTTGGATAAAATTTGCCTCCATATGAAACTTTTGCTTGGATGTACCAAGCCACTCTCCTAGACCATTCAATGACCTTTTGACTCTATGACTAGTCTCTTTCTAGTCCTGACTTGATGATGTAGTGCAATATCCTGGAAGATCTTGGTGTGGTGTGAGGAGATGTGCAAATTCCTAGAGAGATGGATGATCCAATGGTGAAAAGATAAAATAATATTCATGACCCTACCTCATCTTCCTTTCACTCTTTTGAAACACTTTAGCAAATTTTAAGGTGAATTTGGAGATTTTAAAGAAAAGGCCTAGAAATGGGTCTTGAACTGCAAGTGAAGGATCTGGCTAGTTTTCAAGGTGTTTGAGAATTTATAGGTAAGAATGAGGTTTTTTAAAATTTTATTAGATTTTAAGGAGTCAAAAATGTTGTCTGGAGAAGCTAATTTTCCCAAAAGACCCTCAAAAGTGCATTAGATGACTTAAGGAGCTTCTAAATAGAAATTTTAAGTGAAAAAGTGACTTTTGGAGATGTAAAAATGTTTTTGACTTCTTTCCACCTCCATATGGAATTTTTCCCCTATATACACATGTTCAAGGTAATTTTAGGTCATTTGGAGTGGAGGAGAGGAGTTTGGGACCAAAAAGATGCATTTTTTAGACTTTTAGAGCCTTGGTTGAATAGAATTTTGAAGGTTTTGCTTAGTAAAGGATATAATATATAATATTAATGCATCAATGGTGTCCATAATATGCTATATTATGCCTCTAAAATTAGATCCAAGCACAAAAAATAGTAGAGGTGAGTAAAACCTATTAGTTAAAAACTAAGCATGAAACAGGTATTCTACCATTAATGGAGCTTCAAACACTTTATAAGTTTTCTAAAAGGAATTAAATTTTGTTTACATCATAACAAAGATTTTAAATTATTGAATTGTTCATAAAGGATTCTAGTTCTTCATGATAATGAAAAACCATTTCGGTGCAGTCTTGGACAATTATAGGAGAGCCTTAGGTTTTCAATCGGTACAGTTAAGAGAAAGAGATTTAGGAGATAGAAATTTGTCCATTGTTATGGGTACTAGTAAAATTCAAAATCATGATATTAGTTTGTATAATTATGTCCTATTATTTATGAACCATCACTAAGAGTGATAGCAAGTCACTATTACCTATGCAACTGAGAGGGGTTTGTTCCTACACTTATTTCTATAAATATAAAAAATAGGGAGAATAATTATTTTTAGGATGTTTATATAAGTATTGGAGCTCCCTTTCATGGTGTTTTCATTGGGTAATTCATCTCCATGAGGAATTTCACTTTAAAGAATAAGGTCTTAATGTACAGGTTGCTTTGATGAATTTTGATATAAATCTTGTTTTTCTCTTCATGGTGGTCACTCTTAGAGGTTTCCATAGGTTTTATTAGAAGATTAATCCTTCTTCATATGGTTTGATTCTCATGGATAATTATGCAGAATGTATGTCATCTCTAGAGTCTAAGTTTCAAGTTTGTATTGAATAAGCAATAGGGATTATCTTCAAATTTTAGAATAACCACCCTTGAGCTATTGAGAGTCAATATTTAATGGAAAAAATGATCCAAAATGGAATTTTGATAAATTTAATGGAGTTTTCAAAGAATTTTTAGGTTTGCAAATCCATCTAACATGGCTTGGGAGATCAAAATCCATGTTGAGCATGTATTGACATCACTGAAAGTGTAAATGAATTCATCAAAGACCATGATCTCACATAAAATCATGGGGATCATCAAGAGATTCACTCTAAACACATGATTATTCTAACAATGGCAGTTGGAGTATCAAGTTAAGCTCTTATGGTAGCTAGTCTATCAGCATGATTATTTTACTCTCTTAGGACTGATTATATGTTGAATGCATTAAAGTATTCAAGCAAATCCCATAATATATGATTAAATTACTTTATAAAAGGATCATTGGTATCACCCAAATTCATAACTTGATGCACATCCATTTTACTATCTCTATATACTTGCAAGTTCTTGATTCTTTTTTTCCTTGCCCATTGAACGCCATGAATTAAACCTTCATACTCAACCACATTACAAGTACAATTAAAATGAAATATATATTAATCATAAAAATGTTTTTTATATGGGGATAAAAACATAACACTATATCCTATGCCAACTTTACTTCTTGAACCATCAAAAACCATCTTCCACATCTCATCATCTTCACCCTCTTCCTTAGCAAGTAATGGTGTTGGTACTCCTTCATGTATACAATACACTCCTAAATCAATTTCCTCCATAAAATCATAGGGATCATGATAATAAGTATTAGTTCCATATTCATAAATTAAAAAATATAAAATACTATCAATCTTGGAAGAAGTTCCATCATCTACAATAGAGTCCTTTTCTTCATAGGCCACACAATTCAGATTGGAACTTGTCTCAATGTAAGGCTTAATATGAAACCTTGAAAGAGGTTGTGTCCTAATTTTCACCTCGGCCCCATACCTTGTTATAAATTCCAATAAGTAACATTCATCTTAAATTTATCGACCTATCTTGGTGTAAATTCCTTTGATAGGTAGATTGCAAAATGGGTTGGAAGATAAACTATGTTTCACAAGATAGGAAAACTAGGACAATCATGCAAGAAAACCTTCAAGTTTTTTATCAATCCATATATTTTTGTATGTGTAAAATATAATTTAATGACCCCTTTTCTATGTGGCTCATATTTCAAGCCTATCTTATCATCCATAACTTTGGGCATGACAAAATTAGGAGCTTCACTATCGACTATGCAATTATGTACCAACTTATCACCTACAATGAGGGTGAGGTAAAATGGTGGAGGTTTATCAACCATAGTAGATGGTTCAAGTATGTTATTATGAGAATTATCAATATAAACATGTCCATGACTTTTATTTGAAGGTGAGACACTAGCAGGGATAGCAGATAACTACTTTTGTAGGATTTATTTCTAACCAGGCATATGAAGAACATCCCAAAGAGAAATGGATGTATTATTATTCCTCAATGAATATATAATGTTTAAATAATCCATAATTACTTTATATTTTGATATTATAGGTAGATAATTACTTGGAACTTGAGGAATATGATCAAACCTTACCATATTTTGACTTGATGGAGGTGTAGAAGCTTTTGGAAATATCACACTTGCATCTATGTCTTGCTACCTTATTAGAGGATTAGATGAGTTAATTGGAATGATACTAAAACCTTATAGAGCCTTCCTCTTGGTCCTTATATTATCTATGATATATGCTCCTTTATTTTTCACAAAAGTGTCTTCAACCAAAAATTTGGTGAAGATATCTCCTTGAGGCTACCAATCCTTATTAACTTGCATCATCACCTCATCTTCATTTGATAGGAGGGGGGTAAATCCTCCTTGACCCACTAGATATTTCTCTCCATTATAATTGGCATACATTACTTTGTCTTGATTCCCCTATTCTCCTTATACCAAATTTTTATGAACTGGTACCATCTCCCTTGCATTGGTGGTAGGGTTAGGACTGTATACATTGGCAAGTATGTTGAGGTTAGGCTGCCATTGGCCTCTTCCTCTTCCATATTAATGACCATATTGATGTTGATAAGGGTATGAATTTTTATGGACACCTTGATACATATTTCCTCTCCCAATCTAGGCTTTTAACCATTGAATATATGCATCTTTATCCAAAGCATTTACAACTTTTGTAGGAGCAGTATTGGGCTTGGTATTGGCATTAAGAATTTGAGCCACTTCTAGAGTACTAGTAGAATCATGAGACAAAGGAGGCATAGACGCATTAAGAGGAAACCTTCTAGCTTTGATGAGACTATTCTTAGCTTTGATATCAAGATCATACACTTTAATAAGAGTAGAACCTCCCATAGATTGAAGCATAATAGCAATTTCAGTCCCAATGGCTCTCAAGTAGGGAAAACAAAGCTAGTAGGTAGTCTCATGGGAGGAGGATATATATGAAAAAAAAATTGAAACCTTTCATTGAAGTCATGCATTGTTTCTTTGGATCCACTTTTTATCACATTGATCTGATGTATGAGAGATACATGGTCACTTTCATTTCCAAATTTGGAAGTCAATAACACTCCAAACTCATCCCATCTTGTGATGCATCCACCTTATAGAGTCCTATACCAATAAAAATCCTTCCCCTTAAGGGACATGGAAAGGAGTCTAATGGAAATGTTCTCTCAAAAAATATTTTGGAATTTTTAAAATTTAGAAACATGTCTAATGTGCTCACTAGGTATGACATGACTCTCACCATTGAATGTGGGCACACCTTTCATGGTTGTAGGAAGAATGGCATCATATACTTGAAGTTGAATTGTATTTCTAGTAATAAAGGTATGGAAATCATGAGTTATAGCCATATATTCTTCTTCAATATATTCAATTTATTTAGCCTCTTCACTCTCTTCCTCTCTATTAAAATATATTCATTCTTTAAAGGGTAGATTAAGTAGTGGATACTGAACTTCAAGAGGAATTTTAGGCTAAATGGGTAGGTTAATGGGATTGAATGTTCTAATAGAGGATGAACTAATGAGAACCATGAAATATGAAGGTAGGTTTATAACAAAACAATGGCCTTGAACTAGATTTATCTTGAAAGAGTTGTTAAATGCTGAGTAGCACACCATTTTGCAGCTGGTATTGTCAAGACCAACATTAACCTTGACAAGTTATATTGAAGATAATGAGTCCCACCATGCATGATAGAACTATTGGTGCCAAATATTTTACCCTAGAATAAGTTTTTAAATATTCTTATAGACTTTGGAAACATGGGAACATTTCCAGGTATGTGGGTGTACCTATATTGGAAATGAGACTCTATATTTAAGGGGCTATCTCCCCGAATGTATCTTGAAATGCTCTTATCTATCCTAACTGATTAATTATGGGAAAAGAGTTATAAATTACAAGAATTGAACCTAATATAAAATAGTTAATACACTAGAAATTATTTCATAAGACTATCATACCTCTTTCATAAAGAGATAATGCCTACAACACTAGCCTGAGAGTCCTAGAATGCACTAGCATCAATGTTTCAATATGAAGGTGAGATGTATGAAAATTATCCAAGGTACATGAAACTATAGATCAATTGTAGATACTAAAGTTCATTATACACTTAAAATAGATTCATACATTTAACAATACTTCATATGACCTACTAGGCTAAAATCACTTGCATTAAATATGGGAGGATTAATAGAGAGCAAGGATAGATAGATATCACTTAACTATTCACTATATATCTCTTCATATATTTTGACAAGATGATGTATGAACTCAAACTAGATTACATCTTATTATTCTAAGGTAAATTAAAATGTTAAAACTAAATTTTAGGCTAAATGGGTAGGTTAACGGGATTGAATGTTCTAATAGAGGATACTTTTTACATTGGCCAATTTTCCCGTAACAACATAGGTTGTTAGGCTTTATGTTTTGAACATCTTGCCCAAAAGAATATGTCTTTAGCCTTTTGTATCAGACAATTTGTCCAAAAGAAATCAGACTTAGCTCTTTTCCCATGGATAAAATGTTTGAAAGAATTATGTCTTAAATAAAATTGTTTTAATAAGTTACTCAAAAATTCCCCAACACTAAGCCAAAAACCTAAAATAGTTTCCCCAAAATAATTATGTACTTAGATAATTGGACAATTTCCTAAGTACCAAAAAAGTCTTTGATCTAGCAGGTTCTTCTAGACTTATTCTAGTAACTACCACTTGATCTTGAATTGTTTGAACACTGTGAAAACCTATCACCTTCATATATGACTCCTAAAATTCCCCCTAAGACATCAAATGACATAAGGACTAAATTATACTATGACCAAAGCTAGAATAACATTAAATAGAACTATACAACACCCTATGATGTTATAATCAGCCCTTATTTAAGATTTTGACTAGAGGGGGGTTGATCCATTTTAACTTATGGTAAAAATGGTCAACAATTTCATTTTCATAAAGTCCAAAAAATCTTATAAAAAGTTCTTGGTCCAGGTATAATGCAAGAAAAGGTAGAATCAGGGTCAAGAACACCCTTTTGTTAAGAAACACTGAGTAGTCAAGCATAAAAGTCTATATAAATGTGGAGAAAAGGTATTATGAAGATTTATTCATGGTTGGATAGGGTGTGTATAGGTTAGAAAAAGGTAAACCAACATCTATAGTGGTTAAAAAGTCCTTATAGAGTTAAAGTTCCATTTATTACCCCTCTCAGGTTTGTGTAGGAGGAGAAAACCTTGAGTTAGGGTTTTGAAGACAAAAGGACATTTTTGAGAATTATAATTAGTAAAAAGGGTTAAATTTTTTTAATCTTGTATTATTCCATGTGCTTTAAGATATTCAAGAGGTTTTAGTACTATACAAATAGGTTTGGTATGGATATAAAAGCTTGTGTCAGACTAGCCCATAAAGAGACATAATTAGAGAGGTCTAATGCTATAAAAAGGGGTCTAGAAGTTGTTTTTGACCAAGAAAATTTGTGGAGAGATAAAAAATTTTAGAGGGTAATTAGAATGGGCATTTTTTTTATAAATTAATCCCTATTTTCCGTACAAGCAAGAAAACCAAAAAAAAAGGCTATGAGAGAGGTCTTAAGGTCTAATGAAGTGTGTTCAATTGGTTGAGTTAAGACTTTTTGAAAATTTTATCTATATAAAAATACTATATGAAAACCAATATGAGTATTGGTTCTACATCTATAAAATCTATCCCAATAAGTACATGCAGTCATCTAACATCTTTAGTCATGATAAAGAGTAATGAGATCAAGCAATGCAATAAAGGAGAGGTTTGGGTGTTTGAGGAGAAATTGGAACTCAAGGGAGTTTTCAATAAATCCAAAAACACTTTTTATCCTTCCCACAATAAAATTTAAAGTGCAATGCATACCTACATCCATGCTAAAGTGATTTTAAGGACTGACTAGGTGTAGGTTGTAAACATGATCTCAAAGCATGAAGTGAATGCATCTAAGTGTGAAATAGGTTCTTATTAGGTAATAAAAAATAAAAGGAATGGGATATATTTTATTAATAATAAATCACCACCTACAAGGTTTCCATTTTCAAAACATGACCTACGATTGTGTTTGGTACCTTAAAAGACTAGTTATGATGCTTGATGGATAAACTACCTATTCATCAATGAAGATGGGTTATATGATGAATCATTATGGCTTAGTGACTCTAATAAAATTAAAATATACTGATACAAGTGTATTAAGTTGAATTATCACCTAAAATGGTCATCAAGCAAGTTGGTCACCTATATCTATACCAATGTATACTTTAGAAGGATGGTGGCAGTGTTTGGTTATAGGTCATTCAAGGTTATCAAATATCAAGTAAGACACCATTTATAAAAACAATATGGGATTGGTTTTAAATTGATAAAAATTATCCTAAATATATAAATATAATCTACACCTACATCAATAAAGATAATCTCCAGCTATAGCCACCCTCATTTGGCTTAGACAATAGCATGGGGTTAGGGTTCGTTCTGAGTCAAGGAGTATGAATTAAAGGATTAGAATTTGGTTTGTGAAGTAAAATAAATTTAATTGAGTATTAATTAAGTAAATAAAATTCATGAATGGGTCTTGAATATATCATGCACCATGAGATGACAGTCCTCAATATTGAAATCATGACCCTATAGCCAACATGCCTAGTTAGCTGTGTGTGGAGGGATTGATCTCCTTATGAATAGTGAAAGGATGTATAGATATATGAATGTGATAAATTAAATATAAATAATTAACTCATAAAAATGTTCACAAAACTAATTTCAAAAGTCATTTTCTCATGGAGTCCAAGACTAGAACACACAATCTCAGTTTGAGGGAAAATTTGGGGAAATTGAAGGTTTAAAGGTGCTAAAAAGGTGGTCTATCATCCAAAATTATTATATATGATCCTTTTGACCTATTATATTCCTCCATTATTTATATTTTTAATTAAAAACAAGTTAAATATCCACTATTTTAACTTAGACCTAAGGCACTCTCCATGAAACTCAAGCAACTATTGACAATTTTGGAGAAATTGGTGTTTTGGGGCATCTACACCTGGATTAAATCTCTAAAATTTGGTACATATGATATCAATTACAATATTAAAAACCATCCTTAATACATAAATAATACTTTAAACACTCACTATTTTTTTCAAACCTCATGTAGTCATAATCAATCATGCATACAGGCAGCCCACTGGCTAATTTGAAGAAAATTTCATCTACAGGTCTCTATAGGTGAGATATAACTATGAAATTTGATATGAAATATTTTCATGAGTTGTTATAATCATACATAATATTATTTTTTACAAATATATATTGGAAGTATACATTGTTTTTCATAGCCATGTGTTTGTCTGTTGACAGCCACCATTGGAACTCAGAAAGTTTTTGAAAAGTATAGGTATGACATAAATTTTTTGAATTTTTAGGATATTTTTAAGGTATTTGAATGTTTTTATAGGTATTCATACACCCTATTATATTATCCACACTCTTTTTTTCATACAATGATGCCCTTGAGAGCTAGGTAAAGGATGTAAAATATAGGCCTATGTGCATAGTCTGAGACTTTGTTTTGTTTGTTCAAATTTTTGAGGTATAATATTCTTGATGACTTGTTACAGGCACAATAAATGTTTTTTAATTCATATTAATAAAATTTAAAATTATTATTTATCTCTCAAGAGATAATTCAAACTTTTCAAGTCTTGACACCCAGTTCAAGCCCCCTCTTCAAATGCTCATATCTTTCACCCCATAGGGAGTTGGGATAAATGATTTTAGTATGATTTGAGGACCCCTATTTAATTTAAATATTTTAATGATTGAGTTTGGTTTAGGGGATGATTTTTATTAACTATCATTAAGACTATAAGTAGATCTAGAATGCATGTAAAACCCCACAAGTAAATGTTTTACATATGTATCTTTGCACACCTTCTGCATGGGAACCCAAGATTATCAAGAAATTTTAGGGGTTATATGTAATAAATATCCATTTAAATCATTTATATAATGGAGGTCTATATTTTATGAATGATCATTAAGAAGGTAAGCTTGTCTAAGTTGCCAAAGACCCTGTTTTAACCATTTTTTATTTTTTGAGCTCTTAAACCCATGAAATGACCTGGAATGACTTGTAAACCACATATATAATGTATTATATTATCTAAAGATCATTTTTGACCTATTTTTTAGAATAAATTGGCATGTGTGGGTTCCTAGGAGGCCCAAAATGGCCTAAAAATGCCCATTTTTATAGGTCTGAAAAAAAAGAGGGTATAAATACATGGAATAAGCCTAATGGGACATGAGTCACCACTATATGTAATTAATATCCCTTAAAAATGGTTTATAGGGTGATTTTTTGATCTAAAAGGTTAAAACCCCAAGTTTTCTAATAATTTGTGAATGGTTGCAGGTTTAATGGAGATTTCCACCATTGTTGCAAGTCTTGAAGGTGGAATAAAACTTAGTTTTCTCGCTCAAATTAATGATATATATGTATATAATCCTTATACATGTCTAAAATTGGTTCTTATGGTGACAAATGGCCGTGGGAGTAGGGTCTAAAATAGCTAGTTGAAGGTGGCTTGAGTTTGAAGACCTCTATCAATGGATTCTAAGAGATTTGTAGGTTTCATGGTGTCTTTTTCAGGTTGGAAGAACAAATATGAGTTGAGAACAAATAGAAAACACTTAAAATTAAATTTCAAGGTTAGTGTAAGCATCAAATGCTAAGGTGACTAACCATGTTGCCAATTAGCTTTTAGAAGATAAGTCGATTGGGTCGTAAAAGTCAAGTGGAGGAGTTTTGGGGAGTTGAGGATAAAATAGGAGCACTAAATGAGACATATATATCTTTGAAGAATTTTCTCAAAGTTAGTGGAGTGTGACATCATCTTCCTCAAATAATTTTTGTCTTTTAGTGCCTTTTTAGGCCAATGGGAGAGCTTGAAGACCCTTTTGACCTTTGAGGGTCAATTTGCTAAGAGAGGATCAGTGATTATTAATTTAAATGTTGTTGAGACTCCATGTAAGTTGGTTGAGTGACATTTATTAAATTATGAGATCTTTCTTTTCTTCTCTCTTCCCTTTTCTCTTATATATCCCTTTTATTCCCCATTTGTAAGATATACTCTCATTTGACAAGGTAAAACCCTATCAAATTTTATAAAAATAATCTTTTGAAGTAATAAGACAACTTACTTTGCCTATCTCTTTTCCTAAAACTAGTGTTCTAGTTAGTTTGTACATGATTGCTTTGTGGAGAGGTGTTCTTCCTTGGTGATTGTCCTTCTTTCTTTCCTTTTCGCAAGTATTCCACCATTTTTGTAGGTATAAACTTCTGCTTTTTTTTTTTTCATTTATGAAGTTATAGTGTGAGTTTGATACTCCTCCATGCTTCATCTCTTGTCTAGTGGGCCTAGTTCTATAAATATTGATGCAAAATGACTAGTTTAACAGATTGTGTGAGTGAGAGTTGTCTTTAAGCTTCATTAGTATTAGGTTCATACAATTTGGAGTGTCTTTAATTTTGGTACATCACCTTGTTTATGATTTTAGTCATCCATTTCAACCCTTCTATCCCTTTTCCAAGTAGAATCAATAGTTTAGGTGAGCTATCAATAAGAACCAACCTTCTCTGGAAGTTCAACCCCATCACAGGATACCCACAGCCTAGACTTGATCCCAATTTTTAGCCAAGAGTGAGAGAGATTAAATAACCCTTTCATAAGGTTTAAATTATGGGATACAATAGTTTCATTTTGAAAAATAGTTTTTATTTGGAGAGGGTATATTCCAACTAACACATGTCACTATTGACTTGCAATAATAACCTTAGCTGGTAGAACTGACTCGTGTACATGTGGACTGAACTAAGAGTCTATAAATGCTTGTGCATGATATTTAGTAGGTTAGGAATAGATAGTGAGTTTATTATAGGTGTCTAATAGTATAATTGAATTATTGACCCATAAGATAACATGAAAGTGGGAGAGGATGGTGAATTAAGACCTTGTTTAAGTGCTCAAACCATGCATGGGAAATGTGTGTCAAGCTTATCATTGTCAAGTAATGAGTACCATATTTTAGTATCTATAGCAGGTCACTAATTTTAACCTGGGAGGGAATTAGACACTAATTATGACCATGTTCTACCAATTTTAACCCTAAGTTATGATTATGTCCTCTACTAATTTTTAAAATATAAAACTTCTATATTACTTCTTTGGAAAATTATGAGTAGAATCTTTGTTTAACTTGATTTGATTGACACACAGGACTATCAAAAATTGGTTTCCTTTATTGTATCCCTAACTCACCACAATGTCATAATAATATATAAATGTGAAATATTTGTGACTCGTGTTTCCCTCTTGGGGTTGTAGCTACATATTCTACACACTTAGAGTTAGGGTTTAATGCAGTTCTAATTTTTTTGAGTGTTTCTAGCCCAATATGATAGAAAGGAATCTACTTCCTCTCCATAGATAATTAAATACAACTATATACTTTATCATGATCTTACTTTTGGTAAATGTGTATTGGCAAGAAAAAATAGATCAATGTGCTGATTCCTTTAACAAATTTGTAGACCTTTTGATAACACTTTATATTTATGTATGAATGAATTGGTTTGTAAGAGAATTAGTTGATAGGAATTGATGTGAAATGACTTAGGGTACACTTTTGTTTGTGTGTGTGTGTGTATATATATATATATATATACTCTAAAGTGACACATGCATGAATATCATGACCATAGAAACTAGTGATAAGCAATAATCAAGGATTATAAATTAACCCAGTGTGAAATAACCCACAAAAATATGAGGGTGTCTAAATTGGTAGACCATTGACTATGATTACATAAGTTAAAAGGCTTAAAATAGAGATCAAACTAAATAGAGGATGAAGGAATGGAATCATATGCTAACAACTAATAAATATTATGTGTTTATGAGGAATTATAGATGATGCAAGGTTATGAATGGTCTAATTGGATAGGTGTTTGATGAGGGCTAAATGTACACAAATAGGCCAAGTGTGCCAAAGCATGACAAATATGCAATGTAAAAATTTATTTTACTTAAACGTAGGTGTCTATAGTGGCATTAAATGATCCAATCCCATGGAAATATCAAATACATATGATGTGGGAAATAATCATAAAACCACCAAGGATAGTGGTACTTACAATGATAGTATAGATGAACATTTTTCCAAGTTAAGATTTACTCTTATCATTCTAGTTGAATATAGAGATGACAAGTGTACCTTCACTATTATCTAGTTAAATTGTACCCTCAATACTATGGATGAATTTTTCCATCATTTGTGCATAATTATATACCATCTTTCAATGATAAACATAAATAGCCTATGACAAACACTTATTTCAATTCTAATAAACCAAAATAATGTTTTGGTCTATCTCAAAATAATTTGGAACAATATATAATTGGATTTACATGTGAGAATAAAATGGGATACAAGGGTGAAATATTAAGAAAACATGAGAAAGGTATTCAAGAACCAATCATTCCAAGTGGATCACATGACTCCTGATTCTCATAATCAATATTGTGATTCAAAGAATAAACCTTTATATACCCCTTTCTAAGCCTAATACAATGCATCAAAATTAAGTCATAATGTTACATATTTATAGCATGTATATCATGACTTGATTCACAAATATGTTTCACCTAATATTCTAACACTTGACAACTTTACTAATGATGAAGCTCTTTAATAATATGTGGGATCTTATTCAGATTTAGCATATTTTTACTATAAGACTAAATTCCCATATAACTCAAGTCACTATGCATATTTTGGAAAGTATGAGCCCAAACATATAGATTATGAAATTATCTTAGATGGTCCTAATTACTTACCTATAGCTCCATATGTTGCCAACCAATCTATATTATTAAATAAAGAAATAACTAAATTCAATTATGGTATAAAATAAGACCATAATATTGTAACATTGAGTTCATTAATGACACCTCAAGAAGATAAAGACCAAAAAGAATTATTGCATGATTTTCTCGAGCTATTTGATTGGTCTTATCTAACATGCTCATTTTTTATCCATCCATCATTATTCATAATCTAGTTATCCATACTAATTCCAAACTAGTTAAGAAAAAGATTGTAAAGAACATCATAATTTTTCTTTATTGGTTAAAGAATAAATTCAAATGTTATTAAATGTGGGATTCATATGACCATTGATTATTCAAATTAAATTTATAACATTTCCCTGGTTTCCAAACCTAACGTACACATTAGGATATGTTTTGAATTTAGAGACTTGAACAAAGCATGTCCCAAGGATGATTTCCAATTACCCAACATTTATATGATCTTTGATTATACCACTAGATATGAGATGATCTCCTTTATGGGTGGATTAACTAGTTACAATCAAGTTAAGTTAAATCCTATTGACCGATATAAGACTACCTTCACCACTCATTAGGTACATTTTTCTATGTTATAATTACTTTTTTTCTTAAAAATGCTAGTGAAAATTATCAAATGGATATGACATATATTTCACTGTTACATGCATAAAATTTTAGATGAATACATTGATGATATATTTGGAAAATCAAAGAAGCACAAAAACTATGTTAAAGACCTACAAAAAATATTTGAAAGACTACAAAATAACAATGTAAGGTTAAATACTAAGAGATGTGTTTTTGGTGTTACATCCAAAAATGAGTTGGGATTTATCATTTCTCAATGTGGTGTCAAGGTTGATCCTACGAAGCTACAAACTATTTTTTATATGCCCCCACCCAAGGGACTCAAACAAATGAGAAGTTTATAATGAAATATCTAAGCCATTAGATATTTTATTGCTTAATTATCCAATAAACTCAATCATTTAATATATTATTACCAAGTTTGAATGTGATAAATAATATCAAAATGTTTTTGATGAAATTAAATAATACCTATCTAATACATCAATTATTATGCTACTATAAATGATATTTTATGATTATATAGCACCTTAGTCTTGTACACTTGACAAATTTAGACCTTAGATATTCCTCTCAATTATTTACCTTTTCAAATTCTACAAGTCTGACATCTTCTATACCTTTGTGTCCCTTGTCCTATATCTCTTAGTCTGACTAGTCTTATGTTGATGACCCATGTCTTTTGTCTTTCCCAGATGCTTAAAATGTACTTATCTTTCATCTCTATAATTTTTAAACCTATGTTATCTTTCCTTCTTCCTAGACACTAACGTCTGGGATAGACAATAACATCAACATTATTGTCTTATACTGATGTAATTATCCAATTCTCTAAAATCATTTAATTTTCAAATTAAATGCATCATAATGGTTGACCTAAGTGATTTAATGTGAGTTATTACTCCAAGGGGATTGATATAAATATAATATTGACCATCATTCATTCATCACCTAGAAAAGAGCAAAGAGACTATAGGAAATTTATCAAGAGCATTGTATCAAGAATTAAATTGATCAAAGATTCCATATTTCCATACCATTCATAGGTAAAACACATATATAGGTTTAAATTTCTAAAGGAGTATCCCAAGATTCCAATTTTCCAAGTTACAAGCTAAGTCATTTTTATACTTGCTTTGTAGTTATTATATGATTCATACACAAAACAACATGTAGGGGAGAACTACATCAGTTTTATGCCCTCTTTTAATTATTGGATATGTAGATATGTCCTTTGATATCAAGGTCATTAGTGTCAGATTGACACCATGTGCTAACTAATCTATTTTTCCCTAAGGTCACATTGAAGATGGAAAACTAGGGTTTTGTCATTTCATAAGGAGTGACTGTCCATGAACTAAATTTGAATGCATCAGAGCGAAGGTGAAGCAAAACTCATAAGCATCCAGGTGGCCACATCCTATTTCAATATATATTTTATACAAGACACTAACATCAAACCTAGACAGTAGCATTGATGCAACTATCCTAAGATGACATTATTATTTAGAGAACTAGAGGTGTCAAATCTAGAATCTAAGAATTGTTCCAAAATATCCTTTCCACCTTATTTTAGCCTATTCTAGATCCAGAATTGCATTAGCATTAAAACAAGCTAAGTACTTCACTTATTTATCATTTTTATATTTATCATATTTGTACTTTCCATATATATACTATCTCAACATAATAAATTTAGTGTATGCTTATATATTAGTTTATCACCTAATTGGCCTTCTATAGATCTAATTATCACCCTTGTGTCATTTCATTTATATATACCCCTTGAATAATCTAGATAAACTTAATTCTAGACCATTTTAGGGTTAAACATTTGGTGAACCCAAAGTGAACAAAGGAGGGAGATAGCTTACCTAAAGAGCATTATGAACAAAAATGTGGTATCCCTAATCTCTATATTATTGTTAATAACCAGAGTTACACAACAGAGAAAGTCGAATACTAGATAAAATAATTAATCACAATAATATTCTCACTATTTATCTATTATTTCATATGAGACATTACAAATATATAGAAAAACTCTTTCCTATAATTGGGGAGATCATATCTCCACCACAATCTCCATAAATCTCTCACATCCCTATAATAACTCAATATAACAACCAACCAACTAAAACAAATCACCCTGTATATTATTGTTATGCATAATAATAATAATAATATATGAAACAACGATTAATGTATTATTATTTATCTAATAATAATTATGTTATTACTTATTTATAATGTGAATATACTTAAATATTCACCCCCTTGTGAATATTATCAATCCTAGTCTACACCCCCTTAATGTGAGCATGGAGAGAATGTATGTCTTCAAAAATTAGCCCAAACAAAATCATATGCCAATGTATACTTTTAGGTCTGCATACTACTATTTGAATCTTATTGTTTGAATATTGTTGCACATGACTACTACTATGTGAAGAACACATCTCGTATTTACTCCATGTGAATACAACAAATGTTTCATTGCCCGATCATCTCCATAAAGAAGTAAGGCAGTCAAACAATCTCTGTAGTCAAAGGATTTCTATAGTTAGCTATCCTCTTATAAAACAATTGTCACATTCCATTATATCTACACTCTCCCTTTTCTCCAAATATTAGAGGATTTCCAAACTAGTAGGGGGAATGAAAACACACACAACATTAGAAAATAAAATATCATGAGGAATAAATCCTTGTTATCATCTTATGCAGCCTTTGTTAATGTTTGTTTCCATCCAAAAAAATAACATAGATGATTTCCATTATCACTGGAGAACTATCCTTAGCATTAGCCAATTTGGCACAAAACACACCACACATGTGAACAAGAATGCTCTTATATTATTATTCAAACACACATGCAAAATTGAAATAAAAATTCACCACTAAAGCAAAAAGTGGCCCTAACACTAGTGGCTAACGAGAGGCTCTGAAACCTCTAGCTTGCATTTCCTTTGTCCTCTAATAAATGAAGTTATTTAATCAGCACATGTTTTGATGGAGCTCAAATGTATAAATTTCTTGATGAGAAATCCGCCCCACAATTTGGACGTCACGTACAAGAAAAAATGCATCCATGGGGAATTTTTATTTTTATTTTTATTTTTACAATTTTAACTTTGTTTAATGACGTATAGACACTTTGAATTTTTTGACTTGACTCTTTTGACATAAAATTATCTTTTGTATTTTGACGATAATTTGACTATGGACCCAAAAAGACATTGACTCTAGAATCTTTGAGAAAAAATGACATAGCTTAAAACCAACTCATTGACACTTTTGAATTTTGGACTCTTTTGTAAGACATTAAAATTAAACACAACTAAAGAACTTTGACTAAACTCAATATACTCTTAAGAGACAAAATAACTCTTTTTTACATATTTTTATAATGACTTATCAAAGACACTTAAAATAACTCTAGAATATAGCAAAAAACTATATTTTTTAAAAAAATGATCAAATAACAAAACTAAAACTCAAAACTAGACACTACATCATAAATTTATATGACATAATGTCTATAGACCAACTAAATATGACCTAAAAAATTAATCTAAAAAACAAAACTTAAACTACTATAATATTATTGACACATATGACCATATATAAATGAAAATAAACTTGTCAATATAATAAGAAAGAGAAAGAAACTTTTAATTGGTAGTCACTTACCTTCAACTGACATTTGGAAATTAAAGAATTAAGGGACATAAAACTAGGCCGAATGGAGAGCCAATTATAAATAGATAGAAATGACATGTGAAGAAAAACTACAGATCCAATGGTGGATGGTCGAGGAAGACAGTGTGACTATGTGTTGGCATGCCAAATGTTGGTGAGCTTGATGAAGAGAACTGTAATGGGATGGAGTCTAAGATAAGGTGAGTTAATTACTTCATACAGGTTTAGACAGGAGAACTCAGAGTGAGAAGATAGTGCACATCCATGTCACAAGATGTAGTCTTCGATCAATGCAATTAAAGACATGAGTTTGGTCAATGTTGAGCATTGATTTTTAAAAATACAAAACCAAACAAAAATATAAGATCACGAAATGCCCAATCGAGTGGAGCCAAAATAATATGTAGTCCAAAGCATTGTAAATGTCAGAAATGTTATTTAACAATACAAATCAGATCAATGGTATAGGCATATATGTTCAATAGGTCTGATCCATACTGAATAGATAGATAACTCATCCTTCCTTATCAGTTTCTATAGTAAAACACTAAATCTATGATAGAGGAATCAAATAGAACTAATCTAGACACTCTTTTATTTGATATTCATAGGTCTTTAGAATACTGCTTTTCAAGATATTCGACATGCCAAACAGTCCGTGTATTAATCAAAAATACACAAATACATAAAATAAAAACTCTAAACTTTTTTACAAGTTCCTCTCAAAATATTTTATTTTTTTCACAAGGGTGAATCATATTAAAAAATAGCCCCTTAAAATATCATTAACTCTCCATTATAGGAATTAGATCAGACTGCTCTAATACCAGATATTAGTAATAACCAAAATTGCATAATAGAGAAATTTGAATATTGGAAAAAATAATAAATCACAATAATATTCTTACTATTTATATCTATTATTTCATATGGGACATTACAAATATATAAGAAAACTCTTTCCTATAATTTGGGAGATCATATCTCTACCACGATCTCCATAAATCTCTCACATCCCTATAATAACTCAATCTAACAACCAAATAACTAAAACAAATCACCTCGTATATTATTTTTATGCATAATAACAATAATATACCAAAAAAATATTGATGTATTATTATTTATCTAACAATAATTACATTATTAAAAATTAATAATGTGAACATACTTCAGCATATATGACCAATTTGTAAATGCTACTCAATAGAGGGCCAATTCAAGGTCCAATCTTATGCAAGAATCTCAAAATGAATAACATGAAAAGCATCCACATGAACAATATTTAACAATTAGCCTATACATGGGTGGTCATTATTTTTTTCATGACCATATCGATCCTACACAAGCAAAAACTACTTGTAATATAATATGCTTACAACAAATGGTCTTTAATCCGACAAAATTATAAAAAAAAAAATGAGGTTGGAAAGACTCCTTAGGAAACATAACATTACTAATTGCTTATGGTCATAAAGTGATTCAAACACAGGTTTGGATTATGCCTACCACATGTCCATATGCATTTACACTAGAAACATATTGGCTATACCAAATGGAATCAAAAATTGCTCAAAATCAGCAAGGTATTTTCTTTCCTCATGAAGGCACATTAATTCATATTTCAAATGATAGCATTACATCTTCTACTACATGTGAAAAACATGAGTAACATGTTATGTACCTTTTCAACCTATCAATCATGATGTAAATAATGTAAAAGGTCCAACGTAAGGTTATAAGGTTCACAATGGGGGAGATATCTATGACCATCCATTAGATGGCATCATGGGATGATCCCTCCCCTTTAAAAATTCCAAAAATACCAAAAAATTAAAAACATTCAAAACTCCAAAAATAGTTTTGACACATAAATATTATATTAGATCCTTGGCATCAATATGTTAGCTACATGTTGATGGATGGTATATTCATTTAGTCCTACATAAACATGTGTCACACTTCTAATTCAATGTGATACAGGGATACACAAATACATGATACATTCCTATTTTGGATGTTGAGATTTCCCTCTACTCATGTCATATGGACATTGGAGGCATATACTTCTTTGATCTTGATACACATAGGCTATGGTTCTATGATCACTCTACATTATCATGTTTGAGCTTACATCTTTACTTACACATGTCTATTATCCATGATTATATCTTACACAAGATACTTGGTATGTTATACACTTACCATACTTTTTCTAACACATTTGATCCATGGGCTACTATGGCATGTTTATGTTGGTTTGTTATGCTTTACTTTACACACTTATTTGAGTGTCTTGTATTACCTTTTCAAGCATTTGAATATGCTCTCTTGCTTATAGCCCCTATGCCTATGTATGGTTTCATTTATATTTTCATATGTCATTATTTTCTTTATGGAGATTTGACTAAGTCATGTCCTTTTGATTGTGTGGCATTTGAACATACCCCTTGTTTGTGATTTCCTTGGACCATTGTCTCTTGACTTGTTTTTTAGTGCTCTTGTATATGTACTTATTTTCTTGTTGAGATTGTATTATTATTATTATCGATGCTAGATAGTTTATGGGTCCTTGGCCCTTATAACATATGATATTCAATTTAACCAAAAATTGGTTTGGATTAACATTTAACTATGTTAAGGCATAATGGCCAAACCAAAAAACCAAGTATTTTCATATATCAAGCTATCAATAGTCACTATCCACAAAAAATAGTCCAACAGTCACTATAAAAACCCTTCATGTTATCCAACAGTCATGCTAATTACAAATAATTACAACATATAGACCTGAAATTATCCAAAAAGACCAAACAAAAAACATCCATTCCATTATTACTAATTCTACCATTCTCCCATTACTAGGCAGGAAGTCACTTGATGTGCACAGTTTAGCAATATTTTTTAAAATGGTCACATGAACTTCTTGTTCCTTGACTTCAACAACTGCTCCACCCGATGCTACCACCTGCCCAAACTCTACTCCAATAACCTCTTATTGATTAGAGAAGACTAGACATCTCTACGAGCTACCTAGGTTCTTCAGTAACTGGATGTTCCCTTTCCACCAAGGGGAGCTTTGAAAACACCCCTCGAAACTCCCTTTGCCAGCCATTTTATTACCTTGACTCATTCTGACTTTCTTCTAAGCACCTGTCATTCTTCCAAACCTAGAATAGGCTACATCTAATATTGGACTTCATGTATACAAATGGCCCTATTCCCTACCACTTTCTATTTACCTACGTAAGCCTCATCCACTTCTTGAGAAAAAATAACTAACTCTAGAAACCTTGATTCCAAAGCATAAAACAGAGATAAAGGGATAAAACTCAAGGTATCCCTACCAGAGAATGGGAGAGTGGTAGAGGGACCAAGGGGAAGGATTTAAATCTTTGATAGAAGACCCTATCTATATTCTGGCACACAAAAAATACCACCAACTTCTGAACCTACTCTAAGTCTGACGTTACCAAACATAGATTGCTAGCGAATAGAGAAGCCAAGTTATAATTGACTCTTACCCTTTTTCTTGCAACCAAATTTTTCATCCCTAAGACATGTTCAATTGCTTCTACCACCTCCATCATAGGAATCAGAAAAATGTTGAAAAGATGCATCCAAAACACCAATCCTACAAGCCCCATTTCTATGTTCTTGGCTTTGCCAGATATCATCAGCCACCCTACAGACTCCACATAGAATTGATCCATCTCACTGATTTTTCATGCAAAAATAACCCCAACATTGATTGCAAGACCCTTAATGAAAAAATTCATGTGACCATTGCACTCATAAAATAGTCTCAAACCATAAATGTGCATGTATAAAATCTTATGGTTGCCATTATGATAAATCAAGGCAAGCCCTTTCACTTGAAAGTCGGTAAAATTATACCATCAAATCCCAAATAGAATCCAACTTATGGACACATCAGCACAAAAACATGGAAATCATCTTTGTAAAAAATAAAAAACTGGATATATTTTATTTATATTAAAAAATACAAATAAAACCAATAATCAACCCATAAAAATATCAAAGATCAATTTGATTAAAGTCTCTACAATCTTCCCAACTAGTGATAATGTTATCCATTTTTACATCCATGAGTTGATCAATTGCTACATTAGCAAAAAATTCAAGAACTCTATTGCTTTCCTAAAAATAATGGGAACATGACCAATCTTCAAATTTTTCCAATTTAGGCCAGATAATATTTAAAATGCTAGATATTTTCTAAAATTTATCCCTTTGATTATTCACAGCTTGAATCACTACTTGAGAATCACCTTCAATCTTCAGGAAGGAGATTCTACATTCTAATGTCATATCCATTCTAGCTATCAATGCCTAGGCCTCAGCTTCATTATTAATCCTATATGGAAGCTTCAGAGATAAGCCTCTAATTAGAGAACCACTACAATCTTTTATCATACATTCTACACTAGAAGCCTCTGGATTTCCTCTACATGCCCCATCAAAGTTCATTTTAAACTAGCCAATTTTAGGTGGGTTCCAAACTACCTCTTTTCTACTTCTCTTGCCATTCTTATTTACCATTGACCCATTAATAGGAGTTGAGATTGTATTATTACTATCTAATGTTTCCATGATATTTATTGTGCATCTTAGGCCTATATGTGATCACATTGGTTATATGCACTTCAATGATACATATCCCTAGACATATTCCTTTCTATATACTACATGGTTACATTCAAATATTATACAGTTGTCTTATCCTTCTGAGGTGAGGTAACTACCATTACCTATATTTCCCTCACCTCAAATGGGGGCATATTAGTGAGGGCATGTCATAGAGACATGTTCTCCTCACTTGGCATAGTTTTCCAGATTACATTGGGGGCATGCTTTAGAATCATGTTCTCCATACTTATTCAGTATGTGGTATTTATATCAGTTTTTAGATTCAATGGGGGCATTTCATATGGGCATGGCTTCCACACATTCACAATTTTTAGATTTAGTGGGGGCATGCTTTAGAAATATATTCTCTATACTTATTCAATATTCAACATATTTAGTTTACAGTGAGGGCATGTTTTGGAAACATGTCCTCCACATTGGTATTTATATCAATTTTTTAATTTATCCATATATAGTGTGGGCATGCTTTGGAAGCATGTCCTCCACATTTACATAGTTATCTAAATTGGCCAAAGTACATAATTATATGATTCGAATTCATAGTTGTGGAAGAATTCTATACATTGATACTATTAGTATATGCAGTTTCAACATGAGATATATATAATGTGTTATGCAAAATATGCTTAATATTTCAAAATCCAAATCAGTTTCATATTCCAAGAATCTTTTATAGATTGTTACCATATCATGGAATTTTTCATACTAATACCCCATAGACTTTTATAAAATTTTATCAAGCCAATCTACTACAGTAGTTGTTTCACCTTTTGATATGGTTGAGGTGACCAAATCACTCAATGTTTTCAAGTTTTCAAATTGGACTTGATCATCTAGCCTCACCAGGTTATAAGTATCACTAGGTTGCATGGTTGAGCTAATCTCAATTGCTAGGTGGAAACTCACTTTTGCTCCAAAGTTGGGGGCATATGTGCTTTCCAATCTATCTTTATCTCTCTCTATCTCCTTAGATATATGCACTTTAAATATTTATCTATATTTATTCTAATCTCAGTTTCAGAGTCTTATAATGATACATCTTTTTAAGAATAACTTGCCAATAGGTAAGGTGATTACATCTACACACATGTGTACTCTAAAACCTTGCCCTTTCAATTTCAATATATTTCAAGTACTTTCAATCCAAAATATATGCACTAGTTTTATATTATAACATGCCCTTGGTTACAGGTCAATCACAATCAAAGCATTGAAGTTGAGCACACACAAATACAAAATGTATTCTACAGACCCGTGTATGCAATCCTTTCCTTTAAATTAATAATTTTATTACTATATTAAAGGGTGGGGAATTTAGATGATATTTTATGATTATATAACACCTCAATCTTGTACACTTGGTAAACTTAGACTTGGTTATTCTTCTCAATTATTTGTCTTTCATGCTTCTTCAAGTCTCGCATCTACTCTAACTTTGTGCCCCTTAGCCTATATCTCTTACTCCAACTAGTCTTATGTTGATGACTCGAAAAATGTACTTATCTTCCATCTTTATAAGTTATGAACCTATACTTGCTCTCCTACTCCATAGACACTAACATCTAAGATAGACAGTAGTATCGACATTACTATCCTATCCCGACACAAGTGTCTAGTGCTCTAAAATCATATAGTTTATAAATGAAATGTTTCCTAATGGTTGGCCTAAGTGCTTTAATGTGATTTATTACTCCAAAAAGATTGATATAAATACAAGATCAACCCTCATTCATTCCTCACCTAGCATCACCTAGAAAAGACCAAAGAGGCCAAAGGCAATTTATCAAAAGCACTCTATCAAGCATTCAATTGATCAAAGCTTCTCTATTTCCATACCTGTCATAGGTACAACACATCTACAGGTCTGAAGTACTAAAGGAGCATCCCAAGATCTCAATTTTTTCAAGTTACAAGCTAGGTCATTATTTTACTTGTTTTGCACATATTGTATGATTCACACACAAGCCAACAAATAGGAGATAACTACAACATTCTGAAGACCTCTTCAAATTATTGGCTATGTAGGCAACATCTTTTGATAGTGGGTTCATTAGGATTAGATCAACACCACGTGCCCACTAACCCATTTTTAGCCAAGGTCATATTGAAGATAGAAAGTTAGGGTTTTACCATTTCACAAGGAGTGATTGTCCATGACCTATATCTGAATGCACCAGAATAAAGGTGAAGCAAAACCCAAAAACATCCACATGGTCGCATTTTGTTTCAATGGAAAATACATACATGACACTAGCATTGAACCCAAATAGTAATGTCGATGCAACTATCCTAGGATGATGTTACTATCCAGAGACCCAGAGGTGTCAAATCAAAAATTTGATGATTGTTTTAGAATCTCCTTCCCACCTAATTTTATCAAGTTCTAGAATCAAAACTACATTAACATCAAAAAAAGCTTAAGTACTTCACTTCTTTATCATTTCTATATTTAACATAGTTGTACTTTACATATTTAGACTATCTCAACATAATAAATTTAGTGTATGTTTATATTTGTGTTTAGCATCTAATTGACCTGTTATAGATCTAATTATCACCCTTGTGCCATTTCATTTCTAGACACCCCTTTAATAATCTAGATAACCCCAATCTAGACCATTTTAGGGTTAAACAGCTACATGTACATAATAGGCATTTGTTAGTTTAAATATCCATTGCCAAGCATGCCTTGGATAACCTATTAGCACAATATGATGATGAGCATAGAGAGAGATATTTATTATAATAGTCGCACATCCTTTTATTATGAAAGTAATTACAACTCAATGTAAAATGAATGCTTAATTATTGTGTTTTTCGCACATAAAATTAGACATCAAATGCCTAATAAAGAGACACCTATTATTGTAAATATTGATCCTTTAAATTATATAATATATGTGCCTTATCTATCCATACACATAAATAAGTGGGGCATGCTACTTATACAATTTGATCTTAAGTTTATACAACAAAAATATGTAAAATGAAAATTCATTGTTGATTCACTTATTGTGGCTCCCTTATTATACCATAGTCCTATTGATGATGTTTTTCATCATGAGTTTTTTGTGTACCAATATGAACAGAAGATGGACCATGTATGTTTATGGGTTCAAATGTGCTTCATGTTTTCGGTTCGACATTGTATTAGTGACTCCTCAAAGTTAAACTATGCCACTTGCATATCGTTTGGGCTTTCATGTACCAATAACATAGTAGAGTATGAAACTTTGATTTAAGGATTACATGCCACACATGATTTAAAGATAAAATATATATAATTTTATGGTGATTCTCAACTTTTCATCAATCAATTGACGGGTGCCTATTGAACACAAGAAGAAAAATCAATTTTGTATTGAGATCTTATGCATAGTTTTATCACTCAATTTGATGACTTTTGAGTTTGGAAACATTCCTAGAATAAATTGCGATCATGTTCACATTATGGCTAGCATTGCTTCACTTGTTACTATTGATATTACTGATGATCATGGTATATTGACTATTAATATATTGCAACAACCTGCCATTTAACAACCATTTCTAGACAGTTTAAGTGGTTTATAAATATTTACAACTATTTATTAGATGAGGCTATTCCTCCATGTTTTTCAAGAAATGAAAACATAAAGTTGAAAATATATGTTATTTAATGTGTTATCATTAGTGACATTTTTTTCAATATATCCTTTGACTGTCATTTACTTAGATGCCTTTGGAATTAAAAAGCTAAAAATTCCATTTCAAGAGATTTGTGATAATGAATGTGGAGGACAATTTAGTGGAAAAGCTATGTCATACAAATTATTAAGAATGAGTTTCTATTTGCCTACAATGGAAAATAAATGTCAATAATATGCAAATGTTTGTAAGCAATATGAACAGCATAGTAATTTAAAGAATGGGTCATCTCAAGAATTACAACCTATTGTTTCTCTTTGGCCATTTTCTATATGGGGTTTCAATCTAGTAGGAAAAATTAAACCCCCATCATTAGAAGGTCAAAAGTTCAATATTACTACTAATGTATATCTTACCAAATGAGTTAAAGTTATTCTGTTAGAATATACCATGGGTGAAAACATTTGCATATTTCTAATGATGGGCATCATTTCTAGGTTTGGTCTTTCATCTTCTATTATTACAAATAATGGATCATCTTTCAAAAATAAGACAATATATAATTTTTGTGTTAAATATAAGATTCACAATACATTTTCTTCTCCTTATGAATCTAAATGGAATGGTCAAGCTAAGGCTACAAATAACTAGAACTATATTGAACCTTGATTCTCTCATTATGATATGTAGTTGCAACTCTCAAGTGAACAAGTGCCATTTGATTGCACAACGCTTTGGTCTTTCAATGTGTTGTTGGGTGTTGAGGCTAGATTAGGGTTACTTCGAGAGGAGACAGGATTCTAACATATGTTGATCACACCAAGCTTAGGAGGTTGTGCAGATGACAATGCTACAACTATTTAAACTACAAAAATATTTTCAAATAGAGTTGCAAATTGTAGAACGTACAATAGAATCTAAGAAAACCATTATTCATTCAGCACATGAGATTGACATAATGGTACCAATTCTATTTAAATGAAGAATAGGGGAAAGCACATATGCTTATGATGTGGTGTAGGTTTAAGAGAGCAAGCTCTCATGATCAGAAGGGGAATGCATCCTTTCTGATTTCCCTAAAATGTGAGTGACTAGAAAGACAAGGAGAACATGTTCATATGATTAAGAAAAGGGATGGAACATCCTAACTAATTTGTCTTGATTGGAAGATGATCATTCAGAGGTTAGATACATAGAACATGTTAATATGTGTGAGAGATGATCAACTGATATAAGATACTTGAGGCATGCAAGTTTTTAGGATGTTGTGGACATCGCCGATTAAGAAATTGGACAATGGCCTCATTTTTCTATCGGATGCCTTATAATATATCATTACAAGTTACAATTGACAATGGTTACAAAGAAGACTAATTACAAGAGTGGTTCATCATTTGCTCGAGTGATGGTTGGACTTCTTGTAGATGTGGTGATTGAACTTCTAGTGTGCATTACGCTAACAAATACTCTGACATGGTGCAAGCATGTAAAGTACCACCTAGAGTGTCATGGGGCAGTAGGAAGTTGTCAAGTGTCTGTGGATTGCAGAGTCTCTACATAGAGATGTGAAGACACATGATATACTAGAAAGAAAGACGTGTAGAGAATTGTTCCAAGACTACGAAGTGGTGCACAATGTTGCAAGATCTACAAATGGTGTGTAGTGATGCACGATAGTACAGAAATTGTGAATGTTGCAAACTAAGTTGGTGCGAGGCTATAGGGGTTGCAAGCATTGAATTGTGTAATACGCAAGACTGCAGGAGTTGCGAGTGTTGCAAGTCACTTGCGTGGAATTGCAAAAACTATGAGAACTACAAAATGGATGTTGTGCAAGACTACAAAAGTTGTGGGTGTTGTGCATCATTATGCATGCACATAAATTTTCCTTAGTGTTTTGCATTAAATTGAGGTGAGCCAATCAAGTTGAGCAATGTAGAAAGACATGGCACCAATGTTGGAAAGATGATGCACAATGCGGTGTATCGATCTCCCTATAGAGGTCTTGTGATCATACGCTATCTCAGGGTGTACCAATCAAGTGAAGTGTCGAATAATGAATTTTGATTGTGATGTTGTTGATTTGAGGTGAGATAATCAAATGGTGGGAACCAACTTGGAATTTGCATAATTTTTTTGGGTATGGTTCAATAGTGGACCATAATACATTTTTGAAAAGCTCAACGCACAATTTATAAGTTCACCTAGCTAAAGGTCAGTATTGATGTGTTGTGGGCTCTGAAGACTTCCAAATCGACACTCAAGGTACGAAGTCACGTAGGAAGTGTGCAAGGCTGAAGTTGCTTGGCTATGCAAGAAACTTCAACTCGCTCCAATTCACAAATATGAGAGACATTTGCACATCTGTTGATGACGAAAGATCTCAAAAAGTTTTAGACAACAAAGATCAACAATGCCATCATTGTAGCAAGATTTTGTAATCAGAAGGAAGCTGCCATAATCGATCACACGATTATGGTATGACCATAATCCACTAAGATTGATTTTGGAATTTGCACAAGATACAATCTGACTTCTGAATTTCAATATGTACAATTCCAACACCTCCTCTACATTTCCACACACTCTTGGAACCTAGTATGTTTGTTTTTGTTATTTATATTTCTCCTTCTCTTTCCCTTCATTGCTTTTGATTGTTTATGGTTCATGGTACTTATCACTGCACCTTGCCCTAACCCCCTCTTCCCCCCACCCTCTCAGTCCCAAGGTGATCGAAATTATTGTAGCTTATTGTATTTTCCCTGATTTATTGGTGCCATTGTTTACATAATTGGCATAATGTTTTGAACACTTGTGCACTCTTTTTGTAAAACATCTATAATGTTAAGATGTGTTGTAGATAAGGCACTCAAAATATTGGGAAATTAGAGAGAGAATATGATAACTTGGGGTTGAAATAAGGGTCGAAAATCATAAGTAGACAAAACACACCAATAACACACAATTTAAACCAATAATTGACAAAGTACACAAACATCCAAAATTATGTTATTTAATGTCTAACAAATGCCTATGGACCATTTTTAGGCTTCTAAAGTTTCCTTCATACACGAAACCAATTTGACATGAGGACATAGTATATCGTTGTATTTTTTATTAACAAAATGTCCAAAGTGTTACAATTTTTTTATGAAAATAATGATTAACAAACAACCTATGGCAGCTGTAATTAGCAGCGCTTCAAAATAGGCAGCTAAACTATTTTTAGAAGAAATAATACTTTATTGCATTGTGCTAACCATACGTTGAAGAAATAAGAGGTATAACATGCCCCATATTTTTACCCCACATATCCACGAAAGAGTGAAAGGATAGATGTAAGAAATGTTTCTCTGCCCTTCAACCCTTTTTGAGCGACAAGGCGGTGTCAAATTAGACCAACCTTTCAATTTTATATCATCACTTTCTCCCACTGTGGGACCACAGTTGAAAACAAGACAAGCGAAGCGGGACCCAAAAGCTTTCCCTCCCCTCACCCCTGTTTCAATTTGTAATCATTATTCATTATTCAAGAAGCATTGTTTACACAGTCCCAAAAAGAGGTTCAAATCCTTTTAATACAAATTAATGTATGATCTTCCAATGTCTACTCATTACACTTTCAGGATTTCCTGCTACAATTCATCATAAATATTATAATTAAATCAAAGTAAAGGAAGGAACAAGTGCTAGAAAATTGATGGCTTCCAAAGGCAAAGTGAAACGAAGAGGATAAGGATGTGAAGCAGCCTGGTGTGATTGTGTATCAAATCTGATCTGCTATGAGCAATAGTAGTGGCATTACCCCTACTCACATTCCCACGATCGCTGCAGTGTATAAAACTATGTGAGTCACAATATCAATTTTAAACTCAATGCCAATGATGAAACATACAAAGAAGCCCTCACCTTCCGGTATAAAAACATGAGTCATAACCTGCGGAGCAGCCATCAAAATTTAATATCAGTCCAAGGGGCAAAATCTGGAAGGGAATGTTATCTAAGTTTGCTAGTTTTGGGAAATTGAACTGACAAATAATTTTAATGCCCAAAACTCTCCTCCAAAGTGCTTTCTAAAACATGTGTAATACTTATTTTAATCAATTTGATAATTAGATAGATGGAGGCCTGCACCCTTGTATTTTGAAGAAAATCAAAATAGGTCAATGGAACTTACTAGGATCGCTTGTTGTTATAGTGGCAACACCCTTGAAGTCACAGGAACCCATTGTCATTCCTGTGTTGTGGTAATAGCTATTAAATGCATATGAAGCGTGTGCTTCAACAGTGTCAGGATTGAAACAATTTTCACCTCCTTGAATAGCTGTACAGTTTGCTTGTCCTGGTCCACAAGCCCAATCTAGTGCAGCTTGTAGAAGCTTAGGATCAGCCCCTGGCTTTGTTACACAGTAAGTCTGGTTGGTAGTATCATTAGCCAGAAATTCTCCTGTACCACTTAAGTTCAGCACATAAACAGAGGTTTCATTAGCGTAAAAAAGACCCCAATACTGCTCTGAAACGGGGCCTGGTTTAAGGTCTTCATTGTATAGTTCATAAATGTATGTGTTCACCTGTACACTTGGGTGTTTAGGAGTTCCGGTAATATTGAATATGTGATTCACTAGATTGCTGTTATAAGTATCAGCATTCTCTATGGTGGCATAAGGCTCAGTAGCATCCCCCTTTGAAGGCCATCCTGTTTCTGCCACCACCACAGAAATATTTGTGTAGTTCAGATTAGACATGGAATAGTATGTAGCATCCACCATTGCATCAAAAACATTGGTGTAATGCAACAATGTATTAGGATCCACTGCTTCCTTGTCAGGAGTAAGCGGCTGGAACAAGGCATAATCCAATGGTACTTTGCCACTGCCTTCCATAAAAGTGTAATAAGGGTATATATTCATCATAAGATAAGAATCCGTCTCCTGAAGAAATTCAAGCATAGACCCAATCACATCATTAAAACTCTGATTAAAATATGCTTGGGAAGGAGGGAACGCTTCCCTTATAATATCAAAAGAATGGGAGCTAGAAACCTTTACTTGTTTATCTAGATTTGCTGCAACCAATGCAGAATGCAAGAACTTCATAGCCGACACAAGAACGAGCGCGGCATTCGGTAATGTAGTAAGAATTTCGTTTCCCACAACAATCCCTCTAATATTAGTATCAGGAAGGTACGCCGCAACATTCTTATTGACCCAATTAGCTGCACTGGAATTGGACTCACCAATGGCTAATACCTGATTATTGGGTACACTGATGATAACTTCAATGCTGGTATTTGCCAAAGCTAAGAGCATACCCCTATCCGAATCATACAGCCGAACATGTTGAACCTTTTCGGTCTCCAGGAAGGACACAACTTGGCCAGGAGATGGCATGTTGGATAAACCTGTGCCAATGTTCACCCCTACAAAAGCCCCTGCCCCTCCCCCTGCACCACACAACAAACAAAAGAGCCCT
Source organism: Torreya grandis (assembly GCA_037957365.1). Taxonomy (NCBI): domain Eukaryota; kingdom Viridiplantae; phylum Streptophyta; class Pinopsida; order Cupressales; family Taxaceae; genus Torreya; species Torreya grandis. The sequence goes on from JARHVA010003707.1 coordinate 354,369, forward strand.
CTTAGATGCACAACCCTTAACCCCAACAAGACTCGATGCGCTTAGGCTCTAGTTGCACAGAGCCCACTGGGTCTGGACTGTGGAGTGGTAAACTACAGCCCCTAAAAGGAAAGGACAAACAAGGGAGAAATGTTCCTATTGATTTCCATTGAGATTGAGAGCATTTGGGATTGATCCGTTGATCCAAAGCAAAACGAAAATGTAATATAAAATTGCCTACCTCCATGGATGCTCAGGGCGAAGGAAGAGAAGAGCAGGAGGAGCACCCAAATGCAGTCCAACATTCTCTCACTGTCTGTGCAAAAACCTGTATTTATATTTTACCCTGCATTATTAGTAGCTCCTGCTCCTCTTCATACATAGCTGCAGCCTGCACCTAGAATTCCTTCAAGCAAAGAAAAAAGTGGAATGAATCCAGAGAAGCATAGCGAACTTTTGAGTGGAGAGTCATAGCTATCTATGTACATTCTACGCCCACGCACGTGCTCCTGCTCATAACCCTATTCCGCCGGGCCCACTCCCGTCGAAACCCCCTCCAACATATTCTACGTACCTCTCCACAAGAAAAACCCTTTTAAGGGTGAGAAATGAGAATGAGAATGAGAACCCTCTACTAGGCTTCCCTCCCTCCCCTCATTATTATGTGTTTTTCACACCGTGTTTTTATTCAAAATTGTGAGATTTTGATTCTCTTCTCCTATTGATTGTTTCTTCTTTTCTTCATTGGGTGGCTTCTTCACCTATTTTAAATTGATAAAGAGAGGGTTTAAAAATAAATATTAAATTGTATCAAACACGTATATTTTTGAACATTAAAATTAGTGAGAAATAAGTTTAAATATTGAGAAAATAAGTTTAAACATTGAGATGAACAATATTTAGAAACTCTTTTTCATTCTGACAACTTTCAAATTTTGATCAAACGTCTAATGTACATTCCTATTCAACCTAATACACACCCATGATCAGTTGTATCCTTTATGAAATGAGTTTGACAGTTACATTTTACTGATTCTTTGCTCCAAAAACCTCGCTTAATTTTTCACAATTAATTGTGGATCTCCCAAAAATCCTTCTCCTTTTTTACAACTCTAATCAACTAAATCACCTTTTGAAACTATAAAAAATAAGAGGTAGTTATGAGGGCTCTATATATTCTTTGACAAGATTGCAATCAACATTCAATGTAGTCTAGTGTAATATGAACATCCAAAACACTTATCATTATCAATGATGTTCAAGCAACTCATAGATTTTATATGCCCTTTCACTAATTCTTTCAATTCATTTTTTACTACAAAGATGTTGCTTTAACAATATAATAATTTTGATTTTACACTTCAATAAATAGTTTATCAATTCAAATATGTGTGTATTGGGGTAAATGCACAAAGTTGGGGGACAAAAAGTGGCCCTTGACATGATTTTCCTAAAATCTCAGAAATCTGAACTTCTGTAGATAATTTGAGATATCTACACCCTAAATTTGAAGATAGTGTAAGAACATGAACTGTAGCATTTCGAGTCTAGTTTCCAAAACACTAATTTTTTTTAAAAATGATTAAGTATAACTAGGTCAAAAATCTAAAATTTGAAGAGAAACTTTTATTTTTTTAAGAAAATAGAGTACATAGATGGTCGTGCAGTGCACCATTTTTTTAGCAGCATTTAATATTGTTTGAAACACTTCAGTGAAAATTTAGATAAGATCTTCTAGTTTGTGACCTATATTTTTTATATTTTTTCAATGAATATTTTTTTTAATGAATTTTGCAAGTAAATAGATCCTGAAAACTGACAAAAAAATGGATAGGCATCTGTGCGGCATGGCTAACTACCAAAAAAAATGAAAAGCATTTTTTTTAAAAAAATGTGTATAGAATTAGGTCTAGTTAGTGACCATATAACTTGTTTTTCACTTGGATCAACGAAAGATAAATTATATGAACATGTATGGCATGTATGTTTGTGGCATGTAGTGGCCTAAAAAAACTATAGTTAGAAATCAACATAATTTAAAACTTTAAATTAGTCCAAAAATTATAAAAATTATATATTTGAAAAGAGGAGAGCGTGCTCGTCGTGATGGTTTAAGTTTTTAAATTTTACCATTGAAATTCATAGTTTATTTGGTGATTGAAGTTCAATTTTGTTATTTTTTATCAATAATCTCATACTCGACTATAGATTGACAGGTCCAAGCCTTTGGCTCAGGAATCCAAGCCATTCCCAAGCTAAAAGGCTTGGTGTTTAAATTCAAATTCAAATAGCATGATTGTGTTAATAATACAGTCATGTTAATAATGTGATCATGTTATTAACCATGTTAGTAACATGATTGTGTTAGTTAATAATGTGATAACGTTAATAACGTGATCATGTTATATATTCATAACACCCAAAAACTCAAATTTGCTCTTGAGCTCAAATTTTATATATGATCTTATATGTTATTGAGCTCCCTAATAGTGGTGTTATTTCATGTGATATGGGAAAGGTCCCTAACCTTGGATAGTGAATTAAGGTGTCGTGGTATCACATTAGACTTCAAAAAATTTATGGGCATTTTAATATGTTGACTTGACTACTTATAATTACTTGGTTTTAAGGTGTAACTCATTATACATTTTATGATATAACTGATTTTATCATGAAATATCTTAAAATGCATTTTTTAAACCTATGGCCAAAACCTAGTCTTTAGAGTACCAATCTAGCTGTGCATCTGAAGTAAATTGGGGCTATTTTGAGCCCCTTCAACATAATTGCATGACTATATAATATGATTTGGGGGTTGATTAGCTCCAATTTCATTAGCTCAATTGAATTAAAGAAACATTATTTATTTATATGCAAGTTCTACATGTATAGAATGTGGTTTTGAGCTCAATAAACTTGAATTCATCATTGATTGAATGCAAATGTCAGTTTGTTCAATTATGTAGGTAATTAGGGTCAAAATGAGCCACATGAACCTATTTTAAATTGTATATTCAATGTGATTTGGAGTGAAATTAACCCTAATGTCATGTCATATATAATCAACCAAAGAGTTGATTCATTTAATGGAGGAGGCATTTGAGGCCAATTTGAACCCCTTTAAGAGCAAGATATGATTTGGGGAAAAATTAAGTTTGATTCTATCATGAATTGATCCAATTAGTCAATTTGTACAACTAGGAACGTGATTTTGGTGAAATTGAGCCCTTACACCAAATTTATGGCTCAAAAGATTGTATAATGTATGCAACATGTATGGCTTAACTAACTCTAATTTTATTAAAAATGCAAACATGAAGGTAATTGTTACAAATAGGTGAATAAGCAACTCAAATTTTCTTCAATTACCTTAGTGATTGGACCCTATATCTGATATATTAAACCCTTAACCTTGTACCATTTAACTTAAACCCTAAACCATGTAGCATTTACCTTAAACCCTAAGCCATAAGCCCTAAACCCCAAACCCTTTAAATTGTAGACCCTAAACCCTAAACCAATAAATTTAGCCTCAATTAACATCTTTTATATACAGTAAAAATTAGGTTCATAGGGATGAACTTGGCCAAAATTGTATCACTCATTACCACAAGTGAGTTAATTGGCTTAATATGTTATGATGTGGGGGGTAATTGAGCCTAAAATCACATTCTTTACTCATAGATCTAGGTTCAAAGAGCTCAAATTTACCTTGATTGCCTTCACGAGTATACCTTATATAACCTAAAACCTATACCCTAAGACCTAATCCCTAAAGTTCATAATCCCTAAATTTTAAACCATAAATATAAGCTCTTTAAACCTTGAACCAACCATTTTAGCCCAAATTAATATCATTTGGACTAAGAATTAAGTTCACAGGGCTTAGTTTAGGCTAAATCACACAACTGATTGCCCCATTTGACTAATTCACTCAATCTACATGATGACATGGGATATAATGACAACTTATAAACATATTCTATAGTCATAAATGGGTCAAAGTGATTCAAATTACCCTCAATTATCTTTGTGATTGACCATGTGCACCCTAAACCATATATACATTAAAACATAATCCCTGAGCCCTAAACCCTAAACACTATACCCTAAATGGTAAACCATAAACTTTCCCTATTTACCAATTGATTTAGTCCCAATTAACATCCTTTATAGTAAGAATTAGGTTCGCATGGCATAAAGCGATTATACCTTATATACACCCTTAAACCTAAACCTTATGCCCTAAACCCTAAAACATAAATTGTAAGCCATATTCTCTAATGCCTAGTATATGCCATAAACATACATGCCTTATGATATAACTGATTTTATCATGAGATGTCATAAAATGAATTTTAAAACCTATGGCCAAAACCTAGCCTTTGGAGAACCAATCTAGTTGTGCATTTACAGTAAATTAGGGCTATTTCGAGACCCTTAAACCTAATTGCATGATTATAAAATGTGATTTTGGGGTTGATTAGCTCTAATTTCATTAGCTCGATTGAATCAAAGAAACATTATTTGCTTATATGCAAGCTCTACATATATAGAAGGTGGTTTTGAGTTCAATAAAATTAAAGTCATCAGCTAATGAATGCAAACGTCGATTAGTTAAATTATGAAGGTAATTAGGGTTAAAATGAGCCACATTAACATATTTTAAATTGTATATGATGTGATTTGGAGTGAAATTAACCCTAATGTCATGCCATAAATAATTAACCAAACATCATTTAATTGAGGAAGAATTTGAGGCCAATTTAAACCCCTTCAAGAGCAAGATATGATTTGGGGCAAAATTAAAAGTTTGATTCTATCATGAATTGATCTAATTAGTCAATTTGTACAATAAGGGGCATGATTTGGGCCAAATTGAGCCCCTATACCAAACTTATGGTTTAATTGATTGTATAATGTATGTAATATGTATGGCTTAACTGACCCTACTTTTATCATAAATACAAACATGAAAGTAATTATCACAAATAGGTGAATAAATCTCTCAAATGTTCTTAAATTACATTAGTCATTGGACCCTATATCTGATATATTAAACCCTAAACCTTGTACCATTTAACATAAACCATAAACCCTGTACCATTTACCTGAAACCCTAAGCCATAATCCCTAAACCCCAAATCATTTAAATTGTAGACCCTAAACCAATAAATTTATCCCTAATTAACATCCTTTATATATAGTAAGAATTAGGTTCATAGGGATGAACTTGGTCAAAATTGCATTACTCATTAAACCATAATTAACTTAATTGGATTAAATTGTGATGATGTGGGGGAAAATTGATCCCAAAATCACATTCTTTACTCATAGATCTAGGTTTAAGGAGCTCAAATTTGCCCCAATCACCTTCATGATTATACCTTATATACCCTATAACCTATACCCTAAGCCATAATCCCTAAAGTTCCTAATCCCTAAACTCTAAACCATAAATATAAACTCTTTAAACCCTAAACCAATCATTTTAACCCAAATTAACATCATTTAGACTAAAAATTAAGTTCACAAGGCTCAATTTGGGCTAAATCACACATGACTAATTGCCCCATTTAACTAACTCACTCAATCTGCATGATGAAATAGGGTATAATGACAACCCAAAAACACATTCTATAGTCACAAATGGGTCTAAGTGATTCTAATTATCCTCAATTATCTTTGTGATTAACTCTGTGTACCCTAAACCATATATACATTAAAACCTAAGACCTAAACCATAAACCCTAAACACTATACCTTAAATTGTAAACCATAAACTTTCCTTATTTACCAATCGATTTAGTTCCAATTAACATCCTTTGTAGTAAGAATTAGGTTCACATGGCATAGAGTGATTAGACCTTATATACACCCTTAAACCTAAACCCTACATTCCCTAATCCCTAAACCCTAAACCCTAAAACATAAATTATAAGCCTTATGCCCTAATGCCCTAAACCTTATGCACTAATGCCTTAATCCCTAATCCCTAATCTATATTAAGTATAACATGATCGTGTTACTAAATAATGTGATCATGTTATTCTTAATATAGACAAAACTCACTTCTTAATTTCTATGTTTAACTCAAATAGAGTATTAAGAATAACGTGATCATGTTATTTCATAACGCGATTATGTTATTCTTAATATAGATAAAACTCGCTTCTCAATGTTTATGTTTAACCTGAATCAAGTATTAAGAATAACATGATCACATTATTGGATAATGTGATCACATTATTATTTATATAGACTAAGCTCACTTTTCAATCTCTATTTTTAACCCAAATTGAGAATTTTGTCCCCACAAACATTATTTGTGGGACCTACAGACCTATGTGCTTTTGACCCCACCTTTGAAAAGTTGTCAGTTATCCTTGATCGGTGTCAGATCACGTTCAAGGAAAAGGAAGACGTTTAAGAATAAAACACCATAGGAGTTAGAACATTTAAGAGAGAAACACAAGACATGAATGTAAAAACTTCATGGTAGACAAGGTACAAACCCTAATCCTAATGAACCGAATGCCATAGATAATGAGCCAATTCATAATAATGAATTAAACAATGATGAAATTGAGGTCATAATGAATTGAATAATGATGAAATTGACCATAATGAAATGAATCATAATGAAATTGACAATAATTAATTAGATAATGTTGAAAGTTTACATTCAAAGTTCCAAGTTTTTTATTTTTTTAATGATGAGTCTATGTATGATGCTTCATCCCCCATGAATGAATAAAATTTGATGTAAACAAATAATGATGAAATTAACAATCAAGAAAATTTCATGAAAACATATAATGAATAAATAAACAATGAATAAAATGTCATCCCACCTCTAAACAATGAAAGTAATAATGATTTTGAAACACCCTCTCAACAAATTCTACCATTAACAATACCTCTAAGAATTGTGCATAGAAAAGACAATTACTTAATTGAATTCGATGAAAATATTTTAGAACCAATGCATAAAAAAATGTTTGATCTCCCTTCAAGAAGACTGTCTCAACAAATTTGGAATAGTTTCTTTCATAATTTGGATTATGATAGTAAAAAATGTCAATTATTTTTTTCATTGATAAAATTGATGAGACCTATAATGTACACATTAGGACTAAGAACATCTAATATGGATGATGAAAATAATGAAATTATTGAAAATATACATGATGTATATCATACTGTAGGCCCAAAATCATGCACCTAATATTGTAATGCTACCTGGCATATACTTACAACTTGTGTAATAAGTGACCAAACAGGGAAAAAATGAATGCTTTCAAAAATAAGTCAAACACTTAATATAAACATAAACATTAATAAAAATAATTGAAAGATGTGAAAGACTTCATGAACTTGATACCAATGAGCTTTGGCATTTTTTGGTAGACTTCCATGAAAGGACAAGGCTATAGCTAATACTCTCAAAGAGTTACCTGCTCAATTTTGGAAAGATAATACAAGAGATGTAGTGAAAAGAAGAGTTAGTTATCATAGCTATGAATCACATCCAAAACATTTATTGGATATGAATCAAATACAAGTGTACTCTAAGTTTTTGCAAAAGCATTCATAAATTTTTATTTTTCAAAGATATTTTGAGATGGCCAAACCTTTTTATGTAAAAATAAATCACACATGCACCATTTGTTGTTGTAGGCAACATGTTGAATTTTCAATGCACTATGATATTTTTTAACATATTATTTGTACTTTGTCTAGTAACAATATTTTTAAGAGTGTGGAATTGAATTTATACTAAAATCAGCTAGGGAATTTATTCCACTTTTTCAAAATATCAGATGGACAATTATTTGATAACAAATCATGTTTAAATAGAAATTACAACATTTGTAGTGGATTGACAAAATTAACAAAATGTATCCATGAGGAGAATAAAAGTGAAATTAGACATGAATTAGTTGTTTTAATCAAATATAAATCAATGACTTATCAAGTAAAAGATGGCAAAGAATCTAAAAGGTGTGAGCTTGTTACAACAAAGATACCTATTTCTGAATTTTTGGTCAAATTTAGGGAAAAGATTATTTATGAGCATGCAAGGCACACACATAGGGCTAGATGGTTAGATGAACATTTAAAGATAAACAAGGATACATTCCTACTTGGTTTGATTATTTTAGTAGTTGACTTTGCTAAAAATTACACATTTAAATCCTAAATGGAAGTTCAATCACAGTATTACAACTCATCACAAGTTGCCATATTCATACATATAACATTCATGCATGTACCTGATAGTACATAGAAACAACATAAAATATTAAGGAAGTGCATTCATATATCAATTTTGATCGATAACATTGTTCAGAGTATGTGCAAGGTTATTTTCAAAAGTTCTATGAATAGTTGAGTCAGAGGAAAATTAATTTTAATCGCATTACATTTGGTCAAACAATTGCACATCATAATTCAAAAATGCACAAATGTTTTATTGGTTGAGCAAGATGCATGCTACCATTGGTGTAAAAAACATTTGGAGTTTCATCGAGGCTAGCCATGGAAAAGGGGAGCATGACGATGCTGGAGCATGTGTAAAAATAGCTATTGCAAGGGAGGAGTTAAAATTTAAAGAGGGTGTTCATTTGACAAATGCAAAAACCATGGTTGAATGGTGTCATAAGAATATGTGTCATGGTGTTCAACCAAATTATACTGTTTATAGACATTTTTGGATAATAGAGGAAGACCACTTGACATAGTATGAGGATTGTATAACTCTAATGGGTTCAAGTGACCTCCACTCATTTTGTAGCTCAAATTCAAGTTTTTGGACTTTTTATATGAGACACTTGGCATTTTTTTGCTTTGCATGCATGAACTCTATTTAAAATGAGTGTGATTCACAAGAGTGGGTGGATGATTGTAGTTCCAAACCTCTAATTCCAATCAACACACATCAAGTTTCAATAGTATTTCAACTTATAAATATGACATCATCATATGCCTTTGACCATGTATCTGATCTAATATAGCCAGGTAGAATATTTTTCATTATGTATAATTTATTCTCATTATATATCTTCATATTATCACTAAAAATAGTTTTTTGTGATATAAGGCATGTTTTTTTAGTTATTGTAGATGAGGAAAATGAAGAGGGCATTGATTACTAATTGACTTCCTAATTTATAAATGGAGAAAATATTGCCTATTCCACTGGGTCAGTAGTAGTCACTAGAACTTGGTTTTGATGATATCCTATAAAAAATTTGAACCAATGGTTGTTTGAAGAGTTTGAAACACACATGAAGATACTGCACTATTTAAATTTGATTATTAAAATGAATATTCAATTATAAAAATATCATGGGAGGCCATTAAATAGGAAAATATGAAAAGTTCAAGAGTCAGAACATGAAGTTATTATTGATACTATCAAGGTTAGAGTAGATCCTACTGGTCCATTGGATTGAAATATGTAAGTATGTTGACTTTTCAAATGTAGATGTAATCAATTTTACCAAATGTTTTTTATTTTCTAGGTAGTACATATGTAATTTATTTTTAATTACTTACTAATACATTTTTTTAGATTAGTGGTACTAGATAAATTTCCACCTTCATGTGGTTGGCACTGTTAGTAGAGAATTATATATTCTTCAAGCTAAGAGAAGCTCCTGAACAATAGTGAAAATGCAATTTGAGTGGATTTGAACATCATAGCAGTGTGATAATGTGTAATTTGCCTATCTAGACATGATCAAAGAGATAAATTCGCAAGTAAAGATCCCTAAGGTATAAATGATAGTTAGAGATCAATAAGTTGCCTATTTAATGCCAAAAAGTTATATTTTTAGACTTGTCACTACACCTTATCCAACAAATTGCTATTGAAGGTTCCACCTATGTGCTCTGGGGTGTGATTAAAGGGTTTAAATAGGTAAGGGAGGGATCTGATGGTTCACAAAAATGGCTTATAAGTTTAATTTTACACTTGTTTAAACTTAGGATAAAAATTTACAATTTTCTTGTATTGGTGATTTAACAGTTTTGGGAATATTAGTGTCTTATTCATAATTTAGTTAAAGGTCTGAGATAATTAAATTAGTAAATAATATTGAAATAATTAAGCCACTAATTTTTATAATTTAATTGTAATTTGAACCTTTCTAAAAATAGTAATAAGTGAGGATAAATGTAACTTAGCTCAAACTGGATTGAAATGACTGAGACAAAAGCTAGTACTAGCTGTGTAGGATTGGGACACTGTCACAAATCAGGATCTAGCTTTCATTTAGAAAAAAGATAGGAGCACTAAAAATAGGATACTTCAGGGTCTAGTGCTATAGTCTTGGTCCTACCACTATTATCCAAATTGGTCACAAATATCTAATGTTTATGGGTTTTATCCTTTGTCTCTATATTAGTTTGCTTGTGAAATTTTAAGTCTTGACTATCGATGGAACTCCTTGTAGAGATAATTTAATCTCTAACCCTAGATCTTCCTTATGCTTGAACTTGAATGAAAACTTGGAGAAAGAGGGGGGTTAGTGTGTGTAAGATGCACTAAACATGTATCCACACCCCTTGTGTGGGCACGCTGCCTACATAACAATACTCTAAAGAGGGATCAAGCCATATGTAATTCTCTCACTTGATGTGCTTTGTGAAATAGTGTAATGAAGATGCAAAAATACTAATTTGAGTGTGTTTGAGGTGGCTAGGGACTAGTGTGAGGGTTTGAATGAGCTTGTGTCTATATTGGCTAGCTATATGCAGAGAATGTTAAGGTGTGGAGCTAAAAGCTTCACCAGATGAGCAGATGCTGAAGTTGCTAGATTTACACAGTCACCGATGATGGCAAGGAGTCGACCAGTAGCTACCAGCGTCAGTTATATATTGGCCGACATCGGTCATGTGTAGACAGGTAGGGACTGATGTCAGTTACCTGTGCATCCAGAAAGTCTATTTTCATGGATGAACAAAATGTTTGCATGATAAGTTTAACTATTAGTTGTAAGTCCACGTTTCTATTTTTGGCAGGACTATTTTTAGCCTTTGATTAGGAGGTGTATCTAATGGTTGATATTTCATAGCTCATGATCCCTAATTCTATATAATAGGGATAGATCTTCATAGCTTATATGTAAGAAAGAACAGTACAAGACATATTGTATATGTGTATCAATCCTGGTTGTTGGAATTGATTGAGAGAACTCTTGAGGGAAAGAGATCTGTACATCTGAGAGGTGTGAGAAGAAAGTATGATTTTATTCATTGTATTTCCTTCTGGAAGAGTTTAATACAAGTTTTTAGGGTGGTTTCTTGTATCTCTTATTCTTTGCTATTTTTGATTCTAGTTACTTATTATTCTGGTTTAATTTCATGTTTAGTTGCTTGCATAAAAGTAATCAAGTTTGTTGGTTGGTCCCCAACAAGTGGTATCAGAGCTCAGGTTGACTAACAGGTGTTTCAGATCTGGTTAGTGTTTGTTGATTACAGGTCACTCACAGGGGTTTTTGTTTGAGTGGGAGAAGCAATGGCAAAAGAAAGTAAACTGAGAATGGAGAAGTTTAATGGCAATAATTACTAATTATGGAGAATGCAGATAGAAGATTATTTGTATCAGAAAGATCTGTATTTACCATTGGGTGGGGTTGAGAGAAAGCCCACAGATATGGAAGATGAAGAATGGGAAGTTCTTGATAGAAAGGCTCTTGGATCTATAAGATTGAGTCTGACATCTACTGTGATTTCTAACTTGTCACAGGAAAAGACAACGGTAGAGTTAATGACTACTTTAGCAAATTTATATGAAAAACTCTCAGCTTCAAATAAGGTATATCTTATGAACCAGTTATTTAATTTACAAATGCAGGAAGGTGGATATGTATCTAATCATCTTAATGATTTATATGGAATTGTAAATCAATTAAATTCAATCAAAATAGTTTTTGATGATGAAATTAAAGTTCTTTTAATTTTATGCTCTTTGCCTGAAATTTGGCATAGTTTAGTAATGGCAGTTAGTAATACTGCATCTGCTACAAATATCTTGAAAGTAGATGATGTTGTTAGTGTAGTCCTAAATGAAGAGACTCGCAGGAAAAGCACAGGGGAATCAACAGGTAATGCTTTAAGTATTAAAAGTAGGGGAAGGCAAAGAGAGAAGGGCAAGCAAGGGAGATCAAGGTCTAAGTCAAAGATGAGCAATAGATCCAAATCAAGAAATGGAAAAAGAAAGATAACCTACTGGAATTATGGAAAGAGAGGACATACAAAGAAAGATTGCTGGTTGAAGGTTAATGAAGAGAATCAGCATGAAGGTAATGAAGAAGCAAAAGTTGCAGGTATTGTTGCACAAGATGCTCTTTCACTTTCTTTGCATAATAAAATAGATTCTTGGGTTTTAGATTTTGGGGCCTCTTTCCATGCTACCCCAAATAGAGAATTTTTCAATGATTATGTCCAGAGAGATTTTAGAAAAGTTTATTTAGGAGATGATGAGCCTTGTAAAATTGTTGGCAAAGGAAAAGTGCAGCTGAAATTGCAGAATGGCAACACATGAGTGTTGAAAGATCTCATGCATGTCCCATCCCTAAAGCAAAATCTGATTTCTATAGGAAAGTTGGGTGATGAGGGTTGTACAGTAACTCTCACAGCTAAATCTTGGAAGGTTACCAAGGGTGCACTTGTATTAGTCAGAGGTAAGAGAGTAGGTAATCTCTATTTATGTAATTGTATTACTGATTATTCTCCTTCTGTATTATCTACTTTAGATGTGGATGCAAAGTTGTGGCACTGTAGGCTCGACCACATGAGTGAGAAGGGAATGAAAATTCTTAAGTCAAAAGGTAAGCTTTCAGATTTGAAAAGCATAGATCTAGATTTCTATGAGCATTGTGTTTTTGGAAAATAGAAAAGAGTAAGGTTTGTTAAAACTGGGTCAACAAAGAGGAAGCACAAGTTGGAGCTTGTTCACACAGACGTGTGGGGACCGGCTCAAGTAGCTTCTATTAGAGGATCATAGTATTATGTTACTTTCATTGATGATGCTACAAGAAAGGTATGGGTCTATTGCATAAAGAAGAAATTTGATGTTTTTGACACTTTTAAGATTTGGAAAGCTTTAGTTGAGAATGAAATAGGTAGGAGATTGAAGTGCCTTAGATCTGACAATGGTGGTGAGTTCTACAACTATAAGTTCAACTGGTATTGTTATATGAATGGAATACATAGGCAAAGGATGGTTCCAAAGACACCTCAACAAAATGGAGTTGCTGAGAGGATGAACAGAATAATATTAGAGCGTGCATGGAGTATGATATTGCATGCTGGTTTGCCCTTAAAGTTTTGGGTAGAAGCTGTAGATACTGCAATTTACCTGATTAACAGAGGACCCTCTACTGCTCTGGATGGTGGAATTCCATAAGAGGCTTAGACAGGTAAAAAGGTAGATCTTTCATTTCTTAGAGTTTTTGGTTTTAAAGCTTTTGTGCACGTTGATAAGGAAAATAGAAAGAAGCTGGATACTAAGTCTATGAGGTGCACATTTATTGGTTATGGCTCTGGAGATTTTAGATTTTGGTTTTGGAATCTAGGAACTAACAAAATAATTAGGAGCCGTGATGTTGTTTTCAATGAAAAAGTGATGTATAGTGATCAACTCAAGAAGCTGAAGAAATCTGAGCAGGGCCATGAAGATTTGGACAAGGTCATGATCTAAAATGAGCTCATGGGAAAGAATAATCATAGATGGGAAAACACAGAGACCGACATCGGTCAGGTAGGAACTGACGTCGGCAATACAGGAACCAACATCGGTCAGACAGTGACTGATGTTGGTTCGGAAGGAATCAACGTCGGTCATGTGGAACCAACATTGGTCAGTTACAGGCTTGGAGATGACCGAGATCAGTCACTGTTAGATAATTTGGGTGGACAACATGTTGTGAATGAGTCTCAGACGCCCATCAAGAGGTCAGAAAGGGTAAGTAAACCTCTAATTTGATATTCCCCTTCATTATTCTATTTATTGCTCACTGATAGTGGAGAACCAGAGAGTTTTGATGAAGCAATACAGGTGGAATCTAGGAATAAGTGGGAGCTTGGCATGAATGAGGAAATTGATTCCTTGAAAGAGAACCAAACATGGGATTTGGTTGAGTTGCCAGCAGGAAAGAGAACACTAAAAAATAGATGAATCTACAGATTGAAGGAAGGAGAGAATGGATAGATGAGATATAAGGCCAGGCTGGTAGTGAAAGGACTTGCACAGAAACTAGGTATTGATTTTGGTGAAATTTTTTCTCCTGTAGTAAAAATGACTTCTATTCGGACCGTATTATCTTTAGTTGCTATTGAGGATTTGCATCTTGAGCAACTTGATGTTAAGACATTGTTTCTTCATGGAGATTTGGATGAAGAAATATATATGGATCATCCAAAAGGATTTGAGGTCAAAGGTAAGGAGAAACTTGTGTGCAGATTGAAAAAAAGCTTGTATGGTCTCAAGCAAGCTCCTAGACAATGGTATTTGAAATTTGACAAGTTTATAACTGAACATGGCTACAGTAGATGTCAATCTAACCATTGTGTGTATTTTAAGAGGTTGGATAATGGTAGATATATTATCCTATTACTGTATGTAGATGATATGCTTGTTGCAGGTTCATACATGCAAGATATCTCTGAGCTTAAGGTAAAATTAGCTCACACATTTGCCATGAAGGGTTTGGGAGCAGCAAAGAAAATCCTTGGCATGAGTATTAAGAGAGACAGGAAAAATCACAGGTTGATTTTGTCTTAAGAGGATTATGTGAACAAGGTGTTGGAGAGGTTCAATATGCAGGATGCAAAACCGATAAGTACACCTATGGCTGGACACTTCAAGTTGAGTAAAGAACAATGTCCTAATTCACATGAAGAGGTAGAGTACATGAGTAGAGTTCCATATGCTTCCGCAGTTGGGAGCTTAATGTATGCAATGGTATGTACTATACCGGATATTGCCCAAGCAGTGGGAGTTGTCAGTAAGTATATGGCCAATCCAGGGAAGAAACACTAGAAAGTAGTCCAATGGATTCTCAGATATCTGAGAGGGACCAGCAATAGGCATTTGTGCTATGGAGGGTCAAACACTTCTCTACATGGTTATGTAGATTTGGATATGGCAGGTGACTTGGATGGCAGAAGGAGCACCACAAGATATGTGTTCACTATTGGTGGAACGATGGTTAGCTGGGTTTAAAATTTGTAGAAGGTTGTTACCTTGTCTACTACAGAGGCAAAATACATTGCAGTCATAGAGGCTAGCAAGGAGATGATATGGATGACACAGTTCATGGAAGAGCTAGGAAAGGAACAAGAGAGTTGCAGATTATATAGTGATAGTCAAAGTGCAATTCATTTGGATAAGAATTTAGCCTTTCATTCAAGAACCAAACATATACAGCTTAGGTACCACTTCATTAGACATGTATTGGAGGATGGTGAGTTGAAGCTGGAGAAGATCCATACAGATAAGAACCTTGTTGATATGTTAACCAAGCCGATAAAAAAGGAGAAGTTGAATCTTCATTCAACTTTTGTTGGTATTCAAGATTGAGTTTGAAGATGGATAAGCTAGAAGATGTTGCTGTATAGGTACTGGTGCAACTGTTTATCTCCAAGTGGGAGATTGTTAAGGTGTGGAGCTAAAAGCTTCACCAGATGAGCGGATGATAAAGTTGCTAGATTTACACAGTTGCCGACGATGGCAAGGAGTCGACTAGTAGCTGCTAGCATCGGTTATATATCGGCCGACATCGGTCATGTGCAGATAGGTATGGAGTGACGTCGGTTACCTGTGTGTCCAAAAAGTCTATTTTCATGGATGAACAAAATGTTTGCATGATAATTTTAGCTGTTAGTTGTAAGTTCATGTTTCTATTTTTGGCAGGACTATTTTTAGCCTTTTATTAGGAGGTGTATCTAATGGTTGATATTACATAGCTCATGATCCATAATTCTATATAATAGGGATAGATCTTCATAGCTTATATGTAAGAAAGAACAGTATAAGACATATTGTATATGTGTATCAATCTAGGTTGTTGGAATTGCTTGAGAGAACTCTTGAGGGAAAGAGATCTATACATCTGAGAGGTGTGAGAAGAAAGTGTGATTTTCTTCATTGTATTTCCTTCTAGAAGAGTTTAATACAAATTTTCAGGGTGGTTTCTTGTATCTCATATTCTTTTCTATTTCTGATTCTAGTTACTTATTATTCTGGTTTAATTTTGTATTTAGTTGCTTGCATAAAAGTAATCAAGTTTGTTGGTTGATCCCCAATAGAGAATAGGTAAAATTGCCTTAGTGGTCTTGCTTGTATTCTCACTTGATTTTGAAAATAATTGCCAACCCTTATAAATAAACTTTGAATGGTATTTTATAGAGATATATTGGTCATGGGTTAAATGAAATTGTGCTAGGCTGACATAATGAAGAAGAGAAATCAAGGAAAAATGATCACTTGGGATCAAAATGTGATTAGACAGGAACACTAGAAAGGGGACACCCTATGGTCCAGTGCTATAGTCCAACTTGGGTGTTATTATCCTGAGGGTATGGGACTTAGGAGATGGAATAAACATGAAAAAAGGGTTGTGGCTAAGCTATAATGAGGTCTCAAAAGCTTATGGATGATTGTGAGTCAGTGAAAAGATGCTTAGAAGAGTCATGAGAGAATACAAGATGGACCTATGGATTGGGTATCATAAGCCACACTCAAGCTACCAATTTTCACATTTTATATGACTAGATTTTCCTCCCCATTTATTCTAGTGATGTAGCAAAGTGAAATACTAGGATAAAGGAAAAATAGAAAACACACCTAAACTTACATGCAAGGGTGAAACCCATGAAGCTGTGTGATGTTGGGTATGCGTAGAGAGAGCACGCCATGAAGTATAGATCCATTGCAATGCTGAGTGATGCTATATGTGTTAGATATACTAGGCATGTGTTGTACCAAAAGTAATATCACAAATGGAGATGAGTGCTCAATTCCCCTGGAGTGGCTCAAGAATGAAAAAGATGTCCCTTTGGCTCCATCGTTGATCACTAAGTGAATCTATATGATCATGTGTGTGATAATAAATGTTTGGACTATGTGTCTAATTCCTATAAGTAGGTGGCTCAAGAATACAAAGGCTATCTAGTCTTTTGGCTCCATCAGAGACCTATGAAGTGAAGATATAAATTGATATCAGTATGAATGTGTGCCATATGAGATGGCTCTTGAAGCCCATGAATGATTTGTATCTAAAAATATGGCATGCATAGCCAAATGTGTATATGAAACTAGGCCAATCTTGGTCAACTTGGAAAAAAGGTGGATATTAGGCTTGTATGAAAGCCACTCCAAAATTGGGCCATAGGCTTACGTGGAAGCCACTTAGAAATGTGGAGGTTAGGCTTGTCTACTGATAAGAAATGATACTAACCAATGATTCTCATGGGAGACTCCCTATCATGGTGTCCTATATAAAATAAAGGAATCATGTGTGGTTGTGAAGAATGAGGGAATAGATGTGAATATGACTCTAAATATTCGTATTCATTGTCAGTATCTTGGAAATCATAATAACCTATATTATTCCACTCATCATTATCATCTTGATTTTAAACCAATGGAATGTTAATGTTGAACTTTGTTGTATCTAGATATTTTCCTTTGATAAATTATATCTATGAATGATTTGACTTAGGATGTTCAATAAATACTAAACCTTGGTAACAAATATTATTAACTGCTAGAAAAGGAGTAGTGATGCTTTGAGCCTGCTTGCCCAAACCTTGACCTTGACAATCAAACTATTGTAGATATTTTTGACCAAACCCATACTATTTTGAAATTTGAGACTCATTTTGGAGAGATATATTTGTAAATTTTTCATTCTTTACTTGTGCTTGAGGTATTATTTATTTCTCTAATTTTGCTATTTGATCCTTTTGTTGTTCTAAGTTATGCTTTGGTAACCACTTTTGTACTATTTCAAAATTTAACCCTTTGTGAATGTGTTCCTATGTCACTGTATATTTCTTGACTAATTTACCTTGTATAGAGTCCTCATTATCAATTATCTATTGTATATGTTTATTTAATGCCAAACATGAATTTGTGTGATGCCCATGCATTCTATGATATGCACAATAATATCTGGATATTCTCACTAGATGTAGAGGAGGTAGTTTGATCAACTTAGATTTAATCATTTCCCTTAATACCTTACTTGAACTCTTATTTTATTTTTGAATTCTTTTTGAATCACTAGTTGTACATTTATTTCGTTGTGATTTCTTGTTTTGATATGTAAAATTGCTTTCAACCAATTGACTAGGTGAAGGTGCATATACATGATTGGCACTAGGGTGCCTTTGAGGATTTTATATTATAATCTAATTTTCCAATGTTCTAATTTTATCATGTAATATCTTATTTTTTATTTGTAAATTTGAAATTAACTTACTCATACTGGTGATTTGATCCCTTAGAGTCTCACAAGTGCAAACCCTAGTTTCTTCTGATTGAACATGTAAGCACATATGTTGAAGAGGTTTTGAAGAAACTATAGGCTAAATTTATGATTTAGGACCAATAGTATGGGCTGCCTCACCTTTTGGAGGGGTGATAACATGGACTTGGTTAGAGGGAAAGTAGCTATCACCCTCTTGGGGGAGAGAGGGAGAAGGAATAATTTTCTTGTGCATAATATATGACATTGAAACTTGACAAGTGGTTGTTAGCATATGCAATGGATCCTCTAAGTATGTAAGAATTTTATTCTTGATTTAATTACACATAATATAGAGATATCATGTTAAATAAGTAATTATAGTTATAATTTGTATAACAATATGATTATAAAGAACTTTCCATAAGAGAGATGGCAAGCAAGTGATAGAGAGCATGAAATTGTGCAAGAATGCATAAAAAAATTTGATATGTGATATGATATTTCTAATGTGTATATCATGATAAACTTGAAATTTTTTCCATATGAGAGATAAAAATCAAGTAATAAAACCTTGTATTAAAGACAAGTAAACATTGCTTTGAAGGAGAGGGATCAAATTATGTTTAACAATAACTTTCTTAATATCATCCCATATTATTAAAAGTAAGCATAAAATGCAAAGAATGAAGCTTTGTACTAACATATGGTAAACTTAATCATTCATGTACATGATAGGACTGAGTATGGTCTCTTTATTATTTGTAATAAATGCAATAAATATGTGTAAATAAGTGAGATCCATTTTTATTATTATATGAAATGTGATTTTAGATGTAAGGTGATACATCAAGCAAACAAAGGGACCTAGTATATGCAACTAGGGTTTTGAAAAATGAGTGTTTCTAAAAGTACTATGGAATTTTAAAAACTGAAGTGAATTTCTAATTTAAATATATAGGTAAAAAATTAGAAAAATATTAGAAAAAAATTGTGATTTAAAGGGACCTGGTATGTGCAACTAGGGTTTGGAAGAATTTAAAAAAAAATTACTATGAAATTTTAAAAATTAAATTGAATTTTTGATTTAAATAGGCAATAAAAAAATCAAAAAAATATTGGAAAAATTATGATTTAAAGGAACCTAGTAGATGCAATTAGGGTTTGGAAGAAAATATATTTAAAAAAAAATTACTATAGGGTTTTAAAAATTAAATTGAATTTTTGGTTTAAATAGGTAAGTAAAAAATAAAAAAAATATTGTAAAAATCAACAAGGAATTTATCATAGGGTTTCTAGGATTTTTATCTGTAAATGAAGTAAGTCAAGTTCACCAAATGATTTAACAATTTTGGAAATATTGGTGTCTTATTCCTAATTTAGTTAAAGGTATGAGCTAATTAAATTAGTAAATAATATTGCAATAATTAAGCCACTGATTTGTATAATTTAATTATAATTTGAACCTTTATAAAAATAGTAATAAGTGAGTAGAAATGTAACTTAGCTCAAACTAGACTGAGATAACTAAGACAGAAGCTGGTACTGGTTGTGTAGGACTGGGACACTATCACAAACTAGGATCTAGCTTTCGTTTGGAAAAAGGAGATGAGTGCCAAAAATATGACACTTTAGGGTTTAGTGCTATAGTCTAGGTCCTACCACTATTTTCCAAATTGGTCATAGAGATCTAAGTTTTATGGGTTGTCCTCTATCCCTGTATTAGTCTACCTATGAAATTTTAAGTCTTGACTATAAATAGAGCTCCTTATAGAGATGATTTGATCCCAACCCTATATCTTCCTTGTTCTTAAACTTGAATGAAAACTTGGAGAAAGAGGGGGGTTAGTGTGTTTAATATGCATTGAATGCATATCCACACCCCTTATGTGGGCATGTTGCTTACATACCAATACTATGAAGAGAGATCAAGCTATATGTAGTTCTCCCACTTGATGTGTTTTTTGTAATAGTGTAATGAAGATGCACAAATATTAAACTAGGTGTGCTTGAAGTGGCTAAGGATTAGTGTGAGGGTTTGAATGAGCTTATGGTTGTAGTGGATGGCTGTATATAGAGAATAAGAAAATTGATTTAGTGGTCTTGCTTATATTCTTGCTTGCTTTTGAAAATAATTACCAACCCTTCTAAATAAACTTTGAATGGGCTTTTATAGATATCTATTAGTCATGGGTTAAATGTAATCATGCTAGGCTGACACAATGAAGAAGAGGAATCAAGGAAAAATGGTCAATTAGACTCAAAATGTGATTGGACAAGAGTAATATAAAGGGGACACCTAAGGGTCCAGTGCTATAGTCCAACTTGGGTACTATTGTCTTGAGGGTATGGGACCTGGGGGGATGGAATAAGCATGAAAAAAGGGTCCTAACTAAGTTAGAATGAGGTATCAAAAGCCTATAGATGACTGTGAGTGAACAAAAGATGATTATAAGGGTCATGAGATCATGTAATATGGACCTATGGATTGGGTGTCATAAGCCACACTCAAGCTACCAATTTTCACATTTTATATGAATACAATTGGGAAGGGCATTCTTGAGGTTAGAATGGGTGGTGGTTTTGTCGATCAAGGTTGATGGGAGGCCAAAAACATAGTCCTAGACATTGTCCATCCCCTGGGATGTGTTGTTAATGTCAGTTTTTGGTCAAGAAGCATCGAAACCAGAGTTCTACAACCATAACTTAAACTTTGACAACATTTATTGTTAGTGTTTTTACGCTCTTAAACGGTAGTGAAAATGGTGGATTTAAAAATTGTGGTGGTGTGATAATATGTAATTTTCCTATATAAACATGATTGAAGTGATATATTCTCAAGTAGAGGTCTTAAAAGTAGAAATAGCAATTGGAGCTCAAGAAGTTATTCAATGCCAAAAAGTTACATTTTTGGACCTGTCACTGCAACTTGTCCAATAAATTTCTCTAGAAGGTTCCACCTAAGTGATCTAGGAAAATATTAGAGGGATTAAATATGTAAGTAAGGGATCTGATGGTTCATGGAAATGACTTACAAGTTTTGTTTTATGCGTGTTTTAACTTAGGCTAAAAAATTGCATTTTTCTTGTATTAGGAAGGACGTTCTTGAGGTCATAATGGGCGGTGGATTTATTGAAAAATCTTGATGGTAGGCCAATAAATTTGTCATAAATGTTATATATGCCCCTAAAATGTGTTGGAAATGTCAGTTTTTGGTCTGAAAGCATCAAAACCAGAGTTTTATAACCACAACTTAAACTTTGACAACATTTATTGTCAGTGTTTCTGCACTCCTGAATGGTAGTGAAAATGCACTTTTTAGTGAATTTGAATGTTGTGATGGTGTGATAAAATGTAATTTGAATATATATATATATATATATATATATATATATATATATATATATATATATATATGTGATATATTATAAAGTGGAGGTCACAGAGGTAGAAATGATAGTTGAAGCTCAAGAAGTTGCTTATTTAATGCCAAAAAGTTCCATTTTTGGACCTATCATTGTAACTTGTCCAATAGATTGATCTCAAAGGTTCCACCTAAGTTATCTATGATGAAATTATAGGATTAAAAAGGTATGGGATGGATCTGGTAGTTCATATAAATGACTTACAAGTTTCACTTTATACATGTTTAAACTTACGTTAAAATTTTGCATTTTTTTGTATTGCGAAGGACATTTTTGAAGCTAGAATGGGTGGTGGGTTTGTCAATCAGGACTGATGGGAATACAATAACCTAGTATTAGACATTATCCACCCCCAATACATGTTGGTAGTATCATTTTTTGTTTAGAAAGCATTGGAACTAGAGTTATGCAACCACAACTTAAACTTTGACAATATTTGTTGTTAGTGTTTCCATGCTTCTAAATAGTACTGAAAATGCCCTTTTGGTTGGATTTGAATGTCATGGAAGTGTTATAACATCTAATTTGCCTATCTAGACATTATAAAAGTTATATATTTTCAATTAGAGGTCTTAGAGGTAGAAATGATAGTTGGAGCTCAAGAAGTTGCCTATTCAATGCCAAAAAGTTGCATTTTTGGACCCATCATTGCAACTTGTCCAATAGATTGCTCTAGAAAGTTACACCTAAGTGATCCTAGGTTCAATTAGAGGGATTAAATATTTAGGTTAGGGATATAATGGTTCATGGAAATGAATTACATGTTTTTTTATGCGTGTTAAATTTAGGATAAAAATTTGCATTTTTATTGTATTGGGAAGGGTATTCTTGAGGCCAGAATGGGTTTATCGATTGGACATGATGGGAGGCCAAAAATATATTTATAGCATCATTTTTTGGTTAATAATCATCAACACTAGAGTTATATAATCATAACTTAAACTTTGAAAATATTTTTTGTTAGTGTTTCTATGCTCCTCTCTCCATTTTCTCACCAATTTTGTGTTAAAGTGTATTTTAAGTGTTCAAGGTGATTTGGAGGCTAGAATAGGTTTGTGATATTTTCAAATATTAATTATCAAAGATCAGTTGTAGATCACCTAACACCCTTATAGGATAGGCCTAAAAATCAATATAGTGTTAGGAGTGAGGTGTTGAAAGGTAAAAAATGAGTCTCAAAAACTAAATACATGTAGAATCTATGTTGACAATAGTCTTGGCTAATCTCTTGGCCTGTAGAAATTTTGAGTAAATTTGAAGTAAGAGTTTCATGAGTAAAACACCTCTAAAACTCAAAAAATTGAACAATAAGGTCTATAATTTTATGAACAGCTAGGGAATGGATCTTATAACTTAGTCTAAGTATCATTGGGCTGAGAAGAGGTTGAAATTGTAGGTACAGAGAACTATTTTTATGTACACCTATAGAAGACCATTTTTTAGAAAGTTATGCATAAGGTAAGATGAGTTTTTTGTTTATTGGAGTTATATAAACTTGGGTAAGGGTTAGAACATGTTACAATTATTAAAATACTACTAGAAATATATTTTTTAAGAGCTACAAACTCTATTTTGAGAAATTAACCTATTGGAGCAATAACTATGTTTAGAGACCTAAAAACTTAAAAAGATATAATTTTAGAATGAGAGATCAATATATTATAGACCTACAGTTGGTTGATTTCTTGTAAGTTTTAACACCTACATAAATCCTTAAGTTTTCTTGAGACCTATCTAAAGTGACTTAAAGAATAATTTATCAAAATAAGGAGAGTATATTTGAGAGATTGGTGACTAGTTAAGAGCAAACCTAATGAGTAATTGACTAGTTTATAATAAGATTGCTTGAGAGTGGATTTTGAATTGAGTTGAGAACAAGAGTAGATAATTTAGGTTGGAATTATTCATGATCTTAGATCATATGAGTAGGACTTTCATAGCCTTCTTAAACATAAAATAGAAAACTATGCATTAGGTGGTATTAGGGGATGATAAAGGGTTTTGGCCAAAGATGGATCATTGTCTCATGAGTGCATATTCTATTTCAAGTCAGTAAGGTTTCCTTTTATCAAACTAAAGACATTATAGTCAAGGTTAGGCAAAATTTCATCTTGAAATTTTAACAAAGATAAAGCTACAAAGATGAAAAAGTAGACCATGTACATGGTCACCAAAAGGAGTTGAGTGCAGAAGAGGTATTGGTAGAGATTACTCAAGAGGTGAGGGAAAATATAAAAGAATAAGAATCATATAAGGCATACAAGTAGTAGGCCTATTTTCAAAAAAATCTAGTCAAAAAGTCATTAGATCCAAGTAAAGGTGAAAGATTAGGTAACTTGAAGGTATAGGTATCCAATTGAGAAATTTATAGGGATTTATGAATGATTTTATGTCTTTGCATTATACAAGTATGAACATGATTGGGTATGGGCTTTAATTGAAATAAAATTATGTTAATGATCAATTGAAAAGTTGTAACTATGTGATGATAATACAAAATAGATAAGAGTGCCATTAGTCATTTCCACTACACACAATCAAATAAAAACTTTAATTTAAAAAAATATGGGAAATTCGAGATTTATATCATTAAAAATATATTTTTTTAATCCTCATTTATGTCCAACATTAAATATGAGATCCGATAGATAATAGTTTTTGAAGATCAAAACAACACTATACAATAACATTTTAAATTCAAATTAAATATAAATTAGATAAATTAATATAATTTAGATGAAAACTCTAAAAAATCATATAGGCACATGTGCAATGCCAATAATGCATAGATTGCCATGATAGGCATACAAAAATTACATCTACTAAAAAAGTATCTAATGTTGGGTGAATGCCATATATGCATATATAATGCCAAAAATGTGTAAATTTCCATATATGCATACAAAAAAGCACATCTCATATAAGACATACTAATCATCAAATAGCCTCCCTCTCTTTGACTTCCTTGAATAAGACTCTCCCTAGGATGCCCTACTAGTTGATGAAGATCCCTTTAATGCCTTGGATTACTCCAAGGTCTGACTGTATGTCCTATGCTCATATCTCACTTGCAATTGTTGATGTAGGTTTTATGCACATCACAATTGAACGAGGTAATCTATAAAATTTTAAGATCTCAATGGAGGTAAACTTCACTCCAAGGCATGAGTTTTAGGTATGCATTTTATTTCAACTATTGATGGAATAGGGGTAGGGCATGCATGTTGTTTACAAGGTTTTTTGGATGAAGGTATGGCCTTTTAAAAGAATAAATCTCTATGTGAGTTGGATGGGTGGCTGGTTTCTAATCTAAAGTGGGTAAATCTTAATAAAAAAATAAAAAAATGAGGGTAAAGTAGGGTAGAAAATAAGGCTCCATGGTTCTTGGGAATCACTTCACTGGTTGGTTTCTAAACAAATCTATGCTTTCTAGAACCTAAGCCTATTGCTAGCAGTAATAACACACATACAGTCAGACATGGCTAAGAAGTCTAAGGAAATAAAGATGTAGGGAATTCACAAGTCTCAAATAAAGGTTTATCCTTTTAGGATAGTTGTTTCACACCCTTAATCAAGAGATTATGGCTCATGCAAATGGATTATCTGAGGTAGATATTATACACACATAGAAAACTACATTAAAGGAAGCACTAGTACACATTCAAAAATATGATTCAATCAACATGACTAGCTTAATCAATATATTCACTAATATTTTAATAGTTATTGCACATCTAAGATTAGTGTATCAATTAAAATAATCAAGAATATATTCATAACTATAGCACACTAAATATTATTAAAACAAACAACCATGGAAATAATAACTAATTACATGAAATTAGAAAGAAAATACTCAAAACACTTTGTTAATTATCAAAGTTTATTTGTTGCTTTGTATTCCAAAATCTTCTGACTAAAAAACTAAGTTGGGTTAAAATTATATATATATATACTTGGGAAAGGGTTTTCTCATCCTCCAAGTTCATACAAAGTGGTTACATGTTTCAATTAGAATATGTAGTTTTAACTATAGTCTAAAAATGTATAAGAGAAAACTAAAAGTAAAAAAATAAATAAATTTACTTTTCTAAAACTATGCAATGTGTGCATGTACATAAAATATAAAGTCAATTTTTACAATAAGCCACTCAAAATACAAGGAAAATCTAAGTACATTCACCATTAAAAAAATGTAGATGTGTAAAATCTTAGCCTATCAAGGCTTAGTCATTTGGTGCTCTGCATGCACCTTGGTTGGCATAGAGGTTAAAGTGGTAGTTGAAGATGTGATCATACCACTAGAAGCCTAATTATTCTTCACTTTATCATCCTCATTAACCTTTTGTGATACCCCATACTACTCTCAGGTAATATCTAAATTTAGTAACAATGGTTGATGAATTCTTTTGGTTTGTCTAAGGAGATTTACATGCTCACCCTTGGTTAATTGAAAATTACTCTTGAAGATTTCAAATTCAACGACCTTTTTCTGAGCCTTGCTTAATTTAGACTCAATTTCTTCAAGTATCAAGCATTGTAAGCTCTGATTAAAATCATTGGCCACCTCTTGGATCAGCTTGTCAAAATTGATCCTACTAATTAATTTACCGATGGAGTCCTTAACTTTGGATAACTTCAATTTATGTAAACTTTATAGGAGCTAGGCCTCATGTGCTTGATATATAGGGATTAAATCCCCTACATTTTTTAATCCAATCCTTTACCTCTTATTGTTAAATGACTACTAGATTTAATGTGTTGGATGCCTCTAACATCATCATAAGGTAGAGATGACTGTATAGAGAGTTACCCATATAGATAATTAACATATTCAATTTTGCATTGTCCTCTCTCAAGGAATTAAACAATTGATTGGCTTGGTTTACATGAGGGGCCATCTTTGCCTTCATGAACTCCATGGCTTCCAAGGAGTTATAACATCTACAATTTGCCTCTTGAACTTCAGCTTCTATACCAGTAGGAATATGTACTATCTTGTCCTGCTCTTTTAGTTGCTCCACTTCAGCCTCTAATTCCTACACTTCTACCTCAAGCTCCTATTGAGCTAATTATGTGCCTTCATGGATTGTAATTATGGCATCCTTGTGTGCTTGTGCTAGGTTTGCAAGATTTTCCTCATATAGAGATTATCCTCGCTATCTATTCTAGCTCTTTGTGAGGGAAAACACTTCTTGCCTTTCTTCAAGGATGATCTTAGTGCCTTTATCATCTTCTAATTTCCTATTCTTCAACCTTTGAATACTACCAGGTGGGGGATCAAACAAAGTGGAAATAGAGGGAAGCTCAGTGATTTTGATGTTTGGCATTTGAGAAGCCTTGCTTCTCAAATCCATTTCCCATGGAGGAATGTATAATTAGGATGAATCAAAGGTTGTGATAACAACCTCTTCCTTGACCTCCTCTTGAACTCTTTGTTATTTTTTATTTACCTTGGTCATGAAGTTGGGTAGGGAAGGAAATATTATTTTGGACCAATCCACTCCTCTAAATTGAGGAAATGGATGGATTATGATCACTTGGGGCTTGGCCTTCCTTTCCCTACCAGTAATTATAAGTATGGATTACTCTATGGAAGTGGTAGATGGTAGTGTAAGGGTGATTTAGGTGGAGTGGAATGGATTTGTGAGGTGGCTAAAGTAGTCTGCACCTTCTTGGACACTTTCTTATTATTGAGGGCTCTAATAGTGGAGGTGCCAATAGGAATAGAAGGGTTTGTATGGTGAGTGGGATGAAAGTGGAATCAAAGTGATCAATAGTAGTAGTGGAGATGGAGGGGGTAGATGTGAGAACTTCCAAAGAAGTAACTTTCACAAAGATGGGTACAAAAGATAAAGGAAAACTAATAAAAGATTGAGTCATTGGGAAAGTGAGCTCCATAGGCTCTATTTGGAGGCTTATAGATTTGGCTATCTCTAACTCTAATTATTCATCTGAATCATCCTCAATAAACTTGATGATCACCCTATCTTCCATAGCTATTTTTGAATGTGGAGGTTGAGTAGGCAAACTTTGTGATATCTCCACTATAGGACTACCTGTAGGAGTCCTAAGATTTCTCTTATAGACCAAAGGGGTATTTAATTATGTGGGGGAGTCTTGAGGTGTTGATGCCGCTTCTTCTAAAGTTTCTATCCCAATGGATGTAATAGTATGTACCTAGGGCATAACAAGAGATGCTTGAATGCAACTTGTAGCAGACAATTCTTGTATTTTCTCTTCCTTAACAAAATCTATGCTAATGGGATCCCCTTCTTGTCCTTCCCTTATAGATTTGGGCTTAGGTAACCTGAGATCTTTCTTCACTATACTCAATTTCAAATTCAAAGGAAGTTCTTAGGAGAAGGAAGCTACTTGGTCCTTGGATTACTCCTTAGACTGTCCTCTCCATAAATTTGAATGTTGCCACCCTTTGTAAAGTGCCTTTTTGCTATCCAACTCCTAGGTAGAAATTGAAGGGTCATCCTGGATCATTCTTAAATTATCCTCTTGTATACCAAAAATCATTTCCTATTTTAATACATCCTCATTATAATTGGAATTCATAAATAGGAAATCATAGTCATAAGGCTCATGACTGTAAGGGATGTTGAATCTATGTATGTGGTTTTGGATCAGCCCATGAGGATCCCAATATCTATGTGCAAGAGTAGGGAAAGGATAAATTTTGTGTTTTCCACATAATTCCCCAAAATACTTCCTTATTATATATACCATCTTATCAATAGTTATAAAAAGACCAAAATATAAAGTCTTATTATATATACCATCCTAGAAATTTCTTGTTCAGTGAGTTTATCTATTATAGACTTTGGGAGACATAGGGGCCCAACCTTGTTTACCAAAATCATGATAATAGTGAAATTTGGGTAAAATAAATAATCCCCTTTCCCTACCAATTTATTCACAATTTTATATTTAATTTGAGGCATGGGTGAGCCATGAATGGCTTACCAAACCTAAGGATAAACATCTTCAAATATCCTCACCATATAATTGGTATAGCAGTAGACATGCATAAATTGGTAATGGTCATAGATCTTGTTATTCTCATAATATATGGATGGAGTCCACAATCAACCAAGATATTTGTAACACGTACACATGACTACTTCCAAAAAATAGGACATCATGTAGAAATCTCCTGAGGGCATGGGATGTTTTTTTTATAAATAATCTGCTCTCTCAATATAAGGTTGATTATTTCACCTAGGGCATATGTAGGATCATGTGTAAGTATCATGTCCATTAGTGGTACCTAATCTAAATTAAAAAACTAAATACTAGGTATATCGTATAATCAATTGAGAATATCCATACCAATGTGAATCCCCATCTTGAATTTTTTGATAGAAATTGCTCCTTTTGGATTATTTCCTTTCTATGTGATGGTTTGGCTTGGGAGTAGCCACAGAGATAGTACCTTCTCCATTGAGTTCTATGCATTAAAATGAACCAATGTGTGCCTGTCAAAATAGACACCATGTATAATCAAAGATAAACATCTCTAAAAATCCACTCCTAAAATGCACTCGACCATCATATTATTACTAGAATGATGTAGGAAAGTATCCTATGATATCTTACCTTAAAACAATAAGTCCCTTACGAGGTCAATGCATGACATTACTTCTGGATTGGCTACAAAAAAGTGTAATCTTTCACATTTGAATGCCAGTAGTTCCTTAACAACTAGTCTATCTACTAGTGTCATCTCATCTTCTAGTGAAAACACATCTACCAAATCAATGACATCCCATAATGCTAAATAATTCTAACACTTGTCTATAAATATTATAGCATCAAATACTGTATCTATAAAATTCATGGAGTCCTTAGTTGAATATGTGGATGGAAAATTCATCCCTTAGAATGCCCTATATGTAGATTTCATTTATGCATACTCTATGTTGCTCCTTCTATGCATTATGTATGCCACACAAATAATTTAGATCTACCTTAGTCATTATTTTACTCATAGTACTCTTGAAATGGGAAATTTCTTATCACCATAAGAAAGAAAGAGACTTTGAATTAAATTTAGCTTGAATGTAATGATGTATTTTCAATAGCGATGTATTTACTATATAGAATCCTGCATTGAATAGTAGTTTATGCAACATAAATGTGCAACGTTCAAAAGTATCAAAGGGTAGGTTCGATAGGGTTGAAGGGATAATCCATCAGGGGATTTGTTTTAGACAAAATATTTGTAGTCCAAAATTTCCTAAGGTAAAAAGCCCACAGGCTAAATTCTTTCAAGGGAATTATTTTGGATAAAATGTCTGCAACAATTTTCCCAACAAAATAAAGCTTTGAAAAAATTAAGTCTGAAAGAATAAAGGCCAAAAAACACTCAAAACATAAAAATTGAAAGGATAAATTACATAAGTGCTGAAATAATTAGTTTGAAAATATAAACTCGAAGAATAATATCTATAGAATAGAAGTTAGACTTATGAAACACAATGATAATATCATCCTACCAAAAGTGAAATACCTTAGATTTTATATAATTTATATAAACATATGAAAAAATGGGGGCTCAATATTAAGACCAAAATAAAAAAAAATGGGTTCCCATTTCTACTTAAAGAAAAGGGGGATGTTGGGTACAATAAATGGCAACTTACAAGGGGAATACTCATGAGTATTCGAGAACCTAGAACTCCAGTTTCATAATCTTTAGATAAATATTGAAGTGTGTCACATAAAAAATAATTAAAATAGAAATATGAAATAAACTCCTAAGTTAATTCAAACAACATACTTGCCTTATAATTTTTTGGATCTGTGTGTGTTAAATGTGTAGTTTATTTAACGCTTACTGTGATGAGTTTTTCAAAGGTTTTGATGAAATTGTAGGTTTCATTCTAGTATTTATGAAATCTCATTAAACTAAGGGAATCTCAGACATTACTCTACTACCAGTTAGGCATCCATAGCCCCGATAGAGATACCTTAGACTCCTTCTTTTCTCCTTTCATTATTTTCTTGTAACCATGATGTGTGGTGCATTGACCTTATTTCATCATGTGAGCTTTTCAATTTTCTTTAAATTTTATTTTATTCTTTTGAACTCATTGGTTCTTTTATCTTATTTTTTTTGTTTTGTTTCTATTATGTTTTGATTAATGGAAAAGAGAGGAGATGAAACCCCAATGAGCTAGTATAATTATAAAACAAATTGTTACTAGAACATCCCTTCCAACTAGATCTACACCTAGAATTGTCACTTTTAATAAGTATTTAATATGATGAGTGCATTTGATCTAATAAAATAAGAAAACTTTCTAATTTTGTATGAATTACCCTAAGAGAAACTGTCACATGCCTGGTAAAAGTATTGAATTGTGACACTATTCAGAATAATCCTTTAATTACTTTCATCTTAAAGACTCAAAAACATAGAAATACACCCAATCTGTAAACAAGTCCCCAACCTATCAGGATTTTAATTTTTCCTTTTCTACAAGTAATAAACTTATCTATTTTTGGATTTTATCTTGGTAATAACTAGAGAAAAAACAACTTTAAACATCAAAGAAAATAAAAAATAATTAATTTAGAAAAGCAAGAAACTACTCTAGAAAGCACTGAAATCTAATCTAAGAAAACAAAATACTAAAAGTAGAAAGATTAATCTAGAAAGCCCAAAAAAATTGAAAATCATTAAAAACTAAACTAGAAAGCAAGAAACTAAACTATAAAGCAAAAAACTAAACTAGAAAGCATGGAAATATAATCTAGTCCTATGCCTAAGCTTATCAGAATCTTCTCAATCAATACTATCTATAAATGGAATAGTTATGAAGTAATACTTTAGGAACTATCCATTGACTGGATATGTAAGCTCTTTGCCTTAGAGGTCCTTTAGATGAAATACATTACTACCCATGATCTCTAAAATTTGATAGGGTCCAATCCATAGTGGGGAAAACTTATCATGTTGTCCTTAATTTTCATGGGATTTATGCCATAATAACACTAGATTTGAAATCCTGAATGCTTTGAATTTCACTCTTTTAATTAAACCACCTTT
This sequence comes from Torreya grandis, assembly GCA_037957365.1. Taxonomy (NCBI): domain Eukaryota; kingdom Viridiplantae; phylum Streptophyta; class Pinopsida; order Cupressales; family Taxaceae; genus Torreya; species Torreya grandis. Next base: position 386,318 of record JARHVA010003707.1, read on the forward strand.
TGACTACATCCTAGTGTTTGCTAAATATATACAAGGCTTCAGTCCTTGAATCCTCCATTTCCATTATATCAAGCAATATCGATTCTACTTTATCATTTAGTTCCATATAGTCTTGCATGAAATGATAGGTGGATAGCTTCAACATGATGGGGAAAACTGGTCTACACCCATATCCCAATAGGCAGGACAAAGCTTTTAGGGCTTGCTTGTATCTCATTTAATCTACTTAAAGAGCATACTTTAGTAAATTGTGTCAGTCCCTAGGATTGTCCCCTACTGATTTCTTGATTGCATCAATTAGATTTTTATTTGTTGGCCCTGTTAGTCCATTTTCTTGAGGGTAGTAGTTAGAAGTTGACCTAGTTATGATTTGATTATCATGCACCCATTCAGTGAATTCCACTGATATAAAATCTAATCCATTGTCACAAAACAAAGAGATGGGTATACTAAATCTAGTTGTTATGTGTTCCTGTAAAAATTAAATCACATCTTGTGCTCTACTATTATTTGTGGCTATGGATTCCATACATCTAGTACAATATTTTATAACCATAAGTATAAATTTATGGACTAATGAGGAATTTGGGTTGATTACACCAATGAAGTCTAAAACCCAATTTATAAATGGCCTTCCTTCAATAACTGGCTATAGAGGCATTATTATGTGTACTTTTCTCTTGAATAATGCTTAACATTCATGGTAAGTTATGACATGCATATGATCATATTTAAAGATGGTTGGTCAATAGTAACCTAACCTCAATATTTTATGGGCTATGGTATTCCCAACAGGGTGACCAATGCCTATCTTTTGATGCAAGTTCTCCAAGATTTTCTTAGCCTCCTTTGCAAATACACATCTAAGATAAATACCTTCACAGTTCCTTCTATAGAATACTCCCTTATCGATCAAGAAATGAGTATATTTGAACCTCAAAGCTTTCCTTCTTTCTCTATTAATCTCTAAGGGACAAGTTCCTATAAGTAAATAATATATTATATTTATATACCATTCTGTTTTAGAAACTTATGCTTCACATACCTCTTCAATGGTGATTCATGGATCAAACTCAGTCATGAGTTGAATAATGCCTTAACCTCTGATGATCTTTAGAGGCTTTATCTCTATGTCAAATTCTTAGAGCTTGGCCATCCATTTACCTCGATGTTCTCCTAGCTCATTCTGTGATAGGGTGAGTTTGATAGTAGGGTCAAGTACAATAACAATGGTTTTGTTCCTCAAGATGTAATGTCAAAATTTATTCACTACTTTGACAAGAGAAAAAATATGATTTTCTATCATAGAATACCTGAGTTGTGCATAATTTAAATTTATGCTCATGAAGGCAATCAAATGCTCAGTTTCATCTATTTTATACATGATAATCATAGCAATAGTGTATTCTGAAATGAATGAATACATATAGAAATCTTTGATGAAGTTTAGACTAATTAACACTAGAGCCTATGATATGGCATTCTTAATGTCTTATAAATACTTTATGGCTTTAGCTATCCACTCTATTTTACTATCTTTATTGAGCATGGCATTTAGAGGCTTGATGATTTTTGCAAACCCTGAGATGAACTTCCTTACAAAGTTGATCTTCCCAAAGAATTACTTGAGATTCTTCTTGCTATATGGTGGTTGAATTTTTGAAATTTCCTATATTCTATCTAAATCAATGGTGATCCCATCATTTGTGATAATATGTCCCAAGATTTTTCCTTTAGTGACTCTAAATATGCTTTTCTTTGGGTTCAATGAAACATCAAACCTTCTACATCTGTCAAATATGGAGTGTAGGTGACTTATGTGATCTTTTCTATTCTTTGAAAACACTGTAAGATAATTCATATAGATGCTTATGCATATTCCTACTAATCCCTTGAAGGCATGATCCATGGCATAATGAAAGGTATCTCTTATGTTGATTAGGCCAAATGACATCCTTTTGTATGCATAAGTACCCCATTTTGTAATAAACATCATCTTCATTCTATCCTCAAATTACATTAGTCTCTGATTGTAGATTGAAAATACATCCAAAAAGGACATCATTTTAGAACCACTCACTATTTATATTACCTCTTTTAGAGAAGGTAGAGGATAATTGTTTTTTTCAAAAGCCTTGTTTAGATTTTTGAAATCTACACATAATTTGATCTCACCATTCTTATTTTTAACTGAGACCAAATTGGCCACCTAAGTAGAATGTCAGATTGGGAAGATGATTTTGGCACTTAATAACTTCTCCACTTCCCTTTGAATAAAATGCTCCAAAATAGGATTTATTGGCCTTTTCCTCTATCTAAATGGTTTATGATCTTACTTCAAGGGAATCATGTGAGTGATGACCTATCAGTCATATACCTTTAGGTCTTCATACATCCATGTGATAACATCTTTATATTGAGTGATCAAATTCATGATTCATCTTTCCTCCATAGTGCAACTGAGACTAATATTCACATAATGTAGGTTATGATCATCTCCTAGATTTTCCCTCTTGAAGTCTAATTCATCAACCTTGGGCTGCCTGAGTTTTTGTGCTTGAGGTTCTAAGTTGAATGGTCTTTCCAATGAGGCTAAGCTAACTGTAACTCATTTTTTTTTGAGTTGGAGAATGCCCTATTTATTTGTTTCTTCTTAATAGAGGTGGTTGATATCCTTGTCATCGGTAATTTGGGACTTGAAATCCACTAAATTAGTTAAGAACTAAATAATCTATCGATCATCATCAAAGACCTAGAAATTTTCTACATATCTAGAATAGAGGGACAAAAAACCAATTCATAGAAAATCTTTATACCTTAGACTCCTGCAATGGCTCAAGATTGGTAGCAGTAATAACTAGTGAATTGATGGCTTGATTTTTCTCTCTCAGGAGTGCTATTATGTTAAAAGCTTCAAAGATTTTAATTAAATCCCATGCTCTATGCTTATATCTCCTTATAAGATAATTTTCACTAATATTTGTTTCTTTCTTGGTTAACTACCAGTTATATGTCACCAAATACTTTTATTTATTTTAAATTATTTTTTATCACAAACTATAATACTATAATTAGAGCTTTGTACTCAAATTTATTATTAGTACATAGAAATTTCAATCTATAATCTACCAAAAACTTCTTACCTTAAGGATTAATTGGTGCAATTCCTACACCTGATCCTTGCTTGGACTTGGCTCCATCAAAATGCATAGTCCATAACTGATTTGAAACTTTAGGTTCTAGGTTTTGTGATGGATTTTTAGTGGTAAAATTATAAATACCAAGGGTGGGAGATTCATACTTTACCTCCTAATTTTTGACATTGTATTCCATGATGTGATATTTCATTCTTAGATCTCTATCTATTCTGATCTAGTTCACAATTCTTCTCCATGATAGCTAAATATGAGAGAAGTCTATGGAAAGATGTCCATTGAGTGTTTTGGATCAATCTTTGCTCAAAAATAATTTATATCCTTTTGGTATGTCCATTACTAGAAAATCAATGGTCCTATAGAATCTTGGTTCAGATGCTACTTGAATGCATATGTTATTCATTTCTCTAATTATTGGTACCACCATTTTATCTAAATGAGAGACCATTATCTTTGAAGGACTTAGAGTGAGACTAAGCTTCTTACATATAGAGGTAGGAATGACACTTGAGATACTCCAAAAAATTAAATAGTTATGAATGTTCTTACCAAATTCCCTAATAGTGAGAAGAAATGGTGGCACTTTAGGCTTGCTCTTGTAAGTTATATTAACATAAATAAATTTCACTTTGTCTGCAGTCACTCTAGTTATTTCCGTAGGGACCTTTCCAATAATGGACTTCCTTAACAACTCCTTTTATTCAGTGATCTGGTTTAACTCATAAAGAGTTATATTTGCCTTAATTTTCTTCATAGCTTCCATGATGTTGTATCCTCCTTTACTCAATTCTTCTTGGCTTGGTGGCTGATCATTCCCCTTTGGAGGGGGTGGATTCTTATCTACTTTAGGATTTAGAGGAATTTCCATGGTATTTGGAGGAGTTGAGGTGGTAAGTGGCTATTTATTCCTTACGTTATACGCATCTCTCTGGAACTATTGGAAAGCATGAACTTCATCCATATTATCTTCTAGTTCATTGTTATCTTCACCTAGGAAGGGGAACTCATGAGTTTCAAAGAACATGGCTATGCTAGAATATCTAAGATCTTGATGGGATTTTGGTGGATTATTCATTTGATCCTATCTAGTTACTTCTATTTTAAATATCTTGAATTCTATACAAAACTCAATGCAACCAAACTCACCATGTTGGGACGTATTATGTATTTTACACCAATTGGGAAGAGCCATTTCAACTATATTGATTTATAAGATCTTGATAGGTTGCTCCATGTTTTTTATAGGCCTATTGAATGTTCTATTATATATCTAGAATCTAGTGTTCCGGTTATTAGTTGGGGCATTGGCATTGCCCATATTTCATTGCATATTCATGAAATCAATGCTCAACTTTTGGACCATCTTTTGAATAGAATCTAATTCAACTTTTTTGGAATCTGTACCTTGTAAAATATCCATGGGAAGTACAACTATGTGTTGGTTATATTGATAACTATTTCCCATCACATGATTGTTCAAGTAGCCAAGTTAGCTGCATTGTCTGTGTCAACAAAGGTAGTGTATATAATTGATTTTGATTGTATGCTAAAACATATTTATTTACGTGTGGTATTTGATTAAGCACTAGAAATTTATTGTTGATGTTAGGTACCCAAAGTGTTTTCAAGTTGAGATACCTATAAATGCTAATAGCTACTTTTAATTCTAATGTCAAAGCATTAACAGTAAGTGCTCTTCATAAGAACATGATAGTGATAGGGTCCAAGGCATTTTTGTACTTCTCTAATGCTAATGTTGCTTCTGGTTTATACCTTGGGGTTAATGAATTGTACATCTTCTACCATATTATGTTGAAATCATAGATGGGCTCATTAGGCTCTCTCTTCATACTGGTGAAGTGCTGGTATACCAATCTAGGATTGGTGACCTATCTAAACTACACAAGAAAATCCATTTGATAATGCTCCCAATTGGTGATGGATTTTTTTGTTAGATTTAAGTACCAATCATAAGTATCATTGATTAAATTAAAATGGAATAATCTACATGCAACATCTTCATCAACTATATTCATTAACCTTAAAGTAAATTTAAAATATTTTATATGTTTTTATGTTGTCCTTGGTCTTGACGGAGAAAAAGATGACAAGTACTTTTTGGGATTTCTATGTAAATCATGCACATCTTCCAAGATGGAAATTTTATATCCAACTAAATAGGGTAGGGTCATTGGTTGATTAACCAGTAAAGGGTTCCTTACATGTAAGGGGTGCCCTAGTGGAGGTGGTGGATTATTTTGAACTAGAGATGTTGGCTCAACTCTAGGTCTCTTATGACTTGTCAAGGGTGACACTAATAAACTATCATGGGAATTAGATCTGGTCACTTTCCTGGGTGACTCTAGTGAAACTCTATGAAGATAATAACCTCTATTATTAGGGGTTTAAGGCCCTCTTTCTAGCATAAGTGAAATACTATTGATGAAATTTTTATGCACACCACAATCGAATGAGGTCACCTATAACATTTTAGGATCTCAATGAAGGTAAAATCCACTCCAGGGCACAAGTTTTAGGTATGAAATTTATTTCAACCTATTGATGGAATAGGGGTAGGGCATGCAGGATGTTGACAAGGTTTTTTGGATGGAGGTGTGGCTTTCTAAAAAAGTGAATCTATACGTGAGTTAGATGGGTGGTTGGTTTATAATCTAAAGTGGGTAAATATTAATAATAAACTCAAAAAATGAGGGTAAGGTGGGGAAAAAATAAGGCTCCATGGTTCTTGGGAATCACTTCCTTGGTTGGTTTATAAATAGACTTATGATTTCTAGATCCTATGCCTGTTGTTAGCAATAATAATACACATATAGTCAGACATGGCTAGGAAGTCTAAGGAAATAAAGATGAAAGGAATTCATAAGCCTCAAAAAAGGTTGCTCTTTTTAAGGAAGCTTTTTATACCCTTAATAAATTATGGCTCAGGCAGATGAATTATCTGAGGTAGCTATTACACACACAAAAAACTACACCAAAGAAATCACTAGTACACATTCAAAAATATGATTAAATCAACTTGACTAACTTAATCAATATATTCACTAATATTTCAATAACTATTGTACATCTAGGATCAATATATCAATTAAAATAATAAATAATCTATTCACAACTATAGTACACTAAAGATTATTAAAACACACAACCATGGAAATAATAACTAACTATATGGAATTGGAAAGAAAATACTCAAAACACTTTATTGACGATCAAAGTTGATTCACTGCTCTATATTCCAAAATATTATGATAAAAAAATTAAGTTGGGTTAAAATTATATATATAGACTTGGGGAAGGGGCTGCCTCATCCTCTAAGTTCATATAAGGTGGTTACATGTGTTAGTTAGAACATGTAGTTCTAACTATGGTCTAAAACTGTATAAGAGAAAACTAAAAGTTAAAAAATAAATAAATTGAATTTTCCAAAACTATGCAATATGTGCATGTAAACAAAATATAAAGTCAATTTTTACAAGAAGCTTCTCAAAAGACAAGGAAAATCTAAGTATATTCATTGTTACAAAACTACACATGCATAAAATCTTAGCCTATCAAGGCTTAGTCATTTGGAGCACTACATACACCTTGGTTGGTGTATAAGTTGAAGTGGAAGTTAAATATGTGGTTTCACTACCAAAATATTTCTTCTTCTTTACTTCCTTATCCTTATAAACCTAATGTGCCACTCTTTGTTACTATCATATAATGTCTAAATTTAGCAGTGGTGGTCGATGAATTATTTTGGTCTGTCTAAGGATCTTTACATGCTTGTCCTTGGTTATTTGAAAATTAATCTTGAATATTTCAAATTTAATGACCTTTTTCCAAGCCCTACTTAATTTATATTCAATTTCTTCAAGTGTCAAGCCTTGTAATCTCTGTTTAAAATCATTGCCCCCTTCTTGGATAAGCTTGTCAAAATTGATCCTACTAATTAATTTACTGATGGAGTCCTTAACTTTGGATAGCTTCAATTCACGAAAAATTTGTAGGAGCAGGGCCTCATGCACTTGATATCTAGTGATTAAATCCCCAACATTTTATAGCTAATCCTTTACCTCTTCCTACTAAATGACTACTAGATTTAAGGCATTGTATGCCTCTAGAATCATCATAAGGTCAAGATAAATATATAGAGAGTTACCCATATAGAAAACAAACATCTTCAATTTTGTGCTATCCTCTCTCAAGGACTTGAAAAATTGATCATATTGGTTCACATTAGGGGCCATATTAGCCTTCATGAACTCCATGGATTTCAAGGAGTTATAACATCTAAAAGTTGTCTCATGAAATTTAGCTTCTATACTAGCAATAATATTTACTATCTTGGCTTATTTTTTTAGTTGTTCCACTTCATCCTCTAATTATTTCACTTCTTCCTCAAGATCTTGACAAGATAATTCCATGCCTTCATGGATTACAACTATGGCATCCTTATGTGCTTGTGTAATGTCTACAAGATTTTCCTCATATAGAGATTATCCTTGCTGTTTGTTGAGACTCTTTATGAGGGAGAACACTTATTTCCTTTCTTAAAATATGATCTTGGTACCTTCATAATCTTATAATTTTCTCTTCTTCACCCTTTGAATACTACTAGTTGGGGGATCCAACAAAGTGGAAATAGAGGGAAGCTTAGTTATTCTAAAGTTTGGCATTTGATAAGCCTTGCTTCTTAAATCCATTACCCATGGAGGAATGTCTAATTGGAATGAATCAGAGGTTGTGACAAAACCTCTTCTTTGGCCTTATCTTAAACTCTCTATTGTTTCTTGTGGGCCTTGGTTAGGACGTTGGGTAGGGAAGTCCAAATAATTTTAGATCAATCTACTCCTCCAAAATGAGGAAGTAGATTGACCATGATCACTTAGGGCTTGGCCTTTCTTCCCCTACCAGTAATTATCATTGTGTCTTCTTTAGAGGAAGTGGAAGATGGTAGTATAAGGGTGATTTGGGTGGAGTGGACATGGGGTTGTGAGGTGGATAAAGTAGTCTACATCTTCTTAGATAATTTCTTCTTTTTGAGGGATCTAATAGTGGAGGTGCTAGTAGGAACATAAGGGGTTTGTATGGTGAGTGGGATGGAAGTGGAATTAGAAGGATCAATAATAGTAGTGGAGATGGAGTGGGTAGATGTGGGAACTTACATATAAGTAACTTACCCAAATATGGGTACAAAAGATAAAGGATAACTAAATAAAGATTGAGTACCTAAGAAAGTGAGCTCCATAGGCTCTGTTTAGAGGCTCATAACTTTGGCTGTCTCCAACTCTACTTCCTCATCTGAATCATCTTCAATATCCTTGATGATCACCCTATCTTCCTTAGTTGGTTTTGAATATGGAGGTTGATTAGGAAAACTTTATGATGTCTCCATTTTAGGAATACTTATAGGAGTCATAGGCTTTCTCTTATAAACTAAAGGGGTCTTTACTTGTGTGGGGGAATCTTCAGGTATTAATTTTGTTACTTCTAAATTTTCTATCCCAATGGATGTAATAGTATGTACCTATGGAATAATAATAAACACTTGAATAGAACCTGTAGTAGGCAATTCTTGTATTTTCTCTTCCTCATTAGAACTATGCTGATGGGATCCCTTACTTGTCATTCCTTACTAAAACTAGGCTTAGGTAGCCCAGGATCTTTCTTTACTATCTTAAATTTCAACTTCAAAGGAGGTCCTCAGGAGGAGGAAACTACTTGGTCCTTGGATTGCTCCTCAGACTTTCCTCTCTATAAATCCAAATGTTTCCACCCTTTGTAGAATGCCTTTTTGCTATCTAACTCACTAGTAGAAACATAAGGATCATCCTAGATCATTCTCAAATGATCCTCTTATAGCCTAGAAATCTTTGTCTATTCCAATACATCCTCATCAGACTTGGCATTCATAAACATGAAATCATAGTCATAAGTCTCATGAATGTAAGGGATTTTTAATCCATGTATGTGCTTTTAGATCAACCCATGCGGATCCCAATCTCTATGTGCAAGTATGGGGAAAGGATAACTTTGAAATTTTCCACCTACTTCCCCAAAATGCTTCTTTATCATATATACCATCCTTTTAATAGTTAAAAAATGACAAAAATACAAGGCTTTATTCTACCTTGATAAGTCCTCTTTAATGCTTTTCCATAATTGGAAGGTGATTTCCTGTTCAACTAGTTTGTTTGGTACAAATTTTGGGAGACACAAGGGGCCAAGCTTATTTCCTCAAATCATGATAACAGTGAAATTTGGGTAAAGGAAATAATCCACTTTCCTTGGCAAGTTATTCAAAATATTCTATCCAATTTGAGGCATGGGAAAGTAATGAATGGCTTACCAAACTTGAGGATAGACATCTTCAGATATCCTCACCATATGCTTGGTATAGTAGTAGATATGCATGAATTGGTAATGGTTATGGATCATGTTCTTATCATAATATGTGGTTGGATTCCATGATTCACCAAGATATTTGTAACATGTACCCATGAATACATCTAAAAAATAAGACATCATGTAGAAATCTCTTGAGGGTGTGGGATGTTTGTCCTTATGAATAATCTGCTCTCTTAATCAAAGGTTGATTATTTCACCCAAGACATATGCAACATCATGTGTAAGCATCATATATAATAGTGGCACCTAATCCAAATTAACAAAATGAATATTGGGCATACCATATAATCATTTGAGAAGAGCCATACCAATACGAATCTCCATCTTAAATTTATCAATTGTAATTACTTCTTTTGGCTTCTTCCCTTTCCATGTGATGGTCTAGTCTGAGAGTAGACATGAAGATAATAATTTATTCATTGAGATGTTTCCATTAAATTATACCAATGTGTGTTTGTCAAAATAGGCATCATGTATACTCAAAGGCAAATATCTCTAGAAATTCACCCTTGAAATGCATACAACCACTATGTTATTACTAGAATGATGTAGGAAAGCATCCTATAACATCTCCCCTAAAAAAAATAGGTCCCTTAGGAGGTCATGCCCAACATTACTTCCAACTTGGCTAAATAAAAGTGTAATATTTAGTGTTTGAATGCTATCAATTCCTTAACAAACAATCTATCTACTAGTGTCATCTCATCTTCTAGTGAAAATATGTCCACGGAATCAATGACATCCCATAATGCTAAATAATTTTGGCACTTGTCTCTAAATATTATATCATCAAATATTATAACTATAAACTTTGTGGAGTCCTTAATTGAATATATGGGTGGTGGATTCATCCCTTAAAATGTCCTAGATGCATATGCCATTAATGTGTACTCTATGCTACTCCTTTTATGCACTATGTATATTGCACAAATAATTCAACTCTAGCTTAGTCATTATTTTACTCATAGTACTCTTGAAATGGGAACTTTTTTGTCACTTTAAAAAAAAAGGAGACTTTGAATATAAGTTATCTTGAATGGAATGAAGGATTTTCAATAGTGATGTATCACCTATATAGAATATTGTATTGAATAATAATTCATGTGACATAAATGTGTAATGTTCACTTGAATTTATTTTCTTGTATAATTCAAACTTGTTAGCTTAAGTTGGTGGGGGTACTTAAAGTATTGATGGAAAATATTTTTACCTTTGTTTTGGCTAAGTATGGTGAGACTAGTAGTACTCTTAGTAATAAGGCACTTAGGGTCTATATAAGAAAAAATGTTTTTGGGACAATGTTTGTAGACTAATTCCTTCAAGGGAATTATTTCAGATAAAATGTTTGCAATAATTTCCCTAAAGAGATATTTCATTTGGGTAAAATTCTAAAGAAAATTATCCTAAAGGGCTATTTCAAAGGTTTGAAGGGCATTTTTAATTTCCCCAAAGGGAACGTTCAATCCAAAGGGTTTACTGCATAGGACATTTTATCCATGATAAAAGTCCTAAAGGGATTACTTCATAAAGGCTGAAGGGAACTTTTGATTTCCCCAAAGGGTACTTTCATATGACTAAGGATCATTTCAAAAGTCTTAAAGGGTAGGTTACATAAAACCCAAAGGGTATGTGCCTTAGGTTTGAAGGGTATTTTTGGTGGGAAAAGGGTTGCAAAAATTATCCCAAAGGGTAAGTGATCACCTCAAAAAGGATCAAAGGCTTGGGACAAATATCCCAAAGGGTATTTCCATGTCAAAGGGTCCAATACACAAAGGCCGAAGGGCACTTTTCATAGGGCAAAGAGGTCAAAAAGGATATCTTGAAGGATAAGTCCTGTAGGGTAAAGGGTTCAAAACAAAAGTCCTAAAGGGTCATTTACACAAAACCCAAAGGGTATGTGCTTTAAAAGATCTATTTAGAAGGGGTAAAGTGGTAAATTTAAAAAGGATGAAGGGTTAATTCAAAGGACAAAGGACACTTTCAAAAGGGATGAATGGATAGTTCAAAAGTCTTGAAGGGTATGTGGAAAAGATTCAAAGGGTCTACTTCATGACAAAAATTACCCAAAGGATCTACTTCATAAAGGCCAAAGGGCACTTTTAATTTCCCTGAATTGTTATTTTACACAACTAAGGGTCATCTCAAAAGTCTCAAAGGGTATGTGGAAAAGATTTGAAGGGTTTTCTTCATGGCAAAAATTTCCCAAAGGATCTACTTTGTAAAGGTCAAAGGGCACTTTGAATTTACCCAAAGGGTACTTTTATACAACTAAGGGTCATTTAAAAAGTTTCAAAGGGTAGGTTTGGTAGGTTCAAAGGGATAATCCCTCAAGGGATTTTTTTTAGACAAAATGTTCTTAGTCCAAAAATTTTTAAGGCAAAGAGATCGTAAGCTGAATTCCTTTGGGGTAATTATTTTAGATAAAATGTCCACAACAATTTTTTTGACAAAATAAGGCTTTGTAAAAATTAAGTCTAAAAGAATAAAGGACAAAAAACACCCAAAACATATAATTTGAAAGGACAAATTACATAAGTGCTGAAAGAATTAGCCTAAAAATATAAACCCAAAGAATAGTATCTATAGAACAAACATTAGTATTATGAAAAACAATGCCAATATCATCTTACCAAAAGTGAAATACCTTATATTTTATATAATTTACATAAACATATGAAAAAATGGGGGCTCAATATTAAGACTAAAATCCAAAAAAAATGGGTCTCCATTTCTCCTTAAAGAAAAGGGGGATGTTGGGTACAACAAATGATAATTTACAAGAGGAATACTCTTGAGTATTCGAGAACCTAAAACTCTGGTTTCACAATCTTTAGATCAATATTGAAGTGTATCATAGAAAAAATATTTAAATCAAAAACATGAAAGAGACTTATATGTTATTTCACACAACATACTCGCCTTCTAATATTTTGGATCTGTGTGTGTTAAATGTGTAGTTTATTTAACCCTCTCTATGATGAGTTTTTCAAAGGTTTTGATGAAATTGTAGATTTCATTCTAGTATCTGTTAAAGCTCATTAAATCAAAGAAAGCTTAATAATTGGTCTATTTCCATCTAGGTGTTTATAACCTCGATAGAGATAACCTAGGCTCTTTCTCTTCTCCTTCCATTATTTTTTTATCTATGATGTGTGGTGCATTGGACTTATTTCATCATGTGAGATTTTAAATTTTATTTTACTCTTTTAAACTCATTATTATTTTTATCTTTTTTTTTTTTTTTTGTTTCTCTTATGTTCTGATTAATAGAAAAGAGAGGAGATGAAACATGAATGAGTTGGTATAATTATAAAACAAATTATTACTAGAATGTCCTTGCCAACTAGATCTACACCCAGAATTGTCACTTTCAACAAGTATTTAATATGATAAATGTATTTAATCCAATAAAATAATAAAACTTTATAAATTTGTATAAAGTACCCTAAGAGAAAATTCCATAGGCCTAGTAAAAGTATTCAATTATGATACTATTTAGAATAATCTTTTGATTAGCTTCCTTCATCCTAAAGACTCAAAAACACAGAAATACACCCAATTTGTAAACTAGTCCCCATTATGTCAGGGTTTTGATTTTCCCCTTTTCTATAAGTCATAAAATTAGTTGTTTTTGGATTTTATCTTGGCAATAACTAGAGAAAACACAACTTTGGACATCAAAGAAAAAAAAAAAAACTAATCTATAAATCAAGAAAATACTCTAGAAAGCATTGAAATCTAATCTAAGAAAATCTAATACTAAAAGCAGAAATATTAATCTGGAAAGCCCAAAAAAACTAAAAAGCATTGAAAACTAAACTAGAAAGCATGAAAATATACTCTAGTGATATGTTTAAACTTATTTGAATCTTATCAATTAGTATTATCTACAGATGAAATAGCTTTGAATTAATGCTTTATGAACTATCCATTGACTGGATATGTAAGCTCATTGCCTTGAAGGTCCTTCAAATAAAATTCATTATTGCCCATGATATTTGAAATATGATAGGGTCTAATCTATTGGATAGATATTTTATATGCTAGCAAAGATACCTAGGTAGTTATGGAATTAAATCCCCTTCATTTAATGATGAAGCTCATGTATGCTCATGTTTATCTACTCTAACTATCCAAACTTTTAGTTTTTTACAGCTTATATAATTTATGCACATGATATACATACATTATCTTATTTTTAGGTATTAATTTAATCATAAATTTCATGATCCATAGCAGAGTGATCTTGTATCAAGTAAACAACTGATTTAGAGATTATGTAAAGAAATTCTTAGAAAGTGGAGAATTAAAGGAAACTAGAATTTGTGAAAGAAAAAGAAACTGTACTTCACAACAAGTAGTTTTTCAGAGCTTATTGTATCCATACAAACATATGAACATTCAAGATGTGATAATTATTTTAGTAAATGATTAAGATAAGTTTGAATTCATATTTAGATTAAAGGATAACATAAAGTTTACCATTTTATTCTTCACATAATGCAGCGAAAGATCACCTTAGATGCAAAGTTCCTCAGACACCAACTTCCTTATTATTCACTTTGAACCAAGTTCATACAATAACATAAATAAATCTAAATGAAAAGTTTTATATTGCTTATTATATTTTGTATAACAGTTAAAATTACTTTTCCAAAATTATCATTCATTGTACACAGGTCTTTTCCCATATTTATACTAGTTTCAGATATCAAATATAATTAGGAGACAACCCCTTAAATTACCAATGTGATGTGTTAATTTATAAAAAATGTTAGGAGACATATTCCTTGAATTTATCATGTGTGGTGTGCAATGGGTGATGATATGTATCTCTTCTCAGTTTTACTATTTGGATAAAATACAATTTCTTTGCATGTTATACTTAGCTCACTTAAGTAATTTGTTTTTACAAAATGACTTCAACTAATGACATCTTTACTTTTACAAGTAATTTTTCTAAGTGACATTACTTATAAAGTAACTAATGAAGAAAAAAAATACTTCAAATACATTTCTCAATACTTTTGTAGAAAATAGAAGTTAAGAAGTGAAGTAATAGAAATCACTCTAAATCATGAACTTCTTTTTTGCACTTTTCCCTATAGCTAATGTGTTGTGACAACATAAGCTGAATGGATGCATAATCTAACTTGGCAACTGATTAAGTTTCTATTTTAAACTCTAGTAGCTCATTTTCATATTATTATAATAGCCTTTCACCCTCTCAAGATTGTGTTCTAGCTATTTGACTTGTTGATGACTTTTTATTAACTCTTTTATTGATTTTACTATGAATCGAGTTGTGGCCTCTTTAATTACTTGCTTGAATTCCTAGAGTAATTATTCATGTGTCCTTGTTAGTTCTTCTAACCAAACATTCATGATATATAAGATACAATCCTCTAGGTTTATATTCATGTTGTGAGCATCTTCTTCCAGAGTCTTTATTTCTTTAAGCATTTCTCTAAAAATACACAGACAAAAAGATATGATGTGTTCTTCTTGCTTTGATTTCATACTGATCCTTTTGGAATAATATTTTATTTAATTAAAACCATTTCACTTAAATCATTTATTTTTCAAAGGTTATCCTGTTGTAATTCAGGTATTCTATTTTTATTTTCAATCTCCTTCATCATTGTTTTTAGTTGTGCCAATTTCTTCTCAATATCAACTAAATTACTTGAAACTTTAGGAAACCATTTTTGTGTAGTTTATATCATTTTCTCTACCCATTCATTAATTGCTTTGGCCTTATCACTACTTTCTTCTACCAAAACTTATTATTTTATGATCAATTATATCTCCTATAAGGAATGACTACTGGGGAGCAAATCTTACCACTTTGGTGATTATTTCATACATCTTAGAAATTTATTCCTTCAGTTTGGATTTATCAGTATTTTCTTCATTAAGCTTCTAAAAAAGGTATTAATAAGAGTCTATATGTCTTGCTTCAAACCCTCTATAGTAACTTCCCCTAGGGATACCTTTGTAATTTTGAAGTCTTCTTCAGTGACTTCATTCTTATTCTTAACCTATGAAGGAATTGATATTTTTATAATTTTTTGACCTGAAGGCTCAATTATCAGTTTTGTAGTTACTCTAGCACTTTTAGGATTTTTACTCCTATGATCAAGACTTTTCAAAAATTACAAGTTTATCTCTTCCAAATTTATTTCTTCTTTTGATTCAGGAGTTGTTTGCAATGCCAACCATGAAGAGAAATCTATACTAGTGGAAGTAATTGAATGTATCACCATTTATTGTTGATTATCTTTCACCAGTATCTCTTGAGTAGGAAGTTATTTTCCACCCATAATATCTTCTATATGAACAACATTGAAATCTATTTATTCATCCTTCTCTTTCTCTATTTGCTTATTAAAAGTTTCATGTTCTTTTTCTTCTTTAATGGTTTTACTCTTAGGTTCAATTGTTAACTTTTGATGTGATATTTCTTGATATGGGATCACCTCTTCGGTATTTACCTACTTTGGCTCTTTTTAGGTAGGAATAATAAGAATGGTGGGTTGATCCTCAGAAGGAGGTGGAGGTGGAGAAGATGGGGCAAGAGGAGGAAGAACATTAGTCTCTTTTTGAATAGATTTCTTAGGAGGTTTGAAACTAGGAGACTTTAGAGGTGGTATGAGTGTGGATAAATCTACATATTTCATTACTGGATGTATGTTATCTACCAGTAATGAAGATGAATATGTGGGAGGTGCAGTAGAAATAAAAGTGATAGGAGGAATAGTGTCTATGGAAGAGACTAGAGGAGATGCAGAAGTAACTGACTGAATTGGCACCTTTTATTTAACCAAATAATATGTTTCATTAGCATTATTATTGAAATTCAACTTCTTCATTGATTCTTGACTTCCTTCTCCTTACATGTTTTTCCTTTTATGACTTACTTGGCCAATTTATGTCATTATCAACTCCTTCATGCAATAGCCTTTACTAAAAAGCCATGTTGAAGTCATATCAAGAACACTGAAGTCCTCTTAGTAATAATTTTTACCTGATTCTTCTTGTAATCAATTTTTGGGAGTAGAGTATGATCTCTTCCCATTACATGATAAGAATCTAGAATTAGTTATCCATCATCTTCCATCTCTTCAAGAATTGTAGTCGAATCAAATGAGAAAATTTGTTGAATATTTATCCTACTATTATCTCTTCTTCTTACTTCAAATTCATCTCTGCAATCAATCTAAAAGTCTTCTAGAGTAGGGACATGCATATATTCAAGAGAAACTATGATTTGTCCTATGCTTCTATAATCAAAATTTTCTCTAGCCTAAAATGTGATTGATTATAGTTATGATACATATCTATTTTACATTTTTGGATTTATAAATGCTTGCATAATGATATTGGTTAATAACAATAGGAAAACTAACTGAAAAATAATGTACTTTTGACTGAAGATCATGTAACTCCACCAATTGTCAACATAATTTTATTATAATCTATTTAACACTAGGGTACTTTAGCAATTTTATTGGTGTCCCTATGAAACCACCAACTTTGATGTATGTGAAATTCAAAAATTGAATAAAAATACATAAAAAATGGGAAACTGAGCTACATTAGATACTCTTTTGGCCTTCAAAACAACATTCAATTTACAAATTATTTCATATAATAATGCATAATTTACCCTTTTATAGTGTTTAAAGTATTCAGACAAATTCAATTGACGGTAGTATTCATAGATGGGATATGTTTCTATCAACCCTTTTGTAGTCAGCCTAGAAAAAACTCCATTAGATGTTACAATATATACTAAATATGAAGTCATATTAAAATAAAGAGTTTGTAATACATTACTCAACTGATGATCAATGTTTTCACTCATCATTCTAGACCATTTAGTCATATCAAAACTCCTATTGGCATCAATATTCCTTATGTAAGCATACATCTAGGTGGAAAAGTTCTTGGAATTTTTTCTCTCCATTGATTCTACATATTAACTACATGATTCTATCAACTTCTTAGACCAAGTCAGACCTCACTATTTGCCTTAGAAACCTTGAGGGCTGCTTTGGTTTTTGTAGATAATTAGTATTCATTATCTTGATGCACTCTACTATTTTATTCTTCTAGATATTTTCAACTTTTTTCATTGATACGTCTAACACTTTAAGTCTTGTTGGGATCTTCAAGCAGTAGTTAAAATACTAAAAATCCAATTTTACCACCACATTACCTAAATTATCT
Organism: Torreya grandis; assembly: GCA_037957365.1. Lineage (NCBI taxonomy): Eukaryota > Viridiplantae > Streptophyta > Pinopsida > Cupressales > Taxaceae > Torreya > Torreya grandis. Next base: position 404,119 of record JARHVA010003707.1, read on the forward strand.
TTTACTATTCTAGTGAGAGAATCATAATACTTATAACATTCTAGAAAAAATTTAGTCAATTTTGTAGATCTTGGGAAAACTATAGCTTGCAAGATTCCAGTATTTGTCATTACTTGCAAGAGTGGTGTTTTAATTGTAGCTTTAGATATTTCCAACAACTCAGTTATGGAAACATGTCCCATGTTATTGTCATTAATTTTTGACACTTTGGATGTAATGAAAGACTCAATGGGATATCCCTTATATTATTACTTCATCCTTGCTTCTTTTTAATTCCCAAATCTCTTTTATTTTATCTTTCCTTTCCTACTTAGCCCTAAAAATTATTCAAGTGCAAGCTCAATAACTTCTTCAATCAAAGTTTCTTCTTCTACTCCTAACATTTTTTGTGACTGACACTGGAAAGACTTGGTAAATGCTCTTGAAAAATAAAAAATCATTCCTTGACTATAAATGGGTTGTGAATATTTTATGCCAAAATCACTCCAAAATCTCAAATAATATTGCTCAAGATTTGTAGGGTCAAAATCTAGGTTAGAAAACTTAAAAGCTAGGTAGGAAACGAGGTGGATTTTTTGATATTTATATTAACTTATGCATTAATGATAGCTAAGTAACACATGTGAGGAAAGCCATGTAAGAATTTTGATGACTATCAGGTTTCATGTATTGTTTCACTTAATTTGGTTTACAAAGTTAAGTAATTCTATAACCTTGATTTGGTCTAAGATTATGAGGACTTTGAGCTTATAAACCTTTATTGATTTTAATTATAATTTTAATAAAGTGAAGTAATGTAGCTTTAGAACCCTGGATTTCTCTAAGTAGTGTTCTATGGGTTTATGAATCTACTTTAATTAGATTTTATGATTTTGAGAAGCAAAGTATTTCATAATTCTGACTTGATTTGGATAGTGTAACTCAGGTTTGTGATGATAACTTGCTTCAAAGGGAATAAGTAAAGTAACATAGAGAACTCAAGTTGGCCTAGAAATGAGACCAAACACTTAGTTTTTTGAATTTCTTGGAAAGATGGATAAATGCATTTTATGATAATGATCAAGGCAAACATTTTCTAACCTCCTGGATAAATATGAAGAAATTTTGATAACAAAAGCAATTATAGTGAAAACTACTAGTCTAAGTCTTATTCAGGGGATTGAGTTTGATAAGGATAATTGACTCACATAAGATAAAAGACAAAAAATTCAATAGGGGTAACCCAAAATTTCTAAGTGTGAAATTTTGTGACACTAGCTAGCTTTGATTGGGGACATTTTTGTTTATATTAGAAAGAATGAAACAAATGCGAGATCCCAATATCTCTGGTTCTGAGTCTTATCTATTGGGTAAAGAGTCATGTAAAACTCAATCACAAAAAAATTTAAAACAAAAAAGCAGAAAAATAAAAATAACTATACAAAAGAAAAACCAAGGTTTTATTTATATAAATATAGGTGTTACCCTATTTCTTAATTATTATAAAGCTTCAAGTACTACCCATTTTAAGGCAATGATAGTTCAATTCCATCTTGATAAGATGAGATGAAGCTATCTTTTCCAGTAACTTTATTTATTGTGAAAGCTCCTTTTCACAATGAATAAAATTTATCATGCATCCCTTTTGGTTCATTTTGCTTATCCCACAAAAGGACCAAGTCACCAACTTCAAACTTTCTTTCTAGAGCCTTTTTGTCAAAAATATCCTTTACTTTCATTTGATGATCAATTAATTGGTTTGCAACTTGAGTACAAAATTCTTAGAGTTTAGATAAAAACATAGTCCTCTTGTTAAGTGAATCTTGATAAGTTGCATCTTTAATAGCCTTTAACATTTGTAAAGTACACATCTCTATGGTGATGGGTATTTTAGCATTTGTTCCATACAAAAATTGAAATGGTGACATGCCAATGGCTTTCTTTGGAGTGATTCTATTAGCACATAATACATCAAATAACTTCTTGTTCTAGGTACGTTGATTGTCATCCACTATCTTGAAAATGATAGTAATAAAATTCTTGTTACTTGATTTAGCTTGACCATTCTCCCGAGGATAGTAATTTGAAGAGTGAACTAATTCTATTATATATAAATAATATAAATGAGTTAGTTCAGTCGAGATAAAATTAGTTGCATGATTTGTTACTATCTTGTGAGGAACACCAAACCTTATTATAATGTTTTCTTTGATAAAATCACATACAACTTTAGAAGTGGCTTGATTTATAGGAATGGCTTATACCCACTTTCCAAAGTAATCAATGGTGGCTAAGACATAAAAATGGCTAACACTTGATGAGGGATTCAACATGCCAATAAAATCTATGCCGCACTAGTGGAATGATTCATTTATTATGAATAGTTTTAAAGGAAATGGTAGCAATTTTAGATGTACTAAAAAATGTTGACATGTTTGACATTTAAAAACTCAATCCAAACTATCCTAGAAAAGAGTAGGCCAATAGTACCTTACTCATAGGATTTTATGTGTTGTAATTCATGCTAAAAAGTGACTTCCACATGATTTATCATGAAACTATTCTAGTAGTCTCTTTTGCTACTTTTTGTCTACATAATAAAGGAAAATACCATCAGTTTTTATTTTATACAAACCATTGTCCCAAAGGACAAAATCCTTTGATTTCAGCTTGATGATATGTTTTCCCTTATTTGTAAGATGAGTTGGACAATCTCCAAAGGTTAGGAAGAAAGCAATCTTACTATACCATTCATTAACAAGATAAAAAAAATAATCAAGGGCAAATTTTTATTAGATTCATATTGAAGTAAAGATACCATCATATCTGTGTCATTTAGTTTACTTTCTGTCATTAGTTGGCACAAGCCTCTTCCTCTTTCTAGCTTTGTTACTTTGATATCAAGATCAAGATCTTGAACCTTAGCTACCCAGGTGCCTCTTAGCAATCCCAACTCTTGCTATGTTAGAATAGATTTAACTATAGTGTTAGGTACATATACTTTAGTATGTGAATATAAGATATAATAACTAAAGGTTTTGCATGCTTTGAATACAACAAAGGCATGTTTTTCCATCTATGTATACTTTAGTTCATAAATTCTCAATGTCTGACTCATGAAAGCTATGGAAGATTCAATATCTTCATAATTCTTTTATAAAAGTATGGATGACATAGTATATTTAGATGAATAACAATAGAGAATGAATTCCTTACTGAAATCTAGAGAAACGAGTATTAGAGCTTGAGTTATGGCTACTTTAATCTTTTCAAATGCCATTTTACCTTCAACATTCCACTTGAATTCTTGATTTTTCTTCATCTTGTTAGAAATATGGTGAGCTAACTCAACAAAGTTAGGAATGAACCTTTCGAGGAATTTGACTTTACCAAAGAATGAATGTACCCCCTTCTTAGACGTAGGCATAGGTAGACTTTGAATGGCTTTCACCCTTTCTAGATCAATCTTCATTCCTTCTTTTGAGATGATGTGACTGAAAGGTTTCCCTTCAGTCACAAAAATATTGATTTATTAGGATTCAAAGAGATCCCATGTTTTCTACACTAGATGAGAACCCCTTCTAAATAAGCTAAATGATTACCTCTTTTCTTGGAGAAGACTGTCAAGTCATCAAGATATACAACTATAATCTTATTCTTTAGATGTGCAAATGATAGATCCATTGATCATTGAAAAGTTGATCCAACATTAACAGGCCCAAAGGGAATATTTTGATAGGAAAATGTCCCCCATTATGTTGTGAGAGCCATTTTTTATTGATATTCTTCCACCACTATTATTTGATTATATCCTAAAAATCCATCTAACATGGACAAAATTTATAAGCCTACAACTACTTGAAAAGTATGATCCATGATGGGCTATAGATAGTTATCTTTAAAAGAAGCTTGATTAAGATTATGGAAATTAACACATAAACATATTTATCTAGTATTATTTCTTATCGGGACAATGTTAGCTAATCATGTTGAATGATGAATATGATAAATGATCTTAGAATCAAGTAGCTTATATATTTCAACAAAAATATTACCTATAATTATTGGGTTATGATGATGAAGCTTTTGCCTTTGGCTGAAGTGGAATATAATGTTGTACCTATTTTGGATGAAAGGTCTTCAAGTCTTTGTAAGACCAAGCAAACATATCAACATATTTCTTGAGAAGCTTAATGAATTCTTATTTTTCCTCTTAGGAACAACACTTTCCAATGTTGCCCATCTTGGGCTCTTTATCAATACCTAAATTAACCTGCTATACTTCTGGAGAAGAACTCTCACCATACTCTTTCTTTTTCTTCTAAAATTGATCATTCTTATCAAAAATTTATTCTAAATAAACTAACCCTTTAGGGATTTTATTTCCTTTAAATTGAATCACATATTCATTATCATCATGCTCAAGGTCAATATTACTTATTGTTGTTTTGTGTGGATGTGAACTACTTCCTTCAAAATATAATTCTTCAAAATTATCTTGTTGCTCAAGAAAAACAACTATCTATTTGCCATCATTAAAGACTTACCATTGATTAACATTTTCTAGAACCCTTGGATGGAAAATCATCTCTATTCTATATTCACCCTCCTGAAAAAGTGTAGGCTACTGATTTGGCATGAGCAATGCTGTAGTAACCATCAAATAATCAACTCTAGAGTTATGATCATGAGGAATGCAATTGATTGAAAAGGATGAAAAATCAAGTGTTTCACTAAGAACTCAATCATTATAGTTCCTTATCTTATCCTTATTTACTTGGTGTTGGCCACAAATTTTTCTTATAATCAACTTATCATCTCATTGTACCTTTATAAGTATCACTCCTTTTTTAACTTGTTCTAGTTCTAACAATAGTGTTTCATACTCTACTATGTTGTTAGTATTTTCAAACATTAGTTTGTAAGAGTAAGGATATACCTTACCATACAGTGCTATCAATAAAACCCCAACACCTAAACCAAGGGAACTACAACTACCATCAAATTTTAATGTCCATATTTTATCTTCTTGCTCTTCTTATGTCTCTCATTCTTACATGTCCTTGATCTGATTCTTCAAAAATAATTTGTGATCTTAGATCATCTGACTTAGAAACTGTATACTTAGATTTCTTCTTAGGTTCAAGTTTTTGATTTAAACCTTTGATTAGAATATGAGTGCAATACCAATCCATATTTAATTTTACCCCAAAATCTTTACATAAGTTTATACTTAATAAAATTTCATAGAAAACACAAATATCTACTACTAGAATTATCATTTTTAGCCTCTTATCTAGAAAAGCTACTAGAACAACTTGAGCATATTTGATTTGTCCAATCAAGAGAACCTAGTTTTTCATTGAGTAACATCTCCCTATTGACTTAGTTAGAGTTATTCCAAGAGAATCAACTACTTGAACTAGCATGACATTATCAAAATCTCCAGAATCTAGGATACAATTGCTCAACTTGAACCTGTTGATTAAGAGAGATACATAAAAGGGATCTATTCTTTTGGATGTGGAAGTAGATATGGGAGAGGTAGTTGTAGCATTGTTTTGGAAAGAGACCTATTTAGGAGTAGGCAAGATACATTTTGAAGAATTAGTTTAATTGTTTGATCCTTTACTTTGAACATACTTAACTAGTCTATTCAATTGATCTAGATAGGACCTCAAGTATTTGGCTTCTAAAATTTGAATCTTAGTTTTCTTAATGTGATCAATAATGTCAAAAGAAGGGATGGACATAGATAAATTAGGATTAGATTTAAAATTATGAGTGACTGGTTTATGAAATTGAGAAGAAGATACTACATATTTAGATTTTGGGGCAATAGAAGAGGGTAAAGGATTACCTCTTTTGAGAATTCTAACATCTGACCTAAAGTATTATTTATCTTTACCTTGTTCCTTGGAAGATTTTTCACCAAATTTATGAATTTGTGATCTTGTAAATACTAAAAAAGAGTGACTATGATCATTTTGATGCATTTCTTCATAATCACTTTCTAATTGATATTCAAGGTAGTCTATATTGGATTCAACAACATGATTTAAAAAATCATCCTCGTCAGCAAATATTTGATCAAAATTAGTTACCAAATAATCTTCTTCATTCATTTCAACATGATATTTTAGAGCATATTCAATTTCTAATTTTTGTGGAGGTCCAACAATATGATGCTAATTTTGATTATTAAAATTACATGTAGGTGCACTCCTATTAAGAGTAGAATGAGCACCTTGAGCAATTTACTTTTTAACTTGTGACAAGTCATTAGCTAATTTATACAACAAGGGATTAGTAGTGTTTTTTAATGTAGTCAAAGTAGAAACATTAACCTTGGAATTTGTTTTCTTAATCTTTCCATCCATAATAAGGTCATATTCAACCTCTATAGCAATGTTATGAGCTATTTTTAAATCATTAAGACATGCTCTATGTAGCTAATAACTAACATCTGGTAACTGAGCATTGATGAAAAAACACTTTTGTTATCACTAGTGGATTGAAAATCCTAAGGTATTTTGTATAGTAGTCTATTAAATTTAGCAATGAAATGTTGCATGTATTTATGTGGTTCTTTTTTAAGCTAAGTCAATTGGGTGAGCAGTATGTGTGAGTCTTCAAAAAATTTAAACCTTATTTCAAATTGCTCATGCATAGTGGCATAATTAGTTATGGTGCTAGAGTTAAAATGGAAGAACCATTCTCTAGCTAAATCATGTAAGGTTCAATGAAGAGTCTGATTGACACATCTTCATGTTCAATTCCAATCAATCCATAGGCTACAAAAAAGTTAGTTAAGTGATCATCTAGACTTTGTTTTCTAACCCCCATGAACTTAGAAAAGTTCTTTCTTGACCCCTTATGCAAGTCATGGAGAGGATGGGTTAAATTCAATGGGCCAATCAATACCCCCCAAGGGATAGGAAGTGGTTGCTCCATTCTTCTAAGAATAGAGAATTAAGGATTAATAGGTTATATTATTCTTGAATAATTATGTTGTAGTTGATTCATAAGAGTTTGTATTTGTTTGACAGGAAAAAGACTTTCTCTTTTTGTTCTAGTTTGAGGAGGGAAGCTAAAATTAAATTGATTTTGTAGTTGAAATAAATCATTAGTTTGGTCTTGAGTTCTTCTTATCCTAGTGAAAGGTTGATTTTCCAAATTGAAGCGCTTATGCTTCTTTAAGGATTTTTTTAAGTTACTTCAGGTTTATAAACAAAGACTTGGTAAGTAATTACATGACATGAAACAAATTAAGACAAACAAATCAGTTGTTTTAGATAAGTAAATCTATCTTCACAAAACATGTGTTTCTATTCAAGTACATATTTATTTTGCATGAAAAAATTTAAGATAAGTGTTTCATCCCCTAGTGGAGTCACTAAAAACATGTGTTCTATTAAGTACGCCTTTATTTTGCATGCAACAACTTGAGATAAACAAAACATTTCATTCCCCAGTGGAGTCACCAAAAAGTATTGGCTAGATATTTTGTAGGCCAATAAATATACTTAGGTAGTCATGGGATTAAATCCCCTTAATTTAACAATGAATCTCCCATATGTTTGTGTTTGTCTACTCTAATTATCCACACTTTTAGGTTTTCATAGCTTATATAGATTATGCACAAGATATACATAAATTATCCTATTCTTAGGTATTACTTTAATCACAAAGTTCATGAACCATAACATAGTGATTTTGTAGCAAGTAAGTAGAAAATTAAAAGATTATACAAGGTTCTTAGAAAGTGGACAATGAAAGGAAACTAGAATTTATGAAAGAGAACAAAACTATACTTCATAACAAGTAGTTTTTCAGAGCTTATTATATTCATATAAATACATAAACATTCAAGATGTGATAATTATTTTAAAAAATGATTAAGATAAGTTTGAATTCATATTTAGATTAAAGGATAACACAAATTTTACCATTTTATTCTTCATAAGATGCAGTGAAAGATCTCCTTAGATGCAAAGTTTGTCAGAAACCAACTTCCTTCTTATTCACTTCGAACCAAGTTCATACAAAAACATATAGAAATCTAAATGTAAAGTTTCAGATTTCTTATTTTATTTTACATATTAGTTATAATCTATTTTAAAAAATTACCATCTATTATACTTATGTCTTTCCCCATATTTATACTAGTTTTAGATATCAAATACAATTAGGAGACAACCCCTTGGATTCCCCATGTGCTACATTAATTATTGAAACCTGTTAGGAGATGTCTTCCTTGAATTTCTCATGTGTGGCATGTAATGATTGATGACATGTATCTCTTCTCAATTTTACTATTTAGATAAAATACAACTTCTTTGCATGTCGTACTTAGCTTGCTTAAGTAATTTGTTTTGAAAAATGACTTCAAATAATGACATCTTTACTTTTACAAGTAATTTCTCTAAGTAAAATTACTTATAAAGTAAATAATTAAAACAAAATTAATTGAAATACATTTGTCAAGTCTTTTGAATAAAATATAAGAAGTTAAGAAGAGAAGTAATATAAATCACTCTAACTCATGAACTTCTTTTTTGCACTTTTCTCTGTAGCTGATGTGTTGTGACAACATAAGATAAATGGTTGCATCATCTAACTTGGCAATTGACTACCTTTCTATTTAAAATCTTAGAAGCTCATTTTATAGGTTCTTATAATAACCTTTCACCCTTTCAAGATTGCATTCTAGCCTTTTGACTTGTTGGTGACTTTTCATTAACTAATTTATTGATTTCACTATGAATGGAGTCATGGCCTCTTTAATTACTTTATTGAATTCCTAGAGTAATTATTCATGTGTTTTTGGTAGTTCATCTGACCAAACATTCATGAGATAGAAGATACAATCCTCTAGGTCTATCTTCACATTGTGAGCATCTTCTTCCAAAGTCTTCATTTATTCAAGAATTGCTCCAAAAATACACAGGCAAAGAGATATGATGTGTTCTTGTTACTTTGCTTTCATTACCGATCCTTGTGGAACAATATTTTCTTAAATCAAAATCTTTTCACTTAAATCATTTATTTGTCAAAGGTTGTCCTATTACAATTAAGATATTTCATTTTCATTTTAAATCTCCTTCATCATTATTTTCAACTGTGCCAATTTCTTCTCAATATCAGTTAAATTACTTGAAACCTTAGGAAACCATTTCTATGTAGTTTATATCATTTTCTATATCCATTCATCAATTGATTTGGCATTATCACTAGTTTATTCTACAAAAAGTTATTGTTTGATGATCAATTATATCTCCTATAAGTAATTACTATTGGGGAGTAGATCTTATCACTTTGGCAATTATTTCATACATCTTAGAAATTTGTTCCTTTAGTTTGGCTTTATCAGTCTTTTCTTCATCAAGCTTCTAAAAAAGGTATTAATAAGAGTCTATGTGTCTTACTTCAGACCCTCTATAGTAACTTCCTCTAGGGATACCTTTATAATTGTGAAGTCTTCTTTAGTGACTTCACTCTTATTCTTAACCTATGAAGGAATTAATATTTTTGTAATTTTTTGACTTAAAGCCTCAATTATCAATTTTGAAGTCACTCTGGCACTTTTGGGGTTTTTAATCTTATGATCAAGACTTTTCAAAAATTACAAGTCTATCTCTTCCAAATTTATTTTTTCTTTTGATTTAGGAGCTATTTACAATGCTAACCATGAAGAGAAATCTATACTAGTGGAAGTAGCTGAATGTATCACCATTTATTGAGGAAATTATTTTATACTCATAATATATTCTATATGAAAAACATTGGAATCTATTTATTTATATTTTTCTTTCTCTGCCTACTCATCAAAAGTCTCATGTTCTTTTTATTCTCTAGTGGTTTTACTCTCAGGTTCAATTGTTAACTTTTGATGTGATATTTCTTGAGATAGGATCACCTCTTCAATAGTTACCTTCTCTGACTATTTCTGGGTAGGAACAATATGAATGGTGGGATAATCCTCATAAAGAGGTGGAGGTAGAGTAGTAGGTAAAGAAGATGGGGGAAGAGGAAGAAAAACATCAGTCTCTTTTCAACTAGATTTCTTAGGAGGTTTGAAGCTAGGAGACTTTGGACGTGGTATGAGTGTGGATAGATCTACATCTTTCACTACTAGATATATGTTCTCTAATAGTAGTGATTATGAATATGTGGGATGTGTGGTAGAAATAGAGGTGATAGGAGTAGTGTTTGTAGAAGAGACCAGAGGAGATGCAAAAGTAATTGATTGAATTGCTACCTTTTCTTTAACTAGAGAATATGTTTCATTATAATTCTTCTTGAACTTCAACTTATTCATTGGTTCTTGACTTCTTTCTCCTTGCATGACTTTTCTTTTATGACTTACTTGGCCAATTTTTGTTATTATCAACTCCTTTATGCAGTAGGCTTTACTAAGAAGCCAAGTTGAAATCATAAAAAGAACCACTAAAGTCCTCTCAATAATAGTCTTTACCTGATTGTTCTTGTAATCAATTTTTTGGAGTGGATCATGATCTCCTCCCATTGCATGATAAGAATCTAGAATTAATTTTCCATCATCTTCCATGTCTTCATGAATTGTAGCCAAATCAAATGAGTGAATTTTTTGAATAGTCATCCTACTATTATCTCTTCTTATTACTTCAAATTCATCTCTACAATCAATCTAGAAGTATTCTTGAGCAAGGATATACATATATTCAAGAGAAATTGTGCTTTGTGCTATGCTTTTACAATCAAAATTTTCTCTAGCTCAAAATGTGATTGATTATAGTTATGATACATCTCTATTTTTGCATTTTTAGCCTTATAAATGCTTGAAAAATGATATTGGATAATAAAAACAAGAAAATTAACTTAATAATGATGTACTTTTGACTGAAGATCATGTAAATCCACCGAATGTCTACATAATTCCATTAGAATCCATTTATCACTAGGGTACCTTGTAAATTTTATTGGTGTCCATATGAAACCACCAACTTTGATGTATGTGAAATTCAAGAATTGAATAAAAATACATCAAAAATGGGAAAATACCTCCCAAGTTGCATCAGATACTCTCTTGGCCTTCAAAACAACATTCAATTTACAAATGACTTCATAGAAGAATGCATAATTTACCATTTTATAGTGCTTGAAGTATTCATACAAAGTCAATTGAGGGTAGTATGCATAGATGGGGTATACTACCATCAACTCTTTTGTAGTCAACCTGGAAAAGGCTCCATTAGATGTTACAACATATACTAAATATGAAATCATCCTAAAACCAAGAGTTTGTAATACATTAATCAACTAATTATTAATGTTACCACTTATCATTTTAGACCATTCAATCATATCATAACTCCTATTGACATCAATAGCCCTTATGTAGCCATACATCTAAGTGGAAAAGTTCTTGGCATTTTTCTCTCCATTAATTTTACATAATAACTGTATGATGCAAAATTGTTAGACCAAGTTAGACCTCACTATTTTCCTTGGAAACCTTAAAGGCTACTTTGGTTTTTTTAGATAGGTAGTATTCATTATCTGGATGCACTCTACTATTTTATTATTCTATATATCTTCAAATTTTTTCATTAATACACCTAACACTTTAGGTCTTGATGGGATCTTCAAGCAGTATTCAAAATACTAAATATCCAATCTTAGCACCACATTGCCTAAGATACATTTTATTATTCTAGTGAGAGAATCACAATAATTAACACATTCTATAATAAATTCAAATAGTTGTGTAGAGCTCGGGAAAGCTTTAGCTTGCAGGATTCTACTATTTGTCATTGCTTACATGAGTGGTGTTTTGCTTGTGGCTTTAGATATTTTCAACAACTCAGTTATGGAAACATATCCCATGCTAGTGTCATTTATTTATAAAACTTTGGATTTAATGCAAGACTTAATGAGATATCCCTTATATTCATACTTCATCCTTACTTCTTTTGACTTCCTAACTATCTTTGCTTTTGTCTTTCCTTTCCTACTTGGCCTTGGAACTCATTCAAGTGCAAGCTCAGAAAATTCTTGAATCAAAGTTGCTTCTTCTTCTAATCCTGACATTTATTGTGACTAACACTAGAAATACTTAGTAAATACTCTTGAAAATTCAAAAATCATTCATCGACTACAAATGGGTTGTGAATATTTTATGCCAAAATCAATCTTAAAGCTTAAATAATGTCACTCAAGATTTGTAGGGTTGGCAACTGGGTTAGAAAACTCAAATTCTAGGTAGGAAATGAGGTGGATTTTTTAATATTTATATTACCATGTGCATTAATGACAACTAAATGACATGTGTGAGGAAATCCATATAAGCATTTTGATAATTATTGAATTTCATGTATTGCTTCACTTAATTTGGTTTATGAAGTCAAGTAATTATATAACCCTGATTTGGTCTAAACTTATGAAGAATTAAGGTTTACAAACCTATATTGATTTTACTTATGATTTTAAGCAATTTAAGTAATGTAGCTTCAAAATCCTAGATTGCTCTAAGTAGTGTTTTATGGGTTTACGAATCTACTTTACTCAACTTTTATGATTTTGAGAAGCAAAGTCATTTCATAATTCCAACTTGATCTAGATAGTGTAACTCAAGTTTGTGATGACAACTTACTTCAAATGGAGTAAATGAAGTAACCTATAGAACCCAAGTTGTCCCAAAAATGAGCCCAAATACTTAGTTTTTTAATTTTTTAGAAAGATGGACAAATGGATTTTATGATAATGATCCACGTAGACATTTTCTAACCTTATAGAGAAATTTGAAGCAATTTTGGTAACAAAATCAATTATAGTATAAACTACTAAATCACTAAAGTCTTAGTCTTATTTAAGGGATCAATTTTTGACAAAGATAACTGACTCACATAAGACAAATTTCAATAGGGGTAACCCAAAATTTCTAAGTGTTAAATTTTGGGGACACCATAATCCATAGTGGGGGAAACTTATCATGTTGTCCTTTATTTTCATGAGATTTATCCCATAGTTGCACCAAATCTAAAATCTTGAATGTTTTGACATTTGCTCTTTTATCAAACCACTTTTTGACTACATCCTAGTGTTTGTTGAATGTATGCAAGGATTCAGTCCTTAAATCCTTCATTTATATTATATCAAGCAATCTTAATTCTACTTTATAATTTAGTTCCATATAGTCTTGCATGAAATGATAGGTGGGTAGCTTCAACATGATGGGGAAACTAGTCTTTGCCCATATACCAATAGGTAGGATGAAGATTTCAAGGCTTGTTTATATCTCATCTAATCTTTCTAAAGAGCATACTTTAGTAAAATTTTCTAGTCCCTAGGCTTGTCCCCTACTGATTTTTTGATTGCATCAATCATATTTTTATTTGTTGACTCTACTAGTCCATTTCCTTGAGGGTAGTAGTTAGAATCTAATCTGATTGTCATGTACCCATTCAGTGAATTCCAATGATATAAAATTTGGTCCATTATCACAAACTAAAGGTATGGGTGTGCCAAACCTAGTTTTTATGTGTTCCTCCAAAAAATATCACATCTTGTGCTCTACTATTCTTTGTGGCTATGTTTTCCATCCATCTAGTACAATAGTCTATAACCATAAGTAAAAATTTATGGCCTACTAAGGAATTGGGTTGATTCCACTAATGACATTTAAAATCCACTATACAAATGGCCTTCCTTTAATAACTGACTGTAGAGGTATTTCTACATGTACTTATCTCTTAGCTAATGATTGACATTTATGGTAGGTTCTAATGTGTATATGAGCATCCTTAAATATGGTTGGCCAATGATAACCCAAACTCAAGATTTTATGGGCTATGGTATTCCTAGTAGGGTGACCACTGCCTATCTTTTGATACAAGTTCTCCAAGATTTCCTTATCCTCCTCTGCAAATACACATGTAAGATAAATAACTTCATAGTTCATTTTGTAGAGGACTCCCTTATTGATCATGAAATGAGTAGCTTTGATCCTCAAATCTCTTCTTCTTTATATATTAAGCTCTGTGGGATAAATTCTTGTAAGTAAATATTGGATTATATTTGTATACCATTCTCATTTAGAAACTTGTGCTTCACATACCTCTTCAATAGTGAGTCATGGATCAGGATCATTTTCATGAGTTGAATAATGCCTTGACCTCTAATGATATTAATAGGTTTGATCTTTATTTTTAATTCTTATAGCTTGGCCATCTATTTGCCTTGTCATTATCCTAGCTCATTCTATGATAGGGTGAGCTTGATAGTAGGGTTAGGTACAATAGCAATGGTTTTGTTCTTTAAGATGTAATGTCAAAATTTATTCATTACTTTCACAAGAGTGAAAATATGATTATCAATCATAGAATACCTGAAATCTACATCGTTTAGATTTGTACTCATGAAGGCAATTAGATGATTAGTTTCATCTTTCTTCTATGTGAAAACTGCAACAATAGTGTGTTCTAAAGTAAATGAATACATATATAAATATTTATGAAGCTTGGAATAATTAACACTAGAGCCTATGATATGACATCCTTAATGTCTTGGAAATACTTTATAGCTTTAGTTTTCCACTCTATTTTAACATATTTCTTGAGTATGGCATTTAAAGGCTTTATGATTTTTGCTCACCCTGAGATGAACTTCCTTACAAAGTTGATCTTCTTGAAGGATGATTTGAGCTCTTTCTTATCATTTGGTGGCTAAATTTTTCTAAATCACTTGGATTCTATTTGGATCAATGGTGATCCCATCCACTATGATAATATGTCCCAAGATTTTTCCTTCAATGACTCCAAATATGCTTTTCTTTGGGTTCAATAAAACACCAAACCTTCTGCATCTCCCAAATATGGATTGTAGGTGACTTATGTGATCTTTTCTATTCTTTGAAAATACTGTAAGATCATCCACATAGATGATTATACATTATACTATTAGTTCCCTTGAAGGCACGATCTATGACACATTAAAAGGTAGTTCTTACATTAATTAGGCCAAATGGCATCTTTTTGTATGTATAAGTACCCCATTTTTTAGTAAACACCATCTTCACTCTATCCTCATATTTTAATAGTACATGATTGTAGCAAGGACATCATTTTAGAACCACTCACTATTTGTATTACCTCATCTAGAGAAGGTAGAGGATAATTGTCTTTCTTAAAAGCTTTATTTAGATTTCTAAATTCTACACATAATTTTATCTCATCGTTATTATTTCTAACTAGGATCAAATTGTCCACCTAGGTAGAATGTCGAATTAGGAAGATGATTTTGGCACTTAATAACTTCTCTACTTTCCTCTAAACAAGAGGTTCCAAAATAGTATTTACTAGCCTTTGCCTCTATCTAAATGGTTTATGGTTTTGATTTAGGGGAATCATGTGAGTGATGACTTGCAGGTCATACACCTTCAAGTCTTCATACATCTAGGTGATAATGTCTTTGTATTGAGAGATCAAGTCCTTGACTCACTATATTTCCTCCATAGTACAATTGAGACCAATATTCACATAACATGGGTTATGACCATCTATTATATTTTCCCTCTTGAAGTCTAATTCATCAACCTTGAGCTACTTAGGTTTCTATGCCTGAGGGTCTAAGTCAAATGGTCTTTCTAAAGAGACTAAGTAAACTAGAATTCAATTTTTTTGAGGTGGAGAATGCCCTCTTTATTTGTTTCTTATTGATAGAGATGGCTGATGTCCTTTTCATCAACGATTTGGGACTTGAAATTGCCTAAATTAGTTAAGAACTAAATAATCTATTGATCATCATCAAATACCTAGAAATTTTATACATTATCTAGAATAAAGGGGCAAGGAACCAATTTAATAGAAAATATCTTTGCCTTAGACTCTTGTAATGGCTTGAGATTGGTAGCAATAGTAGTTAGTGAATCAATGGCTTGATTTTTCCCTCTCAAGAGTGATACTATGTTAAAAGCTTCAAAGATTTCAATTAAATCCCATGTGCTATGCTTATATCTCCTTAGATAAGACAATTTACATTGATATTTGTTTCTTACTTGGTTAACTACTAGATCTAAGTCACCAAATAATTTAATTTATTTTACATTGTTATTTAGCACAAACTATAATACCAGAATTAGAGCTTCATACTCAGATCTATTATTAGTACATGGAAATTACAATTTATAAGCTGCCAAGAACTTCTTACCTTAAGGATCAAATAACTTAATTCTTATGCCATATCCTTGCTTGGACCTAGCTCTGTCAAAATTCATAGTCCATAACTAATTCAAAAGTTCAAGTTCTGGGTTTTGTGCAAGATTCTAAGTGGTAAAATTAAAAATACCAATGGTGGGAGAGTCATATTCTACCTCTTCATTTTTGACATTGTATTCCATGATGGGATATTTCATTCTTGGCTCTCTATCAATTCTAATCTGGTTTTCAATTCCTCTCTATGGTAGCCAAATATGAGAGAAGTCTATGGAAAGATATCCATTGAGTGTTTTAGACCAATCTTTTCTTAACAAAAATCCAAAGCCTTATAGTATGTCCACTACTAGAATATTGATGGTACTCTAGACTCTTGGTTTAGATGCTACTTGAATGTGTACATTATTTAGCTCTCCAACTACTGGTACCACCATTTTGTCTAGTTGAGAGACCATTCTCTTTTAAGGACTTAGAGTGAGACCAAACTTCTTGCATATATAGGTAGGCATGGCAGTTGTAAATGATCTAAAATCAACTAAATAGTTATGAATGTTCTTACCAAATGCCCTAATAGTCAACAAAAATGGTGTCACTTTGGGCTTACTCTTGTAAATGATATTGATATCAACAAATTTTGCTTTGTTCATAGTCTCTCTAGTTATTTCCATAGGGGCCTTTATAATAATGGACTTCAATAACAACTCCTTTTGTTCAAGGATCTAGGCGAAATCATGAAGACTTATATTCACCTTAATTTTCTTCATATCTTCCATGATGTTATATCCTCCTTTACTCAGTTCTTTCTTGCTTGGTGGATGATCATTCGCTTTTGGAGGGGTGGATTATTGTCTGCTTTAGGATTTGGAGGAATTTCCATGGTATTTGGAGGAGTCAAGGTGGTAAGTGGATATTTATTCCTTAAGTTGTATGCACCAATCTAAAACTACTGAAAAGCATGAAATTCATCTATATTATCTTTTGGTTCATTTTTGTCTTTACCTAGGAAGGAGAGCTCCTAAGTTTTGGAAAACATGGATTTGCTAGAAGATCCAAGATCTTGATGGGATTCTAGTGGATTATTCATCTAATCCTATCTAGTTACTTCCATTTAAAATATATTGAACATTGTATAGAACTTAATGCAATCAAGCTTGCCATGTTAGAATGTATTATGTATTCTACACCAATTGGGAAGATCCATTTCAACTATGTTGATTTCTAGGAGCTTTCTAGGTTGATCCATGTTATTTTCAGGCCTATTGAATGTTTGTTATATCTTTGGACTCTAGTGTTCTGGTTTCTAGTTGGGGTATTGGTGTTTCCCATCTTTCATTGCATATTCAAGAAATTGTTGCTTAAATTTTGGACCATCTTTTAAATAAAATCCAATTCAGCTTTTGTGGAATCCATATCTTGTATAATAGTCATAAGAAGTGAAACTACATGTTGGTTCTATTGATAACTATTGCCCATCACATGATCATTCAAGTAGCCAAAATTTTGCTATGTTGTCTGTGTCAGTGAAGGCAATGTGTATAATTAATTTTGATTGTATGTTAGAATGTTCTTCTTTACGTGTGGTCTCTGATTAAATTGTATAAATCCATTTTTGATGTTAGGTACCCTAGGTGTCTATGGGTTGAGTTGCCTATCAATGCTAATAGCCTCTTCAAATGCTAATGTCAAAGTATTGGTAGCAAGTGCTCTTATCAAGAATAAGATGGTGATAGGGTCTAAGGTATTATTATACATCTCTTATGCTACTTCTGGTTTATAACTTGGGATTAACTAATTATACATCTTCTACCATCTTACATTGAAAGCATGGATGGGCTCATTAGGCTCCCTCTTCATACTAGTGAAGATCTAGTATACCTATCCATGATTGGTGACCTATCCAAATTGTGTAAGAAAATCTAGTTGACATTGCTCTCAATTAGTGATGGAGTTTTCCATTATATTTGAGTACCAATCATAAACAACATACATTAAAGTAAAAGGGAATAATTGACATGCAACATCTTCATCAACCTTAAATCAACTTTAATAGATTTGATATGTTCTTCTATTGTCCTTGGTCCTAAAGGAAAAAAGGATGGTAGGTACTTTTCAAGATTCTTAAGTAAATCATGCACATCTCTTGGGATGGTAATAGCAGATATAACTAACTAGAGTAGTGCCATTGGTTGATTAATAGGTAAATGGTTCCTTATAGGTATGGGGTGACCTAGTGGAGGTGGTAGATTATTTTGAAATGGAGCTATTGGAATAGATCTAGGTCTCCTATGACTTGTCAAGGGTGACACTAATAAAAGAGCCTAAGAATTAGATCTAGTCACTCTCTTGGGTGACTCTAGTGCAAATCTATGTAAATAATAACCTCTATTATTAGGGTTTCAAGGCCGTCCTTCTAAAACTAGTGAAATACTATTGATTTAGGTTTTATGCACACCACGATCTAATGATGTAACCTTTAACATTTTAAGATCTTAATGGAGGTAAAATCCACTTGAAGGCATGAGTTTTAGGTATTTAGTTTATTTAAACCTATTGATGGAATAGGGGTAGGGCATGCATGTTGTTTACAAGTTTTTTTTATGGAGGTGTGAACTTCTAAAAGTGTGAATCTCTATGTGAGTTGGATGGGTGACTAGTTTCTAATATAAAGTGGGTAAATATTAATAACAAACTCAAAAAATGAGGGTAAGATGTGGAAAAAAATAAGACTCTATTCACATTTGTAGCATACTAAATATTATTGAAACACATAACCATGGAAATAACAACTAATTTCGCAAAATTAAAAAGAAAATACTCAAAACACTTTGTTGATGATCAAAGTTGTTTTACTACTCTGTATTCTAAAATATTTTGATAAAAAAACTAAGATGGGTTATAATTATATATATAGACTTGGGTAAGGGGTAACCTCATCCTCCAAGTTCATACAAGGTGGTTACATGTGTCAGTTAGAACATGTAATTCTAACTGTAGTCTAAAATCATATAAGAGAAAACTAAAAGTTAAAAAATAAATAAATTGACTTTTCCAAACTATGCAATGTATGCATTACACAAAATATAAATTCAATTTTTACAATAAGCCACTCAAAATACAAGGGAAATCTAAGTACATTCACTATTACAAAACTATACATGCATAAAATCTTAGCCTATCAAGGCTTAGTCATTCAGAGCATTACATGCACCTTTGTTGGCATAGAGGTTAAATTGGAAGTTAAAGGTGTGGTCACACCACCGGAAGCTTGATTCTTATTTACTTCATTATCCTCATTAACCTTTTGTGCCATTCCATGCTTCTACCATATAATTTTTAAATTTAGTAGTGATGGTTGATGAATTCTTTTAGTCTGTCCAAGGAGATTTGCATGTTCATCCTTAGTTATTTGAAAATTAATCTTGAAGATTTCAACTTCAATGACCTTTTTTTGACCCTTGCTTAATTCAGACTCAATTTATTCAAGTGTCAATCTTTTTAATTTCTACTTAAAATCATCAATTGTTTCCTAGACAAGCTTGTCAAAATTGATCCTACTAATTAATTTACTAGTAGAGTCCTTAACTTTGGATAAATTCAATTCATGAAAATTTTGTAAGAGCTGGGTATAATGTGCTTAATATCTAGGAATTAAATCCCCAACATTTTATAGCCAAACTTTTACCTCTTCCTACCAAATGGCTACTAGATTTAAGGCATTGGATGCCTTTAGCATCATCATAAGGTCGACATGACTGTATGGAGAGTTACCCATATAGACAAATAACATATTTAATTTTATGTTTTCCTCTCTCAAGGAATTAAAAAATTGATTGTATTGGTTTACATGAGGGGTCATCTTAGCCTTCATAAACTCTATGGCTTCCAAGGAGTTATAACATTTAGAAGATACCTCCTAAATTTTAGCTTCTATGATAGCAAGAATATGTATTGTTTTGGCCTACTCTTTTAGTTTCTACACGTCAAACTCTAATTATTGCACTTATACCTCAAGATATTATTGATATAATTTTGTGCCTTTGTGGATTGCAACTAGGGCATCCTTGTGTGCTTGTGCTAGGTTTGTAATATTTTACTCATACAGAGATTGTCTTGGCTGTTTGTTCTACCTCTTTATGAGGGAGAAAACTTCTTATATTTATTCAAGGATGATCTTGGTGCCTTTATCATATTTTAATTTCCTCTTCTTCACCCTTTGAATATTATCAGTTAGGGGATCAAACAAAGTGGAATTAAAGGTAAGCTCAATGATTTTGAAGATTGGCATTTGAGAAGCCTTGCTTCTTAAATCCACTACCCATGGAGGAATGTCTAATTGGGATGCATTAGAGGTTATGAAAATAACCTCTTCCTTGGCCCCTTCTTGAAATCTCTATATTTTTTGTGGGCCTTAGTCAATATGTTGGGTAGGGAAGGCCATATAATTTTGGACCAATCCACTCCTCCAAATTATGAAAGTGGATGGACCATTATCACTTGGGGCTTAGCCTTCCTTCTCTTGATAGTAATTATCAATGTGAATTACTCTATACAAGTGGTAGATGGTAGTGTAAGGGTGATTTGGGTGGAGTGGACATAGAGTTATGAAGTGGCTAAATCAGTCTACACCTTCATGTACACTTTCTTCTTTTTGAGGGCTCTAATAGTGGAGGTGATAATAGGAATAAAATGGGTTTGTATGGTGAGTGGGATGAAAGTGGAATCAAAGGGATCAATAGTAGTAGTGGAGATGGATGGGGTAGATGTGGGAACTTCCATATAAGTAACTTTCCCAAATATGGGTATATAAGATAGAGGTTAACTAAGAAAAGATTGAGCACCTAAGAAAGTGAGATTCACAAGATCTATTTTGAGGCTCATAGATTTGGCTATCTCCAAATATACTTCCTCATCTAAATAATCCTCAATATCCTTGATGATCACCCTATATTACCTAGATGGTTCTGAATGTAGAGGTTGAGTAGGCAAACTTTGTGATATCTCCACTATAGGACTGCCTGTAGCAGTCCTAGACTTCTTTTTATAGACAAGAGGGGCCATTACTTGTGTGTAGGAGTCCTGAGGTGTTGATGCTACTACTTCTAAAGTTATATCACAATGGATGTAATAGTATGTACCTATGGCATAACAATAGACACTTAATTGGAACTTGTAGTAGGCAATTCTTATATTTTCTCTTCTTCATTAAAATCTATGCTAATAAGATCCTATGCTTGTCCTTCCCTATTAGAACTAGGCTCAGGTAGCCTGAGCTCTTTCTTCACTATCTTTAGTTTCAAATTTAAAGGAAGTCCTTGGGAAGAGGAAGCTACTTGGTCCTTAGATTTCTCCTTAGACTATCCTCTCTAGAAATCCAAATGTTACCACCCTTTTTAGAGTGCCATTTTTCTATGTAATCCCTAGTAGAGACAAAAGGGTCATCCTGGATCTTTCTCAAATGATCCTCTTGTAGCCAAAAAATAATTTCCCATTCTAATACATCCTTATTAGACTTGGCATTCATAAATAGGAAATAATGGTCATAAGGCTCATGAATATAAGGGATGTTAAATCTATGTATGTGCTTTTGGATCAACCCATACGGATCCTAATCATGAAGGGAAAGGATAAATTGTGAATTTTCTACCTACTTACCTAAAATGCTTCCTTATAATATATACCATCCTACCAATAGTTATAAAATTAACAAAATACAAGGCATTCTTTTGCCTTGATAAGTCATCTTCAATATTTTTCCTTGATTGGAAGGTGATTTCTTGTTCAAGTAGTTTGTCTGGTATAAACTTTGGGAGACACAGGGGGCCAACCTTATTTCCCTAAATCATGATAATAGTGAAATTTAGTTAAAGGAAATAATCCCCTTTCCATACCAGGTTATTCATAATGTTATTTTGAATTCAAGGCATAAATAAGCCATAAATGGATTGTTAAACCTAAGGATAGACATCTTTAGATATCCTTATCATATGCTTGGTATAACAGTAGACATGCATGAATTAGTAATGGTCATAGATCCTATTATTATCATAATATGTGGCTAGAGTCGAAAAATCACCAAGATATTTATAATATGTACCCATGAGTGCATCTAAGAAATAGGACATCTTGTAGAAATCTCCTGAGGGTATCAGATACTTGTCCTTATGAATAATATGCTCTCTCAATCAAAGGCTACTTATTTTACCCAAGGTGTATGCAACATCATGTGTAAGAATAATATAAAACAATAACACCCAATCCAAATTAACAAAATGAATACTGGGCATATTGTATAATCAATTGAGAACCATACCAATGCAAATCCCTTCTTGAATTTATCAATCAAAATTTCTCATTTTAGCTTCTTTCATTTCTATGTGATGGTCTGGTCTAGGAGTAACCACAAATATAGTACCTTCTCCATTGAGTTCCATGCATTAAAATACACCAATGTGTGCTTATCAAAATAGATATCATGTATACTCAAAGATAGCTTCTGAAATATACGTGACCACTGTATTATTACTAGAATGATGTAGGAAAATATCCTATGATATCTTCCCTAAAAAGAATAGGTCTCTTAGGAGGTCAATGCATGACATTAATTCTGGTTTGGATATAACAAAGTGTAATATTTGGCATTTAAATGCTAATAGTGTCTTAACAAATAGTCAATCTGCTAGTGTCATCTCATCTTTTAGTGAAAACACATCCACTAAATTGATGACATACCATAATGCTGAATAATTCCATTACTTGTCTCCAAATATTGTAGCATCAAAGACTATATTTATGAACTCCATGGAGTCCTTAAATAAATATGGGGATGGAAAATTCATCCCTTGAAATGTCCTAGATGTATATGCCATTGATGTGTACTCTGTGCTACTCCTTCTATGCACTATGTATGTTATACAAATAATTTGACTCTAGCTTAGTCATTGTTTTACTCAGTATTCTTGGAATGGGACCTTATTTATCATTTTAATAAAGCAAGAGACTTTAAATGCAATATATCTTGAATGCAATGATGTTTTTTCAATAATGGTGTATTACCTATATAGAATCTAGCATTGAATATCATTTCGTATGACATAAATGTGCAACATTCACTTGGATTCTATTTTATTATATAATTCAAACTTGTTAGCTCAAGTTGGTGGGTGTCTTTAAAATATTTATGGGAAATATTTTTACCTTTGTTTTGGCTAAGTATGGTGAGACTAATATTACTCTTAGTAATAAGGCACTTAGGATCTATATCAGAAAAAATGCTTTTGGGACAATGTCTATATACTAATTCCTTCAGGGTAATTATTTCAGATAAAATGTCTATAAAAATTTCTATGGAGAGCTATTTCATTTTGGAAAAAGTCCCAAGACAATTATCCTGAAGGGCTATTTTGAAGGTCTGAAGGGCATTTTCAATTTCCCTAAAGGGCAATTTTGATCTAAAGGGTCCACTTCATAGGGTATTTTATCTATGAAAAAAGTCTTGAAGGGTCTACTTTGTAAAGGTTGAAGGACACTTTTGATTTTGTTGAAGGGTACTTTCATACAACTAAGGGTCATTTCAAAAGTATCAAAGGTTGGGTTACACAAAACCCAAAGGGTATGTGTCTTGGGTCTGAAGTGTCTTTTTGGTGGGAAAAGGGTTGTGACAATTATCTCGAAGGGTAAGTGGTCACTTAAAAAAGGGTCAAACACTTGGGATATAAATCCCAAAGGGCATGTGCATTTCAAAGGATCCAATACATAATGGTTGAAGGGCACTTTTCATATGGAAAATAAGTCAAAAAGGATATCCCAGAGGATAAGTCTCGTAGGGTAAAGTGTTCAGGATATAAGTCTTATAGGGTTGTTTACACAAGACTCAAAGGGTAAGTGACTTAAAAGATCCTATCAAAAGGGGAAAAGTGGTGAATTTAACAACATTGAAGGGCTAACTCAAAGGACAATGATCACTTTCAAATGGGATAGTTCAAAAGTTTTGAAGGGTATGTGGAAAATATTCAAAGGGTCTACTTCAATTGAAAAATTGATCGAAGGATCTACTTCATAAAGGCTAAAGGAAACTTTTGATTTCCCTAAAGGGTACTTTTCTATAGCTAAGGGTCATTTCAAAAGTCCCAAAGGTTATGTGGAAAATATTCAGAGGGTCTACTTCATGGAAATTTTTTCCCAAAGTATCTACTTTGTAAAGGCTGAAGGGCACTTTAGATTTCCCTAAAGGGTACTTTTATACAATTAAGGGTCATTTCAAAAATATTGAAGGGTAGGTTCAGTAGGGTTGAATGGATAATCCATCAGGGGATTTGTTTTAGACAAAATATCCATAGTCTAAAATTTTGTAATGCAAAGAGCCCGTAGGCTAAATTCCTTTAGGGTAATTATCTCAAATAAAATATCTACAACAATTTCCCCAACAAAATAAGGCTTTACAAAAATTAATTCTAAAAGAATAAAGGCCCCAAAAAATTGAAAACATAAAACCCAAAAGTATAAATTACATAAGTGATGAAAGAATTAGTCTAAAAATATAAACCCAAAGAATAGTCTCTATAGAACAAAAGTTAGCCTTATGAAACACAATGCCAATATCATCCTGCTAAAACTGAAATACCTTAGATTTTATAGAATTTCATAAACATCTAAAAAAATGGGGGCTCAATATTAATACCAAAATCAAGACCAAAATCTGAAGAAATTAGGTCCCCATTTCTCCTTAAAAAAATGGGAGATGTTGGGTACAATAAATGGTGACTTACAGGGGGAATACTCCTGAGTATTCGAGAACCCATAACTTTAGTTTCACAATCTTTAAATCAATCTTGAAGTGTGTCACAAAAAAATGCTTAAATTAGAAACATGAAAGAGAATTCTAAGTTAATATAAAAGATTCTTGCCTTCTAATTTTGTGGATATGTGTGTGTGTTAAATGTGTAGTTTATTTAACCCTTGTTATGATGATTTTTTCAAAGGTTTTGATGAAACTGTAAGTTCTATTCTAGTATATGTTAAAGCTCATTAAATCAGTGAGCTCAGGGATTACTCTAATTCTAGCCAGGCATCTATAGCCACAATAGAGATACCTCGGTATCCTTCTCTTCTCTTTCCATTATTATTTTTTAACCATGATGGGTGGTGCATTGACCTTATTTCATCATGTTAGCTTTTCAATTTTCTTTTGCTCTTTTTAACTCATTGTTTATTTTCTCTTCTTTTTTTTATTTCCCTTATGTTATGATTAATGTAAAAGAGAGGAGATGCAACCTCAATGATCTGGTATAACTATAAAACAAATTGTTACTAGAACATCCTTGCCAACCAAATCTATACCTAGAATTGTCACTTTCAACAAGTATTTAATATGATAAGTGCATTTGATCCAATAAAAAAACCTTTTTAAATTTGTGTGAAGTACCCTAAGATCAACTTCCACATGTCTGGTAAAAGTATTCAATTGTGACACTATTCAAAATAATACTTTGATTACCTTCATTTATCCTAAAGACTCAAAAACATAGAAATACACCCAATTTGTAAACTAGTCCCTAACATGTCAGGATTTTAATTTCCCCTTTTCTAAAAGCCATAAACTCAATTATTTTTGGATTTTAGCTTGGAAATAACTAGAGCAAACAAAAATTTAAACATCAAATAAAATAAAAAACAACTAATCTAGAAGTAGGAAACTACTCTAGAAAGTGCTTAAATCTAATATAAGAAAACAAAATACTGAAAGTAGAAAGATTAATCTAGAAAGCCCCAAAAAAATAAAAAGCATTGAAAACTAAACTAGAAAGCAAGAAACTAAACTAGAAAGCAAAAAACTAAATGAGAAAACATGGAAATATACTCTAGTCCTATGTCTAAACTTATTTGAATCTTCTCAATCAGTAATATCTACAGATGGAATAACTCTAAAGTAATGCTTTAGGAACTATCTATTGATTGGATATGTAAGCTCGTTGCCTTGGAGGTCCTTTAGATGAAATGCATTATTGCCTATGATCTCTGAAATCTGATAGGTTCTAATCCATAGTAGTGAAAACTTATCATGTTATCCTTTCTTTTCATGGGATTTATCCCATAGTAGCACTAGATCTGAAATCCTAAATTCTTTAACTTTTGATCTTTTATCAAACCACCTTTTGACTACACCCTAGTGTTTTTTGAATATATACAAGGATTAAATCCTTGAATCCTCCATTTTTATTATATCAAGTAATCTTGATTTTGATTTTTTTTTTGGTTCCATGTAGTCTTGCATGAACTTATAGTTGGGTAGCTTCAACATGATAGGGAAAATTGGTTTGCACCCATATGCTACTAGGTAGGGAAAAGCTTTTAGGGCTTACTTGTATCTCGTTTAGTCTACCTAAAGAGGATAATTTAGTAAATTGTGCTAGTCCCTAGGATTGTCCCCTCTTGATTTCTTGATTTCATTAATCAAATTTTTATTTGTTGACTTTGCTAGTCCATTTCCTTGAGGGTAGTAGTTACAAGCTAACATGATTATAATCTAATTATCATTTGTCCATTTAGTGAATTCCACTGATATAAAAGGCAGTCTATTATCACATACCAAAGAGATAGGCATGCCAAATCTAATTATTATGTGTTCTTCCAAAAATTGAATCACATCTTGTACTATACTATTATTTATGGCTATGACTTCAATCCATCTAGTACAATAGTTTATAGTTGTAAGTATAAATTTATGGTATACAAAAGAATTTGGGTTGATTACACCAATGAAGTCTAAACCCCACTATGCAAAGGGCCTTCCTTTAACAATTGGATATAGAGGCATTGCTATATGTACTTATATCTTAGATAATTCTTGACATTCATGGTAGGTTCTAATGTACATATGAGCATCCTTAAAGATGGTTGGCCAATAGTAACCCAACCTCAAGATTTTATGGGCTATGGTATTCCTAGTAGGGTGACAACTACCTATCTTTTTAATGCATTTTCTCTATTATTTCCTTAGCCTCATCTATAGATATACATCTAAGATAAATAAATTTATAGTTCCTTCTATATAAGACTCTTGTCTTGATCATGAAATGAGTAGCTTTGAGCATTAAAGCTCTCCTTTCTTTATTAAGCTCTAGGAGACAAGTTCATGTAAGTAAATTTTAGATTATATCTGTATACCATTCTCATTTAGAAACTTATGCTTCCCATACCTCTTTAATTATTTTTCATGGATTAATCTCAATCATGAGTTGAATAATGCCTTGACCTCTGATGATTTTTATAGGATTGATGTTTATATTGAATTCTTGGAGCTTTGCCATCCATTTGCCTTGACATTCTCCTAGATCATTCTGTGATAGGGTGAGATTGATAGTAGGTTTAGGTATAATAGCAATGTTTTTTTTCCTCAAGATGTAATATCAAAATTTATTCACTTCTTTGAAAAAATTAAGAATCTACTTGTCAATCATAGAATACTTGAGCTCTACATCCTTTAGATTTATGCTCATGAAGGCAATCAAATTCTTAGTTTCATATTTCTTCTATGTGATAACCACAACAATATTGTGTTATAAAGGGAATAAATATAAATATAAATATTTTGTGATGTTTGGACTAATTAAAACTAGAGCCTATGGTATGGCATCCCTAATGTCTTGGAAAGACTTTCTGGGTTTAGCTGTCCACTTTATTTTATCATCTTTCTTGAGCATGGAATTTAGAGGCTTGTTGATTTATACAAACCCTGAGATGAACTTACAAAGTTTATCTTCCCAAAGAATGACTTGAGATTCTTCTTATTATTTGGTGGCTAAATTTTTGAAATTTCCTGGATTCTATTTGGATCAATTACGATCCCATCCTTTGTGATAATATGTCCCAAGAGTTTCCCTTTAGTGGCTCCAAATATGCTTTTCTTTGGGTTCAATGAAACATCAAACCTTATACATCTCTCAAATATGGATTATAGGTGACTTATGTGACCTTTTATATTCTTTGAAAACATTGTAAGATCATCCATATAGATGATTATGCATTTTCCTATTAGTCCCTTGAAGGCATGATCCATGGCACATTGAAAGGTAGTTCCTATGTTGATTAGGCCAAATGGAATATTTTATTATGCATGAGTTCCCAATTTCATAGTAAATTCCATCTTCATTTTATCTTTAGATTACACTAGTACCTGATTATAGCCTAAAAATCCATAATAAAAAAATTATTTCAGAACCACTCACTATCTGTATTACCTCATCTAGAGAAGGAAAAGGATGAATGTCTTTCTTAAAATCCTTATTTAGATTTTTGAAGTCTACACATAATCTAATCTCATCATTCTTATTTCTAACTAGGACCAAATTGGCCACCTAGGTAGAATGTCATATTGGGAAGATGATTTTGACACTTGATAACTTCTCCACTTCCCTCTAAATAAGAGGCTCCAAAATAGGATTTACTATCCTTTGCATCTATCTAAATGGTTTATGGGTTTTCTTTAGGTGAATCATGAGAGTGATGACCTACAGGTCGTACACCTTTATGTCTTCATATATCCAAGAAATAATGTCTTTGTATTGAGCAATCAAATCTCTAACTCACTATCTTTCCTCCATAGTGTAGCTGAGACCAATATTCACATAAAATAAGTTATGATAATCTCTTAGATTTTCCCTCTTAATTTATTATTCATAAACCTTAGGTTGCTTGAGTTACTATGTCTGAGGGTCTAAGTTGAATGGTCTTTCCAAGGAGACTAAGCCAACTAGAATTTGATTTTTTTCGAGTTGGAGAATGCCCTATTTATCTATTTCTTCTTGATAGAGTTGGTTGATGTCCTTGCCATTGATAATTTGGGACTTGAATTCCCATAAATTAGTTAATAAATGAATAATATGATGATCATCATCGAAGACTTGAAAATTTTCTACATTAAATAGAACAGAGGGACAAGGAACCAATTCAATAGAAAATTTATTTACCTTAGACTCTTGCAATTATTTGAGATTGGAAACAACAATAACTAGTGAATCGATGGCTTGTTTTTTATCTCGGGAGTGCTACTATGTTAAAAGCTTCAAAGCTTTCAATTAAATCCCATGCACTATGCTATATGCAATTATCCATTATTTCTATCAAATGTATTAATGCCCTCATATACTTATAAAATTATTGAATTAAAATTAGGACCCTATTAACATGAGTTTAAACATTCAAAAAGTTTGAATTCAAAAAATGGGTCACAAAGAATGAAAGAACTAGGAGAAGCATTCAAAGGACCCATAAAAAATATGACTAGGACCATATTGGTCCACTTTTGGTCAAACCAAGGGCATGTTGGAAGCACAATGACTGAGAAGGAGGGTGAATCATTCTTTAAATATTTTGTAACTTTACTTTATCATTCATTAACTATCAAAACAATAGAGTAATATAGTAACACATTAAGAGCCATGAGCATGAAATAAAATCATAACACATAAAACACTTATTTTTAGTGAGAAAACCTTAAGAGGAAGAAAACCCAATAATGATGTAAATGGAATATAATAATATAAGAAAAAAATAAAGATTTAGTGAAGCACCAACTTCACATGGAGTACCAATCCCAACTAACTAAGTGCCAACTCAACTAAGCATTAACAAACACCCACTTACAAGGAGTAACCAACCCCCTAGATGTATCAACACTAAATCAGCCTCCTCAAACCCTTGATCACCTTTATAACACTTTTTTTTCTCTCATATAACATATGATGATATCATTATTTATCTCTTCACACACTCCTATCTTTCTCAAATTGGTCTCTAGCCTTCTTTGCTCAATTAGCCCTCTTTTTGACTTGGTTAGGTCATTGAGCTTAATAATCATCTACAATACCCCTATCAAATCTTCATGATTATTTATTTTTACCTTCTTGATGATCTAAAATACATCCATATCTTCAATGTTCTATCTCATTCGCTTCAACTCTCTTAATCTTTAACTAGATAATTAGACCTATTAGGCTTTATTTTTATAATATATTCTTGATCACACACTCCTTGGTTAGACATACACATTTGAATAGTTATATTTCCAAAAAATGGGCCTTATGGCATGCCAAAAATATTATTCAAACATTATAATAGTTCAATAATAGTATATAGGACTGAAAACCCCTTTTAGGCCTTAAGGAGACCTAATTCAATTAGGCCTTCATTATCACACATTACCCTTTGAAGACCTTGAAACATTCTTAGAATTATCACACACAAAAAACATATCATATTAAAATTTAATATATCCCTACCAATATCATATTAGGTTTATGACACCTTTTAGATCCAACCACCACTTGAAGCTTGCCATTAACATTATTCATAATTAGCCTTGTGCATACTCATAAAGTATGTCTTAAATAACTGAAGAAAAAACATAATATTGTCAAAAAACCATGGAAAAAAATAATATAAAAATAAAATTAAATACATCCAAAACTTCACCACTTTCATTATACTTTATTACATAATCCAAAAGGACTCAAACCCTTTTCTACAAGTAGCTCACTCAAAACTACCAACTAGCCTCAAAACACAGTCATGGCAACAAAGACCTAAAAAACTTGTAGAACAATTTTCAAAGAATTTAAATAAATTTATATGATCATATGAGGTGATTATACCATATTTAGATGGATAATATATTCAAATGGAAATATTTTTTTTAAGACTAATTTCATAGTCTTGTACCTCACTATCTCATTTAAATTAGACATGTCAACTTATGAATAAAATTTTCATCATATCCCTTCACCTAAAAAAATTATATTAAACATGAAAATATATTATATGTATTTATAAAGTTTTCCATAAATTTTTATTCATTCTTAATCCATTATAACATATCCCTAATCACCTTCTCACTTTTGCCTAGTTTTCTGACTATTTTCACCATTAGGATTTTTAGTGATAGGTCAACTTGTATGACCAGTTTAAAAATATTGAGGGATAAAAAATGGTCAAAAACCACCATGGAAATAATATAAAAGTGTCAATATTCAAGCTTAATCCATTTATCAAGTTTTATTTGGTTAACTTAAATTGCTACAATAAATCTCTGAGAAACAAGACTTTTCCTATAGGGTCCACTCACTCACTTGACAAACTAATCATACTTGGAGGTGACTAGGATAGTTTAATACATGATACAATAGATTAAATAGCCATAAAAATCCATTATGATTACTTTATAAAAATTTATTTCACATTAGGTCATTGTTAAGGTTTTAGATAGAGTTAACACTTTTTCTGGTGTTAACGATTGTTTATAGAGGATTACTCCTAATTTAAAAAACTAATTCCTAGAGATATTATATAGGACCATTACCCATATCTCATAAATATATTAGGTTCCCATTAAAATTTTACACATGAAAATGAACACTTGAAAGTTATTCTCAGGTTGAGAACCCTTCATTCTATGCACATGAGTGACCTTAAAACACTTTTTCTTGCCTTTTCTTGCAAAAGTTAACCTCATACTTGGTCAACACACCTGAAACAACCTTAAACACAACTAAAAATTCTCACATGTTCATTTTTATCTTGAAATATTAATCTCATACCTCATTTTTCCATGATCTCTCACTTTGCTCTCTAGGCCTTGACCTGTAAGTTACATTAGGCCTTGAAGTTGACCTTATAGCCACTATCCAAGCTATTTTATTATTTTTAAAAATAATGGAATCTTATTCCTAATTAAATAAATGGGTATAAGTAGGGTAAATTAATAAATAATTTAAAATAATTGAGCCACTAATTTTTGTAAATAAATTGTATTTTTACCTTTTCTAAAATAGTAATAATAGAGAGAAAATCAAACTTAGCTAGAAATTGATTGAAACATATGTTGTAGGGTCTATAAATTTATATGCAAGCTTGGGAGACTATATAAAAAAGGATCTTATAGTTCATTTCTATATTGGATAAGAGAACTAAAAGTAAGACACCCTACTATTTGATGGTATAGTCTTTTTATGGTGCTATTGTCTAGGTGATCTGAGTTTTGTAGGTTCTGCTTGGTAGGTCTGTGTTACACTATGAGTGAAATATCAAATCACAAAAGTGTATGAATATTTTTGTACATCTATTTTAATCTTAAAAACCCTAAGATATATTTGTGCTTTAATATGAATAATAACTTGGGAAATAGAGAGAAGGGGTTAGTGTGTAAAGTATACACTGGACGTACTTCACACCCAATGTGTGAGCACACTACCTACATACCAATACTCCAAGGAGGGATCAAGCTAATGTATTTCTCCCATTGAAGTGCTTAGTGTAATAGTGTGATGGAAATTCAAGTAAATATGAAATTGGGTGTACTTGAAATGACTAGGGACTGGTATGAGGGTTTGAATAAGCTTGAAATACTATTAGATGGCTATATGTAGAGAATAGGGATAAGTGCTTGAGTGATATTGCTAGTATTATTTATTCTCTCTTGTAAATGAGTGCCAACCCTTTTAAATAAAATTTTAATGGCCTTTTATATGGAAATTAATGATAGTGGGTTAAATGAATTTGTTTTAGATTGACATAAGTTAGGATAAGGATTCAAGAAAATATGACCATTAGGATCAAAATTACACTTGGAAAATAGAACCAAAAATAGGACACCCTGGGTTTGAATGCTCCTATATAAGTTGGGTGCTCTTGTCTAAAGGAAATAAGACCTAGGGGGATAGATTTGGGCCTAAAAGAGATACCTAGGTCTATAAGGGTTAAGTCTAGAAGGTTGTGGATGACTGGAAATCAATGAAATAAAAGCCTAAAAGGTTTGTGCAAGTAAGTAGGAGGACCTATAGATTAGGTGTCTTTAGCCATACTCATGTAACCAAATTTTGCATTTTATGACTACATTTCCCCTCCTTAATTCTAGTGATGTATCAAAGTGAAATATTAGGATAAATGAAGAAATATAAAGTGTACCAAAAATAACCTACAAAGGTGAAGCCCATGAAGCTTTTGTGATGCTAAGTAATGCTGGATAGTGCATAGAGATCACATTGTGCAAGTGTGAATCTACAAAATGAAACAAAGAGTAGATTAGTTCTTATTATATGTGATATAAGAAAATAACATATAAAACTTGAGTAAAAGAAAAAGGAAGAGAAAGGAATGAATACACCTCATCAGGTATGTGAACCAATACAAAAATTGTTATGATCCTGAGTAAGGCTGAGTAATACTAGATTATCTTAGATGATGCTATACCAAAAGTTATATCATGAATAGATCTGAGTGCTCAATTCCCCAAAAAGTGACTCAAGAATTCAAAGGTAGGCCTTTTGGATCCATCATTGCCTATTAAGTGAAGCTAATGAATCATGAATATGTTAATAAATGTTTCAACTATGTGTCCAATCCCTCTGAATAGGTGGCTCAAGAATATAAAGGCTAGCTAGACCTTTGTCTCCATCACTTCCCTATGAAGTGAAGCTATGAAGTGATACCTAAATGGAATATATGTCATATGAGATGGATCATAGAGCCCATGAATGTTCTAAAAATATGATAATGCGGTGTGGATAGCCAAATGTATACTAAAAACTAAGCCACTCTTAGCCATTCTAAAAGATGGATATTAGACCTGAATGAAAGCCACTCTGAAACTGATGCACTAAGATTATGTTAAAACCAACTCAAGAACTTGAGTACTTATGAAGTTAAACTTGTATAAAATTTAAAATTTGAAAATATGCCAACCACCTATAGATGGAGTAAGGCACACAACTACTGAGAATGCCTAGGTAATAAATTGAACTTAAAAATAAAAGAAGACCAATGTGCTGCACACAATGCCCCAAATCACTAGTGTTTGGAACATGTATTCTGATCTAAAAGCTATGTCAACTACATAATTTGAAACTAGAAGTGAGAGATATCATTACATGCATGATACCCCCTATATCTTTATTTCCTGAGAGAAATATATTGAAACTACTGATTTGGATTGATCTAGATGTGCAAAAATTGTAGTTGAGCTAAACTTTTGCTTATTACTATAAACCTAGGTATTTTTATACCTAGACAAGAGTACCAAAATGAGGACACCCTTATGTTTATCATGACTATCCATTTTCAAAGTTTTTTGTCTTGTGCTAAAATTTATTTTTGATATGGAATTATCACTATTTTTTTGTTTTATTCTGACTAGTTTGACCTCTAGATTCCGAACTAGGTGATTTGAATGCTACTATTTTGACTGATAGGAGCTTTGATATCTATGAAAAAACCCTTGTTTATTTCCCCTTCTTTTGAGGGTAGGAATGATTGAACTTTCAATGAATACCCTCAAAAGAAAAGAGTCCTACAAGTCTGTTATGCTACATAAATACATGATATAACAATGATATTTGACAAAATATCTCTAGATATAACAAGGTTTGTATTGAGATATTGTTAAATCAACATGGGTATGCCTAAATAGATACAATAATGCAAAAACATGTGAAATTTATTGAACTAGAAATATAAATTTTAGATGTTAGTTGTTAGTTTTCAAGGAGGGATGGAGCATGATGCCCATCATGGTATCCAAGAAAGCAAGGTAAATTCATGATATGGATCATGAAATCGCAAACAAGGACAAGCAATCAAGAAACAAGAAATAAGCATATAAATCAAGAATCAATAAGCAAGAAGCATACAAGGTTACCCAAGGGGTCACATAAACAAGGGACATGAGAACATATCACTCAAATTGGAAAATAAGCATACAAGGCATGATCGAATGCCACATACACATACAATTTGAAACAAGCACAAATTTGCACAAGGGCCACAGGCACATAGAAGATTAAAATCAAGGGACATTGAAAAATGTACAAAGGTACACACACATGAATAAAAGCAAAGGGCATTAGTAAATGTCCTAAGGCACATATAAGAAACAAAACTAGAACTGGAAATGCAATCACATCTAGCTATACAAAGTAAAAAAGGAAAGCATGTAAAAAATGAAAAGGTATAATCACATCTAAATAATCAAATCAAGAGTAAAAGTGTGAAAGACATGTTTAGTACAAGACTAGGTATATTCTAGGAAATACACAAGTGCAAGATACTTGTGAGTGTTGATGTGGTAATATATGTAATATAGTAAGTAATGTATGTCAACATGAAAACTAGAGTGTGTGGTGTAAGAATGACATAACCTAGATGGTGTAGTCACATAGAAGATGCCCCAAATGGGAAGATGTATATCGATATGTGTCTCAAATTTAGAAGTAAAGTGCCCCCTCAATGGGTATAATGAAGCAATCAAGGAATTAGAAGTCACTGCATACACTCAAATAAGATCAAGTGAAGCATGGTAATGTAGATAATCGACAAATAATAGCATATAACAACACATGTAAGTATAACACAATAGTATAAATGTAAAACACGGATGATGTATACCATCTAATTTTTTTTGTGTTTTTGGATATATTTGAATGTTTTTGGATTTTGAAATGTTATATTGGTTTTGTATTTTGAAATTTGAGCTTTGTATAATCAAACATAAAAAAAATATTTACAAGTATTTGAAAATAAGATATATACAAGTAATTATGAAAAATTATGGACAAGAAAGATTGAGAAGAGATGATACTAACTCATGAGTCTCATGGGAGACTCTTTATCATGTTATCTTGTATCAAGAAGAAGGATCGTGCATGATCATGAAGCATGATGGAAATGCTGAGACTATGGCTCTGAAACCTATATATGTTGTAAATGTTCTAAAATATTTATAGTAGAAACCAACTATGGGGTCCCTCTATAACTCTAAGAAATGGATGTAATTGTAGGGATTTTAGGGACCCATTTTAAATTAGGAGAATCTCTTTGAACATGTGCTCTAAGTGTAGATGCATGAGATCTCAATGAGACTATTATAGGTGTGAAAATTGTAGATGGAAGTTGTCTATAATCTTGAAGCTGTGGAGGTGTATGAACCCTCTATACTGGAGATGGATGCCTCAACTATGTTTGAATATGAAGTGGAAGAGGAATTGAAATAGGTGTAGGAGCTGAAACTAGATAGGAAGGGGTGTTAACATGAGTGATAAAGCTATAGCCATAGGTGTAATCAACCTGCTTATCTTCATAAACTTGGGTGATAACATGTACCACATAATATTCTATATTCATAGAGATGGAATGAGGTGTGGGATAAAATCTAGATGGATCAAGTTTGAAGAGAAGAGGGATAGATATAACCATTAGTGTTTGCTTCTATCTAGTAGTGATAGGGAGATACTTAAAATCAGCCAAATAGTTAGATACATCTAAGTAAAAACCATGTATAACAATATGATTATAAATAATATTCCACATGATGTATAACAAACAAGGGATAGAGAGCATGAAATTGTGCATTAATGCATAGAAAACCTTGACTTGAATCATGACATTTCTAATATGTTTAGCATGATAAACTTGAAAATTTTTCATCATGGGAGAGAGAAAGTAAGTAATAGAGAGAATGATATTGTGTATGAATAAATTTATAACTTTGATATGTGATATGACATTTCTAATGTGTTTATCATGATAAACTTGAAAATTTTTACACATGAGAGATAGAAAGCAAAGGGTGGAGAGTATGGATTTATGCATAAAGGCATATAAAATTTTGACATGTAACATAATATTTTGAATGCATTTGGCATGATAAACTTGAAAAATTTTCCACATGAGAAATATAAAGTAAAGGGTAGAGATCATGATTTTTTTTGTAAAGGCATATAAGCTTTTTACATGTAACATAACATTTTGAATGTGTTTAGTAAAATGGAGTTGGTAATTATTTCGTATGAGAAAAAGAGAATATGTAAAAAGAATTTTGAAAATTTGTGCATTTTGGAAATGAATTTTTTAATATCATCCCATATAATGAAACATACGCATGAAATGCAAATGATGAAGCTTTGTACTAACATATGGTAGACTTCATCATTCATGTACATGATAGGGTCCATTATGGTTTCCTTGTTATTTGCAAGAAATGTAAGAAAAATTTGTAGATAAATGAACATCATTTTGGAAATTTGATTATAAGTGTAAGGTGATAATTCAAGAATAAAAATAGGATCTAGTACATGCAACTAGGAATTTTTCAAAAATATTTTTGCAAAATACTATGAATTTTTGAAATTGAAATTGAATTTCTAAGTTAAGTATTCAAGAAATTTTTTAGAAATCTATGGGAAAATGCTTGATTTAATGGGACATATTATATGTAACTAAGGTTTTGAGAAAAATAAGTTTTTGAAAATTTTTAATATGCAACTAAAACTTCAAAAAATGATTGGAAAATTTACTAGGAAATTACTAGGAGCTAGTTAATGCAACTAGGGTTTGAAATAAATTTATTTTAAAATATACTAAATTTTTTTAAAATTTGAGAGAAATTTTTGATTGTAATATTCAATAAAAAATTCAAAAATTAATGTGAAAAATAATCTAGGAATTTCACCCTAGGGTTATTAGGGTTTTTATGAAAAAATTTGAAGTTGGGTTCACTAAATGTTTTATTATTTTTTAGAATAATGGAGTTTTATTACTAATAAAATAAATGGGTCTGAGTAGGGTAAACTAGTAAATAATGTGAAATAATTAAGTCACTAATTTGTGTAAATAGATTGTACTTTTACCATTTCTAAAATAGTAATTATAAAGAGAAAATAAAACTTAGCTGGAAATTGACTGAGATGGATGTTATAGGGTCAAGAAATTTCTATGCAAGCTTGGGAAAATATCACAAACAAGATCCTAGAATTTGTTTCTAGATTGGATAAGAGCATAAAAATTGGGACACTCTACTATTTAGTGTTATAGTCCTTTTTTGGCAATGTTGCCTAGGTGATCTATGTTTTTAAGGTTCTACTTGACAGGTCTATGTTACCCTATCAGTGAAATATCAAATCTTGAAAGTCTATGAATCTTGATATGCATCTATTTTAATCTTCAAAACCCTATGACCTATTTTTACTTAAACTTGAATGGTAACTTGGGAAAGAGAGAAGGGGTTAGTGTTTAAAGGATATGCTGGACGCACTTCACACCCTATGTGTGGGCATGTTGCCTACATACTAATACTCTAAGGAGGGATCAAGCTAATGTAGTTCTCTCATTGAAGTGCTTGGTGTAATAGTGTGACAAAAATGCAAGTAAATGTGAGATTGGATGTACTTGGAATGACTAGGTACTAGTATGAGGGTTTGAATAAGCTTGAAATATTGTTGGATGGCTAGATGAAGAGAATAAGGATAAGTGCTTGAGTGATCTTGCTAGTATTCTTGATTCTCTCTTGTAAATGAGTTCCAACCCTTATAAATGGAATATGAATGGCCTTTATATGGAAATTAATGATCATGGATTAAATGAATTTGTGTTAGGCCAACATTAATTAGGATAAGGATTTGGGAAAATATGACCATTAGGACCAAAAGTACACTTGGACAACAATGCTTGAAATAGGATACCCTAGGTTTCAATGTTCCTATCCAAGTTGGGCACTATTGTCTAGAGGTAATGAGACCTAGGATTGAAAGAGATACCTAGGTATATAAGGGTTAAGTCTAGAAGGTTGTGGATGACTGGGAATCAGTGAAAGAAAAGCCTAAAAGGGTTTTGTAAGCAAGTAGGAGGACCTATGGATTAGGTTTCTTTAGCCATACTCAAGTAACCAAATTTTTCATTTTATATGAATAAAAAAGCTTTTAACACCTTATATACATGTAATATAACCTATTTTCATTCTCAATAATTTCCATACATTCTTCATATGCCTTGATAGTACTTCATGACACCTCATTAGGTTAGGTGGGGTCTAGAACTAGTCTAGTTGCATGCTAGGTTTATAGGTACTACCCTTGTAGGTTCACTCTAAGATTCTCATGAGTGATCCAATGCCTCATATTCATTCTCAAAAAACCTCATATAGTTCCTTATGCCTCCTTACATCCATCTCACTGGACCACCAAGCTCACACTTTCTCACAAGGTCTCTTCATGCAATGACCAGTACAATGAATAAGCTTCTCAACCACTTGAAGTTTGAAAATTGACCTTGAAACACTCCTTGATGCTTATATACATTATTCACATGACTTTCATGTTCCTTAGGAAATTCCATAATTCTATACATACCTCTTTATGCTATCAAAAAAGAACATTATTCAATGACCTCATGAACACCTTTCTTAAGAACCTTTGACATCAATGACAAAATTAATGCCAAACTTCAATCAATATGAAAAATACTCAACAATCTCCTCATTTTTCATTGATGGAAAAAATACTATATATTGATCATTCTTATCTCCCCATTTTGGTCTTTATCCCCCTTTGACATAAATGATAATGTGATGTTTACAACTCCTTGAATCACATTCCTTATAACCAAAATACTCAACATATAGGATTTATGAGTTTATGAGACATAATAAAAACATGTTCCCACTATCTCCATGCATAAATTCTTGAAAAAACTCACCTATTCTTTGAGATAATGATCATGATTATTTACCTTTAAGTTTTTGACTATTTTAATGATTTCTAGGGGCAAAAATTACACCTAATTCCTATCTTAGGTGTTCAAAAGTTACCTTTGGAAGTGGTTTGGTAAAGATGTCTACAATCTAATCTTGTGTAGAAACATATTCAAGTTTGAAACTTTGTTCACTTACTTGCTCTCTTAGGAAATGATACTTGATGGGAATGTGTTTTGTTCTTGAGTGTATGACAAGGATTTTTGAGATACTCATGGCACCTGTATTATCACAATAGATAGGGCTAGGACCATCATACTCTAACTCATAGTATTTTAGGATCTATCTCATCCATAAGACCTAATTGAAACATGAATATGCAATAATTTAATCAAAATCATAAGTGGATAAAGATACTGATGGTTGTTTCTTACTTATCCATGAAATTAGGCACCTACTTAGAAATGAGTCTCCTCCACTTGTACTCTTCCTATCATCTATGTTTCTTTCCTAATTTGAATCTGTGTAAGCTTTCAAATTAAACTCCTTGCCTCTTGGATACCATATTCCATACTCTATATTCCCCTTGAGATATCTGAGTATCCTTTTGACTACTTGTAGATAATTCTCCTTTGGATTTGCTTGAAACCTTCCCATAAGACCTATTACTTGCATGATGTCAAGTCTAAAGGTAGTGGTATAAAAAAAAAATCCAATCATTGACCTATATGACGTCTAATTAAAATTTAGAGGCTCATCTTCCTTACTCAACTTACATCCTATGATCATGAGTATACTAACTTCCGTGTAATCTTCCATCTCAAACTTCTTCAACATCTATCTTATGTATTTGGATTGTGAGATGAACATACCTTTTTTATATTGAGTGATTTACAACCTAAGAAATAATGATAGTTTTCCTAGCATGGACATCTCAAATTATTTCTTCATCACCTCTATAAAGGCTTTGGTCATATTCTCATTATTTTAATTGAAGATGATGTCATCCACATAGACAACTACAATCAATTGATGTTCATCTTATATATTGATGTATAGATTACTATTTACAACACCTATTTTGAATCCTTGATCTAACATATACTTGTCTAATCTAGCATACCAAGATCTAGGAGCTTATTTTAGACCATAGAAAGCCTTTTTCAACCTACTAACATAGTCTTTGTCATTCGATAATGAGAACCCTTCAAGTTTCTTAATGTAAACTTCATATTCCAAACTCCCATTAAAATAGGTAGATTTGACATCCATTTGGTATACCTTGACTCCTTTAAATCTTGCATATGATAGAAACAGTCTGATGACATCTAATCTTGTTACTAGTGAAAAGGTTTCCTCAAAGTCTATCCCTTTAACTTATGCATATACCTTGCATACCAATTTAGCCTTGTTCCTAGT
Source organism: Torreya grandis (assembly GCA_037957365.1). Taxonomy (NCBI): domain Eukaryota; kingdom Viridiplantae; phylum Streptophyta; class Pinopsida; order Cupressales; family Taxaceae; genus Torreya; species Torreya grandis. The sequence goes on from JARHVA010003707.1 coordinate 445,219, forward strand.
GACTTATCCATCTTCATTCAACTTGTTTCTAAACACCCATCTATGCCAATGACATTCTTGTCTTTAGACCTAGGAACTAGTTTCGAAGTCCCATTCTTATCTATGGTCTAACTCCTCATTCATCTCACCAATCCAAAATTTGTATTTTATTGATTATATAAGACTCCTAGGTTCAATATTGGATAATAGAGAAACATTATCTTAATTTAGACTACTTACCAATATTCTCCTTGTTTGTATACCTACATTCATATTGTTAATGATTTGAGATTCAACATGATCTCTTTGAATATATCTTGAGGGTCCTTTTGAGTCTTGTCTCTAATCAAATTTTATTTTTTTTATCATCAACCTCTATAGTCTCCTCTTTATTCTTGAAGTCATGATTCTTTAAAGTGTTTTTTGATTGTGAATGAGATTTCTCATTCTTATAAATCTTCACATTGGTGCTTTCCACTATCCTATGTTGTCTCTTTTTATAACATCTATAGGATAAGCTCATTGATGAGTATCCTAATAATATTCCTTCATCAGACCTAGAATCAAACGTACCCAAGTCTTCATCATCTCTTTTAATGAAACATTTTCTCCCAAACACTATAATGTGTTCCACATTGGCAAGTCTACCCTTCCATAGTTCATAAAGAGTCTTATTTCCATTAGTCCTTATCTATCCTATATTCAAAATGTAAAAAAAAGTGCTTATTTCCTCTCTCCAATATCCATTAGATAATATAAACTCATTTAACATAGTTTTATCCATCTCTTGAACTATCATATTCTTCCTTTTAGCTACTGAGAATTGTCTCCTTATTCCATGAACCTCACATATGTCATCAAACTCATTGGATCAAAAATATCCTCCTATATCAGATATTAGGCACTTGATTTTCCCATTATTCTCATTTTCATCGAGATCCTTGAATGTATTCAACTTGTCAAGAGCTTTTGATTTTTCTTTCAAGAATGCAACCCAAGTCATTCTTGTGTAATCATCTATGAGTAATGTGAAGTATCCATCTCCTTGAATGATTTGAATTATTGTAGGCCTAAAACGATCAATGTGTATTAGTTTTAAGGGTCTTGTAGTAGAGTACTCCTTGTGCTTGAGCCTTCTTCTAGTCTATTTACCATGTTGGTAGGCCTTAGATAATATGTTTGTAGGTTTGGTGATCTTAGGCATGTTATTCATAGACTTCTTAGTGCTAATTTTGACTAGGTTATCAAGGTTTAGGTGACCTAACCTTCTGTGCCATAGCCAAATTTCATATATATTTCTCATGAAGTATCTCTCCTTCTTGATCTCATTTAATACATATAGATTGTTATCGGTCTTCTTAGCATTGGAAATTAGCCTACATGATTTGGATTTACTTATATCACATCCTCTATCATGAAAGGTTAATGTGTGTCCTTGATTTAACATTTGACTTACACTAAGTAGGTTATGTTTCAAAACTTCCACATACAACACATTTTGTGTCTTGGTCTTTCCATTTTCAAAGCTCAAGACACCCTTACCAACTATATTGGTAGTTGTGTTGTCTCCAAACCTTACTATTCCCAAAACTTTCTTCTTTATAGAGATGAAATTATTTCTATTTACTATCATGTGACTTGAGAAACCACTATCTATATACCATTTCATGCCTTCATCTTGAATTTGAAATATATTCTAAGCTAGCAAAAAGTCTTCTTTGGTAAATAATCTATCTTGATTCTTGAGCTCAATTTGATCCATCCTAGATTACTTTGGCTTCCATACCAATGTTTGATCCTTGTTATGAATTTGAGGAGCTTAACATGTCATGTTGAATCTTGTGGACCTTATAACTCTTTTGGATTAGAATCTTGCAATGTGTCTTATATTGTTATAGATGTAGAAAAAAATATTTATATACTTACTATGATTCCTTGATAACTTCTCATTTATTGCATTGGGCTACCTAATTGGTATTTTTAGGTTGGTAATCTTGAATTGTTCTAACTTTTCACACTCTCTCTAAAATTTTCTCATTTTTTCTATGATCTTCTCATCCTCAACCTTCAAGGAATATAGCTCTATCTTCAACTAGTCATACTCAACTATGTTTGACTTACACCTTATGTTGATTTCATTTAACTAACTCTTGAGATCCTTGATAGTATTCTCTTGATGTTTCAAATCATCAAGAGAACTTATGATCTCAGTTTCAAGGTCTACTTTAGCTTCTCCTTCTTCACTATCATAGAAAACTTCTTCATCATACATGTTGCCTTCTTCCTATTGATCACAAGACATCTTATGTCTCTTAGGATCACCTTTGATCTATTAGACTTGTCAAAAAGGACCATGCTCTGATACAATTTATTGGAAGCATAATTAATAGGTGTTGAATTAGTCTTCAAAAAATTATCAACTATTATTTATCATTCATGAACTATTAAAAAAATAGAGTGAACTAGAAACACATTAAGAGCCATGAGCATACAAAAAAAACATAACACATAAAAAACTTATTATGAGTGGGAAAACCTTAATGTAAATAAAAAACACTAATGATGCAAATTTAATACATTAATATAAGGCAAACATCAAGATTTAATGAATCACCAACCCTAACTAGCTAAGCACTACCTCAGCTAGGCTTTAACAAACACCCACTTGTAAGGAGGCACCAACCCCCTAGATGACTCAGCACCAACTCAACCACCTCAAACCCTTATAATATTCAATTTTTTTCCTCAAATGATAGATGATGATATCCTTATTTAGTTCTTCACATACTCTTATCTTTCTCAAACCAGTCTCTAGCCTTCTTCACTCAATTAGCCCTTTTATTGACTTGGTTAGGTCATATGACCCTGATAATCATATAAATTACCCCTATTAGATATTCATTATGGTTTCTATACACCTTACTAATGGTCTACAAGATATACTTCATCTCTTCAAATTTATATCTCATTTGCTTCAACTCTCTCAATCTCTAACTAGACAATTAGACCTATTAGGCCTTGTTCTTATACTAGGTTCTTACTCATACACTCTTTGCTCAGAAATACATACTTTAATAGTTATATTTAAAAAAAAATAGGACTTAATACATTAACATGAATAAAAGATTAAAATATGTCTTTCATAGTATATATGACTAAAAACCTCTTTTAGGCCCTAAGGAAACCTAATTTAAATAAGCCTTCATTATCACACATTACCCTTTAAACACCTTGGAACATTATCATATTTCTCACATTATAATAAAATATAAAATTAAACTTAAATATATCCCTATCAATATCATATTATGTCTATGAAACCCTTTATATCCAACCACCACTTGAAGTACACCATTAACACTGTTCATAATTAGGCCGTCATTAGCACATGTTACCCTTTAAACACCTTTAAACATTATAAAAATTCTCAAACACAAATAAAATATCATATTTAACTTAAATATATTAAAATAAATCTCATATTATGTCCATGACACCTTTTATCTCCAACTATCACTTGAAGGATGCCATTAACACTATTCATAATTAGGCCTGTGCATACCCAAAAAATATGTCTTAAACAACTAAAGAAAAAACACAATATTGTAAAAAAACAAGAAAAAATAATATATATGGAACCTTAAATACATACACAACATTATAAAATTAATTATACTTCATTACATAAGGTAAAAAGACTCAAACCCTTTTCCGTAAGTAGCTCACTCAGAACTGCCAACTAGCCTCAAAACATAATCATGGAAACAAAGACCTAAAAAAAATATAGAACCATTTTAAGAGAATTTAAATGAATTTATATGATAATATGAGTTAATTATACCATATTAATATATATAGATAATATATTCAAATGGAAATATTAGTCTTGTAGACCAATCTCATAGTCTTGTACCTCATTGTCTCATCTAAACTAGACAGGTCAACGTATGAGAAAATTTTTCATCATATCCACTCACATCAAAAAATTATATTAAAAATTAAAATTTATAAATGGTATTTAAAAAATTATCCATTCACTTTTATTCATCCCTAATCAATGATAACATATCCCTAATCACCTTCTCACTTCTGCCTATTTTTTTCACTATTTGCACCATTAGGATTTTTAGTGATAAGTCAAAATTTATGACTATTTTATCACAATTTAGGGTTTAAAAATGATCATAAACTAAAATTTACATAATAAAAAAGTCTTAATATTAAACCCTCATCCATTTATCAACTTTGACTTGGTCAACTCTGACTACTACAATAAATCTTAGAGAAATACAACTTTTCCTGTAGGGTCCACTCACTCACCTGACAAACCAATCATACTTAGAGGTTCATAGGAGAGTTGAATACATGATAAAATAGATTAAATATCCATACAAATATATTATTATAACTTTATAAAAATTTATTTCACATTGAGTCATTGTTAGGATTTTAGAGAAGGTTAACATTTTTTTGGTATTAACAATTGTTCATAAAGGATTGCCCCTAATTTACAAAAATAATGCTTGGATATATTATATATGAAAATTAAAAATACATATTCAATATCTCAAGTTCCCATATAGAGTTTACACATGCCAATAAAAAATTGAAAATTCTTCTCAAGTTGAGAACCCTTCATTTTATACACACTAAAGACCTTAAAACACCTTTTCTTACCATTTCTTGCAAAATTTGACCTTATAATTTGTAAAAACACATATGAAAACTTACCACAACATTAAAAATTATCACATGTTCATTATTATCTTGAAATATGAATCTCATACCTCATTATCCACCATCTCTCTCTTTGCTCTCTAGGCCTTGACCTGCAAGCTACATTAGGCCTTAAATATGACCTTATAGCCACTGTCCAAGATATAAAAACCTTATATACATGTAATATAACCTTTTTAAATCTTAAATCACTATAATAAATTATTAATATGCCGTGATGATATCCTATGAAATCTCATTAGGTCAAGCAAGGTCTAGAACTAGTCTAGTTACATGTTAGGTTTGGCCCTACCCCTATAAGATTACTATAAGATTATCATGAGTGATCCAATGAATCATATGAATTATAAAACAAAATCATACATAACATTTTGACTCTATGCATCCATCTCAATAGACCACTAAGCTCACACCTTCTCATAAGGTCTCTTCATGTAATGACTAGTGTCATGGCTAGGCTTTTCAGGAGCTTGAATCTTGATAACTAACCTTGAAACACTCCTTGATGCTTCTATACCTTGCTCACATGAATTTAATGCTCCTTAGGTAATGTAATAAATATGTACATACATATTTATTCTATCAAACATGAAAATTCTTTAATGACCTCATGAACACCTTTATTAAGAACCTTTGACATCAATGACAACATCAATTCCAAACTACAATCAATAAGAACAATGCTCAATAAGGCATAGTGGTAAGCTTTTGGTAAGGGAGACCAAGAAACCCTAAAACAATATTTTGGACATTTTGGGAACATATAGGGTTGCACCAAGGAAAAACATAGTCATTGTGTAGATTTTTAAGCATTTTGGATTGAATAAGGATGTTATCAATAACCCAAGGTGCACATAAAATGGATTTATAAAGGAAACACAAAGCTAGAGGAAAACAAGGCCCATAACACAAGGGGAATGAAATTATAAGAGAATACAATTAAATAATGATCTATAAGCACATAAACACACTAATAACATAACAAATAACTATTAATGTACACCTATTAGGTATTTACATGAATACTTACTATCTCCAAAGTGTCATATATCAATGTGCCCAACACTTTCATCCATTGTAAATGTTTTGAATCTTAAAAAAAAATCCTTGTTGGATTCTCTAACCAAATTGGTTTTAAAACCTCTAACTAAGAACACACATCCTTTTAGTGAGGATGTTTGGATCAATGTTGGTGGTCATAAATTTAGATGAAATGAGGGCATTATTTTAAACCCTAACATTGGTATGTCAACTAGTAAATTCTTTTGTCAAACCCTATTTCATGTACTCCTATGTAGGATATTTAAAATTTGTTATGGAAACATATCAACCCTCTTAGAATCCTTCTCATATCCAAGTTAAATCCTTGAAAGAGGTAGGTGATTAATGGTTTTCTAGAACCCCTTTGGCAGCCAATGATATCTCTACTTCATCAAAAACCTTGTCAATAAGTTAATCAAGGCTCTCAGCATTAGACATTGTCATAATTTGAATTTTTATTTAGAGGATGGAAAATAGGGTAAGTGATAAAATATGGTGGACAAAAAGGGGCCTACCCATGGACATGTTTTTCCTAAAAATTGAGAAATTTGAACTTTTGTAGATAATTTGAGATGGCTACACTCAAAATTTGAAGATGGTATAAGAACATGACATATTTAATTTCAAGTATATTTTCCAAAACACTAATTATTTTAAAAAATATTTAAGTTTAACTAGGTTAAACATCTAAAATTTAAAGATAATCTCCTATTTTTTTAGAAAAATAGAGTATATAGCCAGTTGTGCAACCCTTCATTTTTTGAGCATCATTTAAAATTGTTTGAAACCCTTTGGTGAAAATTTATATAAGATCATCTATTTTTTAACCTATATATTTTTTAAAATTTTCAATAAATATATTATTTTATTAATTTTACAAGTAAAAATATTCTAAAAACTGAAAAAATGGATAATCATCCATGTGGCCCCCTAACTACCTATATATATATATATATATTATTAAATGCATATAAACTTAGGCTTAGTATGTGACCATATAATTTGTTTTAAATATATCAACTAAAAAAATACATAAAAATATATAGGCACATATATTTCTAGCATGTAGTGGCCTAAAAATCCATAGTTAGAAATCAACATAGATGGAAACCTTAAAATAGCCTATAAATTAAAAAAAATCATATATTTAGAAAGAGGAGATTGTATTCATCTCTTTGGTAATACTTTTATGAATAATATCATTGAAATTAAAATTTTATTTGGCAATGGAATTTGAATTTTCTTATTTTTTTATCAAAGATCTCAGATTCGGTTGTGTGTTGATAGGTCCAAGCCTTTGGCTTGAGAATCCAAGTTATTTCTAAGCTAAAAGGCTTTATTTTTGAATTCAAACATTGACATAGCATAAAAAATGAATTTTATCTATTTACATGTATTTATATTTATCTCTGTATCTATTCATATTTAATTTTTTTTATATTTTTATTTTAAATTGGAGAGTATCGTTATATACGTTACCATAAAAAGGACATAATAGATATAGTGATGTAATTTTGGTGTGTTTGTGCCTACAATCATAATTTTAATTATATAGAACATGATTTAGGGTTTAACTAGGCCCATTTTCATTACAAAATAAATGAATGAGTCAATTTTTTTAATGGTGGAGGTAATTATAACTAATTTGAACCCCTTGAACATAATTACATGTATAGGATGTGATTTGAAGCTAAATTAGCTTAAACTTCCTAGCATATTGAGTGAATTAGTGTAATAAGTGATGTAATTTGAGTGAAATTAATCCTCATGAACCTATTTTGACTATAAAGGATTTAATTTGGGGTTATCAAACTCAATTTTATAACAAAATAAAATAAATATTCCATTGGTTGAATCTAAAGGAAATTGGAGCTAATTTGATCCCCTTCAACATAATAGCGACTATAAAATGTGATTAGGGGCTTAATCAGATCTAATTTCATTAGATAATGAAGCAAATAATCATTTGGTTCAATGAGACAAGCAAGTTTGAACCTAATTTAAACTATACAATATGATTTTAGGCTAAATTGACTTTGATTTCATCATAGATTGAGTTAATTAATTTAATGGTACAACATTGACAATTTTAAAAAAAATGAGCCACATGAACCTATTTTCAATTGTATATGATGTGATTTTGGGTGAAATTGATCCTAATGTCATCATATAATGAACTTAATATATGATTCATTCAATCAAGGAGGCATTTGAGGCTAATTTGAGCTCTTTTAACCTAACTACAAGATTAGGATGTGATTTGAGGTTAAATTAGCTCTAATTCCATCATGAATTGATCTAATTAGTCAATTGGTGTAATTAGAGATGTGATTTACCCTAAATTTATCTTGGTAAACCTAATTTGTGGTTCAATCGATTGTATAGGATGGAACAAATGGATTAATTGACCCTAGTTTTATTAGAAATACAAACATGAAGGTAATTAGGGCCAATCTGAATCCCTTGAACCTAAATATGAGTCTAGGATGTGATATGCAAATAAATTAGGTCATGTTTCTTGGCATATTGATCCAATTAATCCATTATTATAATGAATGATGCAAGTTGGATATAATTGAATCTCGTGAACCTAATTTTGACTATATAAGATGTAATTTGGGGATTAATCAACCCAACTAGCATAAAACCCTAAATAAAATAGTTCAGTAATTCAATCATGAAGGAAAATTGGACCAATTTGAGCCCTTTAAACCTAGTTATGAATGTATAATATGATTTGGGTATTAATTATCCCTAATTTTATCACAAATGCAATCACAGAGGCAATTGGGGGTAACCTAAACCCATTAAACATAAATGTGATTATATGATGTTACTTGGGGCTAATTAAACCTAATTTTTACTATATAGGATTTGATTTGGGCATCAATCAAAAGGAAATTGTATCCAATAATATTTTTATGACATAATTATATGGTATATAATTATGTAAATATAGGACATACACATTATAATGTGCACACATTATGTTCAAAATAGATAAAAAATATTATTTTAATGACTATTTTTAACCTTGATCATGAATTTTCTCCCCAAAAACATTCTCTACATCATTCTATAGCCTGTAAGTCATGGACAAAAGCTATCAAGTTGTATTTTTGGACCCCACCTTCAAAGTTGATCAATTATCTAGTCATGGGTGATAGATCTCATTCAAAGAAGAGGAAGAAGATAAAACACAAAACATCATATCAATTACAAGATTTGAAAGAAAAACAAAAGGTATGAATGCAACCATTTCATTCAAGATAAGGTATAAATACTATCCCTAATAAACTAAATGTCACAGATAATGATGAAATCGACAATGATGAATTGAATAATGATGATGAATGTTTACCTAGAAGTCCAAATTATGTTTCAAGTCCACATTCAAAGTACAAAGTTTTTTATTTTTTTGATGATGAATCTATGCATTATGATTTATCCCCTAACAATGAATAAAATTACATGTAAACAAAAATTGATGAAAGTAAAAATGAAGAAAATGCCATGGAAATACTAAACAAAGAAAGTAACAATGAAGAAACTAGTAGTGAAAATAATGATTTTGAAACACCCATTAAACAAATTACACCATTAATAACACCTCCAAATATTATGCGTATAAAATTCAAGTACTTAATTGAATTTAAAATCATTTTGAAACTAATGCATAACACAATGTCTAATTACCATTCAAGAAGACTAGATAAAAAAAATTAGGATAATTTATTTGGAAAAATTAGACTTTAGTAGTCAAAAATGTCAATTGTTTATTTCATTGGTGAAATTTATTAATATGATACCTACAATGTATATTCTATAACTAAGAACATCTAACATGGATGAGGAAAATAATAAAATTGTTGAAAATTTACATGATACATATTATACTATAGGCATGAAATCACACAACAAAGATTGAAATGTTACCTAATATATAATTACAACTTGTGCAGTAAGTGGGAAAATAGGGATAAAATGATTGATTTCAAAAACTAGGTGAGCACTGAACATAAATATAAAAATGTTACTGAAAGAAATTAGAATATGCAAAAAACTTAATGATGCTAATACCAATAATATCTAAGAATTTTATGGTAAGATTCCATGAAAGGAAAAGGCTATAGATGATATTCTCAAAGATTTATTTGCATAATTTTGGAAAGACAATATAAGAGTTTCACCTAATATAAGAGATGTAGTGAAAATAAGAGTTGGTTCTTGTAATCGTGAACCACATTCAAAACATTTATTGGATATGACCCAAACATAATTTCACTGTAAGTTTTTGGAAAAACATATAAAAATTTCTATTAGTCAAAAATATTTTGAGATGGTCAAACCCTTTTATGTAAAAATAAATCACACACACACCACTTGTTGCAGGTAACATGTTGAATTTTCAACATACTATGATGTTTTTCATCATATACATTGTAATTTACATACTAAAAATATTTTTTAAGAGTGGGGCATAAAATTTCTACCAAAATTAGTCAAATAATTTTTTCCAACCATTTTTTGTGAAAGGCTAGATGGATAGTTCTTTTATAAAAAAGCATGTTTGGATCAAAATTATAACATTTGTGGTGCATTGCCAAAATTAAAAAAATGTATCCATGAGGAGAGTAAAAGTGAAATTGGACATGAGTTAGTTGGTTTGAGAAAATACAAATCTATGAATTATCAAGTAAAATATGTCAAAAAATCTAAAAGGTGTGAGCTTATTATAAAACAAATACATTTTTCAAACTTTGTGGTCAAATTCAAGGAGGAAATTATTTATAAACATGCAAGGCACACACACAGTGATATATTGTTAGATTAATATTTAAAGATAAGTAAGAACACATTTCCACTTGGTTATATTTTTTTAGTTGTCGACTTTGTTGAGAATTACACATTCAAACCATAAATGGAAGTTCAGTCACAATAATGCAACTCAGTATAGTTGTCATGTTTATGCATATAGTATTCGTGTATGCACTTGATAGTACATATAAAGATAAAAAAATATTAATGGAGTACTATTTATATGTCAGTGATGATCAATAAAATTGTACATAGTACATGTTAAGAAAGCATTATTAGTAAAGAATTTCATATTCTTGAAGTTTAGATAAGCTTAATATAAGTACTTAGTTATCATAGAAAGGGCATTTTTTAGGTTGGAATGGGTAGTGGGTCTCTTGAATGGGAATGATGGAAGGCCAAGAACCTAGTATTGGATGTTATTTTCCACCCAAGACATGTTTTCAATTCCAATTTTGAGCCACAAAACATGAAGGTGGAGTTATCCAACTACATCTTCAACTTTGACAACATTTATTGTCATTGTTTCCATGTTATTAAATAGTAGATAAAACATGAATCCAAGTGCATATAGAGGTTTAGGTCATGTAATCACATGTCATTTGTCTATCCAAACGTTTTCTAATTGATGAAATTTCACCTGGAGGTCTCATAGGTGAAAATACCAAGTAGAGGATAAGAACTTATCTTTTCACTACAAAAAAATTACATTTCAGTTACCATTACTATAGTGTGTGCTGCATATTCATCTCCAAGGTTATATTAACATGATATAGGTTAATATTATAGGGATTAGGCATACACATGAGGTTTATTTTGGTTTGTGCCAATGAATTATAGTTTTCATTTTATGTGCATATGAAGTTAGGACAAAAAATTATATTTTTCTTGTATTTAGAAGGGCATTCTTGAGGCTAGAATGGGTAGTGGGTCTCTCAACCAGGTATGATGGGAGGCCAAAAACCTAGTCCTAGAAGTTATCTATCACCATATAAATGTTGGTAGTGTCAATTTCAAGCCACAAAGTACTAGAGTGAGAGTTCTCTAATTATAGCTTCAACTTTGACAACATTTATTGTCAATGTTTCCACACTCCTAAACTTTAGTGAAAACACACATATGGGTGGATTTGGAGGTCATGGTAAAGTGATCACATGCAATTTTACAATTTATATGTGTTTAAAATGATTAAATTTCACATGGAGGTCCCACAGGTGAAAATGTTAGGTGGAGGATAAGAACTTGTCTCTTTACTATAAAAAAGTTACATTTCAAGACCTGTTACTGTAGTGTGTTCTATGGATTCATATCCAAGGTTATATAAAAATGCTACAAGGTTATATTATATGGCCTCAAAATTCACATGAGTTTTATTTTAGTTCATTCCAATGACCTACATTTTTTGTTTTATTCATGTCTAAATTTAGGCCAAAAAACTACAATTTTCTTGAATTGGGAAGGGCATTCTTGAGGTCAGAATGGGTATTGGGTATCTTGACCGAGCATGATGGGAGGACAATAACCTATTCTTAAATGTTATCCACCACTTGAAATATATTTTAAGTGTAATTTTTGAGCCATCAAGCACTGAAGGTGGAGTTCTCCAACTGTAACTTTAACTTTGACAACATTTGTTATTAGTGTTTCCACTCTCTTGAACAATAGTAAAAACATGCATCCAAGTGGATCTAGAGGTCATAGTCATGGAATCACATGTAATTTTAATATCCAAACATGTTTTAATTCATGGACTTGCACTTGGAGGTCCCAAAGGTAGAAATGTTAGGTGGAGGACAAGAACTTGTCCCTTCACTACAAAAAGCATTTCAAGACCCATTATTGTAGTGTGTGACATGCATTTGTATCTAAGTTTCCATTGAAATTATCTAGGGTGAAATTATATGGATTAAAAATGAACATGATGATTTTTTTAATTTTATTCCAAAAAATTATGATTTCAATTTTATGCACATCTAAAGTTAGGTCAAAAAATACAATTTTTTTACATTGTGAAGGGCGTTCTTGAGGTAAAAATGGGTAGTGCGTATCTAAAACAGGTGTGATGGGAGGAAAATAACCTATTAATTAATGTTATACACCACTCTAGATGTGTTTTTAGTGCTAGTTTTGATCCATGAAGCTTTGGATGTGGATTTATCCAACTACAACTTCAACTTTGACAACATTTGTGGTCAGTGTTTCCACGTTGTTAAACAATAGTGAGAACATGCATCCAAGTGAGTTTTAAGGTCATGATTATGATATCACATGTAATTTACCTAAAAATTTTTGTTAAAAATGATGTAATTTCACTCAGAGGTCTAGGAGGTAGAAATGTTAATTGAAAGATAATAACTTATCTCTTTACTACCAAAACATTACATTTTAGGACCCATTACTATAGTGTGTGACATAGATTCATCTCCAAGGTTATATAAACATAATTAAAGGTTAAATTATAGGGGTTTTAAATGAAAATAAGGTTTCTTTAAATTCATTTAATTGACTTATGGTTTCCATTTTATGCACATCTAAAGTTGGTCTTAAAATTTAAAATTGTCTTATATTGGGAAGGGTGTTCTTGAAGCTAGAATGGGTAGTGCATCTCTCTATCAGGCATGATCAAAGGCCAAGAACCTATTATTGGAGGATATATAACACCATGGTCATGTTTTTAGTGCCATTTTTGAGCCACTAAGCACCAAAAGTGGAGATATTGAACTATCATAGTTGTAAAAGCATATATCATCCCACAATCATACATGAAAATGTTTGCTTTGCTCATTTTGCATGTCATAGGGAAGGACTTCCCTCTTTGACAACATCATCATCCTAACGTTGTAATAATATTGAATTTTTGTGCTCTTTTATTTTATGGGGATGTTTTTCTAAAAAAATCCAATTGAGATTCTTTAATAGTGTAAGTGTGTGTATATATATGTTGAGTGGATATATGATGACAAGAGAAGAAATGACCAAGTTGAGTGAAGTGAATAGGGAGATAAAAAAGTTAAATAATTAAAAAAATGATATATAACCACCAAAATATTTCAAGGCCTCAAGAGAAATGATAATTAAAATCTTTCACTACTTCAAAGGGCCAAAGAAGAGTCTCTAAAAGAAGGGAAACAACTCTATCAATAAGGAGATAACACAACATCACTTCATGATTAATTGACCCCATTGGAATGAGAAGGTAAGGAGGGTTTTTTATATGCAAGGGTGAAAATGGAGTAGTTGTCCAATTTATTTAAGAAGTATAAGTTAGAACATCCCATTTCATCAAAGAGGTTGTATCATTTTTAACATTCTCATGTTGGCATATGATGAGAAGAGAAGAAATGGCCAAGCTGGGTGCAATCACTAATAGTAAAAATGTATCATCATGATTTTAATTATTTTTTTCTCAAATATATCTACCTTCATTAGTGACTTATTACAATTTTTTATTTTTTATTTAATATTTGTAGCATAAAAACGTAAGGTATCCATACACTATAACATAAAACTTGAAAGCCTCTAAAGTTTTTCATCTATAATTTTTAAGTTATCAATTTTAAAAATAAAAATGTAAGGTATTCATTCACTATACATTAATTATGTATGATAATAAAACATAGTTGAAAAAATGGAATCGCAATATATTATATCTAAAGGAAAATTTTTAATGAACACAACTCTAGGTGCAAAATTAGTGTGAAGCACATATGAGAAGCATAAATGGCCTTTTACAAGATCCTAGAAGTAAAATATTTAAATGTTTTGGCATTAAAAAAAACATATTCACCTCAAAAACTTTTGGGAGTTAAATATTTGAAATTTCATAAATAAACATAGAGACATGATTACCATCTATTTTGGGAGGTGTTAAAGACAAGGAAAAATGAATTATGGTTAGTATGGTGACTTAGTGTCAATGTAATTTCACTACCTATGCATTTAATCCAAATGGTGTAGCCCAATCATGAGAGGCACATCACACTAATATATGACTCTATCTCAAATGTTATACTATTTTCTCCCTTATAGTTTTAATACGAATACATATTTAAGGATTATAAGTTAGTTTTAATAATTACAATAAGGAAATATTAAAGATGATCATATTTAAATATGAACATACAACCATCAAAATTAGTTTTGAAATAATAATGTGAGCCAAATTTTATGGGGAAAGATGATCACCACAAAATGTGTGTGTGTGTGTATATATATATATATATATATTTTACACACACACACACACACACACATATATATAAAGGCATACAAAATAAGAACATAATAGAATGTTGGGTGAATACCATATAGGCATACAATGCCAAAAACCATACATTGTCATATAGGCATACAAAAAATTACTTCATCTAAAAGCATAATATAATGTCAGGTGAATGCCATATAGGCAAATAATACCAAAAATGTGTACATTTCCATATATGCATACAAACAAGTACATCATATAATACATCCTAATCATTAAAAAGTCTCCCTTTTTGAATTCCTCAAATAAGAATCCCCTTGTGATGCCCATATTGTAGATGGAGATCCCTCATATGACTTAGATTTCTCCAAGGTTTAAATTTAGGCCATTTTAGAATCATAGCTTGTTTATAGTTGAATATGTTCATATACAAATATTATTAGAAACTTTACATACTAGACATGTAACCAAGTTCATAAATTAATTTTAAATTAATACAA
The DNA here is from genome assembly GCA_037957365.1 of Torreya grandis. Classification (NCBI taxonomy): domain Eukaryota; kingdom Viridiplantae; phylum Streptophyta; class Pinopsida; order Cupressales; family Taxaceae; genus Torreya; species Torreya grandis. Next base: position 460,498 of record JARHVA010003707.1, read on the forward strand.
AAATTATTTAATCATGCAATTACCACAATAGGGTCAGTGATAGAACAAGGTGGATGAAAATGTGTGAGAAAGGGTGATAAAACATTAGAAGGTGCCCTGCTAATCATCTGAATTAGAGTATCAGATGTCATCAAAGAACCCTACATACACAATACATTCACATAAGTTATATTTTCTCAAATATAAAGTAAAAATTATTAAAAAAAATCTATATTTATAATTCAAATATAGAAATTAACATGTACCTTAGTGAGTGCCTTTGAAACTAAAATTGTAACAATAATACTTGTGTATGTTTTAGCTCATAGAGATGGATTTTATACTATGGAGATCAATTGAACAAACAATATATGATTTTTAGTTGAAAATATATCTATATAAATAAATACATGTACATGAAGTATAATATTAATGAAAATTTACCCCTATTTATGTAAACATCAGTTGAGTAACATCAACAGATGCAGTAGTAGATGGCCCACATACAGGTTGTGAAGATGATGGCACCATCTCTTCCTATAACATAAAAAATTATATATATATATATATATATTATTAAATTTATGTTAAAATTAATTATTACTTTTTGAATACAAATATAACTAAAATTTAACATGTCATATATATAAGATACATGCATATGTGTAGGCAATATGTGCACACCAAATGTATGTTCTAAAAACTTATTATTCAAACTTATATCATCTAGGACCTTAGAAGTACCACCATCATAATTTGAAGGTCTAGTGCATATATCACCACAACATTTTAAAGGGTGAGGTAATGTATGCACACTAGGTCCCATGTCCACCCTCTCTAGCATTAGTCTTAGAAAGGTTACTTGTATGTCAAACGAGTGTGTTCGTAAGAGCATAAAGTGAATGCAAAGTGTCAATCTCCACAAAATCCTACACTATAGATGGGATATTAGGATAAAGTGGATTTTTGGTAGGGACTCTTGTAAGATGATTAAGTGCATGATGTGTACCTAGTCTATCCAATGTATGTCTTTTCCCCTAGCCTTTAAGCTATGAATAGTCAAAATAGTTAGGAATCTCATTAAGGACAAACTCAAAATAGAGTTTAAAAAAAAAATACAATTGAACCTCATGGTTTTTACAAGGTGGGTAATAAAATAACATTCCTCATTAATCTCAAAAATTGTTTCTAATCAAAATGTGCATGCATCAATGGATTGGGAACCATTTTGTGGATAGTGAAAAAGGTGCATTGGTTGTTGGATCTATGAATAAGGCACACATTAGGTCTTATGATATTTTTTTGTCCTTCACCTCATGTGCTAACAATTTTTTAGCATAATAATCCCTACATCTATCCCTATATGATTACCATCTATAAATTTGACTCACTATCGAGTCAACTTGTCCTAGTACTAACTCTAGGGTATTAACCAAAAAGGTATGGTGGGTGTTGGTCAAAGTGGAGTCCCTCATTATCCTAATTTTTTATTCAAATTATATTTTTTTCTTGATTAAGTGTGCATATAAATCCTCTTAAATACTTGGGGGGTATTTTGAAATTATAAGAGGGATATGAGGGTTAGGCTATTACCTTGTGCTTGAATGGGATGCTAAAAAAATGGTTTTAAAAATAAAACAATGCAAATAAAAAAAAATCTTAAATCTAGTTTTAACATGCTTAATTTTTGCTTGCTTACCTCTCTTACATGGTATAATTATTGATTCATCAGGTAATGTGAAATGATAATGTGTTTTCTCCTCCTCGAAACACAATGTAAATGTGGTCTAGGGAAGAAACAATGGAGGACCAAAAAAATGAAATAACGTGGGCACAGGTTTGGGATTTTTATGTTTAATTTGTAATTATTATAACATTTACATTGTGTTTTTTTAATTTTTATTTCTATTTTTTATAATTTGTATGCTTTATGCATAGTATATTACACATTATGTATACTATGTATAGCACTATGCATATGCATACATTGGGATTTTTAATTTTTAGTTTTAGTTGTTATGCATTATGCATTGTATGCATAATACATACACATTATGTATGATATTAATAATGTGTACATGTTATACATATCATAAATAATGTGCACACATTATGTATAGCATAAATAATGCATAGTATACACAACACATACATGTTATGGTTCGATAATTATCGAGACTAAATTCAAATAATACATACATGTTAATAATATAAAAATTATGAGTTGTTGCTATAATACATATGCATTATGATAAATTGTGCATGGAATTTTCCATCATCTATATGCACTTACCCAATATCTACTAAATAAGTGGTGTTTTTTTTAGCTTGATGATTTCTTGCAAAATAATTATCAACATTTTATGCAGAATAGTCATAATTCTATTAAAAAATTAGGTTTTGAGGGTATGCCCCTAGATATATGTGAATTTTGAATATTTATTCATGTAATCATAAGACCTCATAGACCCATCTCTCCAGTATGTGGTGTGTGATATTCAAAAAATTTCTAGATCTAGTTTTTTGTGTCTACAAGAAATCAAGATAGGTGGTTTTTACCTCATAACTGCCAATAAGGTTGTTTGGTATAATAGTATTTTTTTGACTAAAAATCATGATCTTGGTCTTAGATGAGTGGTTATGTTGATTTATCCAAATAAAATAAAATCTATGTGTATTGATTTTCCTAAATGCATCAATGCACTCATGTACTTATATACTTCCTAAATTCAAATTAAGATTGTATTAGTGCACAAGATGAAAAATAAAAGGTAAGAACACTAAAAATCATGGAATAAAGAGAAAAAAAAAGTGGAATCAAAGGACCCATAAAAAGGATGATCATAAGTGCATTGGTATGCTCTTAGTTATACCAAGAGTGTAGTAGTACACTCATAGGTAAGGGGACCAAGAAACCCTAAAATAGTGTTTTGGACATTTGAGAAGTATAAAGGGTTATACTAGGGAAAACAAAGTCATTTTTTAGGTTTTAAATTATTATGGATTGAATGGTGGTTTTATCATTGGACTAAGATGCATATAAAATAGAATTAAAAAGGAAAACAAAATCATAGAATGGAAATTGAGGCCCATAACATAATGGAAATACACCAATAAGATCCAAATTTAAACTTATGAGTTATCAACTCATAGACACACTAATACCATATAAAATAAATAGTGTTGAACCAAAATTAAGTGTCTACATGATGTCCCACTTTTATGTTTGTGTGTGCATACATATCAAATTAAAATAACTGTACTTGGGAGGGATTAAATAAGAAGATTATGTCAAAATTGTTATGACCAACACACCCCCACCTTCAAATTTTTTAGTTGGGTACCCACTTTAAAATAAAAATCCCATTTTAATGTCTAAATTAGTTACACAACCTAATAATTCAAAGCTATAGGTTGATCTACTAATTTGATTATTGTCTTGTGATAATAAGTTTTGAAATATAAATGGGCATTATTTTTTAATTTTTTATTAAGCACCTATTTGACTTTTAAACTCTAAACATTATGAAATTCAAGTTTTGTTTTTGACTAACAAAGCTAAAAAGGTGTTTTGTTCAAGACTTTTTTTTATCTTTTTAGGTTATGTTAGCCATACAGGTCATCACTCATTGTCAATTTTCCATGACATGATCTAAGTTTATAGCTCTATTTCTTGATTCAGTGAGATTATGCCACACAACACAATATCAACTCATTAATTATTTTATGAAAATTGATTAATTATGAATTCAACCAAACCTTATAACTCAATGAAATTAGATCCATGTGTCTCTTTCTTAGCTTATCAATAATTTTAAAAAGAAGTGGCCAAGATTACATGTACCTAAAGTCACTGACTACTCGACTTAGCAAAATATTATATGGTGTAATTCATTCAATTCACTTATTTATTTAAATATCCAAAATTCAAAAGGTACTAGCTAAGTGACTCAATGGGATCAATCCACATGGCTTAATCTTGTTACATAACATACTATGTAGTTCAAACCCAAGTTATCAAAATAATGACTACTTGGCTCAAGAGATCATGTCATGTGGCATCATCTCACTACCTTAAGATATATAGTCCAAGTTACATATCACATAGTTACAAACAAAGCAATGGAATGATGAGGCTTAATGTGTCTTTCTTATTACAATAAAATTCCACATGTCATACTATGTGTCATGCCATGTGTCATCATTATGTCTCCTCATGCATAAACACATATACAAATACCCAAGATAAGTTATGAACATTGCAACCAAATGACATTATGACACATTTATATTATTAGCATATCTAGACTCTAAATTTAATATCAATCTAGTGATATATTAACATTAATTAAGGAAGGATTTATAAAAGGCTAATTGAATGAATAAGAAAATAAAAGAGGTGAAAATGTGACATGAGGAAAATAAAAATCTCACAAAAGCATATGTCATGAAATCAAATTTAAATAGAAAGATTGATATGGACCATCAATCTATAATTAATTCCCATGAATGAATGGCATTGAATATAGATTACATAAGATCATCCTTCATCCCCAACTTGACTTAATTATTATTTTCCATAAAAAGACAAAGACAATCAAAATATTGATCTCTCTATATACTACAAAATTCTAAATTGGCAACCATAATTCAAAGATTGACTATACTAAAATAATGAATCCATAAGAGAATATCCCTATACCTTGATATTTTTCTTTGGCACATCATTTTAATTCATGGATATAGTCTTTGATTGTAGTACTCTGGTAGGAAAATTTATTCACTATTTGGATTTGTATAACGAAGTGGAAAGGGTCAAACCATATGAAGATTTTTTTTAAAATCTCTAATAGATAGGGAATACATATACAACTTGTTAGCTATTAAATTAGCAATATTTAACAAGGCAATTGCAAAACTAGAGGTATTTCCCTGCATTAATGTCTTCCATAATTTGTTTACAATCGGTGGTTATACCAATGATATATTTCATAGAATAGGTAGCACTGAACATGTATCATTCATAATTGAGAAAGCATTTGAGAAACATTATGGACTCCTAAATAGTGATATGGTATATGATTTTGATATTATAGAAAAATGATTGAATGAAAATAATGTTAGAAAAACATTGAAGTCATGGGAAAACAATCCTAATAACTTTGTAAAGAGGAAAAACCTTCCATCATGTAATTTAGGCCAGGAGTTAGGGTTTATATGGATCTTATGAACATGATAAAGGGATCCCTATATATAACATATATATGATGATTGGGTCCCTTTATTTCCAGTGATGTTGGATGATATAAAAAATTGTACTATTAGGGAGGTTATCAGTTACAACTTGAAATAACATAGGGTGTCTCAAAACATACAAATTAAACATTTTTACACGATGTATTATTTATTTGATGTCATGTGTGCTACAATCACCTAGTTAGGAGAAGACCAATGACAACCAAATAATGTATATGGTATAATTTGTGATGATTTTAATATCTTTCACATTCATAGGTTCAGAGAATAAATGCAAAGGATTGTAGATATGTTTTACCCTTCTATCTACAAAGTAACCAATGGTAAACCTATGCCTAGATTATGAGAGGAAATTAAGAGGTCATTGAATATATTGGGAAATTATTGGTAATAACCTAATCACATTATTATCTAAATAAAGGGAACTAATGTTTTTCATTTTTACCTTCCTAAACAAGTGTCAGATAAGTTAGTAGAATAATACATAACTTTTAAGTTATCTATGAGTGTGGATATTGATTATAGATCAATAAAACTAGGGGATTTCCATTAAACACCCTTAAGTATTGGTAGATAATAATACAAATACCAATGTCAAATTATTAGAGATTCAAAACATAATCATATTTTCATTTTATCTTGGTAGAGTATACACACTAGTATACCTATGGGAGAATAACCCAACATATAAAGATCACAGAGGAAGAATAAAAGCTAATTATGGTCATATTAATTATTCACATGACTACATTTTTATGGATAGAGAGGATGATTCTAAAGTATGGATTAAGATGCATGGATCAGAGATGAAAATGGAGATGTCTCAAAAGATCCAATATGACCACACATAAATAAAGGTGATGTAATTACTAAATGGGTACTTGAAGAAGAACCTAATAGGGATACTGATGAACAATTGACTAGGAAGATACTAAGAAGGCTTTCACCTCCTAAATCTACCTAGTCACATGTTTCTACATTAGACATGGGTACTCCTTTAATCCCTCCTATTATATTTTATTTTATTCCTATAGTTCAACCTAATTAATCACCTCCATTAGGACAATCATTGGTAGTTAATCAAGACCCAACAATGCTTACTTCAATTGGTCCCACTCCAATTTTTCAAGCAAAAGGGTATTACCTAGTTCTTTTAATCATTATAAATAATTAATAAATGAAGAAGAATTTATTGAGGAATATTTGGTAGAAATGGAAATGGAATAATAAAATCAAGTAAAATAGAAATAAATTAAACTATAACATGGTGTGTTAAAAAATACACCTTTACAGGTGCATTTTACTTCTAGATCTCATCAAAACACATAATTAGAGGTGGTTAAAATATAAAAACAATAGGTTGTAGTTATCAAGGTGTATTTCCACCCACCATTGTAAAAAATCTACAAATCGATACATCAAAAATTGGTGGAATGGATAATGTAGACACTATAGTAACCACTAATACACAAGATATAATTCCCCTTTCCCCTAAATTTAGTGTTGCTCCAATTTATAATCTTCATATTATTACTAAAAAGTCTATAGTTTTAGTTCATTTCATAGGTATTCATTTTCCTTTGTATATTACTTTTAGTATTCTTATTATTATAATTGCTACTATTCTAAGTGATTTAATTATTGGCACTTCAACCACTTTCATAGACACTATGATATTTTGGATACTGACGTATTATTTCCTCAAGCAATAATAAACTTGACACAAGTTTCTATTTCATAATTTGAGGATATATAGATCCATATGGGCCTTTTTTTAATGGATTCTCAAGAAGTACACTTTGAGGACTTATTTCACAGTCTCTATTTGATCTATTTCACACTCATTTTTACACTCAACTAGGGATTTCTATGCCCTTAGTTTCTCCCATAGAATCCTCTTTTTTTATAATTATTCATAATTATCCCAATGTGTTTAAGTACATTGTTTTTACTACACCAAAGATCAAGGTTTATAGAGAAAAAAATGGTTAGTCCTCATTTTCCCACATCCCCTTCATCCACTCCTCCAACACTCATGGGACCTCCATCCACCATTCCATCCACTCCACATCTAGAGATTGATTCTAATTCTAGATAGGTATTGGCCTAACCATGGATGCAATAATTACAAATAGAGATAATGTATAGGCAATACTTAGTTTTCATTGATGAAACAAAGATTATACTTAAATTTGATGAAATTATTAATAAATGAAAGAGGATAAAAAAGAAAAATATATGGTGGTTGAAAGGAAATTAAATTTATAAGAGAAGAAGAAATATTTAGTTTGATAAAGAAAATAAAGACACAATATAAAGAACATAATGAGTTTGAAGAAGACCCCAAAATTTTACTAGATGCTGCATGTGATGTATTAATGAAAATTTTCATAAGTCTTAAGTAAGAATATAAAAATATGGAGTCCCAACCTAAGGTAGAAGCACTAGAATATGTGCTAAATCAAGGATAAAAATCCATGCACATGGTTTATGATTTATTATGTTTAATTTAATAAGCACAAGAAGAATCAGAACCACATTGGAAAAGAATAGTAGAGTTCCATCAAGCATTAAATAAATTGAATGCTAAGTTATACACTATATCTAAGGCAATACGGGAAAATTTATATCCAAGTTTAAATTTATTGACAATTCAAAACATAATCTTAGCCCAAAATTATGTGAAAAAATATGATCTCATGGAGTGGCATTTGATAATGAAGGAGATGGTAAAATAATTAACTAGCCAAGAACATGAAACTATTGACTTAGTGAAGATATATGCATCCCTTATATATTTTTTCACAAATGGGGACAATTGACAAAATATCTTTTAATACCTTACTTTAGGGTTCTATAAACCATTTTATAGCTAAAGTTAAAGACTTGACTCAAGGAAAAGGAGACTTGGTCATTCATTTGGTCATATTTTCTAAGGGAAATATTGATCATGCATAGACATTAGAAAATTTATTTGATATTGCAATGATTACTTATAATAAGTCAATGGGTAGAATTCTTGTTTTATTTAAACTTCCCATCATTAATTTTGAAGTGATTGAATTAGATTTCCAGGCATGTTCCAAAGATTACAAGGAAAATAAGGAACGTGAACAATCAACTATAGGAAATTCATAAGTTTAGATAACCACAATTATACCTTCCTATGCTATGGAAGAAATAATTAGGACTACACAATATACTATTCCTTCTACCATAGTTATTTCACAAGTTATAGTAGAGTTAACTTTAGTTTCAATAATAAAACTACCCCTAATTATTACTATAGTCAATAGTTCATCTACAAATAGTTATACAACATCAACCCCAATTTTTGGAACATCCAGTCCAAATTTACCAATTTTAATTCTATTTAGTTCATCTTTAGTTATCATTGGCCATTCTATTTTGATGTCATGATCCAATTTTGGGAGTTATTTTTTTGGCATGCTTATTTTCATCTTTACTTCAAGAGTAAGAAAACTTTGTAATTGGTGAGCTAAATTAAAATCAAAGTTTATTTTTAGTTTTTGTATATACATTCCAATTTTGAAGATGAGGTGGTGTCCATTCATAATTATATATACATGTTTCTTTCACATTGTAAATAGGATAAGTTTTTTGGAAATTAATATTATTAGTGTAGGTTTTTATTCCATTTAATGGGTTTTCCCTACACATGTTGGTTAGATTGCTTAGGTGTATTTTTAGGTCATTGGGGAAGATAATCTCACATTCATGAGGATGTGAGGACATTTTTATATTACACCTATAATGTACCTTTCATAAAGTTATTTGGGATAATGATGTTAATGCTAATTTATCAATCTTTCAATTATTGAAGACATTGCTTCTTCTAGCTCATGTTTGATTTCACCTCTACAATAGATAAATTTTTCATGCATTCAATGATATCTAGATTGATACATGATTGTAACAGTATGACATGGTATCAAATAATTTATGGTAGTTGAATGTCATTTCTCTTATTGTGAAATATTGAGATTTATCTTGTATGTCATAGATCTACCATTTGTTGACCTAACATATTGAAGATTCCCACTTTCCCAGATTTTGATCTTATATTAGGGTCCTTTGTTGATCTAGATTTAGGAAAAGAATAATCGAAAGGTGTTTCTTATTCATCATATATCATCTCGTAGGTTTTTATGTAAAATGGCTAGAACTATTATATTTAGAAGGTACCAAAACCCTAGGATCACTTGTAAACATGACCTATTTTTGTGATAATTAATTTTAGCCATTTCAGAGGGTTTAAAGACATTTTTGTAGATTTTGTGAATTTTTTTACCATCTAAAGTCTCCAAGGGAAATTATTTTTATGGGTTTGTTTGATATTCTAAGTGGGTATTTGGTATATTTTCTATAGCCACACTAGATTTGGACTTTTTAGACATGGCATAAATTTCATATCTATTTGCACTTGCTAGAATTCTCAACTAATCCAATAGTATCTATCTTAAATGACTAAAGTTGGGCCTCTTGAATCTGACACCTCCAATCTTGATGTGTTAGAGTTATGAACCTCCTAACACTAATTGGAACTTCTAATATTCTAAACACTATTAGAGTTTCCAATACTTCTAGTACTTGTTAAAGGACCTTGAATCTCTACACCATATTTTTGAGCATTCTTGGCACCTATTAGAACTATATACGTCTCTATAACTACCAAAATGTATGACAACCTCAAAAATTATAAAGTGCCCCCTATTCTTGATAATAAATATTCCACTACCAAAACTTTAGCAAGTACTAACACTACCAAAACTCTTGGTAACCTCGATAGTTTCACCATGGGTTCCCTACCTTAAAAAAGAGAAGTTATATTTCCTAAAATCTTAAACTCTCTATCACTACCAAAATTATAAAAACTTTTGGCAACTATAGTGAGCACCCCTATCTCTGATGCCCAAAGTTACACTGTTGGAACTCTTAGAACTTTTGACATTGGTAAAACTCTCAAAAAAATTAATGAATGTGTTTAACCCTAATTTATATAGGAGGCTATCATAATTTGGTGGATAGGGTTAAGGATATAGAAATGATAGGGCACAATGGTGAATATTATATCTATAGTAGGCTAATTAATGTGCTAAACTCATATATACCATATGATGAATTGATAGAATTAAGATAGGAAATTAATGGAAAGTATAGCTATGCTATATATATAAATGAAATAAAATAATGTACTTAGACATTTATGATTCTAATGTATTGCTAGATATGGTACATGCAAGAATCAGGTAGGAAGATAGTTTTGAAATAGTTATTAGATTCTAGATCTGGCTCTTCTAACTCTTTAAATACTTACATCATCTTGGGATAGTTACATTGATGCTTGTGTTTGAGTTAGACACTAGTGTTTTATATGAAATATGTACTCAAATAGTATGTGATGACCTAGATGATTCAAGTTTTGGAGTCAACTTTGCTTTAGTACATTCAGATTTGGGTCATGGAATGTCAATCTTAGTGAAATGATAAAACCCTAGCCTTCCATTTTCAATATGACCTTGGGGAAAAAAAGGGTTAGTGAACACATAGTTTAAAGTTGACCCACAATGAACCCTCTATTAAAGGGCATTGCATACATAGCCAATAATCCATAAGAGGGCCTTAGACTTATGTATTTCTTCCCTATGTGTTTTATTCTATGTGAATCATGTAATGTGTAAAGCAAGTACAATAATGACCTAGCTTTTACCTTGGAAAATATGACCTTATGACTGATCCTTTAGTAATTTAAACATGTAGTTGGGTTGTTGCTTTGACTAATATGAGAATAGGATAAAATAGGAAAGCTTTTGGTAACTTGAGTGCTTCTTGAGTGCTCTTTTGGTCTAATTACTTTGTGGTGAATGAATGAGGGTTGATATTATATTTATATCAATCTTATTAAGAGATAACTCATATTAAAGCACTTAAGCTAACCATTGTAATATGTTTCATTTGAAAATTAGATGACTTTAGGAAACTAGACACTTATGTCAGGCAAGGACAATAATGTTAATACTCCTATCTATCACAAATATTAGTGTCTAGGGAGAAGGAGAATAAGCACAAGATCAAAACTTGTAAATATATAATATAAGAACATTTTAAGAATTATAGTCAAGATGTGATGTCTATATCATAAATATAAGGTTGTTTAAACTAAGAGATAGGCCAAGGGGCACAAGATAAAATAGATACAAGATTTACAGAAGTAAGGCATGTGTATAACTAGGAGGAACAACTAGGGTCATGAGTTTTATAAGTGTATAAGACTGAGGTGCTACATAAACACAAAATACCATCTACATTTCCCCCCTTTAATCTAGTAATGAAATTGGTAGTTTAAAGGAAAGGAATAAGTAGCTAGGTGTGTATACACACCTTCTTTACTTGAATTAAATTTGAGTGATTTGATGAAGCTGGGTTTGAGTGATTTATTGGTGACTAACCTAGAACCAAGATCATGTTACAATGTATAATAAGTGCATATAATCTAGGTCAAAAGTACTTGAAATAGAATGAAATTGAAAGATCAAGGTTTAGGAGTACACTTGTGTGTCAATGTAACTACTTTTCCTATTGTCAAGTTATTTTTACAAAATATATATCATTATAAGGCTCTAAATCTAAGATTAAGATAAATATAGATAAATTTTTAAAGTGCATATATATATATATATATATATATATATATATATATATATATATATATATATAGAGAGAGAGAGAGAGAGAGAGAGAGGGTTTGGAATGTACATGCCCCAATTTTTGAGTAAAATTGAGTTGCCATCTAGCAATTGAGATTAACTAAATTGTGTAACCCAATGATACTTGTAACCTAGTGAGTTTATATGATCAAGTCTAAACTAAAAACTTGGAAAGATTGAATCATTCAAACAACCTAACCATTCCAAAAGGGGAACCAAATACTCTATTAGATTGGATCGCTAAAGTTCATAAAAGTTTTCTAGGTATCAAGTATGTGTAATAGTTTTGGAATCTAAATTTTGTTTTGGATTTTGTAATATTAGGCACATGTTGCATATAACATGTACCTTATATTTTTCTCATAATAGAATTATGTGTAATAATGGTACCATGTATATAATTTTTCCATAAACATGTATTGAAATAATATAAATATGTGATTTGGATAATTCATAAAATTTTGTAAGTGTGGAGGACATGCTTCCAAATTATACCTCCATTATATATGGAGAAATTTTAAACTGATATAAGTATCAATTTAGATGATGTATTTACAAAATATGTCCCCACTATAAACTAGAGATGATGAAAACTAATTAAGTGTGGAGAACATGCTTATAAATCATACCCCAATTAAATTTGAAAACTCTAAATGTGTGGAATATATGTCATCATAGCATGCCCCCACTAAATTTGTAAAATAGTGCAAGTACCATATACTGTGTGAGTGTGGAGAACATGCTCCAAAAGCATGCCCCCATTTAATATAAAAACTATGAAAATGTGGAAGTAATGTCACTATGACATGCCCCAAATAATATTCCCCCATTTATGTGAAGGAAAAATATTACTTGGTAGTTTTCTCACCTCAAAAGGGTGAGATAACTGCAAATCTATGAAAGTAAGCATGTAGAATAGAAAAGGAAATATGTCTAGGTAAATGTATCATTAAAGCACATAGAAACAATGTGATAAAATTTAGTCCTAATATGAATGATAAATATCATATAAATTTTTATATATTCATATTATAATCACAATAAAAAACAAGCACACACATAAGGGCACTCAAAAGCAAGTCAATAGGCAATGGTCGAAGGAAATCACAAACAAGGGGCACATTCAAATGCCACAAAATTGAATGGAAATGATTTATAAATATGTCCATGAAATAAAGGAATTAAATATTCAAATGTATAAAATAATTAAATGACATATTCAAATGTACAATAAGGAAAATATAGGAATAGGGGATCCATACAATATAACATATTTAAATGCTAAAAAAGTAAGACAATAGCAAGAAAAAACACTCAAGGAAGTGAATAAATAAAAATAATAATAAAATATAATAAAAATTTCATATTGGCCCATGTATTTAATGTTTTATCATAAAATTTAAAGTACAATGCATATCAAGTACCTTGTGTAATGTATATGTTGACAAATTTTACCACCATTGGTCAAAGTTGCTTATGTGTAGGTTTTCAATAGAACTCCATTAATAGAGTGAAGATTTATAAGGTTATATGAAACATAATAAAAAATTAATCAAAATAAAACCATGCTCAAGAATAACTCATTTGGTTAAAATTTTGGCAGAAGTTTCTTTTATTCCTCTAACTAGGTAGTTGCAAGCTAGTGAAGGCAATTTTCAAATGCTCAGTACATGAAGGAGAAGAAGAGTTGGTTAAAATGGTATTATAGAGAGATAAGGGAACATATTAAATTAATATTAAATTCATTTTTTAAAGGTTATATGTTCCTATATTCATGAACAATCATTAAGAAGGAAAGGTGCTCTAAAACCCTTTTAAAACCCCAATAGCTCAATTTTAGGAGACATGATTGCATTTTTGAGTTATTTGATGGAAAAAAAGTTGCGTGAGATATTTTGGGACATAAATTACCTTAATAAACCTTATTAAATTAATATTTAAAGTCAAATAATGGATAAAGGTAAAGGTACAGGGTGCAGGGTTTTAAGCAAGCAAGAGAGACAATCAAAAAAGGCATTTTTAAAGATATTTAAGTGTTTGTTTGAGTATACACAATGGTTTTAATTATTATAATGGATATTAAAGGTAAAAATTAAAAAATAATTATGTATTTATTCATCATAAATCTCAATAAAATTACAAAACTTAGACTGACATGCATTTAGAATGAAATTGTGCAAGCTACGAAACATCAAAAAGTGCATATTTTGAGTTTTATTAAATGAAATATTTATAAATTTGACATGGAAGTATATTTTGATTTAATTTAAGGTTTTAAATTGGTTTCATATATTTATTTTAATTTAGGATATATAAAATGACAAAACATAGGTTTGATCATGAAGGAAATCAAGGTTTTTTACTATTTTGCTCACAAATGGAGTTGTAAATGAGTGTTTCAGATCCTTCCAATGGAAAAAAATGATTTGGGAATGTGTATAATTTATTAAATTTTTTTAATACATTATAATTAAATGAAAAATAATTCAAAATAGGGTCATACCAAATAAAAACATCTCTAGGTTACCTTGTGGGCAACAAATAGACACTTTTTTGAATTTTTATTAGGGAGTTTGGTGAAGAGTTTTCAAGATTTTAAAATTTTTATATGTATTAAAAATTTATAATTATAAAATTAGAATAATATATGTGTTTTATGAGGATTTTAACTCATTTTATAACCCCTAATCCAAATTAGGGGTTTTTGAGACCTAAAGAGTACAAAATGGCATTTTTGGAGGTTGTAGGTGGAATTTAGAGAAAAAAATTTGTTTGAAGGTCTATAACACCATGGTGATGATGTTAATATTTTATTTACACTCATATATTAAAATATTTTAAATTCATCTAGTTATAGGTTCTCATGGTGCATTTAAAAAGCTTACCAAAACCACAAAAGATAGATATATCCAGAAAAACTAATATGGAGAGCTATAATTGTCATAATAAAATACATAATAAGAAATAATATTTCATGAAGGGTTAAATAAATTCAACATACAAGAATATCTCTCCCTACTATTCCCCATTTGAGCTAAATTTAGAAAGGTCAAGTCAAACACATGTTCTCTTTGTTAAGTGAAGATCTAGAAGAGGTTACATATTTGTCTTCAAGATGAACTAAATATTAAGGAGTATCCATGAATAAAAGGAGATAATATCTCTCATAATACACCCCATTGGATCTAATTTTAGAAAATTCAATAATTCAAACATGCATACAAGATGTAAGTCAAGAATCTCAAGTCAAACTCCAAGTTACAAGTCAAGATAAGTCAAGTAAAAATTCAAGATGCAATAAAGGTAATTGAATTAAAAATTCAAGATGCATGTAATATAAAAATGAGTTAAGTGAAATATTAAAAATATTTAACTAAAGTGAATATCATTATATCTTCAAGTTAAAGACCATTCAAACATGTTTGAGACCTTTGACTTTTCAACAAAATTTAAACATGGAAGAATAACCGCTCTCTCTCATACTTTGCCATAATCCAAGAAATAATGTTTAAAATATAAATATTCTACATTGGAATTTGGTAAGTGGGGTTTGAGTTTAAAGTTGAGTTAAAGTTTCATTGGAAGGAAGAGTGAACTTGAGTTAACATGAGGACTCATCTCTAGTTGCTTGTCTCCTCTTTCCTTGCTTATTTATATATATGTATTTTCATTTTGGAGAAGTTTAGGATTATATTATGCTTACCAAAATTTGTACTACATCACCTTTGAAGAGAAAAAAGAGATAATTTTTCCTCTATTTTTAGGTTGTCTATAAAGTGTGTGCTTAATATTCATTGCTGTAACTTAGTGAATGACTAATTTTCCTATGTTTATGTCTATATTATTCACATTTATTCAGAAAATTATAAATATTGTAGGTCATATAGAGTGTATAAGTCTGATTTCTACCTAATCTGGAAATGAATTCAACTATTATTCATTCCTTCTAAGCTAGTGTGAGTCTTTTTCAAGACCTCTATGTGAAATACTAATGCAAGAGTCATTATATAAGAATGAAGTGAATGTGTAGAAGTTATTTAGCTTCTAAATGGTATCTAGTATATGAATAATTGACCTTTAAATTGGTGCATCACCCCAAATTTTCAATCTTCATATTTATTTTCAGCTTGAGCATTACTCATTTTACCCTTTTCCTAGTCAAGAAATCACTATCTGGGAAAGTTTAGAGAGAAGTGGGTGAGGGTACCAAAGGGAACTGACCCTTTATCTAGATATTATTTCCATTATAAACTCATCGATACCTTGGAGAGTTTCCATTATATCAACATGAGTGAGAACATGCACACATTTTTGTAAGAGTGCACTTTTGATAATAACAATATAATCATGGATAATAGGCACGTGTAATTACATATGTGACTCAAACATGATAATGTAGAGTGATAATTGAATAATATAACCTATGTGTATCAATATCATAGAATATGGATGCCCCTAATGTCCCAATGAAGTGAGTAGAAGGAAGGCCCAACACTTATAAGTGTATCTTATATTTATGTATTCCTACATATGTATATGTAAGAGTGAACGATATGCTAACCCCCAACATGGAACTAAAACATAGATGCCAAGGAGCCAATAGAACATTTAGGTACCAAAATGTTTTTTGGTTTTTTTCTATTTTTTTTAATTTTTTGGGTATTTTTGTAAGAGACAAGATCATCCTATGATCTCATCCAAAGGATGATAATAGGTATCTCCCCAATTATAACCTAGTGAAATAAACCATTGGTAATACCAAAGAACATGTATAAGTCTAATATATATCATTATAATGTCTATGATGCTCACCATATGTATAATAGAACTCTAAGGTTGTGAAGTACCAATAAAAGGAATACGAGTTCTTAGAATCCATCTTTGTGTACTTTGTGGTTTATTTGGAATATCAATAGTATGAAAATGTTTAACTAAGTGTTATACATATTTGAATATGGTGCATATAATATGAGGATTCCATAGAGCCCATTGTCTATCTCTAATGTAGAGGTCTCTCAATTACTAGCCACCTAGTAAAGGGGATTTATTATTGCTTACCCTTGTGCAATGCTCTAGCCTTAACAAGCTTTATAATTAATTACTTAGGTATGAATTTATGTTTTTCAATAGAATGATCATATAGAATACCAAAAATTATAATTACTTGATTGGCATGAATGTATTTAACACACCCATGCACTATATAAGGTACTACTCAAAGAATGTGTGTCCAAGGTCATCCCAACAACATGTCAAATAGACCCATAAAATATACAATAAAGAAAGTAAAAACCACATGTGTGGGACCAAACTATAAAGGTAGATCAATCTCATTAAGAACCTTTCAATAGGTCTCATCGAATACTCTAACTAATCTAGTAGAGGGGTATAAATCATGATGAGTATAACCCAAATGTGTAAGTAATGTCATGATGTAAACATTTTTGATTACACCATTATCAATCATAGAACTATATATGGGGTGTTTATCAAGGTATTCTTGAATAAATAAAGAATGAATATCAGAGTCATCATCCTTAATTCTACTATCATCAAAGGAAATAAGTCTCTAAACCATATGAGGTATATGTCTTATGTAAGTAAAAATGAACCTATATAGTGGGTGTCCATAATATGATGGAGGAGGATGTGCATTATATGCCATTTGAACTTCTAGTTCATTTTAGGAATGGTGTTGCAAAGGATTTTTAAATATTTTGTGTTTATGGTGATCACTAGGTTGTGAACTTGATTCCTTTGGAGGATCATCAAATGTAATCTTTTGGTCATCAATGAGGTCCCAGATATTATTCTTTAAGGTAAAACATATGTTCATAGAATGCCCAGGGCCTTGGTGATAGTCACATTAAGCATTTGCATCACATATTTTGGGTAGAGGTCTATTTAAATTATAATTTGTAGGAAGAGGGAGAGATATAAGATGACACTCTATAAATTATGATAGTAATGAAGAAGGAGGCTCAAGTAAACACTAAACTATCTCTTTGGTGCATTAGATAGGACAAGACAATTAGGCTATTGTGAAATTATGTTAACCATGGTGGTTGTTTCCTTTTTAGGCTCATGAGGTTTTACCTTATAACTTAGTTTAATTATAAATTTTTTACTAGATGTAGATGTAATTGGTGTGTTTGATACATAATTGAGTTTTTTCAATGACATAAGATTCATTTCATGATCTTGTATAACATGGCATAAGTCATTGAAAGATTGATTTTTTTTGAAAATAATGGACTCATGTAAAGGAGCAAGCCAAATTTTCTTGAATATGTCTTCAAACTCTTTGTCTACCATATGATTTGTCATTTTTGATAGTATTGTCTTATATTTCAAGACATATTCAATGACTAGTTCATTGGTTCCTTGTTTGATATTTGTAATTTGAGCATAGAAAACCTTTTCGGTAATGTTAATATAAAATTGTGTCAAAAATTGATCTATAATAGGTTTGAATGCTTTCACAGATTGGATAAGTAAGTCATAAAACCACCTCAAAGCATAGTATTTGAGACTCCTTGGAAATAATTTGTTCAAAATTGTATCATTATAAGTATAATCAAGGCATGCCACATATAAGATTTGAAGATGTTGTTCAAAATCACCCTAGGTATCATAAAATGTGAACTTAGGTGCAACAAACCTAGTTGGTAAAGTGTGCAAAGAGATCTCAAGTGTAAGAGGGTAATGCAACACATCTTGAGAATCTACAGCATGTGAATACTTTAAAGCCTTTTTTTAATGTTTATAACCTTATTCTATAAGGTCTTTATAACTTTAAGGAGAAATTGAACTCTAGGCCCAATGGAATTTTGACTAGTAATTTGAGTAGTCACCACAGGGGATGGAAACATGTTTCGAGTAGTAATAGGTATTAAAACCAATATTTGTGTTAAAATAATAAGTAAATTATTAATAAATTTATCAATTGTAGTTTTAGGGAACAAAGGTTTGAATACATAATCTGTGCCCCCATTAGATGTATTAAGTTGTAGTGTGGGCTGAGTTATAGTACCTTCTATGAATTCACCATTATCAAGTGAGGTAGCATTTATTTTATCTTATTTTATTATTTCATCTCTTGTAATATATAAAAATTCATATATTAATCCCTTTTTTTTGACATGAGTAATCAATGCTTCTTCATCTTCTATTTAGAATCATGTTTTTGCACTAATATTTTCCGTTGCTTCACAAATGAAAAGTTTAAAATTTGAAAAATAGTACAACAATTAGAAAAAAATTAGAAAACCCTAAGTGCCCTATGTTTTGATGTTTAAAGACTAGGTTCACCAAATGTTTAAACCTAATTTGGATAAAAGGTTATCCTACTTGGTTAGATAGTGTTAAGGACATAGAAATGATGGGGTACAAGGGTGAATATTAGATCTATAATAGGCTAATTAATGTGTTAACATTAGATGTACCATATTATAAATTTATGTAAATAAGATAGGATTTTTATAGAGTTGTCAATGATATCATGGAGGTGTCTTAGTGAGTGGATGATGTGCCTTAATAGTCTATGTGACAATGATAAAGTGTGAAATTTTCTTATCCTAGTATGCTTGGTTAATCTTATATTTTGTCATGGTTAGAGATGTTCAAGGATGAGTATGGAGTATTAATGATGTAAAAAAGGTCCTTAAGATGTTTTATATACTTTGAGTTCTTATGTACATAAGTGGAATTCATCTAGTTGTTCATAGTTTTCATCTAAACACTTTGGGTCCAATGGAAAAAAATATGAGTAAGCAGTTTGATGACATAACCATTGCCATATGTGGATGAGTCAGGAAGAAATGGTCACATGGGTTTGTTTAGTTTTGTGCATAATTATTATGCACCAATTTTTAGGTCATGCGATGTGGTGTGATAAAAAATATTCTTGTGAAAAGTTGGGCTCCCAGGAATTTTGATAGTGTTTTCCCATAGCCAAATTTACAATGTGGTAAGAAGAGCTAAGTAATCATTTTGATGGTAACATATGTCGCATGTGTGGACATTTCAAGAGAAGGTGATCATATGGGTTTGTTTAGTTTTGAGCCTGACTTATTTGTGATAAATTTTAGATCATGTAATAAAGTGTGTCAAAATATATGCATGATTAAAGTTGGCCTTCTAGGCAGTTTTAGGCATAGTTGGCTCTATGGAAGAAATTTTTGAGTGAGCATGTTGATGATAACATATATCACACATGTGTGGGTTCCAAGAGTAGATTGTTATATGGATATATTATCCTATGTTGGGAGATCATATGGTGTAAATTTGAGATCATGCATCAAAGTGCAATTTTTTATTATCAAATCTCAAAGTTGGCTTCTCAAATAGATTGCAAGGGTCCCCATACTTAGTCAATTTAGTAAGTCTCAAGGAGATCGACAGAGTACATTTATTCCAAGATGTCATGAAGAAATGAAATGGTAATAAGTACATGATGTTTAAAAAATGGGTAATGGTAAATGATAAAGATAAAAAATGAATGGGTGTTCATATACATTGATCAAATGATGAATGTTGATAGTTAAATATCTAGTTGATCCATAGAGATCAATGGTGTATATTGAGTCAACATTGCAAGGGTGCATGAGATGAGGTCAAAGTAACTGAGGTTTAACATTTTAGCATTGGCACCTATGTGTTAAATTTTAGAAGAGATACATGGTGTGTATTTAATCTAATCAATGAGGACATGAGATGTGATCTTAGTGTTCAAAGTTTAACTTTGACAATTGACATTTAAATATTTGAATTTAACAAGGGAAAAACTAGTGTCTAGTTTTTGAGTCATATGTTTTGATATAGAATGAATTTAACCATGTATTAAAATTTAAAGTGGTAGAGGAATCCAAGGTGTATCTAGAAATATGGATTTTAATATCTATAATTGTGTATAGACAAATATATTGAGCTCCAAATTTGATTGTGTGTTTGTGCATGTTTTGCAAGTGACCTAAGAAGGATAATTGAGCTTGTATTGATACTATTTTGATGATTCATGTTGAATTGGATATTTAATAGTGTTTTAGACTCCATAAGGATGATCTACGTGTATTATTAAGCTTTGAATAATCATATATAATATGAATAAAGGTTTAAGAAGTTGACTATGTATTCATTCGGGGTGCTTGTGTGCACATAATGTTATTTGAGCAAATTGTGCTTAGACATAAGAGTACTATGCTAGTTTTTGGCACTTAATTGGGACCTATAGATCATATGGAATGGGTCCATGCTTTTGGAAGTGGTTATGTGTTCTTTTTTTATTATATGAAGTGATAGAGGAGTGAATGGGTTCATATGAGACCTATAAGGGTTACAAGGGCCTTATTAAAAGGTGTAGCTACTTAAGGTTGACCCATAGATGCTATGGATGACCTATGAAGATTATTTTGAGACATGTATTCATATGATATATGTATTAAGGGTTAATACATGCCTAATAGTAGACCAAAGTATTGATTATCATGATTAATCTATAGATAATGGAACCAAAGATGATGGTTTCTAGACTTGTGAGTAAGAGACTTAGGAGACATTTGAGAGATGGTTATGTGTGTGAGTTGTGGAGAGAAGGAGGGTTAGATTTACTTGTGGATGATTTCAATATAATAATATATTAAGGAATATTTATATGACCTATAGGTCATAATTTTTTTGGCAAAATACAACTCTTGTTGATTGAGTATGAGCGAAGGTGAAGAGTGATAATTAGAGGTCCATCATCAGGTGTTGAAGACATTAGTTCAAAGGTGGATGTGTTCATAGGTTTTATTGCATCAACTCAATATATAAGGTGGTTTCAACCTCCTTACAAGGTAAAACTTACTAAAATTTTGGTTTTTATTATAGTTTAACTAGATAGGTGTGGCAACACATTATGGGATTGTAGTCTCACTAAATAGGGATTATAGTTCCTTGATAAGTTGCTTCTGGTATAAATTATTCATGGGTGTTATTATGCTATCTCAACATCTAAGGTCATTTTAGTCTTATTGCAAGGTGAAACTTGTTAAATGTTTAGTTGTTGTTATAGTTTAGCTAGATAGGTGTTGAAGCACCATGTGGGATTATAGTCTCAATAAATAGGGATTGTAGTTCCTTGATCAATTATAGCTAGTATAAATTGGTTTATTATTATAGAATAGTAGTCAAATTTTAGGTTCTAATGGATTTTATTCCCCAAGAGGGTCTCCTACGTATGTCATGTGTTATGTGTTTGATCTTGCATTGTCTCTCTTGATCATTTCTATGAATGATGTGTATGCTTCATGAATTCTTATGGTAATTGACTAAGTGTTTATAAAGATCATAATTAAATGTTGTATTATTTAGGCTCATTGATTCACCCCAACTTCTCAATGATTATACCTCCAATAATTGGTATCAGAGTAGGTCCTTTTTTTAAGGCTTGATAACTTGAAGGTGATCCAAGGTACAATATGGGCAGTCATTAAGGAGTTTTATCTACTAAGTAAGAACTGATTTTTAATGGATCCAATTATTCTTTTTGGAGTGAAAATATGAGGACATACATTATGTCCCTAGGGTTTGATCTATGACAATCTATTTTGGATGGTTATGTTGCTCCTATTACTCCTCCATCTAGTGTTACAGACAAGAAGTTGTTTGAAAATAATTCTAAGGCAATGAGTGTTATCAATTGTGGTATTTTAGAGACTAAATACACCAAGGTAATCCATTGTCAATTTTATAAAGAGATATGGGACAAAATGCATATAATTTTTGAAGGAGATTCAAAGGTCAAGCTTGCTAAGTTACAGAGTCATAGAAGTCAATTTGTAAGTCTCAAGATGAAGGACAAATATTCTATGGCAACCTTTTTGTAGAGAGTTGATGAGACTATGAACATCATCAGAGGTCTTGGAGAGAATATTGAAGAGGATAATGTAGTCTAAAAGGTATTAATGTCTCTATCTCTCAAGTTTGACCCAAAGGTATCTACTATAGAAGAGAGTCATGATCTTATTCAGTTGAAGATGGATCAATTACGTGGCACTCTTATTGCATATGAGATGAGAGTAAATGATGATATACCTCCAAATAAGGAAGATACATTCAAGATAAAGATGAAACCTAAGATGAATTTCTAAGGTAATAAATACAAAGAGGATGACATATATGATATTGATGATGATGAACTAATTACTTTGATTAGTAGGAAATTGAACACTGGCTCAAGGAAGTATAAGGGTACACTACCCTTCAAATGTTTAAACTATTGAGAGATAAGACATTTTGATAGTAACTATCCTCATAAGCATGAGAAGAATAGTGATGAAGAGCATGATGAAGGCCAAGATGAAGATAAGAATACATACAAGAAGAAAGGATTCAAAAAGTTTAACAACAAGAAGAAATCCTTTAAAAATAATAAGAATCTCTACACCAAAGAAGATTGTAGCTCATTAGATGAGAGTGAAAATAGTGACTTAGAATATGATCATGAAGATGATGGTCCTACTAAAGATGAAGCTCTATTCATGGCTGAGGAAGGAAGTTTATCACATCAAAAGGTGTTTACTTGGAGTGATTCAAATAATGATGAAGATGAGGTGGATTGTGAGACTGTATTGATGAATGCTCTTGAATAACTAAAGATTGAGAAGAAGATCAATAATAAGATGAAATATAAGATCAAAGACTATGAAGAGAAACTCATTATATTTGAGGAAAGATTGGTTGAAGACTCTAGAGAGAATGAAGGTGTTGTCATGTTTCTTAATTCTAAGTTGGAATCTATGTTTGCAAGTCTAAGAGCCAAAGAAGAAGAATGCTAAAGGTATGTTTCTATAAATGAGTCTTTGAAATATGAGTTAGAGAAGACATATAGTAAGGTGAATACATTTGTGAGATTTGAAAATAACTCATGTGATCTAGATAATATTCTAGGTGGCCAAAAGCATGCTAGTGATAAAACTGGTCTTGGATATGAATAAGAACAAAAGAATATAACTCAAGAAGACTAATGTGAACCAGAATAATCATACTTTGAATACAAATCATAAAACAAGAACTGAAGGTGATGGTAGAATGAAGATAAATCAGATTAGATAGCCAAATGCCATGAGGTATGCAAGATTCAATGGTTACTATTACACATGTAATCAATTTGGTCACATGGATAGAGAATGCAAGAGACAATTATATATGAGTTTGCATGGGATTATGATAGGGGTCATTAGTCAAAAGGTGTGAATAGAGTTAAGTGCTCTAACTATCATGACATAAGACATGTTTCAAATTTATATCCAAATAAGTTAAGAAAATATACGTATCTTGTAAAAGGTATGGTGTGATGCAATTGTGAACATAAAGGTCACATTGTTAGGTTCTACAATCAAAGGTCTATAAGGAAGAATAAGTTTAATCAAGCTTTTAGAGTGCAAGGAAGAAGGATAGTTAGCATATGTGGTGGTTATTTACAGTGTGTGAAGATCTAAAGATGCTTAAAAGGTGAAATTGCTCAGATTTCTTAGGGAGAGTCCCTCTCAGATGTTTCTTGATGTGTTCCATCAATTTTCTATGGTTTTGTGTGTTCTTTATTCATTGGTTACAGTGCTTAGTTGAAGAGAGCATTGGTATGGAGCAAGAGGAAGTTGTCAAGGAAATAATAGGTAGGATTAAGGTAAGGGGGAGTTTATATCATCTTTTTAAGATGGTTATTTCCTATTTATGGTCTTTTTAGGTCCTTATGGTTAGTTAGTGCCCACTTTGTCATTAAGGGGGAGAAAGTTCCTATTGTGGGAGTGATTGAAGAGAGAGAAGGTGGGTTGTATATTGATATATATGATGGTTTTTGACATCAATGACAAAGGGGGAGATTATTGGAGAGTTTTTAGTGATGTCATAGAGGTGTCTTGGTGAGTGGATGAAGTGCCTTGATAGTATATTGGAAAATGACAAAGTGTGTAATATGATTATCTTAGTATGCTTGGTTTATATTCTATTTTGGCATGGTTATAGATGTTCAAGGATGAGTATGGACTATTGAGGATGTGAAAAAGGTCCCTAATATATTTTCTATGTTTTGAGTGCTTCTATGCAAAGTGGAATTCATCTAGTTGTCCATAATTTTCATCTAGACACTTTGGGTCTAGTGGTAAAAAATATAAATAGGTAGTCTAATGACATCACCATTTCCACGTGTAGATGAGTTAGGAAGAAATGGTCACATGGGTTTGTTCAGTTTTGTGCCTAGTTTTTATGTGCCAATTTTTAGGTCATGTGATGTGGTGCAATAAAAGATATTCTTATGAAAATTTGGGATCCCAATCATTTTGATAGTGTTTTCCCATACTTAGAAAAATTTTCAATGCAATAAGAAGAGCTGAGTAAGCATTTTGATGGTATCATATCTCACATGTGTTGACATTTTTCGGAGAAGGTGATCATATGGGTTTATTAAATTTTGGGCCTAGTTTATTTTCACTAAATTCTAGATCATACAATGAAGTGAATCAAAAGAAATACATCAAAAAAGTTGGCCTTCTAAGAAGTTATAGGCATAGTTGGCTATGTGGAAGAAGTTTTTGAGTGAGCATGTTGATGATGGCATAACTTGCATGTGTTTGGGTTCTATGAGTAAATTATTATATGGATATTTTTTCCTATGTGAGGAGATCATATGGTCTAAATTTGAGATCATTCATAAAATCATAGAAAAATTTATTAAGGCTCAAAATTGTATTCTCAGATAGATTGCAAGGGTCTCCATACTTAGTCAATTTTGCAAGAGGTAAAGATCAATAAAGTCTCAAGGAAATCAAAAGAGTGTGTTTGTTCCAAGATGGTAGGAAGTAGAAAGATGGCAAGAAGTGCATGATGTTTAAAAAATGGGAAAAAGTAAATAATAGAGATTAATGGTGAGTGGGTGTTCATATAGATTAATTGAATGATGAGTATTGATAGTTAAAGATCTATTTGATTTGTAGAGATCAATGGTGTGTATTGAGTCAACATTATAAGGGTGCATGAGATGATGTCAACGTGATTGTGGTTTAATGTTTGAGCATTGGCACCTATGTGTTAAAGTTTAGAAGAGATCAATGATGCATATTTAATATGAGTAGAGAGGACATGAGATAGGAGCTTAGTGTTCATAGTTTAACTATGACCGTTGACATTTAAATATTTGAATTTAATAAGGGAAAAACCAGTGTCTGGTTTTTAAGTCATAGATTTCAATCAAAAATGAATATGACCATGTAGTTAAAATAAAAGTGGTAAAGGACTCCAAGAAACATCTATCAATATGGATTTTAAGATTTGAAAGTGTGTACAAACAAATATAATGAGTTCTAAAGTTGACTATGTGTTCGCGTATGTTCTACAAGTAAGCCGAGAAGAATAATTGAGCTTGTATTGATACTATTTTGATGAATCATGCTGAATTGGATATTGAGAAGCATTTTATACTCCATAAGGATGATCTATGTGCATTATGAAGGTTTGAATAATCATATATAGTATGAATAAAGGTTTAATAAGCAACTATGTATTTTTTCATGGTGATTGTGTACACAGAATGTTGTTTGAGAAAATTATGCTTAAGCATAAGAGTACTATGCTGGTTATTGGTACTTAAGGTGGTCCTATAGATAATATGGAATGGGTCCATGCTTTTGGTAGTGTTTTTATGTTCTTGGTATATTTGATGAAGTGATAAAGGAGTGAATGGGTTCACATGAGACCTATAATGGCTACAAGGGCCTTATTAAAAGGTGTAACTGCTTAAGGGTGACCCATAGATTCTATGGCCAATTTATGAAGATTATTTTGAAACATGTTTTCATATGATAGATGTATACAAGGTCAAAACATGCCTAATGGTTGACTAAGGTATTAATTATCATGATTTATCTATAAATAGTGGAACCAAAGATGATGGTTTCTAGACTTGTGAGAGAGAGATTTGGGAGAGATTTTAGAGAGGGTTGTGTGTGTGAGTTATAGAGTGAAGGATGGGTAGAGTGCCCTATGGATGAGTTGAATAGTAGAATATATTGAGGACTATTTTTATGACATGTAGGTCATAATTTTATTGGTAGAATACAAATCTTGTTGATTGAGTATGAGTGAAGGTGAAGAGTGATAATCAAAGGTCCATCATCAGGGGTTGAAGAAATAAATTTAAAGGTGGATGTGTTCATAAGTGTTATTATAGTAGCTCAAAATCTAAGGTGGTTTTATTTCCTTAAAATTTAAAACTTGCTAAAAGTCTAGTTGTTGTTGCATCTTAGATAGATAAGTGTGGCAACACCTTGTGGGATTGTAGTATCACTAAATAGGGATTGTAGTTCCTTGATCAGTTGTAGCTGGTCTAAATTATTCATAGGTGTTTTTTTGGAAGCTCATAATCTAATGTGGTTTTAACCTCCTTACAAGGTGAAACTTGATAAAAGTTTGGTTGTTGTTGTAGCTCAGCTAGATAGGTGTTAAAGCACCTTATAGGATTGTAGTCTAACTAGATAGGGATTGTAGTTCCTTGATTAGTTTTAGCTGGTCTAAATTGGTTATTGTTATTATAGGAAAATATTATAGTTGTAGGTTTGAGTGGAATTTATTCCCCAAGAGGGTTTCCCACTTATGTCATGTGTTATGTGATTGATATTATATTGTCTCTCTTGCTCATTGATATGAATGATGTGTATGTTTCATGAATGCTTGTGGCAACTGATTAATTGTTTTTAAAAATTAGAATTGAATTTGGATTATTTGGGCTCACTAATTCACCCCCAGTGATTATAACTCTAACAAGGCTATTAATGGAAAGTAAAACTATGATAAATACATAAATGACATACAAAAGTGTTTATCTATTTTTAATGTTAATGTAGTATTGGATCTAGTATATGTGGGAATTAGGCATGAAGAAAATTATAGAATAGTTGTCAAATTTTAGATTTGGTGCCTTTGGCTCTCTAGACACTTGCATCAGCCTGGGACAATTACATTAACACTTGTGTTTAATTTCAATGCTAGTGTCCTATATAAAATATGAACTCAAATAATATGTAACCACCTATATGATTCTAGGTTTGGCTTTGCCTTCACTCTGGTATATTTATATTTGGGTCATGGATTATTGCTCATGGTGAAGTGGTAAAACCCTAAATTTCCATCTTTAATATGACTTTGGGGAAAAATGGGTCAGTGGGCACATAATATCGAGATGACTCATAATGACCCCACTATCAAAGGGCACTACCTACATAGATAATAATCTATATGAGGTCCTCAGACTCATGTAGTTCTCTCCTACATGTTGGCTTATGTGTGAATAAGTCAATGTGTAAAACAAGTATAATAATGACCTATCTTATAACATGGAAAATATGACATTATGACTACTCCTTTAGTAATTCAGAACTATAGCTGAACTATTCCTTTGAATAATATTAGAATAGGGTAGAATAGGAAAGATTTTGGTAGCTTGAGTGCTCTTTTGGTTTGATTGTTAGGTGGTGAATGAATGAGGGTTGATATTGTATTTATACCAATCCTATCAAGAGATAACTCACATTAAAGCACTTATGCAAAGCATTTTAATATGTTTCATTTGAAAATTGAATGAATTTAGGGTAATAGACACTTGCTTTAGGCTATGATACTAACATAAATGCTATTGTATTTCTCTAACATCAATTTCTATGGAGAAGGTGAATAGGCATAATTTTTGAGCCTATAAAAGTAGAAGATAAGTACATTTTAAACATTCTAGGCAAGATGGAATGTCTGTGTCATCAATATAAGGTTGTTCAAACTAAGAGATAGGCCAAGGGACAAAATATTGAGTAGATGTGAGGCTTATGGAATCAATAAATATGTATAATTAATAAGAATAACTAGGGACATAATAAAAAAATATCATCTAAAAAATATAAAAATGGTTAAAAATCCCAATGTCAAAACTTTTGATTGCTTAGGTAGGCCAAATCTTAAACAACAAAATTTTACACTACTTGAGAAACCTCCAACTTTGATGACTGCTAGAAGGGGATGTAATTCTAACACTCATTCTAAGATTTAGCCCCATAGTCAAATGGGATTTTATCACTTAAACTTTCCACAAAAAACTTGGGATAAAAGTTTGCATACCTAAAAATCTATGCAAAATGAATAATTAGTTTACGAGAAAAAAAATTCAAACTTCTATAATTTTCAAATGACAAATCCTTTTAAGGTACCATTTTTTTAAAAGTACAATGTTTTTAGATTTACACATTAGTATTTTTCTTGAGATTTATAAATTTGATCCTTTATAGATTCATGGTGTTGTATTTCCTATTCTTTTTTATACACCTATATTGCTTCTATATACATGTTCATTGTATACACAATTAAATGTGTTGATTGTATACACACTAAAAATAAAGTGACAACTTATGAAATATCAAGGGAAAGTTAGTGGCTATTACATAGATTACTCTTTTGGATATATTTTTGGTTGAGTTTGATGTCCATCACATTGAACATGCATGGTTACTTATGGTCATGCTGACTCACCTATCTCAAATTGAAAGATACTAGATGAGGCTAGTTGAATCTAATTTAGTGGTTCTTCTTGGAAAGACCAATTAAGGTTTATGACAGATATACATGGAATGCTTACTCATAAAACATGATCTTATTCCATTTATATATGGATTGATTCATTCCCCTACTAACCATTGTTAATATAATGACTGGGCCAATTCTTGTGACCATGTCTATGGTTAGTTATTGATACACATTTCATAAGATATACACCACCATGTGGAACACACTGAGCGTCCCTCCAATTTTTAGATCAGTCTTAATATTTTTGGAGATCATGCTAAGATTTTTATCACTCCTCCTCCTCCTCCTTTTCCTATTATCTCTTTAGATATTATTCTACTCCATCCTCCTCCTATTTCTTGTGATGAGTCATTCTAGATGGATAATTCTCTTCCTTATGTCGAGCCACCACTAGTGGAAGAGTTTTTGCCTAACCTTAATTGTATTTTTATAGAATCTACATCAATTATACTGTATAATGTTATTATTATAGAGCCATTACATATTTTTTATTTGGAGGATCATTTTATATTCATTTGTAGTGTAAGTACACTTATTGAGAGAATCAATGACGCATATGTACATGTGGATACACTTTTTGTAGATTTACATGATTCATCTTTAGTCTATTATTTAGTTTTGAGGGTTGTTGATCCATGATCTCCAATTCACATGGACATTATTTTAGTGAATATTCCATCCCATTCTTCTAACAGGTTCACTTTAGTGGTATTACCTTCAGTTCTTGTGCATGATCTTGCTAGACCTATGCCTCACTTCAATTTTGGACTATACTTAGAGATATTCATACTGTTACCTTCATATTCCACTATGGAATGGGTATACCTTCAATAAACCTATTGCATTCTTCCTATGGAACAGGGATGAAACATTAATCAATGTAGATGGAGATTATTTAGTCTATAAGAAAGGGATATCATCATCAAAATTAGTTATTTTATGAGCTCTACTTAGAGTGAAAGAAAATTCAACATATTTTTTAGGGTTTTCCTTAGTTATCTATTTTTTATGTACTTGGGTACCTCATCAAGTCTTTGTTATGGGACCCAATTCCACTACCTACCTAAGATAAACTTAAGGGGGGTTATAATATTGGTTTTTATTCCATTTAATGATTTTTACCTATACATGTTAGTTAGCTTACTTAGGTGTATTTTTAGGTCATTAGGGAAGATAATACCACAGTCTTAATGATATGAGAACATGTTTATATTCCACTTATATATGTAACTTTCCTAACTATTTTGGCTAATGAATAATAATGATGTTAATTCTAATTTCTCAATATTTTGATTGTTAAAGACGTTGCTTCTTCTAGTTCATATTTGATTTCACTTATACAACAAGTAATTTATTAGTGCATTAGATCCTATTTAGACTAATCCTTGATTATGGCCACTCTGATAAATACAAGGAAAGTTTTTTGATAGTTCAGTGAGTTTGTGTGAATGTTCTTTTCTCTTCTAATTTATATGTTTCATTGAGAAATTTCCATTAAGTTAATGTCTAGAATAGGTTATGTGACTATTTTGTTTTACAATTATTCATATTGAACCAAAGTTTGGTTTGAATGCTCACTGATTATTGATCACATTAATTATTGGTTAAAGGTAGGGATGTGATTTGTAATCCATTTCTAACCATATCTTTGATGATGATTATTGAGTTTATTATAGCTATTTCATTTTGTGTTTAAATTTGTCTTTATGTATACTATGATAATATAAATTTGCATTAGGTACTAATTCTTTGAAATTTTATCAGCCTATAATAGAATATTTTAGCTTGGAAGGGTTTGTTCCTTAGTTGAACCATAGAGCCCCTTTCTTTTCTACCTTACCTTACCTTTTTTTTACTTTTTTGAATAATATCACCTTAGGTTAGATCCACCCATCCATATAAAATCTATATTAGACATCCATAATATTTGAACCATACATGGTTAATAACCACTCCTCTCATTGCTATTCCACCACGTGGTTATTATAAAACCATATAACCTATAATTCATGCCTTGGAGTGAATTTTTCACTATTATTAAAATGTTAGAGGTCTCCTCATAATAATCCATGTTTTTCATAAAAACCACATAAAAAATATTTTATTTAGTGCTAGTAGGAGGGATACAACCTCTAATTATGAGATTCACTTGAATTGCACAAATTGGATCAACCAATGAGATTAACAAGGTCTAATTCTGATTAAACTCTATGATTATTAGCATATTTATAGTTTCATCAAAGGCCAAAATAAAATATAGGTATAATTATGAGATTTTTTTCTCATCTAAATTTACAAACCCGAAGGAACCACACCAACATTTTACTATGCATTTGTTAGATGGTTCAACCATCATGTAGCTGGTGCTATCCATATTTTACCCAAAAATTCTAAAAAGTATCTTCCTATATTCTCCCCTTTTGGGGTACAAACTATAGTGGAACATATGAAAACTTTCAATACTTCTATAAGGTTAATTAACCTAATTCATGAGGATATCATATTGAAAATATTTTCTTTCATCTTACCAGATGTTACTTATGACCAGTTTTTTAATCTTTCACAGAGTCCAATCACATCATGGGCCCGACATCATGACACATTTATGGAATAATTTGAGAAGGTCACCAATCTTAGTGTTATATACCAAAATATTTCTAGTATGAAAAGAGAACCAAATGAACTAGTTATATCTTTTAATGCTAGATTTTAGAATATGTACACCCATGCAAACACTACCTATAAACCTAATGCTATTTTAGCCCTAGAGATATATAAAAATGCCTTGGATATCATAGATACATTATTATTGAACAAGGCCTTGAATATCAATAACTTATATAACACCTATGTAGAATCCAGTAATATTGATAAGAAGTTGAATCCTCAGCTATAGACTAGTTAAATCTTTGAGGAGGTTGTTCAAGCCTTCCTCATTTATATGACACATAGAGACACCTATAGGATATGGGTGGCATATTTATTGAGGTGAATATCTATATTAGGGATCGCTCCCTTGATGTATCACCTGAAACTACTACTAAACCTATTAATTGTAAGGAAAAGGGAGAGAAAGAAAGAAAGTAAACAAAACAAGGAGGTGATGCACCAAATTTATAACCATGACCACAAATTTATAGGTTCATAATGAACCGTAAGACTTACTATTATTCACTAATCCCAAAAAGGTTCCTCTTACATATATGTTTTGTATATATTTAAGGCATTGAAAGATTAGGAGGGAAGATGCTTACCACTTCTAATCCACACTTAACCCTTGATAATACTAACTTTAATGTATAATAGAGATATAAAGTTACATGGAGGCAAAGGAGTGAGAAACAAACCATGAAAAACTAAATTATCACATAAAAAGATCAATAAACCATAAGTTCACACTAAACACAACCATAAAAGGAGGAAAAAAACTAGTCTCTATTCATTCATATGCTTACAAAGGAGTAGGGATTCACCATAATGAAGTGGAGGATACCTTTTCAATCCAAACAAGTCCATACATATATGAGAAATGAAAGAGGAGAGGAGGAATGTGGATGAAAACAATGATGGTTACCAAACACTCATTAGATAATTAGAATGTTCAAAGGAAGAAAAAAATATTTTTGTCATCTTTATCAACATATTTTAAAATATTTGGTGATGATAGTCCTTAAGGTGGCATAATATCTCTTTTCTTGTCTCTATGATTCACTGACATCTTAAAATTGACCTCTTGAGGTGAGGAGTTACTATTATACTTATAGTAAATGACTCTTGATTTATTGACACCTCATATTCATTGGGAATATTCAAAAAAATGTTTTAGAGGTATCTCAAGTTATTTTATGTGTCTTGAAACCTTTGATCTTCCCTACACCCCTCTTTTACATTTGGTGAAGGAGTTACAAGTTATTTTGACACATGGCTTACTTTACCCTTCTACTCCTTGGCACCTTTCCCATGCTTATAATAATTTAAATTTGATGTTTTAGAGGATAATTATGTCTCTTATATATTCTTGAGAGACTTTGTCAACTACAACAAAGTTTCCATGAAGACAACTAACAAAACTAAAATCCTTTTTAGGCCTCTTAAAATGTAGCAATTGGGTTCATTGAGTCATGAGCATCATTAATGCCTAGAATAAATTTACAATTGATTTTTTTTATAACTTGTGAAGATCTCAAGGGATTAATTTATATTTTATTAATGATATATTTGGAATTTTTATGCCTTTAATAACTTATACAAGGTCTATAACTTTACTTTCCTTATACAAATCAAAGGACAATCTTCATCTCGACCTTAATTATTGCTTGGAAATATATTGTATCATAATGAAGGATTATTGAGTGCTTTTTATAAGAGTATTTAACCTATTCTCATAACTTAAAAATCCTTATTATCTGGATTAAAGAATTGCATGCACTCAAAACCCTATAAATATGCTTGTAACTAGCTTTTTAGAACATTTTCTATATCTTTTTCTCCCCACATGTGCTATTGATATGATCCATTAGGTGGAAATTATACATTAAAAAGGTCATCTATATTATTTAAAGGAATTTTTAGTGAATTATAGCCAGCCAAACCACCATTTTACTCTATCAAGCTCCTTGAAGGGTAAAACTAGTAGTTTTAGGTGCTTACCTTATTAACAATTGTTCACAAAGTTGAGGATCTCAAATTATGAGAAAATGACATAAATTTGGATTATGGTAACATATTAAACATATAAAATATCCATTTGGATCCATGAATTTGGTGGATAGACTTATAACATGAATAAAATGCCTTCTTAGGCTTGGTAAGACTGCGTGTGTAGGTCAAGAGAGTGTTTTAGCTCAATAGGTTATCCACTTTCAAATTTTTTGATTTTTAATGATTTAAAAAGGCATAAAACATGTATTATAGTATTTTAAATTAGTTACTTAATCATTTTTATCATTTAATGGTCCTAAAACCTAATTTGTCTAAGCCTAGAGTTTGTAGGCAATCTAGTCATTTTGACCCTAATGGCCATATTTTGGTGATTTACATAATATATTTATATTATTAAAGATAGAAATGTAGCTCTATATTATTATTTTCACCTTTCTAAAGCTCAAGAGTGATTCTTATAACTATTATTTTTCTTCCTCTTAAAGAGTCTATTGATGATAAAAAATGTTATGTCAATGAATTCTACATTTCACCTATCATGAAGGTTAAGTTGGAATCATACCAGTCTAATATTTAAAGTCTAAAAGGTCACAAAGGATCTAAAATATTTGTAAAGTGGTTTTAAATATTTTAGGAAATAACAAGTATGTCAAATACTGATCAACATTTTATTATACTTTTTAGAAATCAAATATTCTCTTTAAATCTGACAAAGAAAACATATGTGAATATACAATATAACCTATCCAACAAAGAATACCTATGATCAAGATAATATCTTGAAGGACATATTTATATTTCTTCTAAATATTTCTACTTTACTCAAATGCTTTGGAATCTTCAAGTTTCATGCATAATAGATCAAAATAAAAGAAATAAAAAGACCTAAAAGATAAGAATAATATATTGCAATCAATGCCAAAGAATTAAATTGAGATAACAATTAACATAATCCCATAAAACACTAAATCTAAAGAAAGAAATAATCAAACAAATAAATAAAAAATTAAATACTATCTTAATCTAATACTTAAAATTAAATCTAATATGCAAATAAACAAAATAAATATTTAAATCTATAATAAAACTTGATTTAAGCTAAAGTAAAAGAAATTATAAAATAATACTAACTCTATTCTAATAATTAAAATAAGCCTAGATAAAATTAATAAAATAAATGAATAACTTAGAAAATAAAACTTTAAGATTTAAAATTATAATATCTAAACTATCAAATAAAATATAACTAATTAAGAAAAAGACTAAGGATTTAAGAAAACATAATAATCAAAACTAGATAAAGACTAAAAACCTAATAAAAATAAATAACTAATATAAATTTAAACTAATTATCTAATCTAAATAATAAAAAAATAAATAAATTAAAATAAGATAAGTAAAACATAATAAATAAATTACGAGTCTTCAGAAAAGAGTCTCTTAGCAGAGACAAAGTAAATTTTATTGAGAAAAACTAATTTTAGTACTTAAATCCTTGATATAACAACCAATAAAATCCAAATGGAATAACAACATGTCACTTAAAATAAAGTATTCATCAGTGTTCAGATCAAATATTTTGGATTATACTCTTATGATTGTAAATCTGCAATCACCATAAGATATTAAACCTAATAACTTTTAGATAATCAATTTATAAACTAAACTTGAAACTTAGATATACCTATGCTAATTAAGCATATTACTTGACCATAATAGAATGTATCCTTGATCTATCTAAAAAAATAATTCTATCTTAGAGATGTTACAAAGAAAAGAGTACTATAAATAACTTTGAAACAAATTTGAGTCTTCAAAAATACCTATGTGATGTTCTTCCCTTTCATATGTCAATTTGATCTTCTTTTATAATCCTTTCCTTAAGAGATAGTTAAGGTATAAGTTATAACTAACTTTATTTAGTTATTAGTTAAGTCCTAATTGACTCTAGTTAAGTTAAATTTTAATTATAATTTAACTTTATTTAAGACTTTAAATAAGTCTTAAGATCAAAATAAAATATTAATAGACCAAAGGGGACATAATCTAAATGGGTGGGGTCCCTTATACATCACAATAATCTAAATAAATAATTTATGCTAAATACTTAAACTAACCTAAGCAATTTAAATGAAGATTAAATACATCAAACATTAAACCATATGCATTATACATAAAGTTCACATGTTCCATACCAAAAATATAGTGGCTAAAATGTTTTAAACCACTGTCAAATACTAGAATAATTTTTTAACCAATATTAAAGCATATAAATTATCTAAAAGTATCAAAATAATAGAATTAAATATCACTAAAATTTTTACTCCTCATCGTAATTGGATAACATTTAAATCAATGGATATACCTCATCAATTAGATACTCTATGCAATTCATTATTGTAGCAGGGGACTTTATTAGCTTGACACCATCTTTATTATCTCCATCATCAACTTCTAGCTTAACTTTATTAACCATCCTGGAGATAGTTAGTGAGGATGAGGGACTTATCTCTCATCTCTTACGATTAAGAGGTAATGACCTTTCTTCTTCAAATAAATGTTGAGGAAAATATGTGAGATTCAACTTTGAACATGTTTCAATTAGATTAATATGTTTAGTAGATGGAATTTTATGGTTGAGAGGTACTAAGGCATGATAATGCAATTTGGAAATGTGCTACAAGTTATTTTTGGGTAAGGTTGATGGTGTTATGGAGAATGGTAAGTAATTTAATTATACTCGGACTGCAGGGTTATTTTCATATGTTGAGTCAAACCACTTAGATTTCCACCTTCAGAAGGATGAGGTATCCAATGAGGTCTTCTTAATCCTTGATTTCCTTGAATGTTTGTAAGATTGAATGAAAAGTCATCAAGAACATTAAAAAATGTGGGATTTTAGGCATCAAAATGAATTGAAATATGGGTTTCTCTATTAAAAGGTCTAGGGAAATTCTTAGCAGGCCCCTAATTTCCAAAATATTGTCCTCTAGGATCAAAACATGAGAAGATAAATCTACTCTATCTCAACTCTGATCATTCCTCCACAAATTACCACATGAATTTTTATAAGGAGGAGGTATCTAACTTGACATCTTCTAAAATATGAAACAAATCAAAAACCCTGATAACTTGCAATGAAACTGTTCTCAAATATATGACAAATCTATATAAAGGTATATTTGTAAGTAAATAAATTTCAATAGAAATATTGAATTTCAAAAATCAACTCATCAACATTCTCTGATAAATGATTGATATTTTGTCATGAATTCAAAATAAAACAAACTTAGCTTAAAACAAAATCAACTAATATACAGATTCTACTAAAAAACCCACTAATTTATCTTAAGAGACTAATAACTACTATGATACAGATATTCAAATTTTCTATCTTTACAAATGACCATGAATATCAAAATTAATTAAAGCAGGACATTATCAAATTGAAGAAAATAACCTCCTCATATCCATTTATAACTAGGCCAAATCAACAAAATTTTCTCAAACTAAAAATGTTCACAGTATGAAAATTAGAAATATTTGATAAAGGAAGATTTCTCTAATTATTAACTAATCCTTATCTAAAACAATGATATTTACCATATCAAAACTTGTATGCACAATAATATAAATAATCGTCTAATTTTTTTTTTGTGTGTATTATCATTTATGACACTTGAACCATCTTTAAATTTATACATAGAAATTTAACTCAAATCTAAAAACCCAATACTAATAAGAATAAAAATCAATGCGTGGCTCTCATCTATTAAAATTTATGGCCAAACCAAGTAGATAACATTACTTATATCGAAGACCCAACACAAAACTAAAATAAAGCTCAAACATGTAACTTTGTTTTATCTAATATTCACTAGCCACAGAACAAAAACTATTATATTATCTTGTCAAAAACCCAATATCAATTTGAAACAAGAACAATTATTCAACTTTAAAGTATTATTCAAAATTTACTAACCATCAATAAAAATTCATGTCTTTGCCAACATCAGATAACCCTAAAAAACTATAACTCATTTATTAGCTATGCAACCTCATAGAATCAATTAAATCAAGGCATGCCTCAAATTACTTAAATATAAAAACAATACATAATCATAGTCTACATTATTTTTTATATAACCAAATAAAACCCACATCTTCACCAAACAACAAATACTCTTGAAAATAAAACTTGTATATGCTTAGCAACTCATAGAAAAATCATTGCATGTATGCGAATCATTTCCAAATAGATAAATAATATGCAATCAAATCCTGAGATTGTTTTATAAATAAAAATTATAACCTAAACATTGTATGCTCAAATAAATAAAATATCATTTCAAACCCTTTATATATGTTCACAAACAATTTGAATCAATATTTGTTATGCAAAAACATATACTGGATGCAAAAAATTCTAAAACCTTACCCATTCTACAAGTTTCCAAACTTTCTAAGTTTTCTCCTAGCTTCTACGTAGAGCTTGCCAAAAAATGGCAATGATTCAAATGAGAGTGCCTTTTATATTTTCCCAAGGAATTTTAACTAATTTAAGCTTATGTGTTTCAATCACATTGGTTGATGACTTTGTGAATACCTTGCCACCAACCTATCCAACTCCTTTGGAAATTTTAACTAATTTAATAATGACTATAGTTAGCACTAAATTGTTTGCTAAATTTATTCAAATGATGCATAAATCCTAACTTAAATGCCAAAAAATCCATGGGATCAAAACAATCTCTAATGTAATCACCATATCTCAAGGCATTAAAAAAACACAACTTCACTAGATAACATGATGTCAAATTATTGCTTTGTCCCCCACAGTGAATTAATCATCTAGGTCACCATTAGGTTCTATTACACCACTCTTAAGACTTTATTATAATTTCCACCTAGGTTCACTAATATTCGACCCTTAGGTATTTAATTTCAATCCATTATCAAACCTTAGGTATTAGTTAAAAAAAACACTTAGGTTTAAATAATGAAAGTTTAAACTAAATCAAGAGTTATATTCAAACTTAAGTTGAATAATCTACCATATATATATATATATAATACCCTTATAACATTACTCAAAATAATGCTAACATAAATAACCATATATGACATCATGATCATGATTATCATTTTATCAATCGATTTGAGTGTCAAAACATGAATGATTTTGAAAATTATGACTAGTAAGTATTGTATTCATAGGATCAAATAAATATTCCCCTACCAATTTTTTTACATGCTAAATGTTTTCATTTAATTCACTAAATGCTTTCAAAACCACTTATAATGTAGATTAATAATTTTATTAAATGCAGTAGACATAATAAACATTCAACATAAAAATTAATATTCAAATGATGTAATCAAGTAATACCCCTATACCAATAATTTTATATACCATGGCATAAGTCATCAATACGATAGAATCACTTTCAAAAAATTGATTTAGAAAATAAAAAATGAGGGTGTCAAAAATAGGCACAACACTGGTGACCTTGCTAGTTGATTTTAGAAATGAAATGAGGTATAAAAATAAAAATTTGATTATTTAAAGATAAAACACCCTAGAGTGTGATCTAGGATAATCATTTCTTAGGGAGTTAGACGTGAACCCCTTTGATAATAATCTTTTTAAGGTATGAAGTGTTCAATTAACATGACAAAAAAAAAAAGATAAATTAGATAGGGAAATTCAGGCTGGATATACAATCAAATGTAAAAATCCTTAAACAAAAATTATGAAAATAATTAATGCTTTAAACACATTAATAAATAGCTCAATCTAATTGATAAATAAAAATTTGAATCATGTCATGTAACATCTTACCATCATTGTATACTTCAAAAAATATAATAGTCTCTATGTAATTTTCCTTCACTTTCATGAATAAATTTGTTGATGTAACCAAAATTGATCCATTCAAAAAGAAAATAAAAATAGAAAAGAAACACAAGCCAAAAGTAAAACAAAAGGAAACAAACAAAACTAAAACAAACAAACAAAAGAAAAGAGATATTGATGAAATAATTTTAAATGATGTCCATTGATTGAATAATGCAACCAATTTAATTTCATATCTTGTAATTTTTTTTAACCAAGTATATACACAATATTATATAGTCCCAACCAAAGTGAATCAAAATTATGATGCTTATCTAGATCTTCATGGGCCTTATCCCAATAAAGAATAAAATCACCAACATTAAATGTTTCACTAGAAACCTTTTTTATAGAAAAAATTCTTCAACTTTATTTTAGCTTATTCCAAATTTTGTAAATCATTAATCTTAATTTCATCTAATTCTATTAAATCATTAAGTATTTGTTCAATAAAATTTGTATCTCCTAATAAATATTTCAAATTAGTATGAGCATATGAGATTTGCAACTCTATTAGTACTGTAGCTTCAAAACCATAAGTTAGCATGAAAGGAGAATATCCATTATCTCCTTTAATAATGGTTTGATAAACCCATAATGCCTCAAATATCTTAAGATGTTAATTTCTATTATTTTTCACAAACTATTTTATTCATAATGGAAATCAAATTTTTACTTGTCTGTCTCCTTGAGGGTAATACTTAAAATAATGACTAGAAATAATTGAATAACATATTATAAATTTTAAATATCCATTTGAAACAAATTTAGGAATGTTATCTAAAATAATCTTATAAGGTACATGAAATCTATAACAAAATTGAGTTTCAAGGAATGAAATAACTTCATATGTAACTAAACTTTTTAAAGATTTTGCCTCAGGCTACTTTTTAAATTAGTCAATCACATTTAGAGAATATCTATGGCCAGTGGAAGGAGGATGAATGTTTGATATAAAATAAATTCCCCATTTAGTAAATGGGTTTTCAAGAATTTTTAGGATTCAAAGGCATTGCCGGTAATCTATGCCTACCAACAAATAATTGACTAGGCATGTACGAATATAATAACTTATAAGTGTCTTAAAAAAATATATGTCAATAATAAATTGCACATAAAATCTTATAAGATGTAGTTTTTATAGCATAATGACCACCAAAACTATCTTCATGACATACCCTAAGAACTTTTTGGATTTGATCATGAGTAAAGCACCATAGTAATACACCATCATGATTTCTATAAAACATTTTTTTTTAGCAAGCATAATTTAAAAGCTTGCACTCTCAATGATATACCTTGTCTTTTATCCAAAATTTTATGGAAAACCTAATTTTGAAAGTAGTCCTAATCATCCTTAGCTACCAAATAGTCACAATCTTTTATTTCACGTCCAAACTTAATTTTTTTAAAAAAATTCAATAACCTTCATAGACTGAAATGAGGTTTTGAATTTAAATAATTATCAAAAGAAAAAATAAAAACATTAATAATTAAATAATCATTTTCAGCCAAATGTTTTTATAGTTCATTTCCTTTAATAGTTTTATATGTTTCAAATTTAAGATCAAACTATTAGATTCTTAAAAATTAATTTTGCTAACCTTCCTTGAATAGTTGGTTATTTTAAAAGATAAGATAAGATGGGTACATAAGATATTATGATAAATTTATTTCTCATCAAGAGATGATAAAATTTAATCAACAAAAAAACCAAAGACAACAAATTTATTGATAAGAGGGTACCTAGTTTCTGTGTCTTTCAAAACTTGAATTATATATCCAATAGGTTTTTCATCATTATTTTTATCTTGTTGTGTTATCACAACACTTATGGATTTAGCTATTGTATTAACACAAAGAATGAAAGGCTTAAACAAACCGGGTTTAGCAAACATGTGTGCATTTACAATGAAATATTTTACATTGTTAAAAATAAAATCAACTTCTACATCCAACACATATGACTAGTTTTTATTTAACAAAATTTGGAAAGGATTTGATTTATCAACAAAATATAATATAAATTTATGCACAAAATTTATTTTTTCAAAGAAAGACATAAGACTAGATTGATCTTTAGGTGGCTGTATTTCTTTGATTGCTTTAACATGTTCAAGATCAATTAAAATATCATCTTTAGAAATAACATGTTCTAATAATTTACCTTCAATAACATGAAAAATAGATTTTTTAGGATTAAGATAAATACCCTATTTCCTACATATTTCAAATACTTCACGTAAATGATCTAGATGTTTCTTTCTTCTTTTATAATGGACTATAAGGTCATCTAAGTAGACTTGCATGCAAATGTTGATTAATTCATCAAAAAATACATGCATAGCTCTTTGAAAATTTGCACCTACATTCATGAGACCAAAAGACATTCTATTAAAATTAAAAGTTCCTCTTCAAGTTGTGAAGGTTATCTTATGTCTATCATCTATATTAACAAATATTTGATTATAACCAGAAAATCTATCAAACAAAGACATTATTTTAGATCATGTAACTTCTTACATAATTTGATCAATACTTGGAAGAGGAAAAATATCCTTTATACTAATCTTATTTAGATCTCTAAAGTATACACAAAGTCTAATGTATTCATTTTTTTACTCATAATTATTAGATTATCTACCCATTTAGAATATGTTATAAGAAAAATTACACCATCATCAAGCATTTTATCAAGCTCCTTACTGATGGTGTCTTCCATCAAAGGGTTTATCCTTCATATTTTCTACCTTATAGGTTTAATACCAAGATTAATAGGAATATCATGTCTTACACAATTAGTATCATACCCTATTAAATATTTATAGGACTAGGCAAAAATATCAATAGATTACTTAAAAAGTTTAATAAAATTTACCTTCTCATCAGGTGTACACTCAATTCCTAAATAAATAACCTTTGGTTCCTCTTCAGTTTTAAGATTTATTGGGATGGTCTCCCTAATAATTCTCCTATAAGGTTATTCTATACATGAGATCTTAGGTTGATCATTCAGAGTAAACATGGATTCTAAACTCACCAATCCAAATGGTAACTTATTAGTATTTAGCTACAAGTAATATCCATAGTTGAGAACATAATCATCACTATCAAAATAATTTCCTTTAATAAAATCATCAATATGTTCACCACAATAAAAAACAATCCAATTTTCATTTAAATCAAGAATTTTAAGTCTAAAAATCTCTAAAAATGAGAATTCAATAGGAGGTTCTATGTCATTCATAATAGGATTAAAAACATAAACAACAAGTTTATCATCTCATATATTGAATCCTCTAAGAATATGGATGATATTACAAGCTTCAAAATTTTCAAGTAAGGACCAAATGTTTTGGGTTTATTGATGAAGATGAGTTTGGTTTATTTTATAAACTTTCCTTACCTGTATAATAATTAATTTAAAATCACCAAAAACCTATAATTTTTTAACATTCAATTCCATAGCCTTTTATAAACCAAGGCACAAGGTTTCAAATTCTGATATATTATTTGTAGTATCAAAATAAAATTTATAGGCACAATGAAAAATACTACCTACAGGATAAATGAGAAAAAATATTACACCACTTTCAACTTGTGAACAAGTACCATCAAAATATATAGTCCATAAATCACTCTTAAAAAGGACATTTTGATGTTTTTATTCGGGTTCTTCGAGAGTTAGTAA
This sequence comes from Torreya grandis, assembly GCA_037957365.1. NCBI lineage: Eukaryota > Viridiplantae > Streptophyta > Pinopsida > Cupressales > Taxaceae > Torreya > Torreya grandis. The sequence continues at coordinate 504,311 of JARHVA010003707.1, forward strand.
CTCATATGGAACCCAAGTAATCCCATTTCAACATAATAAATAGTTACAAGTATAGATTCAATAAGACTACTAGTTGGAACCCAAGTAGTGTCTTTTCCAATAAATGCCCTAGTTAGTTTAGATTGGTCTCTACCCAAAATCATTATGTAATTGCTAGGAATATATATAATTTGAACATTAATAATACATCTAATCCTTTCATCTTGTGCAATTTTAATCACAAGATCTTGAAAATTACCACAACTTCTTTTTTGATGTGAATCAAAATCTATGAGCTTATTATTATCCATTTCATAAGAGATACATAATTGATCAATGATAAATTTTGGCATAATATTATTTGGTGCACATATATCTAAAATTTAGTTATGTATGACTTTATTAACAATTTTGATAGATATATAAAAATATGGTATGTAATCTATAAGAGGATCATATAGCTGAGCAAAACTTGCTGACTGATTTTGTTTATTATTTTTCTTTTCCTCTTAAAATCCTAAAACATCTTTAGCATTTGAATTTTTAATGGTCTCATTGATTTTTTCAAGTTGTCTTGACAAACTAACAACCTATAATAATGAAAATCTTGTATTTATAGAGGATAAATCATCAATTATATTATAATCCCCTACATTTGGATGACATATATGCATATAATTTTTAGGATTATAATAGGTATTTTAAGAGTTATTAAAATTAGCAGATAAAGGATCATTATGTTTAGAATTCATTACATCATTATTTGATGAATATTTTTTTATATTCTGACCTCTATCTTGACTCTGAAAAGAATTTTGATTAATTTTTACTGTGTTGGAATTAGAATAATCTTTTTACCTATTATTAACAACATAAGAATTTGAGGTTTTGATGTCATCTGAAGACTCACTAATCTCACACATGTTTATATTATCATCAATATCAATTAAGATACTTTCATTTTTTTGAATATATCTTTTGAATTTTTGAATAACTATACACATATTTGGATCATGATCTAGTTCACAAATTTTACAATAGAGAACATTTTATTCAATTTTATTTTTATGAAGAAATGATGACTTACTTGATGAAAATGGTTTATCATTTAAGTACTTATTGATGGTGACTAGTTCATTACTAAGATTATGAATAGATTTTAAAATTTATACATTATTTGAATTTACACTTGTTATAGTTCTATCATTAAAACCAATTTATTTTCATATTCTATACTAAAATTTATAGTTTCACCATAATCCATAATTTATTTATCCTCTATAGACACTTTATACTTTAAAGGTAAAGCATTACAAAACTATAATCTTGACAACTTTTTTAATGGTCTAACATCAGGTGGAATTTCCTGATGCAATCTAGTAAATCTACTTATAAGCCCATAAATAGTTTCACTTGGATTAATTAAAATATTAACCAGTTCATTGATTAAATATAAATCATTTTTTGGTTGACTAAAACATAACTCTAACAAATCTTCAATATATTTCTAAGTGCTGATAACACTTGATGGAAGGCTAATAAATACTTGATATGCTTTACCTTCTAAAGTCTATAAAAAACTCTAACAAAAACTTTTTCATTAAAAATACCGAGGGTAGCACAAACTAATTTTAAAGCAAATAATTGATCTTCCCATAACTGACCAGGGCTTATAGAAAAGTTAGGTATGTTGAGTCCATTTAATGAAGGTAACTTAATTGGAAGAGCACCAACATTGATTGAATTTACATGAATCCAAGGATTGGCTAGGGTTTGATAAATATCTTCATCTAAATCATTTTCATCATCAGTTACTTTTGATTAATCTCTATTATTTTGAAGTCTTAGAATCATATCTCAAACCCTCTTATTGTTGTGCTTTCTCTTCTTCCATCTAAATTTTTAATTGTTCTAATCACTCAATCAGGTTGATTTATATTATGATCAATAGGAGCAATAAAATTTTCAATATGAATGGAATCTCAAAGAAAATGAATTTTAGGTCAAGGATTAGCACACAAATTTTTTTAAGTCTCAATTCTAATTCTATGATTATTTTTTTGAATATGATTATGTGTTTCACGTATAAGATTTATGTGAATTTAAATAGTTTTTGATTCTTCTAATTCTTCATTTATTACTAAAATTATATTATGTAAATCATAAGGCTTATTGTATCAAGAAAAATGGGTCAGACTAGAAGTGATATCGATCTAATCTTCAACAATATCAATTAAGGGTTGAATGATAGGGTGTGGACCTCTAATGGTCATAGGAAACTTAAAAAAAAACAAGACTTCTAAAAATATCCCCAATGGAGTCACTAAATTTGTTGATGATCAAAATTGTCACATCAACAAATCATCTATTTCATATATCATGAAAGTTAAGGTAGAATCATACTAGTCTAATAGTTAAAGTCTAAAAGGTCATAAAAGATCTAAAATATATGCAAAGGGGTTTTAAATATTCTGATAAATAACAAGTACATCAAATAATGATCAATACTTTATTATATTTTCTAAAAATTAGATATTCTCTTTAAATCTGACAAAGAAAACATATTTGAATATATATTCTAACCTATCTAATAGAAAAGACCCATGATCAAGATAATCTCTTGAAGGAAAGATTTTTGTTCCTTATAAATATTTTTGTTTTACTTAAATGCTTTAGAATATTCACATTTCACTCAGAAAATATCAAAAGAAAAGAAACAAAAAGACCTAAAAGATAATAACAATATATTGCAATGAATGCCAAAGAATGAAATTAAGATAACAATTAAAATAATCCCATAGAACACTAAATCTAAAGAAAGAAACAATCAAACAAATAAATTGAAAATTAAATACTATCTTAATCTAATATTTAAAATTAAGTCTAATCTAAAATAAACAAAATAAAGATTTAACTTTATAATAAAACTTGGTTTAATGTAAAGTAAAATAAATTATAAAAGTAAATTGATTCTATTGTAATAATTAAAATAAGCCTAAATAGAATTAAGAAAATAAATGAATAAATTAGAAAATAAAACTTTAAAATTTAAAACAATAATATTTAACCATCAAATAAAATCTAACTAAATAATAAAAATACTAAGGATTTAAGAAAACATAATAATTAAAACTAGCTAAAGCTTAAAAACCTAATAAAAATAGTTAACTAATCTAAATTTTAAATAATTGCCTAAACTAAACAATAACAAAATAAAATAATTAAAATAAGACAAGTAAAACAAAATAAATAGATTGTGAGTCTTCAAAAAGGAGTCATCTTAAGAGAGACAGTAATTTTGATTGAGAAACAATATTTTTAATACATAAATATTTAATATAACAACAAATATAATCTAAATGGATCAATAGCATGTTGCATACAATAAAATATACATTAGTATTCGGGCCAAGTATTTTAGATTCTACTTATATGACTGTATATCTGCAATCACCATAAGATATTAAACCTAACAACTTTCAAATAATCAGTTTATAAACTAAACTTGAAACTTGGATATACCTATGCTAGTTAAGCATATTATTTAACTATAAGAGAATGTGTCCTTGATCTATCTAAAATTTATTCTATCTCATAGATGTTTCACAAAAAAGAGTATTATGATAAACTTTGAAGCAAATGAAATTATTCAAAAATATATGTGTATTGTTCTTCCCTTTCATGTGTCACTTTGATCTTATTTTTTAATCCTTTCCTCAAAATATAGTTGAGGGATACATTATAACTAACTTTAGTTAGTTATTAGTTAAATCCTAGTTAACTCTAATTAAGTTAATTAAATTTTAATTTTAATTTTAATTTTAATTTATTTAAAACTTTAAATAAGTCTTAAGAACAAAATAAAATATTAATATACAAAAGGGGATATACTCTAAATGGGTGGGAGCCCCTTAGACATCACAATCATCTAAATAAATATTTTATGATAAATATCTAAAATAAACTAAGCAATTTAAATGAAGATTAAATACATCTAACATTAAATCATATGCATTATCTATAAAGTTTGCATGTTCCACACCAATGGTATATATATTGTCTAAAATGTTTTAAACCATTGTCAGATACTAGAATAATGTTTTAACTAACATTAAATCATATAATGTATTTGAAAGTATCAAAACAATAGAACTAAAGATCACTCAAAATTTTACTCCTCATCAAAATTGGATAGCATCTCAATTAATGGATATCCCTTGTCAGTTAAATACTATGTGTAATTCATTGTTGTAGTAGAGAAATTTATAAACTTGACACCATCTTCATTATCTTCATCATTAACTTCCATCTTGATTTTCTTAACTATCCTAGTGATAGTTAGTGAGGTTGAGGGACTTATCTCTCATCTCTTATGGTTAAGAGGCAATGACCTTTATTCTTCAAGTAAATGTCAAGGAAAATTTGTGATATTCAAATTTGAACATGTTTCAACTAGATTAATATGTGTAGGATATGGAATTTTATGGTTGAGAGATAATAAGGCACAAGAATGTAATCTGACAATCTATTACAAGCCATTTTTAGGCAAATGCTGATGGTGCTATGGAGAATGGCAAGAAATTGAATTATGATTAGATTGCAAGGATATTTGCATATATTGAGTTATATGACTTGGATTACACATCTTGGAGGATGAATTATCTAATGATTTATTCTCAATCCTTGATTTTCTCAAATATTTGTAGTATTGAATGGCAAGGCATCAAGAATATTCCAAAATGTAAGATCTAAGGTATCAAAATGAATTGACATACAAGTTCATCTATTGAAAGGTCTAGATAAATTCTTACTAAGCCTCCTACCTCTAAAATATTGTCCTCTAGGAGCAAAATTGTGAGAAGATGAATCTCCCCTATCCCAAATCTTATCATTCCTCCAAAAGTTACTACATGAATTATTATAAGGATAAGGTGTCTAACTTGACATCTTCTAAAATATGAAAAAAATTAAAAACCTTTATCACTTGCAATGAAACTATTGTCAAATATATGCCAAATCTATATAAAGTTATATCTATAGGTACAAAAATTTCAATAGAAATATTTAAATTTGAAAATCAATTCATCAACATTATTTGATAAATGATTGAGATTCTCTCATGAATTCAAAATAAAACAAACTCAGCTCAAAACAAAACTAAATGATATACAAATTTTACTAAAAAGCCCACTAATTTTCCTTAAGAGACTGATAACTAATATGATACAAATATTCAAATTTTATATCTTTGAAATTGACAATGAATATTAAAATGAATTGAAACACAACATTATCAAACTAAAGAAAATAACCTCCTCGTATCCATTTAAAACTAAGTTGAATAAATTTTTTTCTCAACCCAAAATTGTTCACAGTATGAAAACCAAAAACATTTTGAGCAATGAAGATTTATCTAATACTAAACTAATCTTTATCTAAAACAATGATATTTCTAATATCAAAACTTGTATACATGAGAATACACATAATCATCTAAATTTTTTTTTGTGTATTATAATTTCTAGAACCTGAACCATCTTTGAATTTATACACAGAAATTTAACTCATATCCAAAAACCCAATATTGATCAGAACAAAAATCAATGATTGACTCTCATATATTAACATTTTTGACCAAACCAAAAAAATAACATTACTTATTTTAAAAACCCAACACAAAATTGAAATAAATCTCAAACATGCAATTTTTTTCATCCAATATTTACTAACCACCAGATAAAAACTATCATATTATATTATTGAAAACACAATATCAATTTGAAACAATAAAAATCATGTAACTTTCAACTATTATTCCATATTTACCAACCATAAACAAAAATCCACATCTTTGCCAATGTCAAATAAACCTAGAAAATAGTAACTCATATATTCACTATGCAACTCCATAAAATCAAATAAATCAATGCATGCGTTAGATTATTCAACCAGAAAAACAATATATAGTCATACCCTACATTATTTTTTGTATAACCAAATAAAACCCACACTTTTACCAAGCAATAGATAATCCTCAAACTGAAACTTATCTATGCTTAGAAACTCATAGAAAATCACTGAATGCATGTGAATCATTTCCAAATAGATAAACAATACACAATCAAAACCTAAATTTGTTTTCCAAATAAAACTTATAACCTAAACACTCCATGTTTGAACAAATAAAACATCACTACAAACCATTTATACACATTCATAAATAATTTGTATCAGCATTTTAATGCAAAAACATATAATAGATGTGATAAATTAAAAAACCTTACTGTCATAAAAGTTTCCAAACTTTCCAAATTTTCTCTTCACTTTTCGAATGTCACTTCCACATAGATCTTTCCAAAGAATGATAATGAATAAATTGAAAATACCTTTTATATTATCATGAAAAGCATTAACTAACTTAAAATTATGTTTTTTAATCACATTGGCTATTAAATTTGTTATTACCTTGCCAACAACCTATCCAACTCCTTTGGCAACTTTGACTAATTTAATAATGACTAGAGTTAACACTACACTGTTTACTAAATTACTTCAAATAATACATGTACCCTAAATTAAATACCATAAACTATGCAAAGGAAAAATAATATCCAACACAATCACCATATCCCAAGGCATTAAAATGACACAACTTCACAAGCTAGCATGCTATCAAACCATTGATTCATCCCCTATAGTCAATTAATCATCTAGGTCACCATTAGGTTCCATTCCACCACCCTCAATTCTTTATTATTATTATTACCACCTAGGTATGTTAATATTCAACCCTTAGGTCTTTAATTTCAATCCATTAAGATCAACCCTTAGGTCTTAGTTTCCAGAAAAACACTTAGGTTTAAATAATGAAAGTTTAAACTAAATCAAAAGTTATATTCAAACTTAAATCAAATATTCCACAATTATATCACCAAAATAATGATAACATAAATCACCACATATGACATCATCATCATAATTATCATTTTATTTATTGATCTATGTCAAAACATGAATTATTTTGAAAATTATGACTAGTAAGCATCATACTCACAAAATCAAACAACTATTCCCCTGCCAATTTTTGTGCATGCTAAAAATTTTCATTGAATCCATTGAATGATTTTGAAACCACTTATAATGTAGATTAAAAATTTAATTAAATTTAGTAGACATAATAAACATTTGACATCATAATGAATATTAAAATGATGTAATGAAGTAATACCCCCATACCAATAGTTTTAGATGTCACGACATAAGTCATCAATATGACATAATCACTTTGAAACACTTGATTTAGAAAATAAAAAGAAGAGGTGTCTGTTAGTGTAAGTTTTTACTTTTACCTATTATTTAATTAGGGAAATTATATATTTGTGCATAAATGGAGTTTTCCTACATTCGTGAGATAGACTAGCTTATGTGGAGATGTGTGTCATAGATGTGTCATAGGTGTCATAAGAATGTCATAAGTAACTCCTTTGACTGACTATTCTGGGTATGGGAGTTACTTCTCTATTCTTATCACCCTGTCACCACCTTTTATGGAGGAGTTACAGTCTATTCTTGGGGTGCCTTGACCACCTTTTGTGGAGGAGTTACTTACGTGATCTCCTATATGTATTCTTCACTTTGGCCATCTTATGTTAATGGAATATTGGCTTTTCTCTAAATTGTCTATGTAATTGTCTCTTGTTTGATTTCATTTACTTTAGCATTTTGTGGTATTCACTTGCTTTGTCCCATGCAACCATGACTCATGCATCCTTGTTATTCAGAACTTGGCAAATCCTCTGATATGGTATCAGAGCCACCCTGATAACTGGTTGTCTATTTTGCTATTGCTTTCATTAAAATCTAGAGCTTTGTTAAGGCATTTTTTTTGTGAAATTTAAATTTTTTTGGGAGATATTGCTCGTTCTCCATACTCTTGTTCCTTTTATGGCTTGTTTGGTCTCTCCATATACATGCAGGCGAGATTTTACAAGATCCAATAATCTTGTTTCTATCAATCGGCTTGCATATTTTGTATTTTAATTAGAATTATAGGTTGTCACATGCCTTTGCAATCTCTTGGTAGCTGATTATGCCTTTGCATGCCATTTTTTGGTTGTTGGGGTCATTTTTTCTAGCTAAAGGCATCTGTTTTACACTAGATTTACATCTTCTATACATCATCAAGAAAAATGCCTTCTGGGTTTTGTTCACAGCCTAGAAAAACCATTTGGGTATCTTTTAGTTTTTGTATACATTATGTATACTTTGTAGAAATGCACTCAGAAAGCTACAACAGGACCCCTCTCTGTTGGCAATTGCAATTTTGAAGGCAGTTTTCAAATGCTCCGTTCTTGCTCATACGGACTCCTTTTCCCATGATTTTTTTTTTGATTTTGGCTATTTTTCATGCTCTATGCAATATTGTAGATGTTTTTTGATTTTGATGCTAAGATTTTTTAGAAATAATAGATTCTCAATCGTGACATTGCATAGTTCTCATTTTGAAAACTTCAGAGGATCATAACTTTTACATAAGACCTCGTATCGAGATGATTATTTTTTTGAAAGTGCATGATTTTTTGAGTAAATCATAGTGGTGCTATTTATTTCTCTGAATATTATGCTAAAGTTGGATTTTCAGCATATGCTCTTCATGAGGATTTTGTAATGCATTGAAATCAAGACCACTTGGTATTTATTACTAGTGGCAGTTGTAAACACACTAATATAAAGTGACAAATCATATTTTTTTTGGAGGGGTTCTTTGATTGAACAATATTTGAGTTTTTTTAAAGCTTGTATATTCGATTATCGAAGATGAAGGGTGAGGCCCGGGTTGGCAGGAGGCCAATTCCCCCTCAAAAAGACCTCTTTTGGATTCCTCGCTCCATGTTGAGTCTAACTAGTTGTTGGAAGGCCACTTTCTCTCTCAAAATAGGCATTTTTTAATGTTTTAGTGCTATTTTTTTGCAAAAACACTAGTTTATGGAAAATTAAATCTTTAATATCTTGTAAACAATAGCTCAAATTTGGGTGCCATTTTTTGAAAAAGTGTTTGTATTTCAATTCTCCACAACGTAGTCTTATTATTTGTTAAAAATGCACTATTTTATAAAGTGCCTAAAATTTGGGTCTCCTGAGACACATTTTCAGCTGAGTCCGACGTCTTGTTTGCTTAAAGTCTTGCATTGATTGCTATAAGACACATTCTCAACTAAGCCCAACATATTTTTAGCATGCACTTTCATATTTGGGGGGGGGGCTCAACATTTCAGGGGGGTGTGATTACTTTTCAGCACTTGCAATCTTTGCTTTCATTCTCCTTTCTACATAATTTCACATCTTGCAATCAACACAACTTCACTTAAATTCAGCTTAAAATGGATTATTTTCAACTAAAACCCCTAGCACCCTTCAACTATCATGAATATAAGGTTAAAATGTCATTCTTAGAAGCAAAGGGTTGTATAGGATCACCATGGGTACTGAAGTAAAACCCATCACTGATGCTGAAAAGGTCAAGTGGTACAACTGTAGTGATGAAGCCTATGGATTATTGAGCTTGTCCATGTCTCCAAAACTTCTCTTCCATTTAGAAACCTCCAAGACTCCCAAAGACATATGGGACACCCTAGAAACTTTATTTGGGAAGCTTGATGAGATGAGAGGTCATGAGCTCAAAAACGAACTCATAAGTCTAAGTCCTAGCAACTTTGACACCCTACAAGACTTCTTCACTAGGTTTAAGGCCCTTAGATTGCAATTGAAAGGATGCGAGATAGAGAAGAAAGATGATCAACTCATCCTTTCTATTCTTGTAAAGTTAGGTCCAAGCTATTAAGTCTTTGTCTCCACTTTCCATGCCACAAAAAGTGCCCTTGGCACTACATGGAAAATGCCTTCTTTGGATTCATTCATTTTTGACTTGACTAGGGAGCAAGATAAGCTAATTCAAATGGGTACAATGAAGTCTACTCAGCCCCAAGCTTTGATAGCTAGAAATGGTAAGGATAAGACTTCAACAAAGAAGAAGAAGAAAAAGAACAAGGACCAGGAGAAGAAGAAAGAAAACAACAATCCTACCAGAAACAACACTGAGTCTTCCTCCTCCAATGCTAAACCTAGGAACGATAAGGTTAAGTGTGCCTATTGTAAGAAGACAGGGCATGATGAACACAAATGCATGAAGAAACAAATAGATCACCTAACTCATCTTCTAGAGAAGCACACCATAAGTGTTCCTGAGTCCATCAAGCAGAATTCATCTACCCAAGATTTTATTAAGGCAAAAGGCAAGGGTAAGGAGAAAGAAAAGGGCAAGGCCCTTGTAGCTATAATAGCTTCTACATCTTCATGGGTCATTGACTCGGGTGCTTCTCACCACATGGGCTCTTTCCTAGTTGAGTTTTCATCTTTAGAGCCTTGTAGCATGACTTCAATTAGTTTGGGTGATGACACTTCAATTTCCATTGTAGGGAGAGGGTCAGTTGAAATAGAAGGAGAAACATTCAATAATGTTCTAAGTGTTCCTTCTATTTCAACCAATCTCCTATTAGTGTACCAAATCAATCACATTGGTCGAGGCATGAGAGTTGAGTTTTCACTAGATTCAGTGGCTATCAGGCAGTTGCATAGTGATACTACAGTGGCAGTGGGTAGGGTAGATTACCAAGCATGCTTATACACCTCACATTTTGCACTTGATTCTTCTCCAACAATATTGCTGACTCATTCAGATGGAGTTAGCAAATTATGGCATGAGCGGTTTGGCCACCTTAACTATCACTACCTTGAGCAACTTTGCAAACATGACATGGTCATTGGCTTGTCTCATGTCCAATTCTCAAAAGGACTTTGTGAGGGGTGCTCCCTTGAGAAGCATCCCAAAGCAAAATTTGACAAAGGTAAAGTTTGGAGGGCTTCACAACTTTTGGAGTTAGTCCATAGTGATGTATCAGGACCCTTTTCCAAACCATCTTTCACAAGGGCCAAGTACATCCTCATTTTCATTGATGATTTCTCTAGGTACATTTGGATATATTTTCTAAAACAAAAGTTTGAAGTGTTTGAAAATTTTATTGACTTCAAGGCTCTTGTTAAGAAATAGAGTGAGAAATCCATCAAGGTTCTTCGAACTGATAATAGAGGGGAGTATGTCAGCAACAGGTTTGAGTAGTTTTGCACCATAGAGGGAATTGATTTGTAGTTGACAGTCACTTACAATCCTTCATAGAATGGGGTTGTAGAATGCAAAAATAGGTTCTTAAAAGAGATGGGTAGCTATATGATTCACTCCAAATCCTTAGCACCATAGTACTAGGCCAAAGCCATCAATTGTGCTTGCTACATTCAAAATAGGGTTCCTTACAAAGCTTTAAAAGGGATAACATCCTTTGAGGCTTGGCATAAAAGGAAATTTGATGTTGATCACCTTAGGGTTTTCAAATTCCTAGCCATGGCCCGCATACTGAAGAAAAAATGCAAAGCTATGGAACATCAATCTAAGCCTTGCATCTTTGTAGGATATTCAGATGGTGTTAAGGGGTATCACCTTCTAGATCTGACCACTCATGAGTTGTTCATTGAGAGAAGTGTCCACTTTTAGGAGAGTCTTAGAGACTCAACACTTGGCATTTCTCCCTCATCAGATTTACTTCTTCATGATGATTCCTCAGATTCAGATCAACCACAGCAGGTTCATGAGCCAAAAACATCTTCTTCTTCTTCTTCTTCTTCGAGTTTAGATAGTGAGGATAGTGATGTAGAGTCATCGACCTCTAGCCAATTAGAGGATGAGGATTTGACACTTGACTCACCCACTTCTAGGCCACTTTGGGCCAGACAGACACTTATGAGTGCTGGCACTTGGGTAGGAGATCCTGTAGATGACATATGCACTAGGGGGATTATCAGAGTGATCCACATGCCTTCTTTGCTTTAGTTTCAAATCTATAGACTTTTTGAGAGGCATCGGGGGTACCTAAGTGGGATAGTGCCATGGAGGAAGAATATTCTTCCTTAATCAAAAATCACACTTGGGACTTGACTTCACTTCCTAAGGGAAAGAAGATGGTTTGATGTAGGTGGATATATCAGATCAAATTTGAAGCAGATGGGTCAATTGATAAGTACAAGGCATGATTGGTTGCCAAGGGGTTCTCATACGTGGTAGGCATTGACTACTCAGAGACCTTTGCACCCATTGGAAAGATGACTTCTATTTAACTCACCTTAGCTATTGCTACAACACATGGTTGGGATGTACACTAGATGGATGTAAAGAGTTCCTTTCTTAGCAGAGACCTAGAGGAGGAGATATACATGGAGCAACCACTAGGATTTGTTCAAGATTCTTCCTTAGTATGCAGACTTAGGAAATCTATCTATGGCCTCAAACAAGCCCCTCATGCATGGTACGTCAAGATGGATTCCTTCTTTCTCATAGCAAGTTTCACTAGGTGCCATTCTGATCCTAATGTCTAATTTTTGTGGTAGGATGACTCGCTCTTGATTTTGGTTCTTTATGTTGATGACCTTTTGATCACCAGAAGTTCTTCATCAGCTATTGCAGCAGTGAAGGCATCTCTCTAAGATAGATTTGACATGACAGACTTGGGTTTGTTGCACTACTTCCTTGGCATCGACATCTCATAGTCAAATTTAGGGATCTCTCTTGCATAGCCTAAGTATGCTCTTGACTTATTGGTTCGATTTCACATGGCTGATTGCAAGCTATCTCTGACTCCCTTTCTATTAGGACTCAAGCTTGAGGTTGACTGTTCTTCACCATTGGTTGATGCCACTCGGTATCGACAACTTGTTGGCAGTCTCATCTACTTGACTCACATTAGGCCTAACATATCATATACAGTGGGACTTGTCTCTAGATTTATGCAGGAACCTCATGAGTTGCATTGGAAAGCAGCTAAGAGGATCTTGTATTACATACAAGGTTCACATAGATATGATATTCATTACAAATTTGGCATAGAGGTTGACTTGGTTAGATATATAAATTCAAACTGGGTTGGTGATTCACAGACTCGCAAGTCCACTTCTAGTTACAGTTTCTCTCTAGGTTCTGGTCCTATCAGTTGGTCTAACAAGAAGCAAAATGCTATTGCTATATCATCCATAGAGGTAGAGTACAAGGGAGCTGTTAATGCAGCTACTGAGGTTATTTAGCTTTAGGGGATACTTTTTAAGTTTGGCATTTCTATCAAGTAGCCCACCATCATTTATTATGACAAGAGTACCATTCAGATTTGTAGGAATCTAGTTCAGCACCATCAGACCAAACACATAGAGATTCACATGCATTTCATTTGGGAGCTTATTCATAGTTAGGTCATTGACTTAATCTTTTTCCAATCTTCAGAGCAGGTTGTAAACATCTTCACCAAACCTTTCATTGAGAGCAAGTTCATTCATTTATGAGCTCTTCTTGGGGTGTGGTCTACATCTGCAGCAACATCATCTTCAGGGGGACCTTCTAGCCTCTTCATTTCTCTTATGTCTCTCTTTTGGGGGTGGAGTTTTTTCCTATGGGTTTTCTCTTTTTCTCTATCTTATGGGAGATTACATTTGTACATGGGTACCTCATCAGGCCTAGTTGCCAGGACCCATTTTATATTTCCACACTGCCCACCTAAGCTGCACTTATGGGGGGTGTTAGTGCAGGTTTTTATTTTTCCCTATTATTTAATTAAGGAAAATATATATTTGTGCATACATGGAGTTTTCCTACATTTATGGGATAGGCTAGCTTATATGGAGATGTGTGTCATAGATGTGTCATAGGTGTCATAAGTAACTCCTTTGACTGGCTATTCTAGGTATGGGAGTTACTTCTCTATTCTTAGCACCCTGTCACCACCTTTCATGGAGGAGTTACAGTCTATTCTTGGGGTGCCTTGATCACCTTTTATGGAGGAGTTACTTATGTGCTCTCCTATATGTATTCTTCACTTTGGCCATCTTATGTTAATATAATATTGGCTTTTCTCCAAATTGTCTATGTAATTGTCTCTTGTTTGATTTCATTTACTTTAGTATTTTGTGGTATTCACTTGCTTCGTCCCGTGTAACCATGACTCATGCATCCTCATTATTTAGACCTTAGAAAATCATCTGATAGTGTCAAAAATATACCCAATATATTCCAATTAATCTCACCATTCCCTTAAATCCTCTCACATCTCTCATGTTCCTCAAGCCTTATTTTCAACACAGAATAAGCATATTTTTCATATACTTATGGACAAGCCTGTAGGTGTGTATAATCAAGGCTAGTTTTGAGTACAAGGAACTTAATCTTGTTATTTCATAACTTACACATCTCATGAGACCTATATAAGTATTAATCCAATTTCATTTGACTTATAAATATATTACAAAAAAGTTCAAGATACTCACATATCATCACATAATTAGAATCTTGGCACAATCCTTGAAACTAACACTACAAGGATGTGAATGGATTTGTAGGTCTATTAAATAAGGTATTTTCAACTTATGATTCTCTTAGTATGTTATTCAAAGAGTTTTTTAGGTGAAATGGACCATATTTACAATTTAAAAATAATCATTTTTATTGGTTTACTCAAAAGGTTGAATCCAAAAGCCAAAATTGATTTTTTAGGCCTTTATAGGTCTGTTGTCATCAAATATTTCACCCTAGAGGATGTTGTTAAATCCTAATCTAAGATTTTGGAAACATTGGAACACCTCTAGTTCTGTGGGTTACCGATAATAGAGGTATACCTCTAGGTTTAAGGGCTAGCTCCTTGAATTGATCTTGATGTGCTTATCACCTATGCTAATTGATTACTTGTAGGAAAAGGGATATAAATATGAATGAAATAAAAATATTATAAGGGGGTGATATACCATTAATATTTACATAATATCATCATACATTTTGTACTAATAAAAAATACCTACAACACTAGCTTCAAAGTCTTTAGATGTTATAACATTAGTATTTTAATATAGAGATGATATGCATGAGACAACTCAAGGTAAGTAGACCAGAGGTAAGATTGAATAATATAATTATAATTTCAAACTATAAGGGATAAAAACACACTAGCTACACTCCATATGACATGTTAAAATGAGAACTTCCTACACTAAACATGAAAGGATAAGGAGAAGCAAGAATATAAGCTTATCACTAGACCTCACCATTCATCACTTCACACACTTATAAAAGATGTTTGTGAACTAAAAAATAGATAGAATATATTATTAAAAGTAAAATTAAAACATAAAACCATTAGGGATTTTCCATAAATGGTTTGGAATTAGATACAAGATCTAAAATGGCTAGTACTTATAGAATGTGAGAGAGGAGAGAGAGAAGTGGAGTTGAAGAGTCACAAGAACACTTGTCAAGATGAGAGAGAGAGTTATATTTTTAGGAGAGTGGAATATAAGATATAAAATGAAAGTCATATTTTAGATAAATGTCCATTAAAAGCATAAAACTCCCCAAACTTGGCATAGAGGTCTCTCAAGTGGCTTCTTGAAACTACCCTCATCATTGTCTTCTCTTGAAAACTTCAAAGAAGACTAGGAACAATTTACACATGTGAAATATGATGAGGGAGTTAATAAAAAAATATAACATGAATTAGATGTGTCCCTAATCACTGATCCTCTTTTGGACTAGTGTCCTCACTACTTACAATCACTGTCATCTTTCTTTCACCCATTCCTCACACTTGTCACCAAGATGCCCATTAGTTATTAAATCCAATACATACATGGGATGGTATGACACATATCAAGAGTATTAATGTCCTTAGATACATTAGGAATACCTTAAAAGGTATCCCAATTGCATTTATCACCTTCTCATTTGGTGATCACTCTTTATTCACTATGCTAGTTTGGACTATCTGAAGTGAAGGTGTTTGTAGAGGTACTTGTGTGATTTTATCAAGCAAAAAAGGATATGAATTAGGTTAGGTCCCATTTGTCTTCCTAAAGTTATCCTCATCCTTTAAAACTCGTTTTTACCTAAACAACATATAAATCTATTAATAAAAATAGTTTTTTTACCCTAACCATATAAATAGGGTACAACTCAATCTAATGGGAAGGATCTTGGTGGAGTTATCTACAATTTATAATCACTTTTCAAGTCATACTATCTCATTTGGATGTATTTCTAACAACTTATTCCCCATTAGATCATTAACAAGGGTTTTGGAGTGTTTTAAGTGGTTTTACCCCTTAAGGATTGTTCATAAAAGTTTGACATTGAACTTGTGAACAAATCCCATAATATACAAGGTTAGGAATCTATCCAACATATACTAACTCCTTAGGCTCCCATTATAATCATCCATACGTATATGATCTTTCAAACTTAACATATCAATATTTTCCTTGCATTATGTGCATTCTATCATGTTTCTAAGCCAAGAAATGACTCATTCATGGATTTATATGAAAAATAAAAGATGTGATTAATATTATAACTACCCATGGAGGTTATCCAATGATTTATAATGTTCACTTGATCCTATAAGTGAAATTATATCCCCTTTAGGCATTAGGCCTAGTCTAGGCCCAATAGGTCGAACTACACCTATGTGGGTTTAGGCCATAATGTTTGGCCTAAAGAACCTATGAGTTGTTTTACATATTATTTCATGTTAACCTCAAATAATTAAACCCTTATTCAAGGTTTCCACAATGATATAACACTCCATGCACCTTCCTCTGATCATTTTCATATACTGCTTGTAGACTTTAGTACTTAGGAGTGCCCTTTATCTGAGATAGAACAAAGGGTATCTCCCGTTTATACTCAAGAAAAACTAGGATGTGAGGGTATAATTTGGGTAATGAGGTTATTATATAGAAAATTTTAGAGTTGGACCACACTTCTAGTATCCCCAAACATCATGAAACTCAAAGAAGACTTTTGTAGAATAATCACTATGTGTAGGGTTAGTGTGTCAGCTATAGGTTAAGGATTAAGCTCAATTTCCACCTATGTTTCCTTATCCTAAGTATCTAATGAATTTTTTATAACCATGGTGAATGTGTTCTAATCATGTCTATTACCCATTCTTGCTTGCCAACTCCTCAAAGTGCACTTTTTACTAACCTAGGCTTAATTTATAGTCAACTGTGAATGTTTTTTCCCTCAAAAAAGGGATGCATATAGGTGAATATTGTAGGGTTAGAAATTTTATAATGTTATATTTTACTATTTAAATCATCAAGTTCACTTTAAAACTATTTGGGATCACCTCATGATTAAAGACTTGTGACAAGACTAGACTGTCACATGCTAATGAACTGTCATCTTATAGTTGACTATAGGTGACCATTCTTGGAGAAAAATAGGTCCTATAGATGATTCAAAGCCTTTTAAATGTATGATACACATTAAAATATATATTTTAGGTATTCATAGGCATTTAAAAACTGAAAATGTTCATGTTTTCATGGTTCCATCTCTTAGTTCACACCATGAGCTTGCAGGTACCTATAGTCAGATTATAAGTGAAATTTTTTGAGGGAAAGGTACACATGAAGATGATGATATAGGTAAATAAATTTTAATTAAACCCATCTCAAAGTCACTTGAATCATTAATGTCATTCTGACCCTAATAGGATCACTTTCCATGAATATATGCTCTTATTATGCCACTTTGGATTATAAGGTCATTAAAATTTCAAAATACTATAGAGAACACTAGAAACCTGTAGTGAAATATTGTCTAGAATGGAGGCCTCCTTTTCATAAAATCTTAGGACCAAACAATTGATTTATTTGGTCAAGGATTCACTCCTGTGCCTTGGATAAAAAATAGAATCATTCAAATCTATCAAGACCTTATTTTAGTGTTTTTAAGATAATGGATCCCTGAAACCCTTTCTCCACATATGAACTTGACTACTCAAGTCTACCTACAAATCTATGTCTCTACTATTAGTTGATATGACACCTTAAACATTTAAAAAACTTAAGGAGAGTTCAAACTAGTTTCAACTTTTGTATTTCAACTACTCAGACCTCTATGGAGGCCTGTAAGTGCATATGTAGGTGTGACATAGGATAGTGAAGGTAAAACATGGATAATATTCCTAGTGGATGGTCTTATGATCAATCTTAGGCCTCCTATCAGTCATAAAATTGATCATTTTAACCTTGAAGGACCTCAAACCAGTTCTTATGTCCTCTTATTAATGTGATTAGCCTCATGTAGGGCACCTATAGGTGCACATTAGGCTACAAGACTATGCATATAAAAGAACTAGTTGTTATAGTCAGTCATATGTCATTTTAATAGATTATTTTTGCTTATCATGTTACAATAGTGTGTTAAACCTCTTTATACTCTTCATTTCATCTCCATGACTATGCTCATGACCTTAATTCATCTGATTGTGTATGACAGTCATGCAAAAAGTTGACTATGTTTGCCTTTCTTGACTGCAACCTCATTGATGTTAGAATTTGAGACTAATATTAAAAGGAGAGGGTGATTTTCATGATTTTCTTGAAACCACTATAAGAAAATAAAACCTCTATAGTTGATGATCATGTTTGCAACCTAGCGATAGAGTTCCTACCTAACAAATTGAGATGTTTTTTGCTCATAAAATCACCTCCACACATGAAATAAAAGATGGAAACCATGAGATAAGGATTTAAACATCCTATATAATCAATTTCATCAATTGGTTCATAAATAACAACTCAAATAAGAAGAAAATATATAAGATGTGGGTATAAACATGTAGAAATGAATAGTCAAATTATTAGCATTGGTTCATAAATCATGGGAAAACAATATTTTAAATCCTACCATGAATCTAAAGTATAATAATTGTGATAAAATACCTCAATTTAATTTAACCTAAAATAAATCTTATTATTCGTACCGTGAGAAAACTTGTTGACCAATTCTACATGCCAAAAAGAGTGATAGAGAAGCATAACGGTTTTATACCAATTTTGAGAATTACAAAGTAGATCAAATGTGGAAGTAAACTTAGGTAAGATAAAGAGTAATTTCAAAACCTTCCACACATTCCATAATACTTGCATAGGCTGTGCAACTACCAAAACTTCCTCTTTTCTAACTATTTTCTTGATTTGACTTAATACCTACAAGTTTTTTAGATAGTGTTAACATGAATGGAAATAATATGACATAGGGGATATTGAGGAATAGTTTTGGAATACTTTTATACCAAGGTAAACCATACAACCTTCATTAATGGATCAAATAGTGACCTTAAGTGACATAAAATGACTAAGGACTAAAAATGACTATGACCAAGGTTAATAGCATATAAAATGACATTGATTAGGAAATGAAACACATTATTACATCCTAATAGACCCATGTATAATTTTTTTCACTGTATAGGGTTGACCTATTTTAACTTGTGGTTAAAATAGTCAACATTTTTGGTGATTTACTAGGGGTGGTACGCTTGATATGCCAAGACTAGTAGCCTATTCCTATCCATTGGATTATGGAATCACCTATTATAGTTTTGACACTCAATTTCATTTGAAACCACACCAAAAACAATGAAAGGACACACATAACAAGAAACACTAAAGGAAAAACACATGTGTTCTCAAGAACACTTATGGAAAACACACACGTAATTGAAATAGACACACACACCTAACTTAATATTTACAAGACCTCACTCCTAAGGTGAAAAAATAACTTACCATTCTTAAACTAGGGTCAAAGATGGTTTCTTTTTCATCCTTACTACTCCATGAAAGTAAACTATCATATGAGGTATGCTTGCCATAAAACTCTTGACTATGTATCTGATGGAATGGATTATCATCCTTGTGTCTTCTCATGCTTGCAAGTGGACTACTTTGGGATTTCATGATTTTTTTTTCTTTATTTCCAAGGAAATTTTTTGGAGATACAACTAACTTGATCCTTTTCCTATCTAATTAATGTTCTTTAAACTATAGATTGGAAGACATGACAACTACCTCAACCTTTATATCCTCTTGGGCATGATGTGATTGATGCTTGGGAGCATCAATCTTGCTTTAATTTTATTCCATCACATCTAGAATTGAATCAACATCAGGGTGAGTTGTTAGTTTCTCTTTGAACAAAAACAATTATTCCTTGACTTCACTAGGCCTTTTTGTGACTGCAATCTCTTTGAAAACAATAAGACATACAATTTTATGTTTGATGATCTCTTCTCTTTATTGATAAATAAGACACTTAACCATCTACTTATTAGGATCATTAGAAAACATATCATCAAGTTCACACTTCTTTAAATGAGGATTAGTCTTACCTAGCTACTCAAACTCTTGAATTATGGAAACCTTTACCATATGTCATCTTCTTCCTCATGAATGCCATCTTCAAGGGATGGTTCATCAAGTGTAGGTAAAATTACATAGTTATTCTCATCATAGTGACATATCATCCTATTTAAACTATCATCATCATACACATGAATTAGTTAATTACCTTCAACATCTTGTGAGAAAGAATGTGCAATACTCACCTTAGATTACTCATATGCTCATCCATGGATGATATAGGTGCCACAATCATTTTGCTCAAAATAAGTGTAAGGATCATGTTCATAAGAATCTATACCATAATCATCTAGAAATAATTCATAAATGCCTTCAACCTTATAATAAGCATCATCATCTACAATATACTTTTATTTCTCATTAATGACATGATTCAAGTTGGAGCTTGCTTCAACATAAGGCTTAATGTATAACCTAGCAAGTGGTTGAGTTATTATGGTCAACTTTTCTCCATACCTTGTTCTAAGGCTAATAAGGACCAAAAATTGAGATGTAGCTTCCTATATTATCTATAAAATATATTGAAAGGTAGATTATAAAGTGGGCAGGCAAGTCAACAACCATAATGTCATGGAGGATGGGAAACTTAGACAATCATGCAGTAAAACCTTAAACCCTTTGATCAATCCTAGTAACTTTGTAGGTGTACCATATAAATAAATCACTAATTTATTATGTGGTTCATACTTTAAACCCAATTTTTTAGCTATATCCTTTGGCATTACTAATGTGGAGGATTCAATATCAACTATGTAGTTATGAACTAATTTATCACCCATAATGAGAGTGAGGTATAAGGGTGGAGGTTTATAAGAATTGGTATATGGTTACAAAATGTTATTATGGGAATTAGTAAAAGTTAATTGACCATGAATTGAAGATGAAGGACTAACATGGATAATGGAAAGTTATTTTTTCAAGAGCTCCTTTTGGCCAGGCTTATGAAGGACATCCCAAAGGGAAATGGATGCCTTTGAAAACTTCCATGAATCTATAATGTTTAGAGTATAAATGCTTACCTTTTATTGAGTCCTTGGAGCTAAGGGAGTATTTTTATCTTGAGAAATTAAATAAATTTGAATAGGCCTTCCCACATTTTGATTTGGGGGAGGTGCAGGATTTATAGGGACTACCATGATTGCAGTCATGAACTTTTGCCTTGTAAGAGGATTAGATGAACATAGGCACACTATTAACATCCCCTAGAGTATTTATAATATATATTTTATTATATTCAATATAATTCCCTTGGTTAAGAACATAAGTGTCTTCAACTAATAAGTTAGTAAAGATTTCTCCTTGAGGATGATAACCTACACTTGCTTGCATTAGGACTTCATCTTCTACTGATAGTAGAGGAGTGAATCCCTATTGAGAAACTAAAACTTATCCTCCACCTTTATTTACATCCATGAATTGAAATTTATTCCACTCTTCTTCTTGTATTATATTTTTATGCACTGGTACCATCTCTCTTGTGTTGGAGGTGAAGTTGAAATTATATGAATTAACATGCCTATTGAAATTAGGATGCCCTTAACCTCTACCTCACCCATATTATTGACCATAATACTGATGATAGGGATAGGGTTTTTGATGATCACCTTGTTATAGATTGGTTATCCTAAGTTGAACATCAAATTATTTAGACATTGTATTCCAATCAATGGTATTATCTACCTTCTTTGGAGTAGAATTTGAATTAGCATTTGCATCAGGAACTTGGGAAATGTTTGGAGTAGAAGCAAGAACATTAGGAAATAGAAGAATAATTTTTTTTAGAGGAAACTATCCTAATTCAATGAGGTGATTCTCAAATCTAATGTCAAGGTCATATGCCTCAGGTATAGTGAAACCACCCATGGATTGTAGCATGATGGCAATATTAGTAATAATGGCCCTCAAGTATATAGTAAAGACAAACCTAGTAGGTGTTCTCATGGGAGGAGGAAAATTATATAAAGTCTTTTGGAACATCTCATTGAATACATGAATCATTTCCTTAGGGGATATTTAGATCACATTGATCTGATGAATGATTGAAGTGTGGTCACTCTTGTCCTCAAATATTAATGTTAACAACACTCCAAATTCATCCCATGTTGTAATTCAACCACTGAGCAAATTCCTATACCGACTAAGTGATTTACCTCTAAGGGACATGGAAAGGAGTGTAATTTTAATATTGACCTCAGTGACATTGTGGAAACTACAAAAATTTAAGATATCCCTAATGTGCTCACTAGGAGTGATATGTCTTTCACCATTTAATGTAGGAACACTCTTTGTAGCATTAGGGCGAATGCCATCATAAGCATTATGTTGTATTATATTTTTAGTGTTAAATGATGGGAAGGCATGTTACCTAGCCATATTTTCTTCAATATCTTTCTCATTATCTTGTTCTTCTTGGCTAGTAAATTCCTTTTACTCTTTAAAAGGTAGAATAGGTTGAGGGTATTGAACTTCAATAGGAAATTCAAGTTGAAGAGGTGGATTGATAGGATTAAAAGCTCTTCTAGAATATGAACTAGTAAGGACCATGAAGTATGATAATAAATATATGATAAAATAATTGTCTAAAAGAATATTTTACCTTGAATGGAGTTTCCAAATGCTGAGTAACATACCATATGCAACTGATGTTGTCAAGACCAACATTCACCTTGACAAGTTATCTTTAGGACAATGGTCACACTAGGAATGCCAAAATTTTTGTCACCAAATATTTCAACCGAGAGTAAGTTTTTAAAGTATACTCTAAGATTTGGGTAACATTGGAATACCTCTAGGCTTGTGGGTTGCCTATAGTAGAGGTAGACCTCTAGGTTTAAAGGCTAGCTTCCTGAATTGATATTAAAGTGATTACCACTTATAATAAATAATTTATTATGGGAATGGGATAGAAATATGAATGAAATAAAAATATTATAAGTGGGTGATACACTATGAATATTTTCACAAGATCATCATACTTATTTCACTAAGAAACATGACCTACAACACTAGCTTCAAAGTCTTAATATGTTATAACATTAGTATTTAAATATAGATGTGATATGAATGAGAAAAATAAAGGTAAGTATACTAGAGGTCATATTTAATACTATAAGTATGATTTCACACTTTAAGCTAACCAAACACACTAGCTAAACTCCATATGACCTACTATAATGAGAACTTCTTGCATTAAACATGAAAGGATAAGGAGAAGGACAAAAGCTTATCACTAGACCTTACCATTCACAAATTCACACACTTAGAAAATATGTTTATGAACTCAAAATGATATTAAATATATTATTCAAAGGAAAAGTAAAAAATAAAGCTAGTAGGGCTTCACCATACATGGTGTGGAATTAGATACAAGAGCCAAAATGAGTAGTACTTAAAGAATGTAAGAGAGGAGAGAGAGAAGCAGAGTTCATGAGTCACAAGAAAAATTTTCGAGATGAGAGAGAGAGTTAATTTTTTAGGAGAATGGAATATAAGATATACCATTCAAGGTATCTTTGGATGAATTCCCCTCAAAACCATCAAACTCCCTAAATTTGGTATAGAGGTCTCTCAACTAGCTTCTTGAAACTGTCCTCATCATTAGCTTATATTGAATTATTAAAAGTAGATTAGTAAAAATTAAAACATGTGGATTATTATGAGGTATTTAATAAAAATCTCCAACATGTGTTATATGTGTCCCTAATCACTAATCCTCTTCTAGACAAGTGTTCTCATTGCTTGCAGTCATTATCATCCTTCTTTCACCCATTCCTCACACTTATCACCAAGATGCCCATAAGTTATTCAATACAATACATAAATGGGATGTTATTAAACATTTAAGTATTATTAATGTATTTATATCCATTATGATAACCTTAAAATATCACCTTCTCATTTGGTGATCGCTCTTCATTCACTATGCTAGTTTGGACTACCTGAAGTGACGATGTTTGTAAAGGTAATTGTGTGATTTTTTAAAGAAATAAATGGATATGAGGAGTTAGTTTAGGTAAAATTTTTCCTCAAAAAACTATCATCATCCTTTGAAACTCCTATGTACCTACAAAATATTAATTTTTTTTTAAGAAAACTAGTTTTATACCTTGTCTATTTAAATAGGGTAGAAGTCAATCTAATGGGAAGGATCTTGGTGGAATCCTATACAATTTAAAATCACTTTAAAATGAATAATATATAATTTTCATGCATTTATATCAACTTCTTCCCCAAAGGGTCATTAGCAAGGGTTTTTGAGGGTTTTAAATGGTTTTACCCCTTAAAGATTATTAATAAAAGTTTGACATTGAACATATGAAAAAATAACACAAAATAAAAGATTAGGAACCTATAGAACATATAATAAATCCTCATGATCCCATGCTAATCATACATATATATATGAGTTTCCAAACTTAGCCTTTAGAGATTTTCCTTACATTCTATACATTCTACCATGTTTCTAAGTGAAGAAATGACTCATTCATGGCTTTATCTACAAATTAAAAGATTTGAATAACCTTATAACTACTTATAGAGGTTATACAATTATATATATTGTTAAATTGATCCTATATGTGGTATTATATCATGTTTAGGAATTAGGCATAGTCTAATCCTAATAGGTCTAACTGCACCTATGTAAGTTTAGGCCATCATGTTTGGACTCTAGAACCTATTAGTTGTTTTACATCTTGGTTCTTGTTAACCTCAAATAATTAGAACCTTTTTCAAGGTTTTCATAGTGATGTAAAACTCTATTCACCTTCCTCTTATCATTTTCATATACTATTTATAGACTTCACTACTTGGGAGTGCCCTCTACCTGAGATAGAATAAAGTGTATCTCCCTTGTTTGATCAGGAAAAAAAGGATATAAGGGTATAATCTGGGTCATTAAATTATTTTATATAAAATTTTAGAGTTTTAACACACTTTTAGTATCACCAAACATCATGAAACTCAAGGTAGACTTCTATGGAATATTCACTGTGTGTAGGGTTAGTATCTCAATTATAGGTTAAGGCTTGAGCTCAATTTACACCTCTATTTCCTTGGAATAAGTATATAATGAGGTTTCTATAACCATGGTTAAGGTTTATAATCAGGTATATCACCCATTATTTCTTTTCAACTCTTCAAAATGCACTCTTTATTGACCTAAACTTAATTTGTAGTTAACTATGATTGTGTTCCACTCAAAAAGGGGATGCTTGTAGGTGAATATTGTGGGGTTAAACCTTATATCATGTTATATTATCCAATTTAAATCATCAAGGTCACTTAAAACTCATTTTTTCTCACCTCATTCTTAAATACTTATGACAAGAGTAAACTATCACATGCTAACGCACTGTCATCCTACATTTGAATGTAGGTGACCATTTTTGGAGAAAAAGAGGTCTTATAAATGATTTACAACTTTTTAAACCTGTGATACACATTATAGTATCTATTTGAGGTCTTAAAATGCATATAAAACTTGTAAATTTTTATATTTTCATGGTTCCATCTCTTATTTCACACCATGAGTTTGCAGGTACCTACAATTAGACTATAAGTGAACTTTTTTGAGGGAAAGGTACACCTATAGATGATGATATAGGTCAATACATTTTAATTTAATCCCTCTCCAAGTTATTTAAATCACTAGTGTCATTCTCACCTTAATAAGATCACTTGACATGAATATATTCTCTTTTTATGCCACCTTGGATTATAAGGTCATTGGAATTTCAAAATATGATAGAAAACACTAAAAACCTGTAGTTAAAGATTATCTAGATTGGAGGCCTCATTTTCATAAAATCTTAGGATTAAAAACTTGATATATTTTGTCAAGTATTCACTCCTATTCATATTCTACAAAATAGAATCATTCAAATCTATCAAGACTTTATGCACAAAGAATGAACAGGGCCCCGTTTTAGAGTTTTTAAGGTAATGGATCCTTGAATTTTTTTTTCTACACATGAACTTGAATAATCAAGTCTTCCTACCAATCTATGTCTCTACTATTGGTTTATATGGAATATTAAACATTTCAATACCTTAAGGATATTTCAAACTAGTTTGAACATTTGCATTTCAATTACTCATACCTCTTTAGAGACCTGTAAGTGCATATGTATCTGTGACATAGGATAGTGAAGGTGTAACATGTATAATATGCCTATTAAATGGCCTTATGACAAATCCTATACCTCATGTCAGTCCTAAAATTTATAATTTTAACCTTTAAAAACCTCAAACTAATTATTGTGTCCTCATTCCAACATGATTAGCCTCCTTTAGGGCACTTGTAGGTGCACATTAGGCTACAAGACTATGCATATAAAATAACTAGTTATCATAGTCAATAATATGCCATTTAAATAGATTAGTTTGGTTTCTCATATTATAAGAGTGTGTTAAAACTCTTGAGACTATTAATTGCATCTCCATAACTATGATGAGGACCTTCATTCACCTGATTGTGTATGATAGTCATGCAGAAAGTTGACTATGTTGGCCTTTCTTGACTATAACTGTAACCTCATTAAAATTAGCCTTTGAGACTTAGCTTGGAAGGAAAGGGTGATTTTAATGATTTATTATAGGTTCAAACATCATATCCACTTTTTTGGGGAACCACTACCAGAAAGGAAAACCATTGTAGTTAATGATCATGCCTATAACCTAGCAATAAAATTCCTATCTAAAAAACTAAGATGTTTTTCTCATAAAACAACATAAAAACATGTAATATATGAGATAAGTATCTCTACATCCTATATAATCACTTTCATCAATTGGTTTATTTGGAATAGTTCAAACAAAAATAAAACCTATAGGGTGTGGGGATAGTCATGCAAAAAGGAGAAATAAATTTTTTAGCATTGGTTCATAAATAATGGGAAACAAATATTTGAAATCCTACCCTTAATATGAAGTATGATAAGTGTGATAACATTAATCATAGGCATTTTACCTAAAATAACTCTTGCTGTCCATACCATGAGAAAACCTATTGACCAATTCTACATGCAAAGAAGAGCGATGGAGGAGTAGAATGAGTTTAAGAAACTTTTGAGACTTATAAAGTATTTAAAACATGTAATTGAACTCATATAATCTAAATATTCATTTAAAAACCTTCCACATGTGCCACACCACTTGCATAGGTTGTACAACTACCAAAACTTCCTATGTTCTAACTATTTTCTATATCTAACTTAATACCTACAAGTTTTTAAGTTAGTAATGATATGAATGAGAATAATATGAAATATTTGAGATTTATTAATACATTTGGACACTTTTATACAAATTAAAACTATAAAACCTTCATTAAAGGTTCAAACAGTGACCTTAGGTGACATGAAATGACTTAGGACTAAAGATGACTATGACCAAGGTTAATAACATATCAAATGACATTGATTAATACCATGAAACACCTTTTTAAATCCTAATATACCAATATATCAAGTTTTTTACTATATGGGGTTGACCTATTTTGACTTGTGGTCAAAATAATCAACATTCTTGGTGATTTCCTAGGGGTGGTATGCTTGCTATGCCAAACTAGTAGCCTATTCCTATCCATTGGGTTATGGAGTCACCTATACACAAGTTTGAGACTTAATTTAATTTGAAAACACACCATAAATAGATAAATGACACATAAAAATACACACCGAAGGGAACACACATGTGTTCTCAAGAACACTTATGGAACACACACACAAACAACTAAAACAAAGACACACACCTAACCTAGTATTTACGAGACCTCACTCTTGAGGTGAAGAAAAGCTTAAAATTATTCAAATAGGGACAAATATGGTTCATATTTAATAATTAATAATCCATGAAATCAAAATTTCATGTGAGGAATGCTTGTCATCAAAATCTTGACTATGTAGATGATGAAATGGCTTACCATCCTTATGTCTTCTCATGCCTACAAGTGGACATCCTTTTGGGAATGATGTGATTGATGATTAGGAGAATAAATATTGATTTAATTTTATTCTATAACATCTATAAATGACTCAACATTGGTCTGAGTTGTTATTTACTCTTTGAACATAAAAAATTCTACCTTGACTTCACTAGGCCTTTATATGACTGCAAGATCTTTGACAATAGTAAGACATACACTTTTATGTTTGATGAGCCCTTCACTTTATTTATAAATAGGAAACTTAAACATATAATTTTTAGGTTAATTAAAAAACATATCATCAAATTCACACTTATTCAAATGAGGAGTAGTCTTACCTAACTACGCAAACTCATGACTTATGGCATTGAACCTTTACCATATGTCATCTTATTTCTCATGAATGTTATATTCAAGGGTTGATTCATCAAGTGTAGGTATAATTACATGGTTATTCTCATAATAGTGACCTATAATTATTTTCAAACTATTATCATCATACCACATGAATCAAGTAATTACCTTCAACATCTTGTGAGAAAGAAAGTTCAATACTCACCTTAGATTACTCATATGCTCATTCATGGATGATATAGGTGCCATGATAATTTTGCTCAAAATAAGTGTAAGGATCATGTTTATAAGGATATATACCATAATCATCTAGAAATAATTCATAAATTCCTTCGACCTTAGAAGAAGCACCATCATCTACAATAGACTCTTATTTCTCATTAATGACACAAGTCAAGTTGGAGCTTGCTTTAACATAAGGCTCAATGTGGAACCTAGAAAGTGGTTGAGTTATTATTGTCACATTTTATCCATAACTTGTTATAAAGGTTAAGAAAGACTAATTAGTTGAGATTTAGCCTACTATATGAGTTTTAAAATCTCTTAAAAGGCAGATTGAAAAGTGGGTAGGTAAGTCAACAACCATAATGTCTTAGAGGATGAGAAACTAGGACAACAATGCAAGAAAAAATTCAACCCTTTGATCAATCATATTGAATTTATAGGT
The DNA here is from genome assembly GCA_037957365.1 of Torreya grandis. Classification (NCBI taxonomy): domain Eukaryota; kingdom Viridiplantae; phylum Streptophyta; class Pinopsida; order Cupressales; family Taxaceae; genus Torreya; species Torreya grandis. The sequence continues at coordinate 533,590 of JARHVA010003707.1, forward strand.
GTAACATATAACTAAATCACTCCTTTAATATGTGGTTCATACTTTAGACCCAATTTCTTAGCTATAACCTTAGACATCACTGATGTGGAGGCTACACTACCAACTATGTAGTTATGAACTAGTTTATCACCCATAATGAGAGTGATGTATAAGGGTGGAGGTTTCTTAGACTTTGAATATGGTTAAACAATGTTATTATGGGAATTATTAATATCTACATGACCATTACCATGACTTGAAGATGAAGGACTGTCATGGATAATGGATATCTATTTTTGTAAGAGCTCCTTTTGATTAGGCATATGAAGGACATCCCAAAGGTAAATGGATTCCTTTTAAGTCCTTGGAGGCAAGGGAATGTTTTTAGCTTGAGTAATTTAATAACTTTGAATAGACCTTCCCATATTCTGATTTTGAGGAGGTGCAATATTTGTAGGGATTGCCATGCTTGCAATCATGAACTACTACCTTATAGGAGGATTCGTTGAACTTATAGGAACACTATTAACATCCCATAGAGTCTTTATTTTAGATCTTGTATTATACACAGTATAAGTTCCTTGGTTAAGTACATAAATATCTTCAACTAAGAGGTTAGTGAAGATTTCTCCTTAAGGATGCCAACCTTCACTTGATTGCATTAGGACTTCATCTTATATTGATAGTAGAGGAGTGAATCTTGATTGAGAAACTAAATAACATTCTCCAATTTAATTTTCATCCATGAATTGACCTTACTTCCACTTTTCTCCTTTGATTAGATTGTTATGCACTAGTACCATCTTTCTTGTTTTGGAGGTGGAATTAGGATTATATGCATTGGTAGGCATGTTGAAATTAGGCTTCCCTTGACCTCTCCATCACCCATATTGTTGACCATATTGATGATGATAGGGATATGGGTTTTGATGAGCACCTTATTGTAGATTGCCTAAGTTGAGCCTAAAATAAGTTAGAACTTGATTTCTAATCAATGGAATCATCCTTAGGAGTAAAATTTGACTTAGAATTTGCATTAGGAACTTGGGAAATGTTTTTAGCAACAATAGGAACATTAGGTAGTATAGGCATAGATAATTTTAGAGGAAACTTTCCTTCTTAAATGAGGCCATTCTTAGATCTAATGGCAAGGTCATATGCCTAAGGTAAAATGAAACCACCCATGGATTATAACATGATGGAAATATTAGTACGAATGGCCCTCAAGTATACAAGAAATACAAAGATAGTAGGTGGTCTCATGAGAGGAGGAAATCTATACCAAGTATTTTGTAACCTCTCAATGAAGTCATGCATTATTTCCTTGGGGGATCTTTGGATCACATTGAGCTGATGAATGAGTGAAGTGTGGTAACTCTTGTCCTCAAATATTGATGTTAGCAACACTCCAAATTCATCCCATGTTATAATGTAACCACCAGGAAAAGTCCTATACCAATCAAGTGCTTTCCATCTAAGGGAAATGTCAAGGAGTTTAGTGGTAATAATGACCTTAGTGACATTGTGTTAACTATATAAATTTGATATATCCCTAATGTGATCACTAGGAGTGACATAGCCTTGGCCATTAAATGTAAGAACACTCTTTGTAGAATTAGGGAGAATGTCATCATAGGCATCAATATGGAATATATTTTTAGTGTTAAAGGATAGGAAGACATGTTACCTAGCCATGTTTTCTTCAAGATCTTACTCACTCTCTTAGTTTTCTTCGCTAGAAAAGTCCTCTTACTCTTCAAAGGGTAGAATACACTGAGGGTGTTGAACTTCAAGATAAAGTTTAAGCTGAATAGGTGGATTGATAGGATTGAAAACTCTACTAGAAGATGACCTAGTAGGGACCATGAAGTATGAATACATATATATGAAAAAATAATTTTATACAACTAGATTTTAACTTGAATGGAGTTTCCAAATGATTAGTAGCACACCATATGCAACTAATGTTATCAAGACCAAAATTCACCTTAACAAGTTGTCTTTAGGACAATAGTCCCACTAGGTGTGATAAAACTATTGTCACTAAATCTTTCACCCTAGAAGAGGTTGTTAAAGCCTACTCTAATATTTGGGAAACATTGGAATACCTCTAGGCCTATGGGTTGCCTATACTAGAGTTAGACCTCTAGGTTTAAGGGCTAGCTCCTTGAATTGATATTAAAGTGCTTATCACCTATGCTAACTGATTACTTATGGGAAAAGGGATAAAAATATACATGAAATAAAAATATTCTAAGGGGGTGATACACCATTAATATTTACAAAATATCATCATACTTCTTACACTAAGAAATAAGACATAAACCACTAGCTTAAGAGTCCTAAGATGTTCTAACATTAGTATTTCAATATAAAAGTGATATGCATGAGACAACTCAAGGTAAGTGGACCAGAGGTGAAATTGAATACTCTAAGGATACTTTCAGGAGCCAAACATACTATATAAACTCCATATGACCTATTGGAATGAGAACTTCCTGCACTAAACATGAAAGGATAAGGAGAAGCAAGGATAAAAGCTTATTACTAGACCTCACTATTCATCACTTCACAAACTTAGACAAGATGTTTATGAACTCAAAAATAGATTGCATATATTATTCAAAGGAAAATTAAAACATAAAACTATTATGTATTTTCCATACATGGTGTCGAATTAGATAAAGAAGCAAAAATGTCTTGTACTTATAGAATGTGAGAGAGGAGAGAGAGAGAAGTGGAATTCAAGAGTCATAAGAACACTTGTCAAGCTGAGAGAAAGTTAAATTTTTAGGAGAATGGAATACAAGATACATCATGCAAGGTCTCTTTGGAAACATTTCCCTCAAAAGCATCAAACTCACTAAACTTGGTGTAGAGGTCTCTTAGCTGGCTTCTTGAAACTACCCTCATCATTGGCTTCTCTTGAATGCTTCTATTGATGCCTAAAAGTGTATCATAGGTGGTTCTAAGTGTTTAAGAAACATGACTCATTTATGAATTTAGATAATCCAATGTATGAGTTTTAGGTTGTGATATTATTGATATCTTTGGTAGAATAATGGTATAATAAGTGAAATGTTTCCCAAAATTTATAATGTTTAGTTGTTGGGAGCAACCATAGCCTAATATCTAACTTTTGAAAATGAAAGTGTTATATACTAAGTGAAGTGAATTATGATAAAATAGCTAAGTCTAAAATTTAAGATAATATGTATATTTATAATGAAAACTAATCTAAGGTGAATTGGTTAGAAAATAAGCAAAAGGAAAGGTAGGGTAGAGAAGAAATGTATTGCTAATATTCATTACATACATAATGACAATGTTTTAATATCATACAAATATGCACTTAAAACCAATGTGTAGCATGAAATAGGATAAGATCAAATCCTACCACACATCAGACAAACATCTAGGGAAGTGAAATTATTGTAAATAAGAACAAGATTCACTTTAAAGATTTACCCCTGCAAGCAAATAGCATTAGCACATCTACAAGAAGAGCAATGAAAATGAAATGAACCTAATAATTTTAAATAAAGATATAATTTTCACAAATTGATATCTCTGCATTTAGAAGAGCACATCTAGAATTCATAAAAACCATTAAAATCTAAAACTTAAACTAGACAAGTGAGAGAGAAGATGAGACAAACTTTTCAAAACTCTTTTCTTGTATTGATTACTCCAAATTAACACAAAGTTTACTTGATAAAAACTCCCTCTTATTTTATAATTTATTGTACCCCTTATATATAAAATTAAGGAGGTATCTTAGTTAGTCATGTTCAATTATAATTGTACAAGTGTCTTAGACAAGTGTCCTTCATCTATGTTCTATAACTATGACATTTTATAATGGATTGACCTATAGGTGATGTGATTTACAATTTTCACATGCATTTAAAAAAATAATATTATATTTTTCAAAAATATACATGTTTATTTACAAAAAAAATGATTTAATCAACAAATTTAACTTTGAGATACTTTTGCTTCTCTAGTCCCCTATTTCTGATATAGGATCTTTATTACTTTGTCATGATGATCATCAATTAGGTTTAAGTTGAAAATAGGCTCCATGAAGAGTTAATCTTCTTGATATACCATTATTTTGAGATATTTATCATCCCTTCCTAAAGATTCCTTTATGCTCCTTGCCTTTGTAATATTCTCTTTTATAGTAAAGATCATGTTCAAGAGCTTCATGTTGCCAGCTCCTATATTTACTTGGCTCTAATTTTTAACTTCATGCATGACTTGGGTGGCTCTATGTTTGAACTCATAATCAGTTAGTATAACAATTTGGCTAAGTGTAGTGGGATATTTGATTATGCTCCCCAATATATGCTCCATCTTCAAAAAGATCTTCTATGCTCTTGGAATATTTGATCAAGCTTTTGATCTTGTCTAAAATACTATGATGGCCATATTCAAATAATCCAAGTCGACTATTTTGAAACTAGGGATTTGATCCTATGTTAAAATATTGATCAAATCCTTTACCTTGTTACTTAAACTCTACCATTGGTGAACTAGATTCATGTCCATATTACTCTATTAGTTTACCAAACACTATCTAGACCTTATTGATTTTAATGAATTAAACATATCATATAAAGTGGATTCAAACATGTTTATCATTGCTTTTGGAATAGACTCGATAGATTTCTCTTCCAAGTTATTCTTTTGATATTACATACCCTAAATATCTACTTATAGCTACTCTATCTGTGCTTGGGATAATTCCAAGGGATCCTCTTCAAATATGGGATCTTTTCTAGGCCTCTGTTGTTACTTTTGTGTTAAACTTGTCAATGGATCTACCTTTTGGTATGTGATCTCCTCACCACATGCCATGATATTTTTGTCAGTTAATTTTAACAAGACAATAGGATTTGGGTCAAGTTTGACACCAAATTTGGATTGAGTCACCTATGGGATAAGTAATTCTATTTGTGCTTGTCTTGATTTACTTAGAGTGGCCAATCTTCTTTCCTCTACTTTTTGTAATGCAAATATCCATGGATTCATTTTTGGTTGCATAAGAATATTAGTGGTATTGATCAAGGCCCATGAATGATGAATTATAGGTGGTATTCCCAATCTAGGTTCATACAAGAACCATTCTAGGATTGGTGGTCCATATAACAAATTTTCCTCATTGAATAGATTGACTTTACTTAGAGGAGTAGTGAAAGTCACTTTGGATCTTTTTGCTGTGGGAATCGTGGCCAACTCAATCTCTACTTTCCTCTTGGGGATGTAAAAAACTACTAAGTCCAAAGATTTCCATTTATCATCTTTAGCTTCCTCAACACTTGTATTCTCTTCCTCATTCAAATCTATGTATGTCATATACAACATCTTCAAAACATCCTCAATAGAATCTTAAGGGTCTATGGTTATCATATGGATCTCTTCTTGATGTGTTTCTAGTTCTATACCTTGGGTACTTCATGAACTAATGAGATATAAGCTATATCACCTAACTTTGGCCTCTTCTTAGGATTGCACTCTACTTTAACTTCTATTTGTGCATTATCTGATGGGGGTATAGAGGTTCACCACTAATAAAAATATACTGTTTGGGTCCTAATTTCCATATTTCATACATTTTTTGATTTCTTTCTAATCTTGACTTAGGCTTTATATTATGTTACTTCAATCTCCTAATCACTTAGAAATAGGATGATTCCTTGGTATAAATGGGATAAAAAACACTAGGCTCATGATCATAGGCTACATTCAACATTCCTCTATTTTTTAATTTTTCCTTAACTTTACCTTAAGGATACCATTATTTGGGTTCATCAATTTGTAGATTGAAATATGTCTTGTGTTTTGATGCAACTTAAATATTGTCCCATTTCTTAAACATGGTATTTATAATTATTATGGGGTATTTGTGATGTAGTCCCTTTATTTTGGTCTTGTAGAGACCATCTACACCATAAAATAACTAGTATGACACCTCTTGCTCTGCTAGTTTGTTAGGGAAATCAACATGTAGCCTGAGAGGAGAATTTTATGTCCCTTTAATTATTATGACTATATATATATATATAACTAGATATCCCCCATAATTTCAATAAATTTTATAATTAGTGGGATAACTCTTGAAATTGGAGTGGCAATTATGGCTTCACTTAAGGTAGGGTAGATGAAGTCACATATAAATTAAATGTGATCTCTATATTTTTAGATGTGAATTTTAGATTAATATTGTGAGAATGTTTTTGTTCCATTTGGTGACCATTCCCTTTGGTTTGAGATCTTGATTGTTGCACATAGAACATCTAAGAGATATGACATCATGAAAAACTGGGTCTTCTTATTTTACCTAATTACAAATATTTACCTACTCAATAATGTGCTTATTATTTCACCCAGAGGGGAATAATTACCTTTATAACCATTAAATAAACTATGGGAACCTTGACTAGATTGACATGAGTTATGGTTGCAGACTCACACAATCTATTCAACAAAGTCATTATCATCCTAATCCCAAGTCTGAATTAGCTAATAGGACTATTTTCACTGAAGTTTGAGATGAATTTGTTTCTAGAATACAAACACATGGCTAGGGTGTCCTTAAAATTATTATCCTTTGCCACATAATTAATTGATGCAATGTCTATTTAGGTTTTAGGTAGTTTATAATATGACTCAAATGCTATAACATAAATATAATAAAATTTCCTATGATTGAGATCATTAACTCTCATGCCTTTATCTATATTTATTTATTAAAAAATTAGAGTAAGAATTCCAATACAATGGATTACCTTGGGATTTGCTACCGGATAGTGAAGGCTAGTCATTTCAATTGAAACTATATCATCATACAATCTCTTGGCTAAGAGAATTTTCTCCTCTTCTTAGATGATGGCTTGTTGATTTTGTATCAATCAGAATAATTTTGACTTATTTATATCTCCTATTTTCAAGGTAAAATAATTACATTAGGTGTCTTTGAAATTGTAATCTTCAATATCTGTTGTTAAGTACACTTTAACATCTTCTCTTAAAACACTCTTTTGAACCACTATTATTGTGGATTTTGTCAAATTTCTCACTATTAGACTACAATTCAACTCTTGATTACATCCTTATGTGTAAGTGATGATTAAATTCTCCTTTGTTTGATTACAATGAAAAAAGGGGAAAACTAGGGTTTTTGTACACTTAGGACTTTCTTGAAGGCTTCTATAGAGCTTCAATGGAGGGAATTAAGTTCAAAATTATGAACTTTATACCTTAGATTTTTCTTGGATTACTCATTTATACCTTTCATGTCTATGGGTCCACTAAATATTTTGAACTAACCTTTCTTGCTTATGTGGCTCCACCATGTCATTATATGCATTAATTCAAAATGTGACCATTTATCTTTTTCGGACACATGTCAACACCTCATACAATCCTTGTGCTTGATTAAATATACTCCATTGATCTTATGCCAAGTCATTTATATTTGAATTATCATGGACCATTGATCTTTGGTATGGGCATCAGAGATCATGTCACTTGGTAGATTTGTAATCTCTCAACATGCTTGGTAAACATGCACCACCGCTTAACATCATCATTCCATGTGGAAAATTCTCATTAAATCTAGACTCATTTAAAAGTATACACCTTGCTCACCATTGGATAATGATCTAAAAGATGAAATACCATTGGATAATATTTGCTTAGTTCATCTTAGTTATGACACGTGTTGTTACTATATTTATTTTTGACTCTTTGAAAAGTCAGCTTCATCTCACACTATTATATCTTCTCTATATACTTTAATTTACTCTATTGATTATGATGTATGAATTCAAATGTGATTAGCCACTTAGTTTCCTTTATAGGATGTTTTACTTATTGACTTTGATACATTCCATTGGATCTACTTGGTATGAATCAATGTGTACCATTGATTGTGATCCATTTGATGTAAACCTTAGCCCACACACACTATTGGATCCTTTTTATACTCTTTAATGCTCTCCATCGATCTTGATCTACTTGATTTTATTCCATCCATTATGTTTTTAACACTTTTCACTACCATGTTTTATCTTTGAGATTTGAAAAATTGACCTAGGCAGATGCTTGTGCATCATTGATCTTCTCTTTGAGATCTGAGATCCTGACACTTGGGCATCCTCATGTTGATCCTATGGGCCATTGAGATAAACAAGTTAGGGATAGATGAATATGAAGGACTTAGGATAAAGTTTTGGACTAAGGTTTTAATTGTATTAATAAATATAAATAAATATTACAATATACTTTAGACTAAGTATAAAATATAAAAAAGTGCTCTAATGTCTAGTTAGTCTAGGTGAATGATAAAATAAACTTAGGGGGTTTTGGGAAATATAGAGAACTTATTATAAGATTTTAGACTAAGGTTTTATTCATTTTAATAAATATACAATCAAAACCTTAGTATAAAATATAAACTAAGTCTGAAATGATATAAAGTGTTCCCACCAAAATGAACCCACATAAATTTTGAATCTATTTCAAAAGGACCTAGGTTAAAACACACTAAACCATGGTTTTTTAAAAATTATTTTAATCATAAATTCAATTAGATAATTAAATATCAAGGGGTAAAATTTTCTTTAAAGCACAAAATCCTAGACATTATCCATCCAATAGGACTCCATTAAACTTACAATATGAAAACACAAGCAACAACCATTAACAATATTAGATAGAATAAAATAAGTATCATATGTAAATATGTCAAAAAAACCATTGGTGTGGATGATCTTCAAATAAAGATAATGTGTTCACATGCTAATTGAAATATGATCAAGGAGAATATCCCATTCAAAGCACAAATTTTAAAAATTGAAATAAGGGTCCCTATTTTTTCAAAATTGGGGGATGTTGGCCTCAATAAATGGTGACTTCTAGGGGAAACATTGCCAAATGTTAGAATTGAGATCCTTTGCTTTGAACTAATAACTAGATTACTCATTCCATATAATCAAGTACCATTATTAAGATCAAATCATGATCAAAACAAGTCTTACATGTGTAGAATTAGGTTTAAACACCAAAATTTAGTCATGTTGTGTGTGTGCTTTTGATTCTTTAACTGATTACCATGGGATTTAGAGAATGACTTCCAGATTTCATGACCTTGATCATTAACATTAACTTGTAGCATATTTAGTTGTTTATTTAGAACCATGATTTATAAATAAGGAAGGCTTGAGAATTTCTCTACTATTAGCCAAGTGTCCATAGCCCCGATAGAGATATTTTTGGCTCCATTCTAGGCCTTGTTCCACTTCCAACCAATAATTTATAGCCCTGATGGAGGTTACCTGATTCACCTTTGATAAAAAATCTTGTGGATTTTCAATAAAAATCTCATTTTTGTATTTTTTAGTCTTTTTTTAATCTTTTAGTAAAGGTTGGGTACTAGATTAGCTAGGTTTTGGGGTTTGGTCAAATGTTTGATCTTCAGACAATCATCCTTGGTTGTAGACTTTATCCCAGACAATCAATGTTTTTTAAGTGCAACATGACTTTATCTTAATAATTCAAAATTTCCTCCTACATATGAAATCATCATTATAATCATACTAAAATCAAAACAAAGTTTAAGATTTTATGGAATAATTAACCTAGATACTAGCCCTTACTAATTTCTCAAAACTATAACATCAAGCTCCCATTTCAATATCCATGATCAACTGTTTAGAGAAGTCATATCCACATTCTTGATCTTTGGATTTTATTTTGAGCAACTACATGCATTGGAGCTTGAGGACTATTTTGAAAAGACTTATTGAAAGTAGGGAACAAAACAAAAGAAAGAAATACAAAACAAGTAGACAAACAAGAAAGAAAAAAATATTTATATGCACTATGTACAAATAGGAACAAGAAGGAAAGAAATAGGAAATAAAATAATCTAAGCCTACCTACATTAATCCTAACTAGTCTTACAAGTTACTCTATGTAGACTTGAGGTGGGGAAGTAGAGAAGTAGTGCTTGATATATTTCCCATTTATTGGCAAAGTAAACTCTTCTCCTTGTAAGTCCTTGATCTTGAAGGTGTTGTCTCCTAGTATCTCAAGAATCTGATAGGGACCAATCTATAAGGGAGTGAATTTCCCATGCTTTCCCTTAGGTTTAGATGTTTTGTCCCAAATAAGAACTAAGACTCCTTACTTGAATACCTTAATCATAGAACATTTGTCAAACCATCTCTTCACTATTGTTTGATGTCTACTAAAATTGGTAAAAGCTTCATCTCTTGCATCTTTAATTTGAATAATCTTAACTAACCAAGAACTTAACAACTTTTGATCCTCTTCCATATACTCTTACATGAGCTTGTAGGTTGACAGATTAAGAGTGATGGGGAATACAAGTACTTGACCATATACAAGTAGAAATGATGATGCCTTTAGAGCTTGCTTGAATCTTGTTCTATCAGTTCAAAGGGAATATTTGAGCATCTTGTGCCATGTTCTTGGTTTGTCAGCAGTAGACTTCTTGATAGATTTCATAAAATTTTTATTAATTGATTCAGAGACTCCATTACCTTGAGGGTAATCATTTGATGAAAACTTGAGAATAATGTTGTTATAATATGCCCACTCAGTCATCTTAATGGATATAAATTCAAATCCATTACAAAAAACTAGAGATAATAGTGTTCTAAATCTTGTACATATGTTCTCCTCCAAGAAATTAATCACATCTTCTATCCTGCATTGCTTGGTTTCCACTACTTCTATCCATCTAGTGTAATAATCAGTAGTAGTGAGGACATATTTATGTCTATATAAAGAATTTGGTTTGATGACCCCCATAAAATCTAATCCCTATTGAGCAAAAGGTTTATAAATCATAACTAACTTCAATAGCATGGCTGCTTGGGGTTCTTTAGTGTTGAATATCTAGCACTGATGACATTCCCTCATATGTTTGTGAGCATCTTTGAAGATTTTATGAAAATAATAACCAGCCCTAAGGATCACATGAGCTATTATCCTTTTGGATGGGTGTTTACTTCCAATATTTTCATGGAAAGTATTTAGGATCTCTGATTCTTCCTCTTTAGAAACACATCTTAGGTATATGCCTTTATAATTCTTCCTGAAAAGTGCTCTATCTTTGATTAAGAAATGTACTACATTGAGTCTTAGAGCTCTATTTTGCTCCCTATTCAACCCTACAAGACAAGATCCATTAATTATTAGATGAATAATTGAATCATACCAATCATTAGGTTTAAAACTCTATTACTCCACTTGCATGATACTTAACTTGGGATTGGTGTTAGCCATTAATTAAACTAATCCTTATAACCTTACAATTTTGGTAGTCTTAATTTCTAGATCATATTATTGAAGCATGAGCATCCATTTAGCTCTTATTTCTACTAATTCACATTGGATAAGCATGAGCTTAGTTGTAGGGTCTGGTAGTATTGCATGCACCTTATTTCTAAGAATTTAGTGCCAATGTGTTTTACTACCTTAACTAAAGCACATAATTTCTTGTCAATTAGAGAATAATTTTAACTCAACTTTTTAAAAATTGGTACTCATGAATGTAATAGGATGATCACATCCATCTATTTTTTGAGTTAGGATAACAACTATTGTATGGTTAGAAGAAAAATAATAAAGATAGAAATATTTTGAAAAATAAGGACTTATCAACACTAGTGCCTTCACTATTGATTATTTTACATCCTTGAAGTCTTTTCTATTTTATTCATTCCATGTGATCTTGACATCCTTCTTCAAAATGTCATTTAATGGCCTCACTATTTATACAAAACCAAAAATAAACTTTCTCACAAAGTTGATTTTTACAAAGAAAGATTTCAATTATTTTCTACTATTAGGGGGTTCTATCTTGGATATGACATCTACTCTATCAGGTTCTATATAAATCCCCTCTTTAGTTATAACATGTCCTAATAATTTTCTCTTAGTAACACAAAAAAATACTTTTCTTTAGATCGAGAGAAATTTCATACCTTCTAGACCTTTCAAATACCTATTACAAGTGCATGATGTGGTCCACCTTATTTATAAAAAACATAGTTAGATCATCCATATAAATGATAATTCACTTACCCATCAGCCCCTAGAAAGTGTGGTCTATAACTCTCTAAAAAGTTACACCTATATTTATTAGTCTAAAGGGCATCCTTTAGAAGGAAAAATTACCCCACTTAGTTGTGAATGCATTCTTTAATCTATCTTCCTTGTTCACAAGAACTTGGTTATATCCTCAAAAACCATTAAAAAATACATCATTATAGAATCACTAACAATTTGAGTAACTTGGTCAAGAGAAGGCAAAGGATAGTTGTCCTTTTTAGAATCTCTATTTATTTTTCTAAAGTCTACGCACAATCTAATTTCCCCATTATTCTTTTTGATTGGTAATAAGTTATCTACTCGAATGGAATGTCTAATGGGAAAAATTATTTTTGCATCCAACAACTTCTTGAGGTCTTTGTATATCAGGTGTTCTAACACAAGGTTAACAGGTCTTTGCTTTTACCTAAAAGGCTTATAGGCTTATTTTAGAGGTATGTTATGTGTTATGAATCTAGTATCAAATATCTTTAAGTACTCATAAGACCATGTTATAACATATCTATACTTGGACAACAACTCTCTAGCTTTCCTGAACTCTTCATTTGTATAAGATGTACCAATAATCACTAGTTGGGGTTGACATTGTGTTCCTAGGTCAACTACTTTGTAATATTTCCCACTTAATTTTAGAGCCTTGATAGTTTCAACTAGTCTATCTATGTCAAATAATAATTATAAGGTAATCATGCCTTTGGGAATTTTGTTGTCACTTAGTTGCACAATTCTATCATCAAGGTTGTCTTCATCAAGAGCATTTTTGTTAACCTCATCAATGATGTGGGACTAAAATACTATTGAACTATTCATGAAGTATTAAATATATTTTTCATCATTGAATACTTAAAAATGGTTAATATTATTAGGGATTGAGGGGCATGGAACCAACTCAGCACTAAGTTTTACTAGTTTAGAGTCTTGACCTAGCATGAGATTGGCTACTGTTGAGGCTAGCTCATCAACAAGCTTGTTTATTTCTCTAGGAATTGATACAATATTGAAAGCATCAAATCAATCTATCAAGTTCCAAAATATAAACTTATATTTCTTAAGGTTATATAATTTACACTGGTATTTACTTCTAACTTGATTAACTACTAGCTTTGAGTCACCATACACTAACAGTTCTTTGACCTTGTGCTTGATGGCAAATTGTAGTCCTAAGATTAGAGCCTCATACTCTGCCAAGTTATTAGTGCATGAAAAATGAATTTTTTATGAGGCACTAAATTATTTCCCAAGGGGATTAATTAAGAATAATTCCTACTTCATAACTAGATTTACACCTAGCACCATCAAAATATAATTTCCATATCCTAGGCATAACATGAGTATTTTTAGAGTCACATAACTTAGAGATGTAAAGAGGGTAAAATCTTAACTCAGAATTGGCCATGTTGACCCTTTCATTTATAACATTATACTCAGTGATCATATGTTTCATCTTGGGATCTCTTTCAATTTAAATTTGATTTGGAACTCCCTTCCATGGAAACTACATGTCTGAATAGTTAGTGTACATGTAACCATTCAAAGACTTTTTCCAATCCCTATTGAGTATCATTCCATAAGCATCATGAATATCCATCATTTAGATGTCTATAAACTATTATATCTTTAGATTATCTACAAGCTACATGTGAACATTAAATAATTCTCTTATTACTTTCACATTGGATTTATCTAATTGAGTAACAAAGCTATCATATTTTATTGGGGTTAAACCAAGCTATTCAAAAATACCTTTAGGCATGATATTATTAGAAGCACCTGAGTCTAACAAAAAATTATGCAAAATCTTACCAAAACTTCTAACTATTAGTAATAAAGGTGGAACATCTACCTTATTCTTGTACATAGCAACATTGGCATTTGTAGCCTTGAGTGACTTACTAGGCTTCTTAGATAGAGATCAAGTAACAAATCCCTTTGGTAAGTTATATAAGTCAGCTCATGTAGTGTGATGTTATCCTTAATATTTTTTATGTCATCAACTATATTTTACACACCCCTAGTAGCAGTATTAAATGAATCAACATTGTGCTTAGATGTGCTTCCCTTTGGAGGTTCAGGATTGTTGTCAGTTGTAGGATCTAGAGGAGTGTTGAAGTTATTTGGTGGAGTTTAAGTATTCAAAGGTTTTTGATACTCCTTATTCCTAAAAGGATGAGTCTTATTTAGGTATTGATAGAAGGCATGCACCTCTTTTGGGGTATCCTCTAGCTCATTCTCCTCTTGGAAAGGGAAATCAAATGTCTCCACCATAATGGTTGTATCAAAAGACTTAGATGACTTTAAATAATTGAATGTACTTATAGAATTATCTCTATTAGGTCCACCTTTAGACGTTTTTAATTCATCCTAAAATAGCTTAAAAGCATTATAGAAATCAATGCATTATAACTCACCATGCTTTGAAGTAATGTGAATCCTGTAATATTCAGTTAGAGATACATCAAAAATACTGATCTCAATATTGTTATTGCTTGATGATGACTCAATATTATTATTATCATTTTGAAACTTGTTGTTAGGTCTATTAAACCTTTGATAAGAGTAAAATTTATTGGAGTTTTCCCTAGTATTACCTACTTGATTTTGTAATTGAAGGAAGTTAGTGCTCATATTTTGAACCATTTTGAGTATGGATTCATTCTCATTATTTGGTGCCTCTAAGTTGTGAACTTGATTGCTATGACTATTTTTTGGCACCAAGGCTCTTTATTCCTATGGATGAAATCCATTTGTAGCATTATTAATAATCTTATATTTTGGCCACGATGAGCATGGTTTAATGGAAATTGGTTCAATACTAGTGTCTGATTTAAGGTAGACACATTTTTATTAGAATTAAGAATGACATTTAGTGTAGGGAAATTAGGGTTAACATTGGGGATTACATATGCTAGTTGACCATAGGCTTCATTTGATCATTGATTGTTACAACTTCAACATAGGCTAGGGCTAATGTGTTTGTAACTGCAATAGATATTTTAAGAAAAAAAAAAGTCATGGGGTCTAAAGCATCCTTGTAAATTTATAAAGCCAAGGCTTCATCAAGTCTATAAGGAGATATGGATCTACTAAACATATTATAGAATCTAGAATTTAAGGCTCTAATGGTCTCACTTGAATCTCTTTTTATTATGGTGAATTGTTGATAAAGAATGCAAGGATTGATGATCTTACCAAATTGATCAATGAAAATCCTATTAAAGTCATTCTAACTAGTGATATAATTCTTAAGAAAATTTAAAAACCAATCATATGCAACATATTTGAAAGTAAATGAAAATAATCTACATGCTACATCTTCATGAACTAAATTCAACAACCTTAAAGCATATTTGAAAGACTTAATAACACTATTAGGATTGAAAGATGGCAAATATTTCTCAAGATTTTTGGGTAGGTCATGTACCTGACCAGACACAATGATGGAAGATCCACCTAACGAAGCCATACCTTGATAAGGAATGAACATAGGGGAACAAAAAATAGGTGAAGTAGGCTGATATTTAGAAACCCTTTTCTTACCTTTGTATGCTCTTGCTTTCTTGTGAACTTCTAATGAAAGGAGAGGTAATCTTGATTTAGACCTTGACCTAATCCTAATTCTTGGTAGTTCCAAATTGTAAACCCTGAGTCCTATTAAAATTACGACTTATAAACCTTATATTTGAAAATATGAATGATATTTATCTCAATTATTGCAAATAAAAATCCAATCCTTACCTATGAGTTGATTTGTAGATTTGAGATTCCTAAGTTAGTCAAGCTTTGCACAAATTTATTTAAATATCTTAAAAGGACAAATATATTTGACTAAATAAGCTCAAAGATATATCTAAACTTGAGAATATTAATGATATTTACACATCTAAGTTTAAATAAACTTAAATTTACAAAGAATCAATCAATATTTGAATAAATTTTCCTTCACTAATTTTGAACAAGATTTAAAAATCTTAAACTACCTCTGTAAATATTTACCATGAATCTTCAAAGAATGACAATCCTCAGCTACATGAGCCTAAATATTGGTCTAAAACCATGAATATCAATGATCTTTACACAATTAAGCTAAGAATAATGCAAGTATGAAAATAATTCATTGATCTTTGAACATAATTCATTAAAATTAGTGAAGATACTACAAATTATCAAAGATTTAACTAAAGGCCCTCCTTATAGCAACAACAAAATGTGTTCCTTATTGATCCTTGAAAATGTATCATAGGTGGTTCTGAGTGTTTAAGAAACACTACTCATTTTTTGAATTTATAAAATCCAATGCATGAGTTGTAGGTTGTGATATTATTAATATCTTTGGTAGAATAAGTGAATCATTTCACAATATTTATAATGTTTAGTTGTTGGGCACAACCATGGCCTAATAGCTATCTTGTGAAAATTAAAGTGATCTAGAATAAGTGAAGTGAATTATTCTCTAATAACTAAGTCTAAAATTTAATCTAATATGCATATTTATAATGAAAACTAATCTAAGGTGAATTGGTCAAAAAAAGAAAAAAGAAGGGTAGGGTAGAGAAGAAATGTATTGCTGATCTTCATTATAGACATAATGAAAAAGTTTGAATATCATCCAATTATACACTTAAAACCAATGTAAAACATGAAATAACATAATATAAAATCCCACCACACATCAAGCAAACATCTAGGGAAGTAAAAATAATGTAAATAAGAACTAGATTCACTTTAAAGATTTACCCCTACAAGCAAATATCATTAACACATCTACAAGAAGAGAAAAGAAAATGAAATGAACCTAATAAATTTTAATCAATCTAGAATTAGCATAAATTGAAATATTTGCATTTTAAATTTCACATAAAAAATTCATAAGAACCATTCAAATCTGAAATTTAAACTAGATAAGTAAGAGAGAAGACATAATAATAATCCCATAGATAAATGTGACAAAATTTTCATAATTATTTGATTATATTGATTACTCCAAATTAGCACAAAGTTTTGTTGCTCAAAACTCCCTCCTATTTTAAATGATAGTACCCCTTATATAGAAAATTAAGGAGGTATGTTGGTCAGTCATGTTCAATTATAATTGTACAAGTGTCATAGATAGGTGTCCTTTCTACAATGTTATAGAACTATGACATTTTATAATGGACTAACCTATAGGTGATGTGATTTATAAGTTGCACATTTATTTAAAAAATAATATTCTCTTTTTCAAAAATATACATGTCAATTTACAAAACAATATGCTTTAATCAATAAATTTAACTTTGAGATCCTTTTACTGCTGTAATACCCTATTTTTGCTATAGGATATTTATTGATTTATCATGTTGATCATCAATTAGTTTTAAGTTGAAAATGGGATCCATGAAGATTTCATCCTATTGATTTTACATGATTCTAATATATTTATCATCCCTTTCTAAAGCTTCTTTGATACTCCTAGCCTCTGTAATCTTCTCTTCTATAGTAAAGATCATGTCCAAGATCTTTGTGTTATCAACTCCTATCTTTCCTTGTCTCTAATTTTTCACTTCATGCATGACTTAGGTGGATCTATGCTTGAAATCATAATAAATTATTAGACCAATTTTGATAATTTTAGTGAGATCCTTGATTATGCTCCCTAATATATGCTCCATCCCACTTTGTAACTACTTTCCATCCTCAAGAAGATCTTCTAGGCTCTTAGACCATTTGCTCAAACTTTTGATCTTGTATACCAATACTACCATGGCCATATTAAATTATAAAAGATGACTAATTTAAATTTAGGGATTTTATCCTCTATTAAAATATTGATGAAATCCTTTACTTTATTTCTTAAACTTTGCCATTGGTGAACTACATTCATTGCCATAGTACTCTACTGGTTCATCACACCTTATTAGGACCTTATTGATTTTAATGAATTTAAAATATCATATAAAGTGGATTTAAACATGTTGATCATTTATTATAGAATAGACAAGATATATTTATCCTCCAAGTTTTTCTTTTGTTGTTGCATGCCCTTAATAACTTCCTGTAGCTATTTTGTCTATGCTTGGGCTAATTCCAAGGGATCATCTTCAAAGATGGGATCTTCTCCAAGCCTCTGTGATTTATTTTTTGTTAAAATTGTAGGTGAATATATGATTTAAATCAGAATCCATTATTAGACCAATTGGGATAAGTTTAGTGAGATCCTTGATTATGCTCTCCAATATATGCTCCATCTTCCTTTGTAACTGCTTGCCATCCTCAAAAAGATCTTATAGGCTCTTAGACCATTTGCTCAAGCTTTTGATATTGTATAAAAATAATACCATGGACATATTTAAATGAACCAAGATGACTAATTTAAATTTAGGGATTTGATCCTCTGTTAAAATATTGATCAAATCCTTTACCTTGTTTCTTAAACTTTTCCATTGGTGAGCTAGATTCATGGCCATAATACTCTACTAGTTCATCACACCTCATCTAGGCCTTATTGATTTTAATGAATTGAAAATATCATATAAATTAGATTAATTTTTTTATCATTTATTCTATAGTAGAAAATATATAATTTTCATCCAAGCTTTTATTTTGTTGTTGCAAGCCCTTAATAGCTACCTATAGCTACTTTGTCTGTGCTTGGGCTAATTCCAAGGGATATTATTCAAATATGGGATCTTATATAGGCTTGTTTACTTTATTATGTGTTAAAATTCTATGTGGATCTATGATTGAACTCATAATCCATTATTAGACTAATTAGACTAAGTGTAGTGAGATCCTTGATTATGCTCCCCAATATATGATCCATCCCAATTTGTAACTGCTTGCCATCCTCAGAAAGATCTTCTAGGCTCTTAGACCATTTGCTAAAGCTTTTGATATTATCTACCAATAATACCATGGCCAGATTCAAATGAGCCAAGTTGACTACTTTAAATTTAGGGATTTGATCCTTTGTTAAAATATTGATCAAATCCTTTACCTTATTTATTTAACTTTGCCATTGGTGAACTAGATTCATGGACATAGTACTTTGATGGTTCATCACACCTTGTCTGGACCTTATTGATTTTAATGAATTAAACATATCATATAAAGTGGATTCAAACATGTTGATCATTTCATCTAGAATATATAAGATAGATTGCTCCTCTAAGTTTTTCTTTTGTTGTTGCATGCCCTTAATATCTACTTATAGCTACTTTGTCTATGCTTGGGATAATTCCAAGGGATCCTCTTCAAAGATGGGATCTTCTCCAAGACTATGTAATTTATTTTGTGTTTAAAATTGTCAATGGCTCCACCTTTTGGCATGTGATCTCCTCACCAAATACCATGATCTTTTTCTCAGTTACTCTTAATAAGCTTGTAATATTTGGGTCAAATTTGACACCAAATTTGTATTGAGTCACCTATGGGACAAGGAATTCTATTTTTTCTTATCTTGATTGACCTAGAGTGGCCAATCTTCTTTAATTTTCTTCTTACGATGAAACTATCCATGGCTTCATTTATGGTTACATAGGAATCTTAGTGGCCTTGACCAAGGCCCATGGATGATGCATTATAGGTGACCTTTACAATCTAGGTTCATAAAAGAACCATTGTAGGATTGGTGGTCCATATAACAAATTCTCCTCACTAAATAGATTGACTTTACTTAGAGGAGTAGTGAAAGTTACTTTGGATTTTTTTTTCTATGGAAATAATGGCCAACTTAGTCTTTGATTTCCTCTTAGGGGTGTCAAAAACTACTAAGTCCAAAGATTTCCATTTGTTATCCTTAGCTTCCTCAACAATTGTCTTCTCTTCCTCATCTGAGTCTATGTATGTCATAGACAAAATCTTAAAAACATCCTCAATAAACTCTTAAGGGTTTATGGCTATCACATGGATCTCTTATTGATGTGTTTCTAATTTTGTTGCCTTGGGGACTTCATGAACTGATGAGCTAAAAGATATATCACTTGAATTTGGCCTCTCCTCAGGATTGTGATCCACTCAAAATTCTATTTGTGCATTAACTCATAGGAGTATAGAGGATTCACCACTGATAAAAAGATATTTTTTGGGTCCTAATTGCCATATTTCATCCATTTTTTGATTTATTTCTAACATTGACTCAGGCTTTAGGTTATGTTCCTTCAATCTCCTAATCATTTTAAAATATGATGATTCCTTGGTATCAATGGGGTCAAATAAATCAAGCTCATGATCATAGGCTACACTCATCATTCCTTTAAGGATCTCATTGTTTGGGTTCATCAATTTGTAGATTGAAAGATGTCCTATATTTTGACACAACTTCAATATTGTCCCATTTATTGAACATGGTATTTAGAATAATTATGAAGAAGTTTTGAATTAGTCCTTTTATTTTGGTCTTGTAGAGACCATCTACACCATAAAATAGATGGTATACCACCTCTTACTCTGTTAGTTTATTAAGGACATGAACATGTAGCCTGAGAGGAGAATTTTGTGTCTCTTCAATTCTTATGACTGTATAGTGTAGATATAACTAGATATACCCCATAATTTCAATAAATTTTCTAATCAGTGGGATAACTCTTCACATTAGAGTACTAGCTATGGATTCAATTAAGGTAGGGTAGATGTAGTCACATATAAATTAAATGTGATCTTTGTATTTATAAATGTGAAATTTAGATTCATATTGTGAGACTATTTATGTTCCATTTTATGACCATTCCATTTGGTTTGGAATCTTGGTTATTGCTCAGAAAGCATCTAAGAGATATGACATCATGAAAAATTGGGTCTTCTTCTTTCTCATAATTACAAAGATCTACCTACTCAATGATATGATTATTATTTCACCTAGAGGGGGAAAAAGTACCTTTTCAACCATGAAATAAACTATGGGAACTCAAAATAGATTGACATAATTTATGGTTGCATCTCCACATAATCTTTTCAACATAGTCATTATCATCCTAATCCCAGGTCTGAATTGGCTAATAAGAATGCTTTTACTAAAGTGTGAAAAGACTTGGTTTATAAAATATAACCACATGGCTAGGGTGTCCTTAAAATTATGATTATTGGCCTAAGAATTGGTTGATGCAAGATCTATTTGGGGTTTAGGTAGTTTGTAATATGACTTGAATACTATAGAAAAAATATAAGCAATTTCCTATGATTGAGCTCATTAACTATCATGCCCTTATCTATCTTTATTTTTTTAAAAATAGGAGAAACAATGTTAATATAGTGGAGTAGCTTAAGATTTTATAAGACATAGTGAAGGTTAGTCATTTGAATTACAACTATCTCATCATATAGTCTCTTGGCTAAGATATTTTTTCCCTCTTCCCAGGTGATGGCTAGTTAATTTTCTATTGTCTAGAACAATTTTGACCAATTGTTATTTCCTATGTTCAAGGCAAAAGCATCAAACTAAGTGTCTTTGAAAATGTGACCTTCATCATCTATTGTTAAATAAAATTCAACATATTTATTTTAGACACTATTTTGAGCCACCTTTATTATGTATTTTATCAAATTGCTCACTAGTGGATTGTAATTCAACTCTTAATTGAAGTCTTTTTGTGTAAGTGATGATTCAATTCTCCTTAGTTCAATACAATGAAAACAAGGGAAAACTAGGGCTTCTATACACTTAGGTATTTCTTGAATGTTTATGTAGAGCTTCAATGGAGGAAATTGAGTTTGAACTTATGATCTTTATGCCTTATTTTTTTCTCAGATTGCTCATTTATACCTCTCATGTCTATGGGTCCACTAAATATTTTGAACTAACTTGTCTTACATATGTGGCTTTTCCATTTCATTCTATTCATTCATTTTGAAATGTGATCATTTTTCTTTTTGGTATATATGTCAACACCTATGTAATATTGGAGGTTGATTAAATACAATCTATTGATCTTTTGCCAAGTATTTTAGCTTTGAATTATTGTGGACCATTTATCTTTGGTATGAGCATCAAAGATCATGCCAATTGGTAGATTTTTGGGCTCTCTACATGCCTAAAAAAAATGAACCACCACTTAGCACCATTTCAACACATGGTAGCTTCTCATTCAATTTGGACTCATTAAAAAGTCTATGCCTTGCTCACCATTGGATCATGACCCAAGAGATAAAATTCCATTGGTTGATCTCTACTTGGTTCATCATAGTTATGATACATGTCATTATCTAGTTCATTCTAGACTCTCTAAAAAGTTAACTTTATCTTGTACCATTGGATATTATCTATATGCTTCAACACACTCCATTGATTTGATCTATGAAGTTAAACATGATTGGCTATTCTATTTCCTTTGTAGGATACTTGACTTTTTAACTTTGTTATGTGCCATTAGATCTAATTTTCATGGATCAACATGTACCATTGATTTTGATCCATTTGCTATAAACATTTCCCCATGTGCACTATTGGATCCTTTTTTATACACTTCAATGTGTTCCATTGATCTCAATCTACTTGACTTTGTTTCATCCATTACAGTTTTAACACTTGTCACCACCACATTCTATCTTTGAGCTTTGATAATTTGACTTGGGTAGATGCTTGTGCACCATTGATCTTACCTTTAAGCTTTGAGATCCCAACACTTGACATCCTCACATTGATATTATGGGCTAGGGGAATATAAAGGACTTAGGACAAAGTTTTGGACTGATGTTTTAATTTTATTAATAAATACAATTAAATCTTATCATAAAATTTAGACTAAGTATAAAATATAACAAAGTGATCTAATGTCTAGTTAGTCTAGGTGAATGATAAAATAGACTTAGGGGGTTTTAGGAAATATATAGAAATTAACATAAGATTTTAGACTAAGGTTTTATTCATGTTAATAAATATGATCAAAACCTTAATATAAAATATAAACTAAGTCCGAAATGGTATAGAGTGTTCCCACCAAAATGAACCCACATAAATTTTGAATCTATTTCAAAAAGACCTAGGTTAAAACAAACTAAACCTTATTTTTTAACAATTATTTTAATCATAGATTTAATTAGACAATAAAATATCAAGGGTTCAAATTGTCATTAAAGCACAAAACCCTGGACATTGTCCACCCAACAACACTCCATTAAACATGTAATATGAAAACATAAACAACATCCATTGGCAATATTAGATAGAATAAAACAAGTATCATATGTACATATGTCAAAAAAACCATTGTTGTGAATGATATTCAAATAAATATAATGTGCTGACATGTTAATGACAATCTAATCAAGGGGATTATCGCATTCAAAACACAAATTTGTAAAATTGACATAAGGGTCCCTATTTTTTCAAAAATGGGGGTATGCTGGCCTCAACAACTTCAAAGCATACTAAAAACAATTACCACATGTACATTATGATGAGGGAGTTAATAAAAATCTCCAACATGAATTGTATGTGTCCCTAATCATTGATCTTCTTTTGGCCAAGTGTTCTCACTACTTGTAGTCACTAACATCCTTCTTTCACCCATTCCTCACACTGGTCACTAAGATGCCCATAAGTTGTTCAATCCATTCCATATATGGGATGGTATGACACTTATCAAGAGTCCTCATGTCCTTATATCCATCAGGAAGACCTTAAAAGGCTTCCCAATTAGAGTTATCACCTTCTGATTTGGTGATCATTGTTAATTCACTATGCCAAATTGGACTACCTAAAGTGAAGGTGTTTTCAGAGGTACTTGTGTG
Source organism: Torreya grandis (assembly GCA_037957365.1). NCBI lineage: Eukaryota > Viridiplantae > Streptophyta > Pinopsida > Cupressales > Taxaceae > Torreya > Torreya grandis. The sequence continues at coordinate 557,422 of JARHVA010003707.1, forward strand.
TTCTTTTAAAGCAATAAATGGATATGAGGATTTAGGTTAGGTACCATTTTTACTCCTAAAGTTATCCTCATCATTTGAAACTCCTTTTTACCTTATCAAAATATATCAATAAAACTAGTTGTGTACTTTATCCATAAAAATAGGGTACAAGTCAATCTAATGGGAAGGAGATTTGTGGAGTCCTCTAGAAGTTGAAATAAATTTCCAAGGCCTACTGGCTCATTTGGATGGATTTATATAAAATTATTTCCCATCGTGTCATTATAAAATGTTTTAGAGGCTTTTAAGTTGGTTTACCCCTTAAGGATTGTTCATAAAAGTTTGACATTGAACTTATGAATAAATCACACAAAATGCAAGCTTGAGACTCTCTTCAACATAGCCTAACTACTAGATCTCCCATGCTAATAATATGAATATATATATATATATATATATATATATATATATATATATATATATATATATATATATATATATATATATATATATATATATATATATATATATATATATATATATGAGCTTCTAAACTTATCTTCTCAAGCTCTTCCCTGCATTTTGTGCATTCTATCATTTTTCTAAGCCAAGAAATGGCTCATTCATGGTTTGATTTAAAAAATAAAACATTTGACTAACCTTTTAACTCCCCCTATCTCTAATGTTTTATAATGTTCACTTGATCCTATAAGTGGTATTAGATCCCCTTTAAACATTAGGCCTAGTCTAGGCCTAATAGGTTTGACTACACCTATATGGGTTTAGACCATCATATTTGGCCTCTATCACTATGAATTATTTTCCATTTGTTTCATGTTAAATAACCAATAGATTATTCATAATAGGATATACTTCTCTTGATAGAAATGAACAAAGAGAGTAACCATGGATTTGTATCTTCTACTTCATTTAAATATCAACCCAAGGACATAAACTTGATAGGATAACATCATTGTATGTGCATACTCAATCTATATTTTGACATTTTACTAGTTTTATCTAAGATGTTGAAGTGTAGTAAATGAAATGCTTGAAATGAAACATAAAAAAAATATAGTAAAATAAATTTTTATGCATGGAATCTTCCCTAATTGAATCTAAGGAAGAATGAAAATCACACAATTTAAAAATGAAACACATAATGTTTAAGGAAATCAAATAACATGATTAGCTAAACAAATAGGTTGAATTATTTTCATAGCCTTTAAAAGGGGGCCCTTCTTCCTTCCAAATCTAGCTTCAAACCTTCTTCATACAACACTAAATTGAACTCAGAATTTGTCACTCATATTAATCAAAATTGCAATAATGAATTGCTGCATGAAGTTACAATCACAATGTCTTAACACAATGTTCTTCTGACAATCTCTATTCAACATATATTATTTTTTTATATCTCTCAACTATGATGCTACATATTTATATACCATATAGGAGATTATTTTATGTAAAATAATATATACATTCTATTATAAAATAAATTCAAATTAAGATAACCAAAATTGGTTCCTTCACTAAAGACATCCTTCATGTGAATCTTGTGACTTTGTTGCAAGACAAATAAAGTTGTTTTATTTTTCAACCACTTATTTATTGACCTCTATAGAGGCTATAGTTATTTATGTGATTTGGTTAGAAGAAAATCAAAATATGTTATTTTGTGGCTTTGTTCATACATTGGTTGTAGGATGGTCTATGTAATGATATTCCTTTTGTTATAGGATGCTCCATACTATATACCTATTTCTCAGAAACAATTTCAAAACACACTCATAGAAAAAGCATCTAAAAGTAATAGACAACCATTATATATTTAGCTTCAATACATAATTATAACTATTCAAAAGAGTTTGAAAACATAATTCTATATGGCTTATGAAAGTAGGGAACTATATGGAAAAGTGTTCAAAAGCATGAAAATCAAGTAGGATGAGTACAATAGATGGAAATAATAATAAGACATTTATGGGGCTCATCACACCCCCCAAATTAAGATCTTTCTCAACATTGAGCACCATACTTGTTAATTATTAGTGCATAAAGAACTATAAAATCCATGTGTTTGACAACACCCTTGGCAAGGTGAGTGTAAAAACCCCACCTTTGCTCAAATATTTGCAAATTTTGGCTTCTCAAGCTTCATCCACTAGGATTTTGTCATGCCAGTCTAAAATAGGATACCAAAATAGGGGTGGCTAGAACTTTAGGTTTAGTAATTACAATCCCATGTCACCTACAAGAAGAGTGCATGTTGTGATCCTATTAAATTTTACATTTAAATTAAGAGGGGAATAGGGCTCCCTCTTCTTCTGTGTAGTAGTGAGCTCATTCCAACATTTGATACATGAATCTTTGGATGAAATACAAATAAAATTTCTCAATCCCAAATAAAAATCTTGAACCTCATCACATTTCAATCCAAACCAAGTTTTAACTTCTTTCTTTGGCATGATATTATCCCATTTAGCTAAATACAACATCATGTGCGATTGATTCACCCTTGATAATTAACTCAATTTTATTCTCCTTTGTTCTGTATTCTACTATTTCTCTTTTTTGTTTCTATTCATTTAACAAATATGATGAAAATGCTTGTAATTGGACATCTCTAACATATAGATTAGGATTCCATTCTCTATTATATAGAACAACATAATTGTATAGGTAGAACTCACACAATTATGCTTGTTCTTCCTGTGAACATACTCTATATATAGAAAAGAAGGAAAGGGGATCAATAACTTCATGGGGAATATCATAATAAATTCTCATAAATCTAAGCTTGTGACATTTTTATTTAAGATAAACTAAATAAACTTTTGTAGGAGGCCTACAATTAAGGAGTTCTTGGATTATACCTACCATATCCTCAACTTTCTATTTTAGTTTGGTGATGCTCTCTTCCTTAAATTTTTTTACTCTTTCAATTTCTTATTTTATTTCCTTAGTTCCTTCAGAGATTCAAATTGATTATCCATCTAATTCAATAGTTTATAATATATTATAAAACATGAGTGATAACTGACCTCAGGGGAAACTTTATGTTCTTCTTGCTGATTGAACTCTATAGAAGGTTGTGGAATGCTAGCTGTAGGATGATCTTTAGTTGAGGGATGCAAATAACAAGCTAATATAGTAAGTGCATCTAGTCCTCCACTAGGTTGGTCTTGCATCTACCTCTTTAGTCTCTTAATTTATTGAAAGGTTTGCTCAAAAGTGGAAAAGTCCACTTGCACTGTAGTAGGTTGCTCTAAATTTTTAGCTTCTTCTTGCACGAATTCCTCATGCAACTCTTGTTCTAATTATTCCTATATTGGTTACTCATAAAATTCTTCAAAACTATGTTCATCTTATTTTTCTTCATCATACATTTCTTCAAGATTGTTCTCAACTTACTCTACTTCTTCCTACATTGGTTCCTCATGGAATTCTTCAGAACTATGCTCGAATTATACTACTTCTTGATGGAATAATAGAGAATATATTCCCCTATATGTTTTAGTCTCTAAATATTCATTACTACTAGAAGTCCATTCTTCCATAGATTCTTCATTTACTTGAATAATAGAAGAAGGTTTAGTTCTCATCTTTCTCCTCAATCTATGAGATTTACGAGTAGGGGTTACCTTGATCTTCTTGGAAGAAGGTGGAAGTTCCTCTACAGACTCATCTGAATTAGGATACAATTTTTTTTCCTATTTTTCTTTCCCTTAGACCTTGATGCAAGTTCTTATGTTGCTACATGAAGACCTTCTTCTACAAGTTCTTGTGTGGCTACAGAAAGGTTTTTTACTATAGGTTATTATAGTTCTACAGAGAATTCTTCCTCTTATGATCTTTTTTAATCAACCTCCAATTATTTTTATAATACATTTCCTTCTCTATCACTCTCTTTATTTATTGGTATCTAGAGAAATTGCTCTCAATTGATGTTGGGTCTAGTTCTTTGCAAACAGTTTTTAACAAGTAATTGGATGAGACAATAGTGGGAAAGAGATTTAGAATTACCTTTTTGAAAATATTTTGAAATTTTGGTGATCATATGAAGAAAAAATTTGGGAATGTTTATCTCCATTCTATGTCATAAATGATTCAGGAACTTGAAGTTTAGGCTATGTAACATAAAATACCTTCCTTCATAGATGAAATATTTAGAGATAAACTTAGTAGCCTTAACCCATCTTGCTGGTAGAGACAACCTTATAATGCCCTAATTTGAGGTTTCTAGGTGTTCATTACTCTGATAAACTTTTATCTCTCAACCTTGACATCATATTTGTCTTACCATTCCTCCCCTATTCTAGGTAGTCTCATTACTCTATTGATGGCTATTTTTGTCAGATTTACTTCCATCCCTTTTACTATGGCCAATTTATTATGAAATGTAACAATAAATTCCTCTATAATTACTTAAAATAGGGCTTATATTTTCTCAAAATACTATTCCCATCCTATATGCTAGAACAAGGCCAAAATTTTTGGGTTGTTGGTCAAGGGGGTGCTATCTAGTGGTTCATGTTTCAAGAAATTGCCTCCCATATTATGTGAGTTGTAGGTCTAGGTGTTTGAAACAAGGGTTTTGGGTAATGTTAGATTTATTTGTGAATTTTTTATTGAGATATGAAATAATCCTTTTGAATTAATGAAAAATCTCCCCCTAACTTAATTTGTCACTTATCCTCGAAGGATGAAGCTGACGTGCACTAAACACTTGTAGTAAGAGTAAGGGGTGGCATTAGTAGTTATGTTAGTGGTAACATCAATGAAGGATATGGTAAGAATATGTGATAAGGATAGGATAAGGTAGTGCATTAATATTATTAAATCTCATCATCTTTTAGAAATAATTAAAAAATATGATATGAAAAAAATATGGAATAATTACCGTATCATCTATAGAAATACCTTTCATAAATGTGAAAATGATGATGTGAAGTGGTGATCATGGAATACACTAGAATTTGAGTTTGAAAAAATGATTGAGGTAGGATGGATTATAGGAATACATCTTATATCAAGATATGATTCGTGTAGTAGCAAGTGTTATCCTATAATAATAAATTTTTATCCTGTAGTAGTAAGTGTTTCACCTATAGTGATAATTTATTCATATTGTAGTAAGAAGGAAAATATATTTCTTCTCTGAGGGAATGAATCCATAAGAAAACAAGTTAAAACAATTTTTTTATTTTAGTAGTACCTTTTCTCTTTTTCCTTTTTTTAATGAATGTCGATCAGCCAATGACCTAGTTTTTTGAGACAACATCTGTCAGCAACACTTGATAGTTTTAATTAATAAATTTTATGATTTTTTTATATATTTTTTGGTCCAAACTCAACTAAAATCATAAGACTCTAGAGGGTTTTATTTTATTCATCCTAAACCAATCCATTGGGAATGACTTGTTCTTGGATATAGGAAGCTTTATTACTATTGGAAAATACTAGAGAATGGTTGACAGAAATACCTTTTAGCTACATGATTAGGTTGATTTAATTAATGAATAAGAGATGGATCTTGTTCTTCAATAAGTTAGTGAGTGAGAGTTTCCTTTGAAAATCATTTCTTGTATAGCTTGAGCCTATGGCCATTAAAAGGAAGTCAAAACTGAATATAGTCAATGGTCATGAGCTTTACAACTCCATTGTCAAAAAATTGTTTGATCTCATAAGTACCAAGCCATCTATACTATAGCTTTACTTTATGATCCTTGTATTTAAAGTAAAAAAAGAGTTCCTAATTTTCTAGTTTGAAATTATTAGTCTTGATGTTCCTGTCATGCCATCCTACTTGTTGTCTTTGCACTATTTTAGTATGAAGAAGTGTTTCCTTTCTTAATTCATCAATTGAATTCAACTGCATGATCTAATATTGTTGATATTGAGAAATATATAATCCCAAATCAAGTTATATCCTTAATATCTTATGTTCAAAATCAATGGGTAGAGTAGTATTTTTACCATGAACTAGTTCATATGAAGTGAAACTAGTTGTGGTTTCTAGATAATTTTATAAGCCCAAACTACTTCTAGAAAATGAGTTGACCAATATTTTATATGTATGCTGATAGTATTAATGAGGATATTTTCCAATTCTTGGTTGGTCACTTCTACCTAACCATTTTATTGAGGATGAAAGGGGGTATATTTCCTGTGTCTGATTTCATATTCTTTTACCAAGGTAGTTTTGAGGTCTAATGTAAATTATGGGCCTTGGTCTATGATAATTTTTCTTGGTACTCCATAGTAGGTGAAGATTTATTAATAGAGGAACTTAGATACCTTCTCATCTTGGGCATGGGTTAAGGTTTTAACCTCTACCCATTTGGTGACATAATCATTGCACACTAGTATATATGCCTTGTTGGATTTAGGATCAATGGGACCTATAAACTCCAATCCCCATTTCTCAAAGAGTTCCAAAACTAGTTGTGGCTATAATGGAATTTTATTAGAGTGAGTGGGTTTTCCCATATGTTGGCATTAATCACCTCTTCAAGTGTACATCATGGAATCCTTATGCAAAGAAAAATAATAATATCTCATAGTGAATACTTTCATGGTAGTTTATTTAGAAGTAAAATGACCCCCATAAGGCTCATCATGGTATGATTTGAGAATGTCATAAGCTTCATATTCTTAGATACATCTTCTCATAGCTAAATCTGATCCAGTCATAAAGAGATATCATACAATCCAAGAATAATTTCTACTCTTTTAGATCAAGTGTTGGTTATCCCTAGGTGAGAAATGTTGCAGTATTTATCCTATAGCAAGATAGTTAACAATATATATGAACCAAGGAGATTGAATTGTTATGGAAAATAAATGTTCATCAGGAAAATAATCATCAACAATAGGACTATGCTCATCATTTTGCAACTGAGATAGAAAATCTAATACTACATTATCCTTACCTAGCCTATCCATAATGGTAATATCAAATTCCTATAAAAAAATCAACCAATGAATTATCTTACCTATTACAACATGTTTGTTCATTAAATACCTTGTTATTGCATGATTGGTGTGGATGAATACTTGGTAACCTATAATGTAGTGTTAAAATTTGTTGATGGAATATATTACAACTAGAAATTCCTTCTATGTTATAGTGTAGTTAAATTTAACCCCTTGAAGATTATTGTTGATAAAATAAATTGCATAGCTCATAGATTCATATTTTTGGCTAAGGAAAACTCTTAAAGTTATGTCAAATATATCTATATGAATGTGAAAAGGATTCTTCAAGTTAGTCCCTCTCAAAATAATATTTGTTATGAGCATATTTTTGAGTTGTTGAAAGGTAGTTTAACAATCATCAGTCCATGTAAATTCAACATCTTTAGTAAGTAATCTAAATAATGGGTAATAATTTTACTAAAATCTTTGATGAATAATCTATAATAACCAACATGTCCTAAAAAACTTCTAACATCTTTTTGTTTCTTTGGTGTGGGTAGATCCTTGATCATACTTATCTTTGTTGGGTCAACTTGAATTCTAGCAGGGGATATGTGATGTCATAACACAATCTCTTCAGTCATAAGCATGTAACACTTTTCATTACTTAGAGATAATTGATGGTCCTAGTAGCATTGAAGAAATTTCTCAGAGTTGGTTAGCATTTCTTCAAATGTCTGCCCATAGATGGGGAAATCATCCATGTAGATTTCAACATTGTTATGGTAGAGATTAGAAAATATGTTCAACATAATCCTTTGAAAATTAGTTAGGGTATTTCAAAGACCAAATGACAAGATGCCATAGGCATAGGTTCCCTAAGGGAAAGTAAAAGTGGTTTTATCTTAGTCTTGTGGAGAAATTCATATCTTATTTTAACCACTATAACCATCTAGGAATGAAAATTACTTCTTCCATGATAACATATCTAATACTTGATCAATAAATGGAAGGGGATAGTGATCCTTCCTGGTAGTAGAATTCAAATCTCAATAGTCAACACAAATATGTCATTTTCCCCATTTCTTAGGGATAATGACTAGGGGAGAGACCCACTGGCTATCCAAGATAGGATAAACAAATCCTACATCCAAGAGTTTTTGTAGCTTGGTCTTGACAATGTCTTTGACTGCAAGATTCATTCATCATTGGGGTTAGCGAATAAGTTTTCATTCTTATTTAATGTAAATTTTATACATGCATAAATTTGGGAGTATTCCTCTCATGTCATGAAAATCCTAGGAAAATGATTTTGCATGTTATATTAGCATTATAAGTAATTGAATTTATTAATGGGGTGTTAAAGAAGTGCTAATGTTGAGAGATTTGTTTAGGAGGATGTATACTTACTTTATTAAATAAAGCATGGTCTCTACGTTGGTGATTAAAGGAGCATAACGACATTGAATGGGAAGTAATTAATGGAATGTCCAAATATCTCGTGCATTTTTAGCAAAATAATTCTCAGGAAAGGTATTCTAAAGAGGGCATGGTGTAAATTCCAACAAGTTAGTGGCTACATGATCTTATCGATAGGTGTTTTGCAGGATACCAGTAAGGATAATGTCTTCTTCTTGGGCCTACAGAGATGGACTCTGATCAATTGTGTAGAGAGTCTAAAGGGAGATAGCTTATTTGAGGTCATCAATCTAAGGGATTGGTCCATCATTTAGGGAAGGTTGAGTTAGTGGACACAACACCAATCTATCAGTGTGATTATTATTGGAAATTAACATTTTTCCTAACCGACAACTAATAAAGGCATTGGTGGTAGCCAACTATGGGTGACTAAAGATGAGAGGATAACCCCCAAAATTATTCTTTAACTATAGGAAAATAAAGTCTACTAGATATTACCCAGAATTCATAGTGATAAAAAGGTCCTCAACAATTCCTTCAGGCTTAACATTTGATCTATTAGCCATCTAGAGGATGGTAGGGGTTGGATGGAGAGTGGTACACTTAAGTTGTTGCATGGTTTCCATGGTCATCATTTTGATGGCTATACCCAAGTTAATTAAAGTATTAGAGATGGGTTTTTTTTAGATGTTAACATTAACTACAGGGCTTCCCAAATTAGAATATTTTGGGGGAACTATATTTCCAAAAATAATATTTATTAATTGGCCAATAACCTAGACTATTTTATGATCCTTCTTTTTTCTTGGTTTTTTCAAACATATCTCTCAAATAACTTTGTTGTAGATAGGAATATCCTTTATTACTTGAAAGAGTGGGATTTTGATGCACACATTCTTGATTTTTTCTAAAATATCAAATTCAAGCTTTGGTTTAGGATGTGATATGTTCAATCTATCTAGAAAAGGAGGATTGTTAGTTTTTTTTTTCTAATGGACATGGCTCAAGATTGGCTATGAGAGGCTATATATTAGCATGGAATGATGCTAGTTCAAAGTTTTATATGATTATGGGTGAGGTGGGTTATGGAAGAACATGACCTGAGTGAAGTTAAACTTGATTAATATTCAAGGTGTATAGTGGATATTACATTATTTTAGTGGATTGTGTCAGTTAAACTAACTTACTAGAAAGATTGGGGATGGGCAAGGTGGGTAATTAATTAGTTTGAATAGGATTCTAAGTATTTGAAATTATAGCCTATTTTTATGGTTTTTACATTTATTGGGGAAAGCCTTGATTTCCTCTCCATTGATGTTTTCATGGATTAGAGGGATATAACTATTTTTAGTTTTGGAATTGTCCTTGTTAAGGTTGTTGTCCATTTTATTGCATCTATAACTAATTTTAGGATAGCTACCAATATATTATGGACCAATTTGGATTGGGTTTTTTCATCCAAGAAATGTATTGAAGATTATTTGAGAATTGAGAATTTTCAAACATAGAGTTTGATGGCATACCTAGTCTTTGTACCCATGGTTTCCATTGAGCCATGAAAAACACTTGTTTCTCATCTTCTCCTATGGAATTCAAATCTAATATCTCAATATTTTCCTCAATGATACTAGCTACCTAAGCTTTCATGGAATGGCATGTGTAATCCACCTTCTTCTTTCTGCATTTAAGGCAATAGGTGGCTAAGGCTTTCTTAATTTTTTCTTTCTTTCACCATGTATGTAATGTATGAAGCTAAGTATCTAGATGACTGATGATGTCTTCTTTTATATCCTAGAGTAGGTTACTAACTTCACTTTTAGATAGTCCTACAATAGATTCTATAGGAAGGTTTCTACCCCTACTTTTGTTCATGGTTGATCTGGAGTATTTCATACATAGAACTATTAATTCATCAAATGGTAGTGTAGAAACATCACCACCAGACATTAGATAATCATCTTTGATTCCTCTCAAGAATATCAACTTGACTAATTTATTATCCATTTTAATTTTCTTATATTTTTGTAAGATAAAGAAAAATATTTCCATATATCCCTCTAATGACTCATCATCAACTTGTGTCATTTAGAAGATGTTATCTCTCCTATAGTTTTTTCCCCTATAATAGTCTTGGTATTTCATCAAAAAACTTCTCCTTAATTTATTATCAAGTAGAGATATCATCCTTTCCAAGTTCCATGAACCATCTAAATTCTACATCTTTGAGTGTTTCTATAAATAGTTTGAGTTTCTGAGTGTTTGGATTATAGTCATATCTATAGCATAAGATGTCAAACTCAAAAATAAATGTATCTAGATCCTAAAATGCTTTTCCTTTAAAGGTAGGGAGGGTAGAGTGAGGGATATTTTTCATGAGTGAATTTCCATCAAGAGTAAGGATAGGAAATTCAAAATTAGCAGACTTATTGGTATTGTTTTCTTCTTGGTGATCCCCCATGAATACTCTTTATGTTAGTAGATACAAGGTTATTTCTACCTAATGCTTAAAATTACTTTCAATTCTTTTATTTATTGGGTTATAGAAGATGGAGAGTTTATATTTTTTCTTATAAATGTATGGATTTATATACAATGGGGATGGTGTGGAGGTTTCAAAAGATTTCACTAGTGTATCAATAAAAAGTCTCTCTAGATTAGAAGATTTTATTGACCTGATGTTTCTTCTAAGAGAAAGAATAACTTTGAATGCCTCAGCAAGAAATTTGGTCGATAGAGGAAAGTGAACTTTAGATTATTGTGTATGAGCTGATAAGGTGGGAATTATTAGAGGTGGTACTTGTGTGTCTCTCTTAGGGGTATGGACCTCTTCAATATCTCCATCTTGTGCTACTAGTCTAGCCAAAAATTCTTCTTTCTCGACCTCTTCTATTGATAACTCTGAGTGATCTTCAAGAATTCCTTCATGTTCTTCAGTTTTTTCAATATGTAATTTAGATCTTGAAAAAATGTTTGATGATTTAGGAAAAAACTTCTTATATATTGCCCTTTTCTTTGCATATGTCAACCACTTTTTTTTTTAACTTTTTGCCCAGCCTGCTTGCACAGGGTTAGTAATATGGGGTTTTTGAAAATTTTACTATCATAATTTTATAAAGGAAAAATTTAAACTATGAAAGTAAGAAATATTTAATCTAGAAAAAAAACAAGCTTTAGAAAAACAATAATAAACATCGAGAAATAATTGCTATCAAGATTCAAGATTATAAGTGTGTGACACCCATTCCTGGTAATAGTGACAAAAAAAAATAGTAACTAATTTAAATTAGATATACTTCTCTTGATAAAAATGAACAAGGAGAGTAACCATGGATCTATACCTTCTACCTCATTTAAATGTCAACCTAGGGATGTAAACTTTATAGGATGAGATCACTATATATGCACATTCAATCTTTAATTTGACATTCTACTAATTATATCTAAGATGTTGAAGTGAAGTAAATGAAATACTTGAAATTAAACATAAAAAAAATATAATAAAATAAATACTTATGCATGGAAGTTTCCCTAATTTCAAAACACACACAATTCATTTAAATTTAAATATAATAAGAATGCAAATCACACAATTCATAAATGAAACACACAATATTTAATGAAATCTAATTATACATATTTATATACTACAAAGGAGATTGTTTTATGTAAAACAATATATACATTCTATTCTAAGATACATTCAAATTGGGATAACCAAAATTGGTCCCTTCACTAAAGATGTCATTCTTATGAATCTTGTGACTTTGATGTAGGAAAAACAAGGTTGTTTTGTTATTAAAACACTTCATTATTGAGATCTATAGAGGTTAGATTCATTTATATAGGTCGGTTATAAGAGAATCAAAATTTGTTTATTTGTAATTTTGGTCATGCATTGGCTGCAGGATGGTCTATGTAATGAGATTCATTTTGCTACAGGATGCTCCATGATATATACCTATTTATAAAAAAAAAATTCAAAACAAAATTAATAAAAAATAATATAAAATCAATAGATAACCATCATATATTTAATTTCAATACATAATTATAAGTATTCAAAAGAGTTTGAAAACATAATGCTATATGGCTTATGAAAGTAGGGAACTATATGGAAAAGTGTTCAAAAGCATGGAAATCAAGATAGATGAGTAAAATAGATGGACATAATAATAGTAAATTTATGGGGATAATCATTAAAATAAAATAATTACACCCTTACGCAATGTTTCCACAATGATCTAACACTCTATGCACCTTCCTCTGATCATTTTCATATATTACTTGTAGACTTTACTCCTTGGGAGTGCCCTATGTCTGAAATATAATAGAGGGTATATCTATTATCTATTCAAGATAAAAAAGGATATTAGGGTTTAATTTTTGTCATGAGGGTGTTCTATATCAAATTTTATAGCTGGACCACACTTCTAGTATCCCCAAATATCATGAAACTCAAAGCAGACTTTTGTGGAATACTCACTATGTGCAGGGTTAGTGTGTCAACTATAGGTTAAGGATTGAGATAAATTTACACATATATTTCCTTGGAATAATTATATAATGAAGTTTTTATAACCATGTTTAAGGTTTTATAATCATGTATATTACCCATTCTTGCTTTCCAACTCTTCAAAGTGCACTCTTTACTAACCTAGGCTTAATTTTTAGTCAACTATGATTGTGTTTCCCCTCATAAAAGGGATGCATAAAGGTGAATATTATAGGTTAGACATTTTATAATGTTATATTATCCCATTTAAATCATAAATGTCACTTATAAATCATTTTGTCTCACCTCATGCTTAAATACTTGTGACAAGACTAGACTATCACATGCTAATGCATTGTCCTCTTATAATTGACTATAGGTGACCATTCTTGGAGAAAAATAGGTCCTATAGATTATTTAAAACCTTTTAAACACATGATACACATTATATGATATTTTTGAGGTCTTTAGAGGCATATCCAACTTGAAAATGTTCATATTTTCATGGTTCCATCTCTTAGTTCACACCATGAGCTTTTAGGTACCTACAGTTAGACTGTAGGTGAAATTTTTTGAGGTAAAATTACACCTATAGATGTTGATATAGGTAATACATTGTAATTAAATACTTATCCAATTTTATTGAATCAATAATATCATTATCACCCCAATAGGATCATTTTCTATGAATATATGCTCTTATTATGCCACCTTGGATTATAAGGTCGTTGAAATTTCAAAACACTGTAGAGGACACTAAAAACCTACATTGAAAGATTTTATAGAAAGGAGGCCTCCTTTTCATCAAATATTGGGACCAAAAACTTGATTTATTTGGTCAAGGTTTCACTCCTATACCTTGGATATAAAATAAAATCATTCAAATCTATCAAGACTTTATGCACAACGAATGAACAAGGCCCTTTTTCAGAGTTCTTAAGGTAATGTATCCCTAAAACTCTTTCTCCACATATGATCTTGAATCCTTAAGTATGCCTACCACTATATGTCTCTAATATTGGTTTATATGGAACCTTAAACATTTATAGATATTAAGTAGAGTTCAAACCAATTTCAAATTTTGCATTTCAACTACTCAAACCTTTGTGGAAACTTGTAAGTGCATATGTAGATGTGACACAAGACAGTGAAGGTATAAAATGGATAATATGCTTAGTGGATGGCCTTATGATCAATCTTATACCTCTTATTATTCCTAAAATTGATCCTTTTAACCTTTAAGTACCTCAAAATAGTTCTCATGTCCTTATTCCAACATGATTAGCCTCCTGTAGGGTACTTGTAGGTGCACATTAGGCTATAGGATTATGCATATAGAATAACTAGTTGTCACAGTCAGTCATATGTCATTTAAATAACTTAGTTTGGTTTCTCATGTTCCAAGAGTGTTTTTAACCTATTGAGAATCTTCATTGAATCTCTATGACTATACTCAGGACCTTCACTCACCTCACTATGTATGATAGTCATGTAGAAAGTTAACTATGTTAGCCTTTCTTGAATGCAACCTCATTGAAATTAGCCTTTGAGACTGAGCTTGGAAGGATAGGGTGATTATCATAACTTATTATTGGTGAAAAAAGAATATCTATTTTTTTCTTAAAACCACTACAGGAGAGGAAAACCTCTGTAGTTGATGATCATGCCTACAATTTAGCAATAGATTTCCTACTTGACTAACTAAGATATTTTGTTCATCAAATCACCTCCACATATGAAATAAAATATGGAAACCATGATATAAGGATGCACTCTTTCTATATAATCACTTTCATTAATTAGTTTGTATAAAACATCTCAAACAATAATAAAATGTACAGGGTGTGGGGATAAACATGAAGAAAAGAGCAGTCAAATTCTTAGAATTGGTTCATAAATCATGGGAAAAAAATATTTTAACTCCTTACATGAATATTATTTAAATAAGTGTGTTAATTTCCGTTGGAGGCATTTGACCTGAAATGACTCCTACTATTTGTACCATTAGAAACCCTATTGACCAATTCTACATGCCAATAAGAGAGATAGAGGAGATGAATGGTTTTAAGATAATTTTGAGACTATCGAAAGAATATAAAATATGTAAGTGAACTAAAGGTATATGAAGAGTCATTTAAAAACCTTCCACATGTGCCACAACACTTGTATAGGCCATACAACTACCAAAACTTCCTCTTTTCTAACTATTTTTTTGATTTAAATTAATAACTACAAGTTTTTCAGATATTACTAACATGAATGATAATAATCTGACATAGGGGATGTTTAGGAACAATTTGGAACACTTGTATACCAATGAAGACCACACAACCTTCATTAATGGCTCAAATAGTGACCTTAAGTGACATTAAATGACTTAGGACTAAAAATGACTATATTGAAAGTTAATAGAATATCAAATGACATTTATTAGGAAAACGATACACCTTATTACATACTAATATACCCATATATAATTTTTTTTACTATAGGGGGTTGACCTATTTTGACTTGTGGTTTAAATAGTCAACAATGCCTACTAGACCTTGTCTAATAGGTCCTAGCTCTGACAAATGATCTATTTTCATTACCAAGAGTCTAATCCAATAGAAACATTATTTAAATCCTCACTATGATTTATCACACTTTTAATGATATCTCAAACTCCAAACTTGACTCAGAACCTAAATTTCTCTTTACATACCTATGATTATGTCTACATTTTTACCCAATCATACTTATCATGAATATTTAGAATGGTTCCTTCATATTTTAACCTCTCAATTTATTGGTATGAAAATTATAAGGCTGGATGGAGTTTTCATAACTCTACTCATGTGTGAGAAACTCACCAAATGATCACGAGGCTTTAAACACCTCAAAATAAGAACTCAGACCTATAACTCTACATTCCACAATTAAAATTTCATTAAATCTCATTATTAGATGGATAATTTACAATAAACTATGAAAATTTTGATTCAGAGGCAAGGTTTATTTTATTTATGTTGTTATATGTCTCTCTATCATGCTTTTATTTCAAAAAACTAGTTTAAAACCTCCATCATTCTACCATTTAGGTCTACATGATCTACTAGTAAGGTAGTCAAGGAGACTTGTAGATGATATTTTTATCATGGGAGTTTTATATGGATCTAAGGAATATTTATAGAGTTTAAATACCTTATTATTCAATTGGGAAAATGTTTTATACACTTGGTCATACTCTTCTAGTATTCAAAAACCCCTATGCTCACGTCTGTAACCTACCTAGTATGGAGGTTTCTTGCCTTTTGACTGATCACATGTGCCAAATGATGGTGGTGAGTGATATGGGAGGAATATGTATATCCATGAGGATATTTTAAAACTTTTCATTTTCATCTATGAACTTTCAAACTTTCTCAAATAAGGGAAAATCATGCTTGTGGAGTTTTAGTAGGGTTTAAGGAGCTGTAAACATTCTTAATGTTTATTCAAAAAGGAGAGGAATTAAATATATAAAAAAATGAAACAATTTGGAATGAAATTTGTGTCCCCTTATTTTCCTAATATATTTGGTTCCAAATCTCTCTCCCCTTCATGAACCATCTTCAAGCCATTTGACCTTCTCAAGCTTGCCTAGAACCCAATGTAGGTTCTGAATATGTTTTCTACTTGTTTGGCCCTATAACACCATATTGATTATGTATTTTACTTAGGAAAGGTAGGATAATACATACCATTATTTAAACCTATTACAAAGATATCTAATTTACCTTTAAAACTCATAAACCTTCTTCAAATTACCTTTAAAAAAGAAGATAACCTAAAAATTACATTATAACTACCAAGGATGACAATCTCTAAGCATTTTATGCCAAATTAAAAATTTAATATATCTATATTATCTTCAAAAGTATCTCTTTTAAGGTTTAATCCATCATATTTGACCTTTAATCCACTTGAGAAGCCTTATGGTACATTGGTAAGTTGTGAAATCCCTTTGAGAGGGTTAGTATAAATTATTCTCAAACTAATAAGGATTAAGACCACATTTAATACATTGTGTGACCATTTTACCATAAAAAACTATATTTTGACTGACCTAGACCTTATCACTCATGACAATAGAGGCTTGTGCAATAAATAGGCTTTGGGAAGGCCTAGACTAAGCAAAACATTAACCTTAACCTCGTTAGAAACCTTAACTTATTCAAAAGTTATTTAACCTTTGCTAAGTCATCACATATTGATCAAATTGAATAATAAGATGACCTATAAAGTGTCTTAGGCTACCAATCCTCACAATACCTTACATGATACCTTTCAAAACACTTCAAGACCACCTAATTAGACATCATGCACTCATAATACATCATAAGACAAATCATAGGCATGAAAAGGCTATCAACAAAGTTAAGGTGGCTTATAAGCAAAGTTTCTAAATGTAATGGCATGTGGTATCTATTTTGGCTAATAATTACACTTAATGTCAATCTAAAATTCCCAACTTTAACTCCTATTCTCAACACTTGTCAAAATATCACGGCCAATAATCAGAACTAGGTTTAGACTCAACTGCCTTGGTCCTATGCTACACCAAACTAGAATTTGAGTTTTATAAATGAACCCACATAAACATATAATAAAAATAATTATATACAATCCTTAGTCCTAGTTAATAATTCCACTACACAATGAACAAATGTATATTCCACTAAGACTAAATTGGATGCCATTTAATGCATGGCCAATAAACTTAGTAATGAGTTGTTTAGCATGTAAAAATGATTAGGGAATACTATAGTAGAATCAAAAAATATGAATTTTACATTATCAAGATAAAACCTACCATTCAACATTCCATAAAATAATTTATATCCTTGACATAAAAAACTACTTGAGCTAAATATTTGTTAGGCTACCATACCCAAATTATGTAGAGTCCAAAACACTGCCTGCCATGATTAATTATATTATATAGAATTTTGTACTACCTTTGAGATATTATATAAAGAAATGGAAATATATGAATATGTTCCTAATAATCCAAATTCATCCACATCAGGTGATTCCAATACATCCAACACTTCCATGGTGTTTGAGAATTTTAATTTTCCATTCTATGTAGATCATGAAAATGAGACAAAAGACAACACATATGAGATACATGATTTTAAACATTTACACATAATTAAATACCATCTAAAAAATTAAAATAGTCAACCTTACATGAATTCTAGATTTCAAAATAATAATTTAGTCAATCGTCATGATCTAAAGGCTAATAACAATCCACCCCTTCTTAAAGGAAATGATTAGACGCAACAAGTTGATTCAAAAGAAAATAATGGATATAATATAGTTGAAGACATGAATAATATTAATTCACATATTAATCTTCATGAGTTGGATCAAATTATAGAACAAAGAGAGATTTTTCTCAAAGTGTTGACTAGCAAGTCATCTGCTAATAAATCAAATACTGCACATGCAATTTTGGTCATCTACAAAGACAAAATTAAGGTCCCACCATTTTTAATAACTATCAAAATGTTTATAAATCAAGTGCATAAGTATTTGGTTGACACTGGTGATTTTTCTAATGTGATGTCAACTAGCATATGTAAAAAAATGTGATTGAAACTAGATAAATAAAAAAGAGTGGTATTACAATTGGATAAATATTTAGTCTTAGTCATTAGAGAATAAATAAATATATACATGTAACTCATTTTTGAACCATGTGTATACTATCACATTGAAATTATTTTATTTGACATTGCATAAGCTTACAATCTACTCCTAATCCATGACTAGTCAAAAACATTGAATAAATACATGTCAATAGAGTTTTCAAACATGTGACTACCTTAGAAAAGAGTAACTAATCAAATCAGAGTCAATAAAGAGCCAAAGATGAGGTATATGATCACACAATATAATGAAAGTAATAAAGGGTCAAATTTGTGTCATCTCATGTGTGAGTTTATACTTTCAAAACAAATTAAGAGAATCATGAACAAGAATTTGAAGGTCTTTCAAAACTATGGACCCTATATTTTGATGATGTTAGGTCTAAGTAGGGTTCAAGTGTGGGTATAATTTTGATTTATCTAGAGGGGAATTAATATATTACTACATATAGGTTACAATTCCATTGTAATAAAAATTGCATTGAGTATGAGGCTTTAATTCTTAGCTTGAATTTTGCACTCAAGCACAAAGTTAAATAGTTATTAATGTTGGGGGATTCAGAGCTAATTATTAATTACATAAGAAGCAAGTATTAATTAACTATTTCATATTTGAATAAGTAAAAAAATATATCATGGTATCTAATCAATTCATTTGAAGCATTCAATACAAATTCAATCCCAAGTGAAGAAATCAGACGTCAGATTCATTATCTACATCGATAATAAATTTGGTAACACTCCAAGAATCTAAGATATATAGATTATCTATAGAGATAGTTTCTTTCCCTTTATTCCCATATAATGTGGATAATTTACATGTGTTTGATGAAAATCAATAGATTATATTATTCATGAACAATTCAAGTGATTTTGAATCTTAGACCATTGAAGAGAAGGATTACAATCCAATGAATGCAAAATAAATTGGGAATGACAACATCCTCTAGTTGAAATAAAATAGCATACCTATGGGGATGGTGTCACTAGAATGAATCTTTGACATATATTCTCAAGATAAAAAATACAAATAATTATAAATAATGATTTGAATTTGTTAAAGTGAATCTAGGAACAAAGGAACATCCTCAACATGTCAACAATAGACTAGTTATATCAAATAAGAAAAATAAAAATAAAAATATTTAATGACCAAGTACATAGACATGATTTCATGGAATTATTAATATTTGAATATATTTGATCCTAGATTTATCACACACATCGTACCACTTAAATTTAATCACAAGCCTTTCAGATATAGACCAGTACTAGTCAATCCCATTATAAAGACTCTCATTCAGAAGGAAGTCTAGAAATTATTGGAGGCTAAAATCACATTTACTATCATACACTCTACTTGTGTGGCTAATCAAGTTAATATATGAAATAATAATGGAAAAATCATACTATGTAGATTTTATAAACCTCAATCGATCATAAAAAAGGTTGACTACTCTCTACCGTCCTTGGATGAAGTGATTCAGATGTTAGTGGATAAAAAATGATATACTTCTTAGATGGATTTTTAGGTTACAACTAGGTACTGGTAGAGAATTATGACATAATAAATACTAATTTCACTACTATGGATAAAATTTTCACACAAAAGAATGCCTTTTAGGTTTATCAATGTAGGTGCCATTTTTTAGCATGCCATGGATTTTGATTTTTAATGACTCATTGGTAAGTGTATCAATATTTACATGGATGATTTGATTGTCTTTTATAAATATAGAATAGATCATGTAGCCCACCTATAAATAATATTTGATAGATGCATAAGGTATGAGAACTCTCTAAACCCAAATAAGAGTATTTTTGGGGTCATAAAAGGTAAATCAATGACTAATGTTATCACTAAATAAGGTATATCAATTGATCCTAAAAGAGATCAAACTATTAAAAATTTCCATATCCTAACAAAAAAAAGGAACTCAAATCTTTCTTTGGTAAGACAATTTTTTTTGAAAGTTCATCTCAAGTTTTGCATTAATAGTTAGGCCAGTGAATGCTATGCTAAAGCATGACACAAAAATAGAATGGAAAACAAAGGAAAATAAATAATTTTAAGATATTAAAACTACCATCACTCAATCTCTAGTTCTAATCAACCAAAATATCAAAAAGGATTTCTTATTATGTTTATGCAAATTAGAACATACTATAGCAACAATGCTCACTCATAAATTAAATGACAGTGAACATCCCATTATATTTATGACTACTAATATGAAGGATGCATATTTAAATTAATCCATGATATAAAAATAGATATACACCTTAACTAAAAATATAAATAAACTTAGGAACCACATTCTATGAAATAAGACATACACAATATCCTCAGACCCAACAATCAAGTTTACACTTGGGTAGAATTAGTTGGGCGAAAGAAGAGGAAAGTGGATGGCCAAGTTACAAGAGTTAGATCTGAAAACCATACTTACTAAAATGGTATGTGGTCAAGGTATTAAAAAACTAATTATATTAAATGATCCATGCATCTCCATCAAACATATCAACCAATCTTAGGTAGTTTGAGGTGATTGGTATGCCTATATTGTTCATTATTTACTTACAGGTACATGCCCTCCTAAGTTAAATAGAGAGCAAAGACAAGCACTCAAACTCAAATCAACACACTACATGATTAAAAAGGGAATTATTTATCAGAATAACTCTACATGAATCTATCTAAGGTGTATTTACAAAGAATAAGCCACTGACATCTTGGATAATTTCCACCATAAAATTGATAGTGGACACCCATTAGGTAATACTATAGCTCATAAAATTATAAGGATGGGATAGTATTATCCTACTATTTTTAAATATGCCTATAACCATGTTATAAACTACCACTAATTCCATGTTTTTTTTGAAAATGAATATTCATACAACCATGCTGTTATAGCATGTGATTAAAATATACCCTTTTGTGCATAATGAGATATTGACTTTATAGGAGTCATTAATATTAATTCATCAATTGGGAATAATTTTGTGTTGACTACAATAAACTATTTCACAAGATGGATTGAATCTATTACAACCAATAATTACAAATCCCTAGACGTGATCAAATTTATATAAGAGAACATTCTAACTAGGTTTGGAATGCCAATTTACTTAGTATGCGATAATAGTCTAGCTTTCCAATCTACAAAATTCATTGAGTGGGCCTATACCAATCAAATTATTAATAAATTTTATTTAAATTACTACCCATAAGGAAATGAATTTACTAAATCAGCCAATAATAATTTGATGGATGCCATAAATAAATTAGTAGAAAGTGAACCAAGAGAATGGCACTTATTGCTGAAATATGCACTATGGGTAGATAGAACTAGGCATAAGCAGGATCTAAAGGCTTAACATTTCTTGGTGGTATATGGACATCAACATTTCTTCCCTATTACTCTCAAGATTCCAACATATCAATTCATGCAAGTACATGGATGAGGATGACAAAGTTTGGTCTAAATTGATAGACATTGTTCACATAGATGTTGCATAAACAAAAGATTTGCATATTTTAAGTAAGCATCAAGGAATTGTAAAGAAATGGTTTGAAAAAAGATAAAAGTTCTAAAAAATATATATTTAGTCCTTCTATGGGATAAAGTACATGAAAAAAAAGGATAACATAAGTTAATTCCATTTTGGATTTGTCCATATCAAATCTCTAAATTTTTTGGTAACAATGTTTTTCATTTGAAAGAATTTTAAGGTAATGAATTGACTTTTCTAGTCAATGCACAATTATTGAAACATTATTTCATGATTGATCCAACTGGGAGTATCTCTAAATGACTATGAGTTTTGATTTAGTGGTAGGACTAGATTAGATTTTTTTCTTTCTAGGTTATATTTCCTAGTTTATTAGAATAGTTTTACTACTTTCTTAGATTATAATTCAGGATTTCCAAATGCAAAACTAAGACTTACATGTGGACTACTAGGACTCTCCCAAAGGATAGTTAATCATACTTATGATTAATCATAGGTATGTTCATGATGGATTTCAATCTTAAAATTAATGTATGTGTCATACTTGAATGAAAGATTTTATTTTAATTAATAAGTAATTTATACCATTGAAAGTTGTTTTGATTTTTTCATGCAAAATTTATAAAAAATTCTCATTTTAAAAGATTAACTGCACATCTACATATTTAAAAATTATTTGAGATATAATAAACATTGAGAAAAGCTAAAACATGAATGATATATCTAATTTTAGATGAAGTTTATTCCTATATATCTAGCTAATGGTGGTTCTCAACCCTTATTCTAGGGAAAACACTAAAAAAAATCTAAAACTTGGAAAAGGGTGATTCAAGTAACCTCTACCATGGTTATGAATGCCTGGATGGAAATGGAGAAATGTTTAGAGCATAATCAAAGGTATATTTATTAGGGATATAAACACCTAGTCAACAACAAAAAATGATTAGCTTCCCATATTTTTTATGCTTAAAATATATTTTAAAAACAAATAAGATCAATTAAATATTTAGTTTTGTCTAACTCTTTGCTAAAAATCTCAAAAAAATGGGAAATGAACCTTCACAATATCACACATGATCCAAGTACTGAGAAGGGCTAGAATATTTCATGATTACATTTAGAGTCTCTTTCAATTTTTTGATGTATTTATTTATTTCTAGTAAAAATTAAAGTTATGTATGATTCAAATCGAGATTCTAAGTTCTCAAATAATCAAGAGTATTTCCCCATTGAGTCACCTTTTTTGTGACCAACACACCGCCACCTTTAAAATTTTTAGATGGGGACCCACTTTAAGCTAAAAATCCCATGTTCATGTCTACATTTGGTACAAAAACTTGGAATTACAAATTACAAGTTGATATATTAATTTGATCATTATCTTGTGACCTTATTTTTAAAATCTAAATGGGCACTATTTTTTAATTTGTTTTTATGCACCTATTTGATGCTTAGATTCTAGAAATTATCAAATTTAGGTTTTAATTTTATAATAATACAACTAACAAGGTGTTTTGTTTATGTCTTGTTTTGTCTTTTTATGCTATGTTAGCCATACATGTCATTACTCATTAGCACTTTTTCCATGACATGATATAAGTTAATTTCTATGTGTCTTGATTCAATGAGATTATGCCACATGACACTTTATTGGTTTATCAATAGTTTTAATAAAATAAGCTAACTAGGCATTTATCCAAACCTTATGACTCAATAAAATTAGATCCACATGTATTTTACTCATCTTATCAATAATTTTCAAAAGAAAGAAACCAAGATTACATATACCCAAAGGTGATGACTATTTGAATTAGTGAAATATTTTTAGGTGTCATTCATTCGATCCATCACTTATTGTGTACAAATATCTAAAATTAAAAAGGTGCCGACTAAGTGACTCAGTGAAATCAAGACACATGGTTTAATCTCAGTACATCATAAACTATGAATTTCAATTCCAAGTTATCAAAATAAATGACTACCTAAATTAGGTAGATCATGCCACATGGCATCATCTCACTGCCTTAAGATATGCAATAAAGGTGACATGATCTTACAACTATGAACTAAGTGATGGAGTGATGAGGAGCCATGTGTCTTTCCTATCATAGTCAATTACCATGTGTCATACTATGTGTCATATTATGTGTCATGCCATGTTTCATCACCATGCATCCTCATACATAATAAAATATACAAATACCAAAGAGAATCTATTAATCAAGTGATCAAATAACATTATGACACATTTATTATTGGCATAACTAGACCCTGAATTTGATATCAATCTAGTCATCTCTTCAGTTAGATAAGACCTATTGATATACTGATAAAATTTAACTACAAAATAATTTATAAAGGCTAATCAAGTGAGTAAGTAAAAAAAAATAGCCAAAAATGTGACACATGGAAAATGAAAATCCTATAAAAGTGTACATCATAAAATTAGATTTAAAAGGAAAGATAATTGACATGGACTATTTTTCTAAAATTAATTCCCATTAATGAAATATTATGGCATTAAATTTGTATTACATAAGCTTATTCATCATACCCAACTTGACTCAATCATTATTTTTCATGAAAATACAAAGACAACCAGAATCTGGAGATCTCTATCTACTATGAAATCTAAATTGGTAACCAGAATTCAAAGATTGACTACACTATAATAATGAATATGGAAGAGAATCTCCATACAACTTGGATATTTTGATTTAGAAGGTTATTTGAATTGATGAATATAGTATTTAAATTTTGTATAAAAAATTAGAGAGGGTCAAACCATATAAAGATGAAAACAAAATATCTCTAACAAATAAGGAATACATCAACAACTTGTTATCTATCAAAGTAACATGACTTCACAAGGAATCTACAAAGATAGAGGTATTTCCCTATATTGATGTATTTTAAAATTTGGTTATAGTTGGTGCTTATACCAATGATATATTTCATATAATAGGTAGCACTAAACCTGTAACATTCATAACTAGGCCAATATTTGAGAGATATTATTGACTCTTGGATAGTGATATGGTATATGACTTTGATAATGTATCAAAATGGTTAAATGAAAAAAATATTAGAGAAACATTAAAGGCATGAAAAAAAAATCCCAATAAATTTTTAAATTAAAAAAACCTTCCCATCATGTAATTTAGGCCATGTGTTAATATTTTTATGGCTCTTATGAAAAGGAGATATGGAGCCCCATTTATATAATATGTAAATGATGATTGGGTCCCTTTATTATGAATGATACTGGTTGATAGGAAATTTCCTAATTTCAAGGATGTTACTAGTTACCATTTGAGACAACATAGGGTGTCTCAAAATAGACCAGTTGAAATTTTTTACATGATGTCTTATTTATTAGATATCTTGTGTGCTATAGTCACCCTACCAGGAGAAGCTTAATTATGACCACAAAATGTAGATAGTAGAATTGTGATGACCTTAATATGTTCCACATCCACAGGTTGAGAGAACATATGTAGAGTATTTTAGATATTTTTAACCCTTTTAGTTACAAATAAATCAATGGTAAACCTATGCCCATATTTTTAGATGAAATTAAGAGGTCAGTAAAGACATTGGGAAATTATTGATATTATCCTAATCACATTGTTATCAGAATAAAGGGAACTCATGTTATTCCTTTCTACCTTATTAGAAAAATTTTAGACAATATAATATAATAAGAGATATTTTATAAATTATCTAAGAGTGTGGATACTGATTATATATCAACAAAACTAGGGGGTTTCCATATAACACCCTTAAGTATTGGTATATATTAGTACAAATACTAGAGTTAAATGATTGGATCTTTAAAAAACAAATCATAGTTTTATTTTATCCTAGTAGACTATAGACACTGGGATAACTATGGGAGAATAACCCAACATATCAAATATCATTTAGGAATAATAAAGGCTAACTATGGTCATGTTTGTTTTTCACATGACTACATTTTTATGGATAGAGAGGATGATTCTAAGGTATGGATTAAGATGTATGGAGCGTAGATGATAATGGTATTTTCTCAAAATATACAATATGACTCACACATAAATAAAATGGATTTAATTCCTATAGGGCTACTTGAAGAATAACATATTGGGGAGACTGATGAACAATTGACTAGGATGATAATAAAAAGGTTTCCACCTCCTAATTCTACCCAACCACATGTTTCAACACTAGACATGGGCACTCCTTTAATAACTCCTATTGTAGTTTCTTTTATTCCTATAATATAACCCAATCAACCACATCCATCATCACAATCATTGGTAGTGAGTTAGGAAATAGTAGTTATTAATTCAACTAGACCCATTCTAATTATTCAAGTAAAAAGGGTATTACCTAGTTATTTTAATCCTTATAAATAATTAATAGAGGAAGAAGAATTCACTAAGGAATATTTGGTATAAATGGAAATATAAAAATAACATCCAACAAAAGAAGCAATTGAAGTAGAACATGGTGTATTCTATAACACACCTTTATAAGTGTAATTTAATTCTATATCTCAAAACACACAATCAAAGGTGGTTGAAACACAATAACAAGAGGTTTTAGTTAGAAAGGTTATTTCTCCACCCACCATTATAAAAAATCTTTTGGATACATCAACCATTGGTGGAATGGATAATGCAAACACTACATTAAAAATTAATACATAGGATATAGTTCCCCTTTCTCTTATTTCTAGTGTTACTCTAATTTGTACTATTCATATTATTACTATAGATTCTATAGTTTTAATTAATTTCATAGGTATTTATGTTCCTTTGTATACTAATTTTAGTATCCATTTTATTAAAAGTACTATTATTATAGATGATTCACTAATTGGTACTTAAAATACTTCCATATACACTAATACTATATTAGAAACTATTATATTATTTCCTCAAGAAACAATAAACTTAATCCAAGCTACTATTTCAAAATTTGAGGATATAGTAGACCCACAGGAGCCTTTTCCTATGGATTCTCAAGAAGTAAAATTTGAGGACTTAGTTTCATAGTATATATTTGATCCATTTAATACTCATCCACTTAACTAGGGAATTCCATGCCCTCAGGTTCTCCCATAGATTCTTCTATTGTTACAACTATTTAGGAGTCTCCAAATGTGTTTATGTACTTTATCTAGACTCTACCAAGGATCAAGGTTTTTATAAAGAAAATAGTTTATCCTCATTTGCCTACATAGAATTAATCCACTCCTCCAAAATTCATGGGATGTCCATCCACTATTTCATCCACTGCTACTTCACCACTAGATATTGATTATGATTTTAGACTAGAATTGGCCTCATAGTGGATGCAACAACTACAAATACATAAATTTTATAGGTAACACTTAGTGTTGGTTGAGACACCAAAGATTAGCCTTGAATTTGATGAAATTACTAATAGATTAAAGAAGATTAAAAAAAGGAAAATGTTTGGTGCTGGAAAGGAAATTAAAGTTA
Source organism: Torreya grandis (assembly GCA_037957365.1). Classification (NCBI taxonomy): domain Eukaryota; kingdom Viridiplantae; phylum Streptophyta; class Pinopsida; order Cupressales; family Taxaceae; genus Torreya; species Torreya grandis. The sequence goes on from JARHVA010003707.1 coordinate 584,919, forward strand.
TAATATAAAAATAACTCTTCAATTTGACAAAGAAAATAAAGATAGTCTAAATAACATGATGAGTTGTAAGAAGACCCTTAACTATAGTATATGTTATAGGTGGTGTATTAAAAAAATGTTTAAATGTATCAAGAAAAAAAAATAAAAATATGGATTCCCATCCCAAGGTGGAAACCATAGATGATGTATTACAATAGATACAAAAAACTACCCATTGGTTAACCCTAAAATCTAGATTGAGGAATCTAGGTTTAAATGGAAAGTGATATCCTAGGGCACAAGGGTGGTAGATTATCTTTAAAGTAGGATAAATAATTTAAAAACTTAGATAAAGATATACTAAATTTATTTGACTGAGATATGCTAAAAATACGAATTAAAACTATGCTAGATATTATAATGATAATAAAAATAAGGCAATTAGTTATAATGCTAATATAGATCTAGATATAGAACAAGAAAATACTAGATAGGATCTAAATTTTGGATCAGTAGCTTGATCCTATAAATTTTACCTTTATAGCTATGACACTTGTGTCTACCCTAGAAAATTATGTCGATGCTTATGTATGACTTGGATGTAGGTGTCTAATATAGAATACCTATTGAAACTAGATGTAACTACTTAGATTCTTCTAGTTTTTTCTTCATATTCATTCTATTAAATTTAGATATAGGTCATGGACTATCATTATTTATAAAATAAGAAAATTCTAGTTCCTATTCTTCATATTGGCTATGGGAAAAATGTCTTATTTGGTATATAGTGCCGATTTACCCTAAACACCAATCTATTAATAAACACTACCTATATAGCCAATACTCTGAAGAGGGCCTTATACTTATATATTTTTCACCTACATGTTAGATTGTGTTTGTATCATGTAATGTGATATAAGAAAGTAAAATAATGACCTAGATTGTAACTTAGAAAATGTGGCTCATGGAATGATCCTTCAATACTTTAGACCTATATATGCACTATCCCTATGACTGATATGGAAATAATAAAAAGTAGGGAAGTTTTTCTCACTTGAGTGCTTGATATATATATATACTAAATGTCTTATTTGGTATACAGTGCCGATTTACCCTAAACACCAATCTATTAATAAACACTACCTATATAGCCAATACTTTGAAGAGGGCCTTAGACTTATATATTTCTCACCTACATGTTAGGTTGTGTTTGTATCATGTAATGTGATATAAGAAAGTAAAATAATGACCTAGATTGTAACTTAGAAAATGTGGCTCATGGAATGATCCTTCAATACTTCAGACCTATATATGCACTATCCCTATGACTGATATGGAAATAATAAAAAGTAGGGAAGTTTTTCTCACTTGAGTGGTTGATATATATATATATATATACTAAATGTCTTATTTTGTATACAGTGCCGATTTACCCTAAACACCAATCTATTAATAAGCACTACCTATATAGCCAATACTCTGAAGAGGGCCTTAGACTTATATATTTCTCACCTACATGTTAGATTGTGTTTGTATCATGTAATGTGATATAAGAAAGTAAAATAATGACCTAGATTGTAACTTAGAAAATGTGGCTCATGGAATGATCCTTCAATACTTCAGACCTATATATGCACTATCCCTATGACTGATATGGAAATAATAAAAAGTAGGGAAGTTTTTCTCACTTGAGTGCTTGATATATATATATATATACTAAATGTCTTATTTGGTATACAGTGCTGATTTACCCTAAACACCAATCTATTAATAAACACTACCTATATAGCCAATACTCTGAAGAGGGCCTTAGACTTATATATTTCTCACCTACATGTTAGATTGTGTTTGTATCATGTAATGTGATATAAGAAAGTAAAATAATGACCTAGATTGTAACTTAGAAAATGTGGCTCATGGAATGATCCTTCAATACTTCAGACCTATATATGCACTATCCCTATGACTGATATGGAAATAATAAAAAGTAGGGAAGTTTTTCTCACTTGAGTGCTTGATATATATATATATATATATATATATACACACACACACACACTAAATGTCTTATTTGGTATATAGTGCCGATTTACCCTAAACACCAATCTATTAATAAACACTACCTATATAGCCAATACTCTGAAGAGGGCCTTAGACTTATATATTTCTCACCTACATGTTAGATTGTGTTTGTATCATGTAATGTGATATAAGAAAGTAAAATAATGACCTAGATTGTAACTTAGAAAATGTGGCTCATGGAATGATCCTTCAATACTTCAGACCTATATATGCACTATCCCTATGACTGATATGGAAATAATAAAAAGTAGGGAAGTTTTTCTCACTTGAGTGCTTGATATATATATATATATATATATATATATACACACACACACACACTAAATGTCTTATTTGGTATATAGTGCCGATTTACCCTAAACACCAATCTATTAATAAACACTACCTATATAGCCAATACTCTGAAGAGGGCCTTAGACTTATATATTTCTCACCTACATGTTAGATTGTGTTTGTATCATGTAATGTGATATAAGAAAGTAAAATAATGACCTAGATTGTAACTTAGAAAATGTGGCTCATGGAATGATCCTTCAATACTTCAGACCTATATATGCACTATCCCTATGACTGATATGGAAATAATAAAAAGTAGGGAAGTTTTTCTCACTTGAGTGCTTGATATATATATATATATATATATATATATATATATATATATATATATATATATATATATATATATATATATATCCCTTTGGAGAATATCTCACATTAAAGAACTTAATCTGACCATAGGAATACATTTCATTTGTAAATTAGATGAATTTAGGGAAATAGACACTTGCATTAGGGTTGGACACTTTTGTTGATGTAGGTATTTGATTAACTTGAAAACATAGATGATAGGCATGTTTATAACATTATAAACTTGACATATAATTTGAGTCATTAGACTAACATTAGTTAGACTAAGAGATAAGCAATATGCATATAAAGATAGTGTATGTGAGACTTTCAATAATGTGAAAGGTTTATAATGTAAAGGTACATCCATGATATGTATTTTCAAAGTGTACAATATTGAGGTGTTATATAATTTAGAAATAGTGTCTACATTTGACCCCTATTTAATATTTTAAGGAAATTTATAGTTTAAAAGAAAATAAATGCATACTTGGGTGTGTATAACACACATTTCTTTACTTGAGTCCAAATTTAGTGATTTTTTGGTGACTAACCTACAACCAAGAGAATGTTATAGTATATAATAAGTGTATATAATCTAAAATTGAAAGCATTGAAATGATTGAAATTAAAAGAGATCAAGGTTTAAGAGTAGACCTGTGTGTTGGTGCAACCATCTTGCCTTTTTACAATTTCATTTGAAAATATTTATCATTATGAATAATTAGAGATGAGAGTAGGAAAAATATAAAATATATAAATTGCATATATCTAGAGAGATAGAGAGACATTGGAGGACAAATTCCACCAATTTTTTTATAAAAAAATAGTTTCTACTTGATAGTTGAGATCAGCTCAACTATGAAACCCACTCATACTTATAACCTAATGAATGTGAGTGAACAAAGTTAAATCACACTATAAAATTTGTGAGGTTGGATGCATAATCAATTTCAACCTATAAACTTGGCAAAATTGAGTGATTTAATCACCTCAATCATACCTAAAGTGAATCAACTACTATAGTAGATGGTTTAATATAGTCTATAAAGTGGGTGATAATAGTCCATATAAGTATTTTAAATATGAAATATGATTTGATTTTGTAAATTATAGGTTTTATTTTTATATAATAAGCACCTTAGATATGTCTCATGTTGAAACTATGTAAACAAATGGTACTAATGTATACCATAAATGTGTATCTGAATCATATAACTACATAATTTAACTAATTTAAAAACTATCTAAGTGTAGATAAAATGTTTCCAAAACATGATATCACTATAATATGAAACTAATAACTCATGTAAGTGTGGAGAACATGTTTCCAAAACTGCCTCCAATGTATAGCTAAAACTAAAAACTAGTGTAAGTGTGGATAACACGTTTCTAAAATGCACCCACCATATATCTAAATCTATTGAAATCTATGGAAGCCATGAATCTATGACATTCCCCCACTAATATGCCCCCTTTTGAGGTGAGGGGAAGTAGAAACTAGTAGTCACCTTACCTCAAAAGGATAAATTAGATATATAATAAGTGTATGAACCAAGTAGCATATAAAAGGAACATGTCTAGGTAGATATGTCATTAAAGTATGAAGAATGTGATCACACCAAGCCCTAAGATGCATGATGTAAATCACGGAATTATCTAGATAATAATAGTAAAATATCATGAATAAATCAAGCATACACACAAGATCACTCAAAAGAAAATCAAAATTTAATGGTCTAATGAGACCTAAAACATGGGGCATGTTCAAATGACTCACAATCAAAGGGACATGACTTAGTCAAATGTCCACAAAAGTAATAATGACATATTCAAATGTCAACATATAATAAGGGATGACATATTCAAATGTCAAAGAGGCAGAAAAAGGCATGTGGGCTACAAATAATGGAGTATATTTAAATGATTAATAATCAAGGCAAGACACTCAAGGAAGTGCATAAATAAAAGATAATAAACCAACATAAACACATTATACTAGTTCTTGGATATATGTGTTAGGAAAAATGTTAAGTATATAACATATCAAGTACACTATGAAAGATATAAGCATGGATAAAGTCATGTGTAAGTGTATAAGCTTAAACATGATAATGTAAAGTTACCATAGAATGATATAACCTAGGTGTATTATTATCAAAGAAGTGGATTCCCCCAATGTCCACGTGATAAGAGTAGAGGGAAGGCTAAAAATCCAAAATTGCATAGATCATGTATCTGTGTATGCTAAAATAACACTCAAAATATACATGAAACATGTGTATATATAAATAAATGATATGTTATATACCAACATAGAACCAATAACATATATGCAAGGAGTAAATAAAATATGTAAATGCTAAAAAAAAAAAAATTAATTTTTTTATTTTTTATTTTTTTCATATATTTGGTATATTTGGAATATGTTTGAGGTGTGGAAACACTTAGTCCAATAATTCATCAAATTTAGGAGCCAAGGTAGTGCATGGTGTCTTTATTTTATAAAATTTATTATATTGTTTTTTTTGGATATTTGTCAATGATTTCATGGAGGTGTCCAGGTGAGTGGATGAAGTGTCTTGATAGTCTAAGTGTTAATGACAAAGTATGGAATGTGATTGTCTTAGTATGCTTGAAGTAGGATTGGTTGATCTTCAGTTTTAGCATGATTAGGGATGGGTCTAAATTATTTATCATGAGTGAGGTGTCTTATCAAAGGTCAAGGATTATTGGAGAGCTTGTGTAAGTGCATGGTATTCATCCAATTCTTCATTATGTTCATCTTGGCATAGTTAGTTCTATGACAAAAGAATTTGAGTAAGTAGTTTAATGATGTCACAGTTTCCACATATGGATGATTCATGGGGATATGGTTATATAGGTGTGATAAAATTAGTTCTAAGTTTCTATGATCCAAGTTTCAAGTTATACAGTTAAGCAGAGCTAAAGATATAACTATGAAAATTTGGCTTCCCAAGTAGTTTGACATGTTTTCCCATACTTAGCCAAATTTGTAAGGGAGATATAATGGTGCACATTTAATCACATAATATATTGATGTCATGAAGTGAATATGAGCTTCATTTCTAAGCTCAAGAAGAGCTGATTAATTAGTTTGATGGTGTCATATTTCACATACATGAAGGTTGTAGGAGTAGATTGATATATGGATGGATTACCCTATGAAAGAAGATCATATGTTTTAAATTTTAGGACATGATATTAAGTGAAAAAAAAAGTTATTAAGGTTCAAAGTTGGCCTTCCAAGCACATTGTAATGGTTCCCATACTTAGCCGAATTTTGATGAAGTTAAAGACCAGGATCGGATAAGGATCTAACAATGAGTGAGTGTTAATACATGCAAATATATGATGTTTATTGAGTCAAAGAGGTCAAAGTGTCTAAAAATTAAGTAGGTTAAAGTCTAGGCTACTCTCGAAGAGATTGATGGAGCTTATTTGTTCTAAATTGTCAAGAAGTAGTGAGATGATGGCAAGTGCTCGATGTTTGACAATGAGTAAAGGTAAAGAATGAGCTACTTATAAATAAATAGATGGTGCATATTTGATAAAATATGAGAGGACATGAGATGATGCCAATGTGATCAATTTTTAATAGTGACTATTGGAATTTAAATATTTAAATTAATAAAGGGAAAAACTAGTTTACAGTATTTTGCTCATATATTTTGATCTAGGATTAATTTGAAGGTGTAGTAAAAATAAAAGTTGTAGAGGAATCCAATGTGCATCCAAAAAAATTAGTTATAAGTTTTGAATATTCTTATAATTTTAGATATTAAGATCTAAATTTGACTATGTGTTTGACCATGGTCAATAAGTGACTTGAGAAGGATAATTGAAATGTTCTTGATGGTATTTGGATGTTTCAAGGTGACTTATATATTTGAAATTGTTTTAGACTCCTTGATGATGATCTATGTGGATTATGGAGGTTTTAAAAATCTATATTCTATATGATCAAAGGATTAGAATTTTATTATGTGTTCATTCTTGGTAATCATATGTGAATAATGATGTTTGGCCTAACTATGGAGTAGAAAAAGGGTGTTGTGATGTATGTTGTCATTTAAAGAAGACCTATAGATCATGTGACATGGATCTATATATTGGTAAAGTTTTATTTTGTTCTTAATTTTCTTGGATAAATGTCAAATATATGGATGGGTCTCCATGAGACCTATAAGGGCTAATGAGGCTTAATTAAAAGGCATAGTTTCTTAATTATGACCCATGGAAGCTATGCCTAGCCTATGAAGATGTAATTGATATATATATATATACATACATATATATATATACATATATATATACATATATATATATATATGTGTGTGTGTGTGTGTGTGTGTGTGTGTGTGTGTGTGTGTGTGTGTGTGTGTGTCTTAAGGGATAATGAAATTATTATTCCTGGCCTACAAAATAATAATAATGAAGGTTATATAAAGGGTGAAATCAAATATGATGATTTATAGATGTGAGAGACCAAAGAGAAGAGGTGTGGGTGAGAACTGTGGAGTGAAGGAAAGGGTGTGTGCCTAGTGGATGGGTTATAGAGTAGAGTAGGTTAGTGACTATGTGTATGACTTATAGGTCATATTTATGATGTTAGAATAGTGTTATTATAGGTTTGAATATTGAGTATGAGTGAAGAGGTCTATAATGATTCAAAATGATGTTTTGGATGCCTTAAATATGAGCAAAGGATAGATGATGTCTGTGTGATCTTGGTGGTTGATTTGAGAGGTAGATCAAAGTGTGGATTATGTGTATGACCATTTAGTCATGTATTTAAGGTTATGATAGAGTTATTTATAATAAGTGTAGAGTGATCCAAAAAGTGGTTTTGGATGTTTGTGGCTATGTGAAGAAGTGAAGGGGGTTGATATACTTTGTATCTCCATCAGATTGGTAGGCAATCAGTGTTTAGGAGATGCTAATATCATAGGTGTTGGGAGGGTTATAAACATGTAGGTTAAAATTAATTAAACATCTTAAGGGTATGTGATCCTTATGGAATATGTGTTTCATTAAATTATAGTCATAAGGACTTGACCATCCTAGGGGTAGGTACTTCTTGTGGAATAGGTGTTTCACTAAATTTTGGTCAGAAGGACTTGAACATCCTAGGGGAAAGTTATATTTTTATAATGTGTGTTCCACTAAAGTCTCATGTTTTTGATACCTTATAGGATAAGTAATCCATGTGTTTATAGGCTTGAGAGTGGGTTTTATTCCCCAAGAGGGTTTCCCACATAGATCTTGTGTTGTGTGTATGATCTTGCATTATACATTATTCATTGTTATGGATGACTTATATATTATATGAATGCTTGTGGTAATTGAATAAGGGTTTTAAAATATTGGAATTGAAATTGAAATATCTTGTATCATTGATTCATCCCCCATCTCAATGATTATGCCTCTAATAAATGGTATCAGAGTAGGTCCTTTGGTAAAGGCTTGACAACTTGAGGAAGATCCAAGGTACAATTTAGGTAGCTATATAATGCAAGGATATTTTTACACTAAGAAATAACTAATGTTTAATGGATCTAATTATGGTTTGTGGTGTGAAAGGATGAGGACCTAAATCATGTACTTAGGGTTTGATACTTGGTAATTTATTATGGATGGTTACTTTACACCTAATACTCCTCCATCTAATGCTGTAGATAAGAAGTTATTTGAAAATAATTCAAAATTAATGAATTTTATCACTTTTGGTCTTTTAGAGATTGAATACACCATGGTAATCCATTACATATCTACCGAGGAAATGTGGGATGAATTAAATACTATTATGAAGGATATTCAAAGGTTAAGTTGGTAAATTTGTAGACTCACCAAATACAATTTAAGAGTCTTAATATGAAGGAAGAATATTTGGTGGCATCCCTTCTACAGAGAGTTGATAATATTGTGAACATCATCAGAGGTCTTGGAGAGAATCTTAAAGAAACTATTATAGTTCAAAAGGTATTAAGGCCTCTTTCTCTCAAGTTTGATTCTAAAGTATCTACTATAGGATACAGTCATGATCTTACTCATTTGAATATATATGTATTTCATGGAATTATTACTACCTATGAGATGAGAGTCAATGATGACAAACCACCAAAGAAGGAAACAAAATTCAAGATAGAAATATAGCTAAATAATAAGTTCTAACATAGTAAACTCAAGGAAGATGACATATATGATATTGATGAAGATGAACTAATTTCTTTGGTTACAAGGAAATTGAAAATAGGGTCAGGAAAGTATAAGGGTAAACTACCCTTAAAATGCTTCAATTGTGAAGAGGTAGGACATTTTAATAATAAGTTTCCTCATAAGCATAAGAAGAATGGTGATGAAGAGCATGGTGATGGCGAAGATGAAGACAAAAAGACATAAAAGTATGAACAAAGGAAGAAAGGATTTAGTAAATATGACAACAACAAGAAGTCCTTCAAGAACAAGAAGCATATTTACACCAATAAATATTTCAACTCATCATATGAGAGTGAGGACAGTGATTCTGAGTTTGATAATGAAGATAATGGTCTTGTTGAAGATATATTCCTTTTCATGGTTGAGGAAGGAAGTTTCTCATATCAAAAAGAGTCTACTTGGAGTGATTTAGATGAGGATAAAGATGAGGTGGACTATGAGATTGAATTGATGAATGCTCTTGAAGAACTAAAGATTGAGAAAAAGATTAAGAAGAAGATGAAGTATCAAATCAAGGATTATGAAGACAAATTCAATGTGTTTGAGCCAAGAATGAATGAAGACACAAAGGAGCATGATAATATAACCAAGCATCTTAGTTGTCAACTAGAGATCTTGTGTATAGGCCTAAAATCTAAAGAAGATGAATGTTTAAGGATGTAATTGAAAATGAGTCATTAAAAGATGAGTTAGAGAAGACATATATTAAGATGAAATAATCTTTGAGATTTAAAAAGAGCTCAAGTGATCTAGTGAGTGGTTAAAAGCATGAAAGTGATATAAATAGTCTTAGATACAAAGAAGAACCAAAATATAAAACTCAAGAAAAGATGAAGACTAATGTAAATCAAACCTTGAAGGTCAAAAATTAGTCAAGGAATGAAGATACTAGCATAATGAAGACAAATCGGATTAGAAAACCAAATGCCATGAGGCATGCAAGTTTTAATGGTTATTATTACACATGTAATTAGTTTTTGCATATAACTAGAGAATATATGAGACTTGTTAGAAATGATTTTACATGGAACTATGATGGGGTCATCAATCAATAAGTGAGTCTTTTTTAAAAGGAGTAGTTTGTTTCAATTGTCAATAAAATGGACATATTTCAACATTTTTTAATCAAGAAAGGCAGGATAAAAGTCTTACAGAAGGTATAGTGTGATTCAACTATAAAAAAAGAGGTCACATTGCTATATTCTACAAGTAAAGGCCTATAAGACAGGATAGGTTTAATTAGGCTCCTAGAGTGAAATAAATAAGGAAAGTTAACTCATAGAAACCAAAGGTGGTAAGTATGAGTCATGATGAGTCTACAGGTCTAAGTAATCTATTTTCTATGGTGTAAAATGCTACTAAAGTTGGAGAGTACCAAGAGCTCTCATTTTTTGATCATGTTGTGAATGAAGAGACCAAGCTCAAGGAGAACACCAAGGTTCTAATTGAGGCTAGTTATAAGGTGTGTATGGATTCAAGTGAACATCCTACTATTGATGAGCATGTTTCATACAAACACAATTAATTATCAATACCTAGTGATGAGGTTCTAAATTTCAAAGATGATTCTTCAACTAAAAATGTATGTCATGAATTTATGTTATCCCCATGTGTTGTCAATATAGTCTTAGAAGAGGATAATGTTGTAGTGATGATCAAGTTATTTTTGTTAAGCATAAGAAGAAGAAGAACTAAAAGTATCAAATGACCAAGGAGGAGAAGGAATATGAGGAGTTATGGGAAACTCCTAGTTTCACATTATTCTAAAGAACCATGTGAAGTAAGAGGTCTATCTCTATGATTATTAAGAGACTCCTTTTAATGTAGAAGAAATTATTATTGTGGTGTCCTTAAGAAGGTCATATAAGGAAAGAGATCAGTGTTTCCTATTGGATTTGGTATGTCAAGATGGGAGAAGTGCTTTGATGAGGTCAGAGTAATGTCATAAGGTGTTTTTGCTATGTACGTAGTGTCTATACGATCAGAATGGGTGTTTTTAGATTTAATAATGAGATTGATGGAATTTCAAGAAGATTTTGGTGCTTAGAAAGGTATGTTCTCTTATTTATGATGTTTTCTAGGTGGTTTTGTGTCTTGATGATCTTGTTTTTGCCTTTTGGAGGTTTTTTTGTGCTCTTAGATTTATCTTTATTAATTTAGATCAAAGCCATGGTATAGGAAGGCAAGGTTACCAAAGTTGTGAAGGCTCAAATATTGGTACATAAGTGCGTGATGGTTGTCTCCAAGTGTGAAATAATTTTTAGAGGTGGGCATTAACCAACAAGAAGTTTGTTGATCCTATATGTTTTAAGATTCTAGAGTTTTGGGCTATGATAAAAAAGTGGTTGGACTTATGAATTGAGGTATAAGGCTTCTTAATAGGTTGAATGGGATAAATGAGTTATCAAAGAAATATTCATAGAGATCTTAAGTTTTGTGTTTTTTAAATTATTCATGATTTTGCCAAGATGAAGGCCTAATTGGCTAGTAGGTTTATGAAAGAAGTATGATAGAGAGGATGATCTAGGTGATTAAAATTGGTGTTCCTAAGGGGGAATATGAGAGTGATCTCAATATGAAGTTTTAGGTCTTTAATGTGTGTCTACTAAAGGTTGTGGTCTTTGCAAGTACCATGTAGGGATATAAGGAGACTAGACAGGCCTAGTGTGAAGAAGAGTGCTTTTTAATCAATCTATCCAAAATAGCATGGTATGAGTGTTTCAAGGTAATTTTTTAGGTTGGTATAGATAATGTTTCCTTTTTGGTGAGTGGTATGATGTTTTTTTGGTGGTACTTGAGGTGGCTTGGGAGAGAAGGCTAATAAGCTTGTGTGGTGGTTCTTTATGATGTATGGAGATCTAAAGATTCTCAATAGGTGAAATGGCTTAGATATCTTAGGGGTAGTCCATCTAAAATGTTTCTTGGTGAGTTCCATTAGATTTCAATTCTTTTGTGTAGTCTTTCTTAATTGGCTACAATGTTTGGTTGAAGAGAGTGTTTGCATGTAGCAAGATGAAGTTGTCAAGGTAAAGAAGAGGTAGGCTCAAGGTAAGGGGTAGTTTGCATCATATTTATAAGGTATTCCTCTCATGTTGGTGGTATTTTTAGGTCCTTAGGATCAATTTGTGACCACTTTATCATTATGTTAAAGGGGGAGAAGGTTCCTATTATGAGAGTGCTTGAAGAGAGAGAAGGAAGGTGAGTTGTGTGATGGGTGTTGACATCAATTAAAAAGGGGAGATTATTGGAGAGTTATCAGTGATGTCATGGAGGTTTCCAAGTGAGTGCATAAAGTGTCTTAATAGTCGAAGTGTAAATGACAAAGTGTGCAATGTTCTTGTTTTAGTATGCTTGAAGTAGGCTTGGTTGATCTTTAGTTATAGCATGATTAGGGATGGGTATAAAGTATTGAGGATGTATGAGGGGTCTTATCAGAGGTTAAGGCTGATTGGAGATCATATGGAAGTGAATTTTATTCATCCAATTATTCATTATGTTCATCTTGGCATAGTCAGTTATGTGATAGAAAAATCTGAGTAGGTAGTTTGCTAACATCACCATTTATACATATAGATGAGGCAGGGGAGTTGGTCATATGGGTGTGATCACATTAGTCCCAACTTGTTATGGTCTAAGTTTTAGGTCCTTGAGTAGAGAAAAAGATATAACCATGAAAAGTTAGCTTATAGGGTAGTTTTTAATGTTTTACCATAATTAGCCAAATTTTCAAGGGAGATATAATAGTGCACATTTAATCACATCACAAATCGATGACGTGAAATGAATCTGAGCTTAATATATAAGTTCAAAAAAATCTAAGTAGTTTGATGGAATCATATTTCACATGCATTAAGTTTCTAGGAGCATCTTAATAAATTGATGGGTTCCCTTATGAAAGAAGATCATATGTTTAAAATTTCAAGACATATGATTAAGTGCAACAAAAGTTTTTAAGGTTCAAAGTTGGCCTTCCAATCACATTTTAATGGTTCCCATACTTAGCCAAATTTACACAAAGTTGAAAACCAAGTCTAGATAAGGGTCTAATGGTGTGTGGTTTTTATAACATGCAGATCTATGATGTGTATTGAGTCAAAGAGGTCAAAGTGTCTGAAATTTAAGTAGGTTAAAGTTTAGGCTACTCTCGAAGAGATCGATGGAGCATGTTTGTTCCAAATTGTCAAGAAGCAATAAGATGATGACAAGTGCTCAATGTTTAATAGTGAAAAAAGGTAAAGATTGATCTTCTTATAAAGATATCCATGGTGCATATTTGATCAAAGATTCTAGGACATGAGATGATGGTAATGTGTTAAATGTTTAATAGTGACCATTGGAATTTGAATATTTAAATTAAAAAAAGGAAAAACGAGTCTGCAGTATTTTGCTCATATCTTTTGATCCAAGATGAATTCAAAGGTGTAGTAAAAATAAAAGTTATATAGGAATCCAAGGTTCATCCAAAAAAATTGTTTAGAATGTTTGAATATCTATATAATTTTAAATATTAATCTCTAATGTGGACTATGTCTTTGACCATGGTCTATAAGTGACCTGAGAAGGATAATTGAGTTGTTCTTGATGATATTTGGATGTTTCAAGGTGATAGAAATTTAAAAGTGTTTTAGACTCCCTAAGGATGATTTATGTGTATTATGGAGGTTTTACCAATCTATATTCTATATTATCAAAAGATTAGAAGTTGATTATGTGTTCATTCTTAGTAATCATATGTATAGAATGATGTTTGGGCTAATTAAGTTTTAGTAGAAGGGTGTTGTGATGGATGTTGTCACTAAAATAGGACCTATATATCATGTAGCATGGATCTATGTGTTTTAAAAGTGTTTTTTTCTTAATTTTATTAAAGGAGTGCCAAAGAGATGGATGGGTCTTGATGAGACCTATAAGGGATAATGAGGCCTAATTAAAAGGCATAGCTACTTAATTATGACCCATGGATGCTATGGCTAACCTATGAAGATGTAATTGAGATATATATATGTATTAAGGGATAAGGAAAGTATTATTACTGACCTAGAAGATAATAATCATGAAGGATTTATAAAAGGAGAAATCAAAGATGATGATTTCTAGATGTGAGAGACTAGAGAGAAGATGTGTGTGTGAGAGTTATGGAGTGAAGGAAAGAGTGTGTGCCCAGTGGATGAGTTTGAGAGAAAAGTAGGTTTATGACTATGTGTATTACTTGTAGATCATATTTATGATGTCAATATAGTGCTCTTATAGGTTTGAATATTGAGGATGAGTGAAGAGGTATATAATGATCCAAAAGGATGTTTGGGATGCCTTAAGTTTGAGTGAAGGATAAATAATGTATGTGTGAACTTGGTGGTTGATTTTAGAGGTAAATAATAATGTGTAATGTGTGTATGAACATTTGGTCATGTTTTTAATGGTGTGATAGAGTTAATACTGATAAGTGTAGAGTGATTCAAAAGGTGGTTTTGGATGTTTGTGGCTATGTGAAGAAGTGAAGGGGGATGGTATACATTGTATCTCCATCAAATTGGTAGGAAATCAATGTTTAAGAGATGTGCATATCATAGGTATTAGGATGATTATCAACATCTAGGTCAAAAGGACTTGACCATCCTAGGGGTAGGTGATCCTTATGGAATAGGTATTTCACTAAATTTTGGTTAGAAGGACTTGACCATCCTAGGGGTAGGTGATTCTTGTGAAATAGGTGTTTCTCTAAATTTTGGTTAGAAGAACTTGACCATCCTAGGGGTAGTTTCTCCTTGTGGAATGTGTGTTCCACTAAAGCATCATGTTTGTAATATCTTATAGGATAACTAGTCCATGTGTTTGTAGGCTTGAGAGTGGGTTTTATTCCCCAAGATGGTTTCCCACATAGATATTGTGTTGTGTGTATGATCTTTCATTATCTATTGTTAATTTTTATGAATGACTTATATATGTTATGATTTATTATAGTAATTTAATAAGGGTTTAAAAGGATTAGAATTGAAATTGAAATATCTTACATCGTTGATTCACCCCCCTCTCAGTGATTGTACCTCTAACAGTTTTATTTCCAATTCTTATATATTTATTGGTAATACTCTACCAATAGCTATTGGTATCTGGATACTATCATATCAATCATGTGGGATACAAATTTATTATTGTCATGTTGGAAAATAGGGTATTATTTTACAGTACTAATGATTTCTTTTGTATCACTCAACCATTATTGTCCAAGATGTAAAGTCAATTTTGGTTGTTGATCCATTGTCCATACAACAAGGTCTACTAGATTTTTTCCACACGTAATGGGTAGTATAATGTACCTAAGAGATTATATCATAAAAAAAGATTATGTTAGTCTAGTTGTATTATGTCCAATCTATTGAAGAAATGTGGTGTTATAAATTGTATCCCAATTATTTCTATCAAACTTGAGATGTTGACAATAGACTCATCAATATTAGAAGTTATAGTTATACCTTCATGCCTTGGTCACTTTATAGGATGGTTTTCATTTGAATCTTTGGAGGTTGTTTGTCTTCTTATCTTCTCTAACACAATCTATATGCAACCCTCAATCTTATATTTATAAATTTGGTTTTCAATGATAGATATTGATTTCTATGATGGCCAATGATTTGATGATAGTTACAATATGGTAGTCAAGTTTTAATAAAAATTATACTTCCTGATCAATGCCTATTAGAAGGTAAAGATAACATGCTATGTTAAATAAACATGGAAAGTATTGTATATATGGTATATTAGTTTGTTTTGATCTATAAAATATGCTATGGAGTCTTATGGGATACCTACACGTTATCTACATGATGTATCTATATTTTACACTTGTATGGTTAACTTGATGCATGAATCCAATAGGGGTGTATTGAATAACAAGCATTTACATGCTCATATGACATTATTTATTTTCCCTTATCTTGATTTGGTTATTTATTATCTATTGGTTAGTTTATCTTATATATAATAGGACTTATAGGTGTGAATAGGTTATATGAAAGATTATCAAGTAGATAAAAATTAAGTTTTCACAATGTCTCATCTGTCATATCGTGGGCTAGATCATCATCATTGTCATAATGATCTAAAACATGGCTATTTTATTTATTAGTATTCACCAGTAGAGGAACATTAACTATTTCATTTTATTTTTGTTTTGGCATCATTAGTTCCTATTATATCACAATTTTTCACCCTTGAGAGGGTGTCTTCAATACCTCTCACTTGAGATATGCAATGGGATTGGTCATAGGTTGTGGTTGATGTCTAATTGGACCAAATATCTAGATTTTGGGCTAGCTCCAAAGTACAACACCTACACTAACAACTATAATAATTTTTGGGCTTGGAAAAGGAAAAGATGAAAGCTAAAACTAACAATAAAACTTAGAGGTGATGAATCAAACATAAGGTCCTTATATTTCTAAAGAATGCACTATGAAATACTAATTTATAATTTAATTATACCCTTTCAAGACAATCCCTATCACACTAGTGCTTCAATATGAAGTCTACAGAGGTTGCAAATTCTTAAGATGATCAAGCAATAGGTACTAAAAGTAGACACTAATGATGTATTAATTATCCAACTAAGAAAAACATTTATAACACTTCATATGACCGGTGAAAGAAGACAAACTTACATAGAGGTATGAATAAGAATGAGAAACGCAAGGAAGAAAAATTACTATCACTAAAAATTCATCAAAACAACCCATTCAAGATCATTATATGCAAGATGAAGATACTAATATCTAGTTTGAATTAATTCTAATAGGAAATTACAAGACTTAATTTTGGTAGGACTTCACCATAACCAATGTGAGGATCCATTCTTAGCCATTCAATATTTATTTTATAGGTAGAAGAGAGAGGAGGTGAGAAAGAAATAGGTAGTCTATCATTGAAATTTATCATCAAAATAATTATAAAAGAGAATAAAATAGAAACTAAGCCATGGAAGATGTGTTGTAAAATTATTTACTTAACTCTCATGACCAAGTGCTTATTATATTCCTTGTACATATTGGCATAATAAGTTGATAAATCTTATTCTCTTGAATATAAATCCATCCTTTCAAGGATGCACCTTTTCAACTACAAGGGTAGTTATAAAACACTTAACTAACATGTGGCATGGTTAAGGAGATTCTATTCCAACCATTGTCTCTTATATGTATTTTCAACTTAAAAACTTGTAATTGAACTTAAATATTCTTGGTCACACTCTTTTCTCTACCAAACTCAAGTTTTGTATTTGCTAGGCATATGTACCATGTTGTTGTCATTGATGTTAAAATGGTGCATCATGGAAACACATAATGGTCATTGACGATAAATATGTATTATGTCAAGGTTGATGTCAAATTTAAATAATGAAAAATGGTAGTATGTCATATGTCAAGGCACATAAGAGTGTTGCATTGATGAGAATTTTCATAAGTGGTTTGAGCATGGAAGGTATAGGTTATGGAAGATGTTCAAAGATAATTAATGTATACATAGGAGGCCATGTACAAATATGCATTTGAAGGAAAGATATAATTTTAAGGTAAGAGATAATTTGAATAAAATTTAGAATTTTAAGGCAACTAATGTCTTATGGTTACATGAAGGTACATGTCAGTGATGTCAAGTTGCATAAGAAGCCTAGTCATGACATGAAGAGGTATGTGCATAAAAATTAATGAACACATGAATGTGAAATATGTATGGAACTATTTGATCATGTATGTGAGGCATTTAATCACTCATGATATTCTTAGGGTAAGCCTATAGGGGTAGGACCTTCAGACCAAGTCTACATCTAGACCACTCCTAGACCCTCCTTGGCCTAACTAGGTATCATGATCTATTGTCAAGGCATGTAAAGAATGTATGGTAGTGTTTAAACATGAGAGAGTTTTTATTTCATTATAGTGAGGTGTTGAGAGCATGAAAATAGGCATGAAGGTTAGTTTAAGGCCTAGTAAGATATGAAAACTATGATATATATATAGATAATGTAGCCTAATGGGGTATCAAGATAATTTTACAAGGAAAGTGTGAGTATGTGATAAATGATAGAGGTGATTAAATTTTTTTTAGGCATGCACATGAATTTTGAGGTTCTATTTTTGAAGATAAGGCATGAAAAGTTGTTTGGAGGTCTCTCGAGTGCTCAAAATGAAGGGTTCTCAACCCACGAAGGATTTTATTGTGATAATTTTATCATCTTACCTTTTTATGGGAATATAATAAGTTTATGGTATATTTGGAAGGGTCATAATAAAAATTATATGCATTATTTTTTGGATTGAGGGGATATGGTTTATGAATGATCATTAAGAGTGAAAACTGGTTTAAACCCTCTTAGAACCCTAATAAAGACCCGATGATGAATATGTTGCTCAAAAGTGATCAATATGGATTTTATTGATTATGTAAGATATTATATCTTGTATTGGACTCTCCTAGTTACCACAAAGTGGTATTGGTTAAAGAGAAGAGAGAGAAAATGTTGAGTTATAGGCTTGTTTCTAGATAAGTTACAATAAAAGTCAAAAGTTACATTAGACATAGTAAGTAAATGGATATAAGAAGAATAAAAACACTAATAATATATGTAAATGAAGGTTTATAGATAGGTTAAGTGTGTTAAACTGTCATCCAAGTTATCTAGTTAGTAATAGACCTTATGGTGTAAATAGTGAAAAACTCAGGCAACAGTGAGAAGATGAATTGGAAAGTATTTTGATGATAGAATAATGAAAAAAAGTTCATAGATATTTTTATTAAGACTTTTAAGACATGTTAATGTTTGGTATAAATTTTTTAGGTTAGTAATATGGTGAAAAAATTTCTCACACGTTAACCTATCTTATTCAGATAAGAGAGTGAGATATAAGGTCACAAGATTGGTCTGAAAGATCAGTATTTGCCATTAGACCATATGATATTTAAATTTGAGGATGGTTTATAGATATAATAAAACCATATACATGAATTATAATTCATTTAAAATGTCTATACAAGTATTTGAGGTCTACATCACCATAACTGATCTTTAAGGTAAACTAGTAGTTCTGAATAAGTGAGTTGTAGAGATGTTCTTGAGACGTTATCTCTTGAGTGGAAGTGTCTAATTCATATGGTAATATTTTTGAGTTAATTTAGGTTATGTATAAGTGATTTATTTTCATGTTTTTGTGTATAAATGATGTGTTATCTTCAGTTTCTCAAGATGTATTTTTTTGTGTGTTTAAAGGCCTAATGTGAATAGTGTTAATGGAGTGTTTCAAGTGGTGTTTGGACCTAAAAGGTGTCATGGTGATCAGAGGATGTTGGAAAAGGCCTATTTTATTTTTTTATGAAAATTTTGTGCTATGTATAGAGGTGTAGAGTGTTCCAAGGGGTCATAAGGTAATGTGTCCTAAAGTAGGCCTAATGGAATTAGGTTTGCATGATACCTAAAAAAGGATTTGGTCTATTTGAGTTATTATTGACATAATGTAAAGATTGATTCCTAATTTTAATGTTTCCTAAGGCCTATTATGTGTTTAATCTAAGTCAGAAAGTGTGTGTGGCTAACCAAGAGGTGTATGAACAAGGAATGGTATATATTAAAGGTAGTTTTAGGCCTATTTGTGTAAGGTAAGGAAGTGAATGAAATAGAAGATTGAAGAATATAATGAGGTATTTTATACCATTAGAGGGGTGTATAGAAACTATCATGAAGATATAATAGTAATTTTTAGTATGAATATCAAGGTCATATGACCCAATCAATATTGAAGAGACCTACTTGAGTGAAGAAGCCTAGAAGGCAGTTTGAGAGGGTTAAAGAGTGTGTAAAGCTAAATAAGGTAATCATCATGTGTTTTGTGAGAAACAAGGTATTTTTAAGGTGATAAAATAAATAAAGTGGATGAGTTGGTGCTGAGTCATCTAGGGTTTGGTTCCTCCTTGCAAGTGGGTATTTACTAAAGCTTACTCAAGTGGGTACTTGGCAAGTTAGGGTTGGTGCTCCACATGGAGTTGGTGCTTCAATAAAATTAGTTTTTATCTTATAATAATATGGTATATTTTTTTAGATCAGTGGATTTTATTCCCATTGAGGGTGTATGAAATCAAAAATACATCATGTCTATAAATCAATCAGAACTTAGAGAGAATAGATCATATTGTACACTTCTGATTGGAGATACATTAGATAATCAAGATTATGACTAATACAAGGATCCACTAGACCTAATTATGAGGTGTATTATAATAATACACAATGACAGGGAGGATTAAAAATCCTCTAGTTAATCACAATAATGAAATAACCCTAAGGGAGTCCTATATTTTGATATCTCACTAAACTAATAACAAGTAAAGCAAATCTAATCTAGTGCTCACCGAAGCTTTTAGAATAAAGTGGGGTTAGAAATAATAAAATTAAACATACATAAGATAAACATACTAATGTTAATATATACAAAATCCTAATGCATGGAATATAAGTAAAAATGCATATCTATCTACTTTTACAAAGGAGGATCAAATCTAGGAATACTTACCATTGAAGATGAACCTATCGAGCCTCAATATCTTCCTTGGCCAAGGTTATATACAAGAGGTTTCTATGGTATGTAAGGATGACAAGGATAAATCAACTCTAGGATACACAACCTATCAATGCATCCAAAAGACTTCCCCACAAGACATGATCCATATCTCCAAAAAAAGTATGTAACCCTAAGCTTGTTCCTCAAGTGGAATGGTGGATAAGAAAATGTGCAATAAATATTAATTATTATTCTCTTCTCTAAATAATGGTAAAATTAACTTGTATATATAGGCAAATTTAAACCTAAGCCCTTTCAAAAGTTTTTACTGATAGGGTTGACCCAGTTGACCTAGAATAATTTTAGACAATAATTCAATAGGTCTTGGGCTAGGTTGGGCAAGAGTAAACCTAGACCTTACGTGAATTTTACCCAAAAATATACAATGTCAAAAATTTGACCTAGTATAGTAAACAAAGGCTAAAAATTGTATAGAGTCGATAGTGTCGACCTAGTACAATGAACAATTGAAAGCATGTTAAGGTTAGGAAAAGGGGTACAAAAGGTAGGAAATGATTGAGGAGTCTGAAATAGAGAATAATAAGCTTAGGGATAAGGTTTATAGAATACAAGTGTGTAGATAACAAGTGGAAAAAGGGAAAACAATCTTATGAAACATGAATGGTCTATCCACCCCTTTCTTGGTGTACCCCTTAAGGCATGTACTCAAAGAGATTGAGACTTGATGGGTTATTACAAGATACAAAGTGTTAGTAATCGATAAAAGTTTGAAAATATTATGTGTATACATATTCCCCACTCAAATCTCATCATGTTTCATATGAGTGCAACATGAGATGGTGCTTTAGGAATAGAACATGATAACACATAACACTGATGCTAAGTAAAAATTAGTAAGGAACAAAAAAGAAAAATGAAAGGACAAAATTGAAAAACACATACATTTACTTATATTAGTGATATAGATAAATAAGTATACTAAAATATAATGGAAGGCATCTAATGTGAATAATATTAGGTGAACATGTAGAGCTTAGTGCAAAAAATGGCCAAATATCAAAAAAATTAGAAGATAGGTATATAGTAGTGAAAAATGAGTTAGTAGAGATAAAGATATGAGGGTCTTAAGAGAATTGGAAATTTAGGAATGTTTAAGGCAAGGTTATAATATTGAAGGTTAATGAATGACAAAATGATGGAAACTGAATGAAAAATGATTGTATAACATAGTAAATCATGTTGTAAAGCATGTAAACCATAAATGAGAAAATGAAATGTAGAACATACTAAATCATGTTGGGAAGTATGTAAAACATAAATGGAAAAAAATAATGTAGAACATATGAAATCATGTTGGGAAGTATGTAAAACATGAATGAAAAATGAAATATCCATGAAAGACAAATCTAATAAATATATGGAAGTAAATGACAAGTAACCCCATGTATGATAAGCATGTTGAATCAAACATAAAGAAAAACATGTATGATTGAAAATGAAATGTAAGTCAAGATGTAAGACAAACATGAAGAATTAATACATAAATATAAACATGTAAGAATGCAAAATGTCATTTATAAGATAAGTGAAGTTCACAAAAATCAAATAAGAACATGATGGAGAAATGAAAATAAAAAAGCTATAAAGGATGAAAAATCAAACTTAGTGCTTGTTCTAAAATATAATAGAAGAAAACACAATCACCTAATGACATGAATAGTAGGATAATGAGATGGTGTGGTAAGAAAATTGTGTAAGGGTATTTTTGAGGAAGGCTTGGTCCTATCTAAAGTCTTACAATGTAACTCACAAACTATAAACAAATAGGCATAATAAGGTAGATGTGATGAATGATGAGATCAACTAAAATCAATATCCAACAAGGGGAATATAAGGAACATATGATATAAATAAGGAATGTGAGGTGCCACATGGGTGATGTGAACATCCTTAAAAAACATAAGACACACTAGGCAAGTGACAATGGCTAAGAAATATCAACACTAATGAACATAAAGATTAGGATAACAAATGAAGTATATAGATCATCCCATGAATGATAAATTAATGAAAATTAAAATGGACCTATCTTCCCATAATGTGTTCCCCATTTCTCAGGACCCCTTACAGAGACTTCAAACTACTATGAATATTGGGTACTTGGGTGAGAAAGTAGGTAGCACTAAAAGATTGTTTTATTTTCCTTTTCTAATCTACTATCTTATTGCACCCTAATGGACCTCAACTCTATCATGAAGTAAATTATGGATTTTTAGCTTTGACTAGAAGGAGATGTGCTTAGAATCATGTCTTTTAGTGTAATTTAACTATTAGAATTTTTAATGTTGCCTTTTAGATCATTGCCTTTTGTTTGTATTTTATGATTTGGATTTTAACTTTCTTGATGTATTTTTATATTCCTCCTCCATAGGGATTTGGAAAACCAAACACGGGTGTTAAATATGACAAAAACAATAGATCTTACACTTGGTTAATAGAGAAAAAGTCCTAAACCAAGGTGTCTAAAGACTCCTAGACTTTCCCATAAGTAAGTGTGCAATATCAAAATTGACTGATGTGAGCCTCAAATGAAAGGAAATAAGGGAAATATGGGGATAATAAGAGATCCATCTATGTAATAAGTGATATAATTATGAATATTCTCATAGTTTATCATAAGGAAGTAAAATAGTACTATGAAAGAGATGGGGCTATACTATTGATGTTCATGTCACTAGAGAATCCATGCTATCCTATAATAGATCTAACAAAATCACCAATGAAAGTAGTATTCATCCCAAAAAGTGATATAAAGATGTTTTAATGTGGTAATATATGAGGAAGGATAGGTTATATCCATGGTATTATTACATTACAACTCATAAAGTGAACACCAATGAGGTGATTACTAAAAGAGAAAAATAATCATAAATCTACCAAGGCAAAGTATTACATAAAAAGATAAAAAATGAAAGAGATATATAAAGATAAAAATGAAAAGTAATGTGAAAAGTAATTTGTAATAAAACCAAAGAATGTAAAGGAAAATAATTATGTTAATAAAGTATGACTAAAATAAGGAAACATGAGACAAAAATAACAAGATCTATTCTAACATCTATATCAAAGATGAACATGTGAAATACAAGTCTATAAGTCTCAGAAAGTCTCTTAAATCTGAATTTGTTTGTTATTATGCATTGTAGAATAATATAGATCATCATAAGATGTTATAATAGGTAATTATATGTAGGGATGGGCATCACAAGATTCCCCAAATTATGAAGGGACATATGCGATGGGGATTGCAAGATGCCTGAGCATGCAAGTTAGAGGAAAGTAACATGAACCATTAAAATGATTTACATTGGGTTGGTAGGTGCATTTGGATATAGGTAAATATGTTGGTTTGTTATATTTTAGGGGTTTTGAATGTGACATAGGATTTGTAAGAGAGGTATGAATAGGTAAAGGAGGTAAAGGAGACCATGTATGATATGATTTAGAGTAGGCATTTTAATTAGGTACGCTTTTGGTTCATCTGACTTAAGAGGTTAAAGTTTAATAAATGTAATGATATGTTTATAGTTGTTCATGTTATCTATCATTTCCTTATTGGTGTAGGAGGAAGGATCAACTGTGGTTTGAATAAAATTAGTGGATGAGGTGGTGGTATGGGATGATTGTTGTTGATCATTAGGTAGTTGATTTTGATGTGATTTTGGTTCTTGATATTGAATTTGAGAAGCTTGAATATAATATTAATAATTTTATTTTGTGAGAGTATCAATATTGTAATGAAAACCAAGAAAGGAAAAAATAAGAAATTGATGAAGATCATGACAAGACTCGTGATAATGACCTATTGTATAATTCCACCAATAAAATTTATTAGGACTGTAACATTTTGGAGGAGATTTATAAGGACCAAAGCTCATGGGTTTAGAGGGTGGTGATTTCTTCTTACCTTCTTTGAGACTCAAGAGAGGGTGGGTTGGGTAAAAACTAGTTGAATTAGATGCTCCATTTTGAGGTTGGGGAGGCTTGGATGAATCAATGTTATGAGAAAATGATTAGAAAGGTCCTTTAATAGTTGTTTGAGGTATTTCATATTGAGTCATAATAAATTATTGACTTTTTTATTAGTTTAAGGCTTTGTCTAAAGTTTTAGGTGAAAAGATTCAAATTTTGTATTGAAGGGGAGATTTAAGAGTAGTAACAAATAGTTTTAAAAAAATATCATCATTCATGTTATGGTCCACTTTATGACCAAGAGAATTTGATAATATGATGAAAGTGTGAGTAGATTCATTAGGAAGTTACTTGGCAATGATAAAATGGCTAAGGCAATTTTAAGGAAGGTCATCATATTGGAATTCCTTCACTAGAGCATTGACTAAATCCTCTAGTTGTGAGATGTAATGTCTAGGAATTTGGTTGTACAATTTAGGTGCATCGCCAACAAAAGTTTTAGATAAGATCATGGTGGTAGAAAAGTGTTTGTTTGGACCCATTCCTTATAGATATTACCAAAAGACTTAAGAAATATAGTAAGGTCCTTAGTCCCATCATATGTGATAGTTGAAGAAATATTTCCAACATCTATGGATGAAATGAATGAGGATAAAGGTTCATTTGAAATATGTTGAAGTATTTTGTGATTCATTAGAGGTTTGGGGATGATATTACCATTGATATCTCTAAAAGGATGGACACAATTCTGATTTGGTTGACATGATGACTTGAGGTTGTTGACTAGTCATGTTTAATAAATGTTATTGCATGTTCATCATTTGAGAATGATTAGTTATTTACATGTTGTTTATTTGTTGAAATATGTGTGCAAGAATTTGAGTTGTGTCAATTTGTGCATTAGTATTTGAAGGTGGGGTATTAGTGTTGGTGGGAGGGGGATTATTTGGTAGAGGATTCCCAACATTGGTATTAGGAGGAAGATTAGGATGAATGACCTCAACTACATTACATTGTGTAGTGATTAGTTTTGGATTAGGAGAAGAAGAAGGAAGAAAGTGAATAGTTTCATATGAAGTAATGAAATAAGTGAGGTTATGATCTAAATTCTTGATGATGTAGTGCTCTTGGCCAAGGGTAGGTTAAAAATATGTCATCAATATGAAATAAGACTAGATAAAAACACAAGGAATAGGTGAAAAATCAAAGAGATAGATAAGAGTAAAGAGCTGATTATGTTGACCTAGTACAAGAAACTAAGGTTAAATACTATACAAAGTTGACAGTCTTGACCTAGTTCTAAAAACTAAGGTTAAAAATTATACAGAGTTGACAATGTCAACCTAGTAATATAAACATGGGTTAAAAAAGTGTACAAAGTCGATAATGTTGACATAGTAGTAAAAATATAGGTTGAAAATTGTACAAAGTTGATAGTGTTGAACTAGTACAAGAAATAGAGGTTAAAAACTATATAGAGTTGATAGGGTTGACCTAGTATTATAGATAGGGTTTGAAAACTATACATAGTCGATAAGGTCAACCTAATACTGTAGGTAGGGGAAAAATAGATAGTATGTAAGAGATTGTGTCAAACATAATGACTGTGTACTGAAATATGAAAAAATTGAAACTAATTTTGTAATAAAGAAATGAAAAGAAACACACAATCAATTGGATCAATGAGGTCGATCCAATCGAGGCACACAATACAAAACCTTGCACCAACACTAGCTAATGTAAGTTTTTGCAATACAACATATAATTGATCAAAGAGAAAGAAATAAACTTAAAAAGTAAAAGATAAATAAGTGGTCATCTTTAATGTTATTATATTATTAGAATATTATTTTAGATGTGATAGGAAGTTGGATGTAAATAAGGAACTAAAAAGAAATCTATGGATGGTTTCAGGATGTTTACACTAAAAGGGATCTATGTTGGAAATGGTACTAGCTTGGTATTGGGGCCTACCCATTCACTTCATACAACATAAAGATAAGGGTTTCAGGTGATTAGACAATATATACCATTAACCACATGTTTATATTTAGCCAAAAAACCAAGTCAGCTTCCCCTTTGGTGATGAAATCCAATTAGGTAGGCCTTGGGTAGATAATTGTTAAAGTGTGTTTTAAGATTTTGTGATTTGGTAGTGTGTTCATAAATGATAAAATAGTGAAACTAAATGGTATATTTAAAAACCAACTAATTAGACTATATGATATATTCTAAGCATGAAAGACATAATAAATGATAGTGTGAGCTAATTACTAGCATATAAGTGTTAATTCCAACTTTGAAACATAGTAAAATGCCAATGTAGATGACTGTGTATGTAGAGATTATATAATAGAGTCAAAAATATCACTTTTTTACTTTGAAATTAAAGGGTCTAAAAAATAACTATGTTGATAGTGTTGACCTAGTTTTTTAGACATAATATAGAATACAAAACTACATTGATAGGGTCGACCTAGTTAACTATACAGGGGTACTTTTAAATACTACAAACTATGAAAAATAAAACTATAATGAATGATAAAAATGATCGATAAGGATAAAAAGGAATTTTGGTGGGTTGGAGGATGAAGAGGAAAATGAGATTTATATTAAATTACCCTAATTTATACTTTCAAATATTTCCAACTGGGTCAACTAGGTCAAGCTAGCTTTGGAGTTCCCTATTTTTTAAAACCTATAAAATGTATTGTGTCAATAGGGTTGACCTAATATGTTTCTTAAAAGTCTAAAAATTTCCAAAGTCAACATGGTCAACCTAGTAGACTCATCTAGATGTCTAAAATTATATTGTGTCGATAGAGTTGACCTAGTAGCTTGCACCTGATGAAAAACTTTCACAAATAAAATAAAGTTGTATTGATGTGACTATGCGTTAAAAATATGCATAGAAGTTAGAGATATATTGATACCATTAATCTAGTATCACAAATATAGATGAATAAAATGATAAAATAATTAAAAATGTGAGATAAAACCTATAAGGGTTAGATTCACATTAGGTTGACAAGAATGTATGCAATTAGAAATGCATCATGTCTATAAATCAATCCTAACTTAGATAATATAAATCATAACATACACTTCCAATTGGGGATACATTAGATAATCAATAACATCACCAATATGGGCATTTTTTAGACCTGATTAGGAGATCTCTTATCATAATTAAAAATGTTATGGAAGGTTCCAAAGCCTCCAATCAAGCACAATCATGCAATAACCCTAAAGGAGTCTTATGTTTTGATATCTCACTAAACTAATAATTACTAAATGAAATCTAATCTAGTGCTCACCAAATCTTGTGACACAAAGTGGGGGTTAGAAATAATAAAATTAAACATGCATAAGAGACATATACTCACATCAATGTATATGGAATCCTAATGCATGGAACATAAGTATAAATGTATATTTGTCTACTCTTATAAAGGAGGAACAAATTTAAGAGTACTTAACTATAAAGATGAACCCTCTAAGCCTCAATATCTCCCTTATCCAAGGTGTTTCACAAGAAGTTTTTATGGTATGTAAGGATGACAAGGATAAATTATCTCTAGGATACATAACCTATCAATGCATTCAAAAGACTTATCCATAAGACAAGATCCACATCTCCTAAGAAAGTATGAAACCCTAAGCTATCTACTCAAGTAGAATGGTGGATAAGCAAATGTGAAATAACTCTTACTTCTTATCTTCTCTAAATAATGATGAAATAAACTTGTATATATAGGTAGATTTAACCCTAAGCCCTTCCAAAAGTTTTAGGCAATAGGGTTGACCCAGTCAATCTAGCACCATTTTGGACATGAATTCACTAGGTCACGGGCTACGTCAGCCAAGAGCCAACCTAGACCCTAAGTGAATTTCACCCAAAACTATATAGGGTTAACCCACTTGATCTAGTAAAATAAACATAGGATAAAACTTGCATAGAGTCTACAGTGTTGACTTAGTATAGTGAATAATCAAATGGGGGTTAATGTTAGGAAAAGGGGGATAAAATGTAGGAAATGATTGAGGAGTGTGCAATAGAGAAGAAAAATCTTAGGGATAAGTTTTTTAGGAGAGAAGTGTGTAGATAACAAGTGGAAAAACTGATAATAGTCCTATAAAGCACTAATGGTCTACCCACCCCTTTCCCGGTACACCCTTTAAGGTGTGCAATCAGAGAGATTAAGACTCGATGGGTTCTTGTAAGATACAAAGTGTCATTAATCAATAAAATTTTGAAAATATTATGTGTATATAGAGAGTTTCCCACATATGTGATGTGTTTTAGTGTTTCATGATTATGTGAATAGTTGATTATGCTTGATCTATATGTTTGTTTGAATGGTTTATGTATGTTAAAGTGTAATTGATTGAAAGGTTTTGAAGATTGATTCACCCCCCTCTAAGTTATTGTGCTTCCAAAAATTGCTATCAAATCTTGGTATTTTGAATTAGGCCTAACATCTTGAAGGATATCTTAAAAGAAAAACCATGTATAGTCAACAAGTACAAGGAGGTTTCTCAACCAATAAGGCTCCTCTCTTCAATGAGACTAACTATGAATTTTGGAGTATGAGAATGAAGACCTATATCATGTCTTTAGGCTAAGACATATGGTAATCTATTATTGATGGATTCATTTTAGATTATACACCACCAACTAACGTATTAGGCAAGAAGGCAAGTGAGGACAAGTCTAAGGCAATGAATGCCATCCTGTGTGATCTTTCAGAAGCATAATTTATTAAGGTCATGCATTGTGATAAAACCAAAGGGATTTAGGAAAAGTTTTAGACCATCTATTAAGGAGACACTAAAGTTAATTTGGCCAATTTACAGACTCATCATAGGTAGTTTGAAAGTTTGAGAATGAAGGAGGATGAAAAAATTACATCTTATCTGTTGAGAGTAAATTAAGTGGTAAATACCATCAGAGGTCTAGGAGAGAAATTAGAAGAATCAAAAGTAGTACAAAAGGTACTAAGATCCTTAAATTCTAAGTTTTATTCAGAAGTGTCCATGGTAGATGATATCAAATATCTTAACACATTATAAATGGATGAGCTTCATGGCATCTTGACTACCTATTAAATTAGAACAAGTGATGGAAGACCTTCCAAGAAGGAAGTTGTATTCAAAGTTGAGAAGTCATAAGGTAATAAATAAAATGAAGATAATCGATACATTAATGATAGTAAGATATAATCCATTATTTTCATAAAAATAGGGAGAGGTTTAGGTAAGTATAGGGGTAAATTACCATTAAAATGATTTAACTATGGTAAGATTGGTCACTTTTCATCTAGGTGCTGAGAATGATGAACATCATAGTGATGATAATAAGGTTTTTAATCCTAACAAAAGCAAGAAATATTTTAGGAAGTATGAAGACTAGAAAGGGTCATTCAATAACACAAGAAGTTTCTATACCAAATAAGATAATATTTCATCTGATGTAAGTGACATAAGTGCATATGATAGTGATGATGATAGTAATGGGCATGGTAATAATTAAAATTTATTCATGGCTATATAAATAGACAATGAGGGTTGATCAAAAGGGAAAGGCCTTATGAATGATGAAGAATCAGATAAAGAAAAGGCTAAAGTGAACCTTGAGATAGAATTGGTGAGTGCTTTAGAGGATTTGAATTTCCAAAAAAGGAAGAATCAAAAACTAAGATCATTGGTTAAGAGTTATGAGGATCAAATCAATATCTTTGAAGAGAGACTAAGCATCAATACCAATGAATAGGAAGAGATAATAAAAAAACCAAAAACTTAGATTGAAATTGTCACTAAAAATCTTATGAGCAAGGAAGAATAATTCATCAAGTTTTGAACAAAAATGGAGTCTTTGAAGGCAGAACTGAATCAGGCATCAATCAAGTTAAAGACACATCAGATATTTGAGAAGATTACTAAATTTTTTGGTGATATTTTAAGTAGTAAAAGGTATCTACA
The DNA here is from genome assembly GCA_037957365.1 of Torreya grandis. Taxonomy (NCBI): domain Eukaryota; kingdom Viridiplantae; phylum Streptophyta; class Pinopsida; order Cupressales; family Taxaceae; genus Torreya; species Torreya grandis. The sequence continues at coordinate 615,368 of JARHVA010003707.1, forward strand.
TGATAATATATGTCTTGGGTTCAATTAAGATCAAAAGGAAAATAATAAGAGTTAGACCTCAAATACTTATGTATAAAACCTCAAATTTGAGACTCATAGTGATCATCAACAAGTCAAGAATACCAACATGAAGGGCCCAATTAGGCATCCAAATGCAATGAGGTGTTTAAATTATTTAAATGGTTATTATTTTCTTGTCATAAATTTATTCATAGAGAAAGTGATTATAGAATATTCTCAAGGAATGAGTTATCATGGGACCACAGGATAATGAGTGATCAAGCAAGAGGTATGTATATAAATGTTGTTTTCTACAGTTGTGTCAATATGGGACACATTGAAAATATTTGTCGTAGTGGAGTTATAATTCCCTCAAGACTTAAAAAGGCATATGGAGATCCTAGAGTGCATGAGAAGAGTTAAACATTGGTATGGAAGCTAAAGAAAGTCAAGATTGATCATATTGACCCCAATGGTTAAGATGGATTATTTGTTAAGATAGAGAAAGGATCAGAATTGAAGGAATGTCAAGAACAATTATTATCTATATGTATTGATAAGGTAGTCAAAGAGAAGAAGAAGGATGACAAGATGGATGAGTCTAATGCTTCAGTCAAGCCTAAGTGGATTCTAAGGAGGGAATATCAATCTCATGATTATAAGATAACTGAGGAAAGTGGTTTGGAGATCTGGGAATCCCTTGAGTTCATGGATTTTTGAGAGCCCTATGAAAAGGGGTGAATCCATTAGGCTTCATGAAGATACTCTTCTATCAGTAGAGGCATGAGGTTGTAGTCAAATAAGAACTCATCTTGAGAAGATTTTAGGTTGTTTATGTTTCAAGGTATGAGTTTTTTAATTTATAGATTGATTTGTATTAAGAAATGGTATTTGTATCAAGGTACTTGAAGGAGGTTGTGAAAGGTATACGATTCCTAATGACTCAAATGATGAACATAAACTATGATAACAAAGGGGGAGCTTATCAAATGTTTCATTAACTTTAGGATTAGATAATTAAATGGTCTATGTCAAATAAGGTATATAGAAAACATGAAGATAGGTTGAAGAATGTGGCCAAGATTGAAAGCATGTTTATTTGATGCTTCATAGATTCTATGATCCTATTACCAAAAAGGGAAGAGAGATAAAAAAGAGATAAAGTTTAGAATGGGAAAAGTAGTCTGTTTAGAGATGTTTCTAAGAATGGTTTACATCTTATGACTCAAGAGGAGAGTATGGAGTTAAGGGGATATTTTTAGATGTATGTTGTGAAGTGTCAAGACAATGATAAGAAGAATGGTTTCTTTAGGTACCGTTCAAGTTTTCCAAGAGTTTTCTACAAAAATTGGTATGAGATTAAGGTGAGTTTTGTCAAGCATTTATCTATGTTGTTAATTGAAATTTAGGTCTAAATATCAGATGATATTTTGTATCAAACACTTTGTAATTCATATCAAAAGGGAGAGAATGAGTAGGTGGGAAGAGTACCATTTTTAATTAACTTCATTTTTGTAGTATGTTTTCCATCAATATATTTGCCATCAATGACAAAGGGGGAGTTTGTTGGCATGTTGTTATCATTGATGTCAAAAGGGTGGACCATGCAAAGCTATAATGGTCATTTATGAAAAAGATGTATTCTATCAAGGTTGATGTCAAAGGTGAATAAGTATAGATGGTAGTATGTGATATGTCAAGGCACATAATAATGTTGCATTGAGTAGAATTTTAATACATGGTATGAACATGAAAGGTACAAGTCATGGAAGATGTTTGAAGACAATTATTATTTTCATATGAAGCCATGTGATAAGATGAATTTGAATTTAAGAGATAATTTGAAGGCAAGAGATAATTTTAAGTAAAGATATAATTTGAAGTCAAGAGATAATTTGAAGGCAACTAATGTCTTATGGTTGCATGAATGTACATGTCATTGATGTCAAGTTGCATAAGAAACTTAGTCATGAGCCTAATAATGAAATGAAGAGGTGTGTGCATATAAATGAATGAAAAAAGGCATGTGAAGGATTTATGGTACTATTTGATCATGTATGTAAGGCATTGGAACACTCATGAGAGTCTTAGGGTAAGACTATATGAGTAGGACCTTTAGACCAAGTCTACATCTAGATGACTCCTATACCCTACCTAGCCTAATGAGGTATCATGATCTACTTTAAAGGCATGTAAAGAATGTATGGTCATGTTTAGGCATTAGAGATGTTTTAAGGAATTATATTAAGGTGTTTAAATTATGGAAAGAGGCATAATGGTAAGTTCAAGGCCTAGTAAGATATGAAAACTATAGTGTAGAGAGAGAGTGTAGTCTAATGGGGTATAAAGATTAGTTTCCAAGTCAAGTGTGAGTATGTGAGAATTTTGAAAAGGTAATTCAATTTGTTTTAGGCATGTACATGAAGTTTTAGGTTCTAGTTTGAAGGATAAGGCATGGAAATTTGTTTGGAGGTCTCTCAAGTGCTCACGATGAAGGGTTCTCAACCCAAGAAGGATTTTCTTGTGCTTAATAGATCATTAAAAAATTTCATGTGAAAATAATCAGTTCATTTTAGATTTTTAATGGTCATAGATAAAAATTATAGGCATTATTTTTTGGATTGAGGGGCTATGCTTTATGAATGATCATTAAGAGTGGAAACTAGTTTAAACCCTCCTAAAACCCTAATAAAGACCTGATGTTGAAGATGTTGCTCAAAATTGATCAAGATGGATTGAATTGCTTAGGTAAGATATTTTATATTATATTTTACTTCCCTAGGTACCTTTAGGTGGTATTGGTTAGAGAGAGGAGAGAGCAAATGTTGAGTTATAAGCTTGTTTTTGAAGAAGTTATTGAAGAAGTCAAAAGTTGAATTGGACATAATAAGAAAATAGATGGAGGAAGAAGATAAAAAATCATAATATATTTCCATGAAGGTTTATATAATAGGTTACACCCTTAAATTTTTCTAAAATGGTCATCCAAGTTAGCCATTTACTAACAAGCCTTATTGTGTAAATAGTGAAAACCCTAAGAAATACTGAGAAGATGAATTGGAATGTGTTTTCATGATGGATTAATGAAAACAAGTGCACATAAATGTTTATAAATTATTTAAATATATGTTAATTTTTGGTAAAAGTTTTTGAGTTAAAAAAATATGGTGAAAAATTTGTTCACAAGTTGACCTATCTGGTTTAGATAAGACAATGAGATATAAGGTCATGAGATTGGTCTAAAAGACCAATATTTTCTATTAGACAATATGATATTTATATTTTAGGATGGTATAAAGATATATTATGACCATATAAATTCATTAAAATTAATTTAAAGTGTCTAAAAAAGTGTTGGAGGTCTGAGTCACCATGACTAATCTTTAAGGTAAACTAGCAATTCTGAGTGAGTTACAAAGATGTTCTTGAGCCCTTATCTCTTGAGTGGAATTGTCTAATGCATATGGTGATATTTTTTAGGTCATGTAGGTTATATATAAGTGGTTTATCTTCATGGTTGTGTGGATAAATGATGTGTTATCTTTAGTTGTTTAAGATATAATTTTCTATGTGTTCAAAGGCCTAATGTGAAAAGTGCTAATAGAGTGTTTCAAGTGTTGGTTGGACCTAAAAGGTGTCATGGTGATCAGAGGATGTTTTATAAGTTCCATATTATTTTTTTATGAGAATTTTGTGCTATATATATAGGTTTAAAGTGTTTCAAGGGGTCATAAGGTCACATGTCCTAAAGTAGGTCTAATGGAATTAGGTCTCCATGAGACCTAAAGAAGGATTTGGTATATTTGAATTATGGTTGACATAATGTAAGGACTTATTAATAATTTTAATGTTTAATAATTCATATATATTTTTTCCAATATAAGTGGGAAAGTGTGTGTTCCTAACCAAGAGGTGTATGTACAAGGCATGGTATATAGACAAGGCAATTTTAGGCTTATTTGTGCAAGCTAAGTAGAAGACAATGAAATAGAAGATTGAAGAATAGGAGGTATTACATATAATAAAATGGGTGTATATAAAATATAATTAATATATAATAATATTTATAAGTATGAATATCATGGTCATAGGACCTAATCAGTCTTGAAGAGACATAGTTGAGCGTAGAATCCTTGAAGGCAGTTTGAGAGGGTTAAAGACTATAAAGAGATAAATAAGGTGATCATAATATATTATGTGAGAAAAAAGGTGTTATAAAGGTGATAAAATAAATTATGTGGATGAGTTGGTGTTGAGTCATATATGGGGTTAGTGCCTCTTTATAAGTGGGTGCTTGTTAAAGCCTGCTCAAGTGGGTACTTATCTAGTTGGGGTTGGTGCTCTATGTGCAGTCAATACTTCACTAAATTTAGTTTTTATCTTATATGAATATATTAAATTTGTATATATCAGTTGGTTTTATTCCCCCTAATGGTTTCCCACTTATGTGATGTGTTCTAATGTTTCATGCTTATGTGGATATTTGTTTATGCTTGATCTATATGTTTGTTTGAATGGTTCATGATTATTTAAGTGTAATTGATTGAAAGGTTTTGAAGAATGATTCATACCCCCTCTTAGTAATTGTGATTAAAATAGTTTTTTTCATTTTTTAGACCATGTATTAGGATATAGAGTTATTTTTCCTTTATTGAATATCATCTCCATGTTATAGTCTTCACATGTACTCGTCAAGGGGTAATATTAGAGTGCACTCTCTACCATATGAACTATGAATTGACTTGGGAACCACTTTTAGGAAATTATTATAATATAAGGTGGTTTATAGGTCTTAAACCATGTTTTAAAATATGTCTTATAGGCTTATATACTTCAATCCACCCTTGTAAATCCTGTAATTAGGCCTTTTAGGTAGGGTATTGAAAGAGTTGTCTCTTTTACTCAAAATAGTAAACTTGTGGATAATTTATTATCTTAAGTGGAATTGATAAGGGTAATTAAATAACATAGTATATATTCAATGATTATATATCCCTTTTCTTTGATTTGGAGACTTTTCACCATCCTCTTAGCTCATAAAAAAATTGCAACCATGCATTTAGGATATTTTCTATACTATCTCAGTGCACACATGCCCAATGATGGATTGAGAAGATAATTGAAAGAGTTAGGAAGGTAATTAATGTCATTTGAAGGCTTTTATAGTCCATTTTATTCACTTGGGATGCCAAACTTCTCTATTAAGTCCTTTTTGAAGGTTTATGCATGATTTAAGTGACATGAATTCTTAATGATCATTGATATCCTTGAGGGCTTCAATTTCTAAAATAATACAAAAAAATTCTAGTATATAGTATTATTAAACTTTACCCATGAGTTAGGAGTACCATTCAATTCCTCAGGGATCATCACACATGGAGAACTTGCTTCTTGGGCTAGTAGACTTTCATTATGTAAGGCCGAGAGAGGAATTTCAAGTGAAAAGGGTATCAAAATGTTTGGGTTTGAATATAATTTTTTTTATGTGGTCTATAAAATCCCTAAAAACATGTTAAAATGGTTTTAATCTCTTTCTAATTCACTAAAGCCTCTACATACCCCATTTTTCTATGCTTAGGGTTTACTTGCCTTATAGAACAAATAACCCTAAAGGCTTGATTTAGCCACTTTCTATCTATTTTCCTTTTTATAAACTCCATAAATAGGGATGAAAACTTTTTTACAATATTCTTGTAGGTTTCCATTAATCAAATATGTTCACAACATGCATATTTTCCCTTCTTGCACACACATACATGTAGAAGCTCATTAGGCCTCTTAAACTGAACTATTGAGACTCAACACCTCTCTATAGACTTTATATCATTTTTATGGTTATTTTAAATTATTAAAATGTTTAATCCTATTCTTATCCACTCTACCAACCCCATTTAGCATCTTTTACTTCATCAGATATGGTAGGCCTTTAAGAGTGTGCAACTAGGTCTCTTGACTATAAATAGGGCTATATTTATTATATAGGTCTCTTTATTCAGGTGATATTTAACCTATTATTAGACATAAATTTAAATTATCCCATCCCACTATAAGATATAACTTCTTCTATTCTAACTATTACCGACCTGTAGGTGCTCATTGAAGGCTTCTTGGTTGTCAAGCCTATTAGATATGACCTTTCAACCTCAAATTATATTTATTGAACTATATTGATTAGGTTGAGTGATTAAATTATGTTTATTTAAATCTATTATACCTTCTATTTTCTCATTATAATGGTTACAAGGCTCATTGTTTCCACATTTGTTGGTAGAGGCCTTTTAGTATTTATTTGAGAGATTGTTTCACTAGGCTTAAGGATAGTCTCATGGAGTAAAAAGATAAAGATCATGAGATTAATTCATATGTCATAAATATCAAGTGGGGAATATTATCATGTATAATATTCCCATGTATCCTTCTCTTTAAACTTTAACAATGTATACATTTTCCCTTATAGACCTATAACCGTGATCACTCCATCTATAAGAGTCATGCATGGAGATTGAAGTTTATGCACCCATATATGATATTCAAACTGATGATATAGGATTTTTATGGATATATTGGTACTTATAAGTATACACCAGGACCTTATTAGGCATATAAATCTCTAAAATGAGGTTTATGGATCATAAATGTTCACCTATAGGTCTATAAACCTATGGGTAGATAAAATCTAACTTGGAATTGTTTGTTATCATGTCTTGAATCTTTCCCCATTCACTAAGACTTCCTAATTGTCTAATGATACTTTTCACACCACTATTAACCTCTCCCTAGTTATTTTGTATAAATTTGGTAACCAGGCCTGTAGGAAGCCATCCCATTTACTATACCATTCTTCAATGGGACCATGCCACCATGGGTTATCTAAAGGAAACCACCTTTAAAGATTAATTCATATGGATTTTTTGAAAGTGTGATGTATATAATTATTAATAAATCAATTTTAAAACCACTACATATGAAAATACTCAATGCCCAACCAAAACATGCTTGTAGCCAACACTGTAACATTCAAACCATACATGAGGCACTAATTTCTAGCTATAGGCATCTTGATCAGATAATTTAATTTATGAAATTTACATCACAAACGTTCATTTTATCCCTAAAATCATGTTTCAATAACCATTTTATTCCATCTAGATCTGAAGTGGAGAAATAAAGGCAAACTTGGACCATACCTGGATGAATAAGACATTGTGAGCCCCTTACACTATTACAAAATATTCATAAAATTAAATGGATTAACCATGAAAATAATTCCATGAAGTGGAAGGTCATAGATACCCATTACAATTCTCAAGATATAAGATTCCAAATCTCTCTCTCTCCTACTTATACCAACTGAAAATTGAAGTGCCTTATAGAGCTACCAAAGAGAGCGATAGGAAAAATAATAGGTTTTTCTATGGATAAGTTTGAAACCTCATAGAATTCATATATTTGAACCTTTAAAGAGTGGAGGAATATGTATGAGTGTTTGGAAGTGATATTTACTCTATAAACTGTAAGGACTTCTTGAAAACCTCTCCTTTTTACTTAAGAACTGTCATGTTCTTCTTGGAAACTAAATGAACTAGAATGAAAAGTGTTTCTAGAGATTTATCATGCTTTTAAATATGTGTGGTGATGTCTCAACCACCTCCATCTACTATAAACCTAACATATATACCATATATATTTTTGAAATGTTACAAGTGGTAAAAAATCTATTCAAAACTAGTTACAACATTATAAAAAGTTGTTTGACTTCTTTTGAGACAGGGATGATGGACCATATAAAATGACTTTGAGATGGAATATATGACTTAACAAATAATTTTTAACCCATTGACACTCTTTAACTTAATTTACCAAGGCAATTCATGACTAGACAAGCATGATGCTAAAGCAACTTACATTAAACTTGTCAAAAATACCTAAAATATGCTAAACATGCCTTATGAAAGATTTTCAATCTTAAGAACCAAAGTGAAGGCTTTAAAAATCATTTTTTTGTTAAAATAGTCTATGGTAGCCAAAATTTGGGTAACATATTTGGTGATCTCCTATGAATGCATGATTTTTATGCATCTATACTAGTGGTTTAGTATATTCATTAGGTTATAGAGTAATGAATACAAATTAACTTGGATAAAATAAATAATTAAAATTAAAAACAACAGTGAAACTAGCTAAACTAGAAAAGCACAATATAAGGCACCACACCATACCACACACATGTCATAAGACACTTGGAGGAAAAATAACATAAAGAAAACAAGACACACACTTGTTATTGAATAACTTAAGGAACATAAATACCTACTCTAATATGTAGATAGTTGTAAATTTAATCTCAATAACATGGCTTCAAGTGTATCCCATTTAATAGGACACTCAAATCCTCTCCATTGAGTTTTGAAAGCTAAAAGACAATATGTTCTTTGAAAGTAATGATATCATAAGGTCCACTCCATAATGCATATAACTTAGTGTGATTACCAAGTTTAACTCTATATGTATCCAAGTTAAAGACAAGATCTACTTCTTGATATATTATTCAGATAGATTTATTTTCAAAGTTTATTTTCACTTGTGCTTGGTGACATTCGATGGTGTGTATATAATGGTTTATTATTTCTTCTAAGGCCATTAATTATGCCAATATTATCTCTATAGGATCATTATCCATTCTCTCAACCTCATGTGCCAACTCAAGAGATAAAAACTCAAGTGAAATGGTTATCTTGTCTTCTCTCCCATAAAGAAGCATATATAATGCGTTACGAATGACAATATTTAGGGTGATCCTATTATCCCATAATGATATCTTAAATCTAGTGTGCCAAGTCCTTTAATTATCTTCTATTTTCCTCTTTATAATTTAGATCAAGTTATTATTAGTGGACATAGATAGCCCATTATTCTTGGGGTAGTAATTATAATAAGTACTTAAGTAGATACCATATTGGAAAGCCTATTCCATTGTTATTATACCCATAAAATCTATGACATTATAAAAAAATTATTGTTACAAGAAACCCAAATATTATCACTAGGCTCTCATAAAAGTCAAGAACTAAAGTTTCATTAGCCTCCTTTAGGTATGCTACTTTTACCCACCTTGTGAAATATTCGGTACATGTAAGAAGCCATTTGTTGCCTACACTAGATGGAGGATTGATCATTCTATTGAAGTCACGTCCCTACTACATGAATGTCTATTAAATATGAATAGGATTAAGAGGAAGAGATGCAAGTATTTGTTTGCCTATAAAGAGTGCACAATTTTGACATCTCCTAACCCAAGTATATGAATATTTGAATAGGTTAGGTGAATATTAATAGACCCTCATTATTTTTGTAGCAAAGGTTTTAGGTGCAAAGTGACCTCCAGTTGGTGCATCATGGAATTGCTCTATAAGCCTATCAACCTGATCTATTTCCATACATCTTAATAACATCCATTTGATTTATTTAATAAAAATAACCCCATCCACAATAAAATAAGGTATTGCTTACAATCTGAAGTATCTCTTTTTTATTTGATCTAGACCCATAGGACACTCACCTATTTGAAGTAAACTTAGCATTTCTTGTGTCCAACTTAGAGAAGATAAAGTTTTAGCTATACTAGGAACATTTTTAAATTCCAAAACCATATTTTCTCCTTCTTTAAGGTTTGATGTTATGTGTTCACACATCCCTCTCCTTCTTACTATATTAGTGACCTTAATCTCAAAATCATAATACATCACCTTAGTTATCCATCCAACTCTTTTATCATTTAAGGCCTTATTCAAGAGGAAGTCTCTTATTCTTAAGTGGGTTACCATGATATGTATTTTTTTGGGACACCATATGTATGAGTTTATTAAGGCTTCTTATAAATTTAAATACCTTTTTCTAAACATATGTGTACCTCTCTTCATATCCTTCTAACCCTTAACTAAGAAAGGCTATAAGCTATTGAATTCCTTCATTATTATATTGAATTAACATATAAGATATGGTTTCAATGTTGGAAAAGGTATAAAATAATAATTCCTTAGAGAAATTAGGATTGATTAGTGTGGGAGCTTGAACAATATCTTGTTTGATGGCATCAAAACTAGCCTTACCTTCCTTGGTCCAAACAAATACTTGATGATTTTTTAACATAGTTGTTATAAGTATCAAAAAATTGAAAAAAACATGTATGAACCTCAAAAAAAAAATTATTATCCTAATAAAGCTTTTTAAATCTTTCTTATGCTTGGGCAATGATAAATCTAGTATAACACTCACCCTATCAGGGTTTATAGAAATCCCATCCTTAGAAATAATATGGCTAAGTAGTTTACCCTCATGAATAGCAAAAACACATTTTTTTGGGATTGAGAGAAACACAATATGGCCTAGACCTTTAAAAAATTAGCTTAGATGATTCAAGTGGTCACTAGTATATTTAGATAATACTATTATGTCATCAAGGTATGTTAGTACTATTAGTGCCCAAAATTACACTAAAGTAATTAGGCCCTTATATAGTGTAAAACCCTAAGTCTTTAACCATATTCCTATTTTTTAGTATTCTTTTGAAAGGTTAAGTTCGTGCTAAATTGGCTAAGTGTTATTTGGTCTTTACTTAGCATATGTATAAAGCCCTTAGAGTCTTTTGGGAAAATTGTTCATGTAAAAGATTTGAAGGGTTAATTCCTTCAATCATTTTTCTTATGTAAAAATCTTGAAAGAATTAAATTATTTCATAAAAAATGTAAAGTTTAAATGTTTTGAGAAAAGTGCTCGGTAGAAAAGTCCAAAGGATCATTTTTATCATGAAAATTGCCTGAGGCAAAAAGCTTGAAAGAATTTCATTGGATTTTTTATCCATGGTAAAAATATTTAATGTGATCAATGCTTTATAAAGATTGTTGTGAGGAAATTTCTATGGAAACATAACACCAAAAGGCCAAATACTAGATTGCTATGGAGAAAAGTCCTAAATAAATTCATTCAAATTGCATAAGTGTGGCAACCACATGAATATCATTCATGGTCATGCATATGTCAAAATTAATCTCAACCATTATAAATTAGGGCTTAAATTTGATAGTCATAAAAATGTCATTGATGTTCACAAAAATATCAAATAAAAGGTGCACGAACATCAAGTTTAAACCATGGTAACTAACTATTTGGGCTTAAATTTGATAGTCGTGCACCCACCAAAGACATTCATGTGAATATCAAATGATGGGTGTGAAAAAATCAAAATTAAGCTCAGTAATTGTCTATTAGGGCTTAAATTTGATTGTCACACACCTGTTAAAGACATTCATGTGAAAATCAAATGATGGGTACACATATGTCAAATTTAAGCCATAATAGACAACTAATGGAATTTGATCCTTTAGATTTAGATCGGTAGTCTGAATTTGATTGTACTTTAATATCAATAACATGAGTGAAATATAACTTTCCAAAGTACTTAGGATGGATGAGGATCAACCACATGGTGTAAGGATGTTAGTCTAAGAAGAGATTGACTGTATAGAGCATATAAAGCATGTGAATTTTCTTTGTGTCATGATCTTGGGGGTTCTCAATAGAGATATAATGGTTTATAATAAAGGATAATGCTAAATAAATGTTGAAATCCCATAGAGATGCCATGTGGCATGATCCCATTCATATTTCATACAAGGATCTATAAATGCCAAATAGGCATGCATGACACATTCAAGGACCCTATGCATAATATTTAGTAGAGCTTTTACCACTAATAATAGCTTGACAATTTGAAAATTGAAAATTTGTGAGAAGGGATAAGGATTACCCAAACAAGTCAAAAGATGAAAACAATGCATCTTTACATTAAAAAATATGAGGGAATCCCTAAAGGAAAAATATGTGAAAAGGAAAATTTGAAAAATGCAAAATGAAAAAGGCAAGTTGGAGCCAAAAAGGGTAAATGGGTTGAGAAAACTTAGGTATTATATTTTATCATGTTTTTCTCATCTAAGCTCCTCCATTGGGAGAGATATTTTAGGTTTGCAAGATCATAGTGGGACATTCTATTGATGCATGTTTTATGCACACCACATCCTTAACTAGGTAACCTTTAATGTTTTAGGATCTCAATAAAGGTAAACTCTACTCTAGGGCATGAGTTGCAGGTATGTGGTCTATTATAACCTATTGATGAAATATCTAGTAGGGTATGTAGGCTATTGACAATTTTTTTGGATAGAAATGTGGTTCCTAATAAGGATATTAAATCTCTATATGATTTAGATGAGTGGGTGGTTACTAATCTAGAGTGGGTAGATCTCAAAAACAATTTCAAAAAAAAGAGGGAAGGGTAAGGTAGAAAATAAAGATTCTTTGGTTTTTAGGAATCACTTCCTTGGTTGGTTTCTAAAAATATAAGTGCTCTCAGATCCTATCCCTGTTACTAGTAATAATTGCACACACATAGTTAGACATGGCTAAGAAGTCTAAGGAGATAAAAATGTAGGAAATTCATAGGCCCCAAACAAATATTTTTCCTTTTAGAGAAGATGTTACACACCCTTAATCAATAGATTATCTCTTGAGTTAGTGAAGTATCTAAGGTAGCTATTGCACACACATAAAAAACTACATATAAGAAAGCACTCATGCACAATTAGAATTATGAATCAATCAACTTAACTATTTTAACCAATATATTTTACCAATCTTTCAATAACTATTTCACATCTACAGATTAGTATATCAATCAAAATAATCAAGAATCCATTAAAATTTTTTTATGCTAAAGATTTTTAAAACATACAACAAAGAAACTAATAACTAATTACACATAAATTATAAAAAAAATACATAAACACATTCATTGACGACCAAAATTGATGCTACTCTTGTATTGAAAAATTATCTGACCAAAATCGAAGTTGGATTATAATTGTTTATATAAACTTGGGGAAGGGGTCACTTCATCCTCCAAGTTCATGCAAGGTCATTACATGTGGTATTCAGAACATGAGTTTTAACTATGGTCTAAAATCACATAAGAGTATACGTGTAGTTATTAGTTTAAAATAGCCTTTGAAAAAGCTATGCAACATGTACATATGTATAAATATGAAGGTAATTTTTAAAATTATAGCTTGAAATACATGTAAAAATTCAAAATATATGTGCCATTTATAAAACCATACATGCACAAAGTCTTAGCCTTTTAGGGCTATGTGGTCTGAATGGTTAGGGTAGTGGAAACCCAAACTGTAGGTTTGTTTGTCAAAGATAAGTATCAATGTATCAATGCTTCATATCCAATGAAATTGTGACTAACCAAAAATAATTGTATATTGCATGTTTCCTAATCTTTAATTCTATATTTGCATGTGTGTTCATATTCTTGATCTAGTTTAACTATGATACCAAATGGCTGTCGATAAATGTAGCTCAAGTGTCAAAAATATCTACATACTCTATCCATGTCATTCTATTTTATACCTTTCAAAATATGATTGTTGATTTAAGGACATGTGTCCCCACCTCATTAGGTCTAGATATTGGAAAACTACACTGTCAATTTACACCATTGATCTACTATATGATGAAATTTGAGCATGCCACTTGGCATCTTTATGGGACCTATGTGCTCTTTATAGTCATAGATCAAATATTTTTATGCCACTTGGTAACTCCTCACTTTTTCTAGGACCTTTGAATTTTCTATATTAACCTTGCATTGTCAAACATCTGTACTCAAGATAATATAGTTCATAGATCATAGTGCTTTGACTCATTGACTCTTGCAAGCTTGACACTTGTCATTTCCTAGTTCCTTTGAAAAGTCTTTGACAATATCACACCCTTGGATTTCTTGGTTCCTTTAAAAATTCTTTTCCAATATCACACCCTTGGATTAACTATATGGATCAACACTGACCATCGATCTGCCTGGGCCCAATAACCTTTGATTTCAAAATAAATAATTTTTGAGCTTAAATTTGACATCTGCATGACCATCAATGATGTATCCACGTGATTGTTAAAATTTAAACCCCTATCATTTTATTCTTGATCTTAAATTTTATGTCTACATGATCATCAAAGACTTCTTTACAACTGTCATTGATGTTCACATGACTATCATAATTTTATCTCATGTATTTTAGTTATTGATCCTAAATTTGATGTTCACACAACTATCAAAGATGTCCTCATGGCCATCAATGACATCCATATGACCGTCATAATTTAAACATAATTTTTTTAACTTTGAGCTTAATATTGAAATTCATACAACTATTAAAGATGTCCACATGATTATCAGGTTGACTTAACTCCTTATGATCTTAACAATTGTTATTTCTAGGTTCACTCTACTCCTATAAGTATAAAAGATAAGAAGACTTAGCATGGTACTTTGGGAAATATATAAAAAGGATCTTGCATAAATAATATAGCCTAAGGTCTTAGTTTTATGAATAAAATATGATTGGGACCTAGGCTAAAATATTAAATTAGGATCAAAACATAAACTCTAAAAAGGGGTGCCACTTGATAGTATGGTATTTATTTTGTGGAAATTTTTATACATTTTTTTATGTAGGGGAAATTTTGAGGACCCTAATTTCATTAGACAAATTATCTAAGACAAAAAGTTTAAAGGGTCTACATTTTCATCAGATAAAATGTCTGAGATGAAAATTCTAAAGGAATTGGTTGAAGGGTAAAATATCTTGGACAAAATGTTCAAAGGAATGGGCTGAAGGGAAAAATATCTTGAATAAAATGTCTGAAGGAATTGGCTTAAAGGGCAAAAGGTCCTGAGATAAAAGTCATGAAGGGCAAGTGTGAAGGGAAAAGGCTAAAGGGCATGATGGCTCAGACAAAATGTTTGAAGGAATTAGTCAAAGGTAAAAATCTCTTAGATAAAATATCTAAAAAAGGGCCTAGGATAAAAGTCCTGAAGGGTAAGTGTGAAGGGCAAAGGCCAAATACAATGATGGATCAAACAAAATGTTTGAAAGAATAAGTCAAAGGGTGAAATATCTCAGACAAAATGTCCAAAGGAATGGGTTGAAGGGAAAAATATCTTAGACAAAATATCCAAAGGAATTAGATCAAAAGGGAAAAGGGCCTAGGGAAAAAGTCCCAAAGGGTAAGTGTGATGGGAAAAGGCCTAGGACAAAAGTATTAAAGGATAAAACGTCTTGAACAAAATAGCCATAACAAAAGTCTCATAAACCCAATTTCATTAGGGGAATTGTTTTAGACAAAATGTCCATAATAATGTCCCTAACAAAGATAAGTGCACAGGCCCAAATCATACAATAATAAGTTCAAAACACAAAGGTTAAAGGAATTTAGATAATGGATAAAATACTCAACAAAGATAAATTTCATAAGTATAAGCTCAAAGACATATGCCCAATATAAAAAATTAGACTATGAACATAATACCAATGCCATTTTTTTAAAGTATGAAAATTCTAATAATTAAATCCTCTACCAAATTATACATAAACATGTAGAAGACGGGCTCTAGATCAAGACCATAGTCCAAACAAGTGGGCCCCAATTTTCATAAAGAAAGAGGGGATGTTGGGTACAATAAATGATGACTTATAGGGGGAATACTCCTGAGTATTCAAGAACCTAGAAATCTAGTTTGCAATCTCAAATTAGTCATGAAGTGTGACACAGAAGAATACTTAAATCAAAAACATGAAAGAGACTCCTAAGTTAATTCACATAACATTTAAATTTAAATTTATTAGATCTATGTGTCAAAACATGTATTTTATTTAACCCCTACTGTGATGAGTTTTTCAAAGGCTTGATGAAGCTACAGGTTTCGTTATAGTATCTATTAAAGCTAAAAAATAAGGGAATCTCATGTACTACTATGCTATTATCTAGGCATCTATAGCCCTGATAGAGATACCTTGGGATCCTTATCTTCTCATTACATTATTTTTATTTTAATCATGATGCATGATACATTGACCTTATTTCATCATGTGAGCCTTTTTATTTTCTTTATTTTCTTTTCTCTTTTGAATCCATTGGTTCTTTCTTCTTTTGTTTTTATTTCGATCTTATTTTGTTTTTGAATGGAAAAGATAAGAGTTAGAACCCAAATAAGATGGTAGAATTATAAAATAAATCATTACTAGAATGTCCCTACTAGCTACACCTATACCCAAAATTATTACTTCCAATAGGTATTTAATGTGTTAAGTGCATGTAGCCCAATGAAGCAAGAAAAACTTTCTAAATTTGTATGAAGTACTCTAAAATCAAATTACACATGCCTAGTAAAAGTATTCATTTGTGACACTATCCATAATAATCCATGATTACCTACCTTCATCCTAAAGACTCAAAAACACATAAATATGCCTAATCTGTAAACTAGTCCCAAAGTGTCAAGATTTTAATTTTCCCCTTTTCTACAAGTCATGAGATTAGTTTGTTTGGATTTTTTTATCTTAGTTATAGTCAAATCAAACACATTTCTAAACATCAGAGAAAGCAAAGAACAACTAATTTAAGAAAGCAAGGAACTTAAACTACGAAAACACTAAAATCTAATCTATAAATCATGAAATCTAATCTATGAAAGCAAAACATTGACAGAAAGAAATAGTAATATAAAATTAAGAAAATAGTTTATGAATGAAAGAAATATAATTTATGAAAGTAGATAACTAATCTAAGAAATTAGGAAATCTAATCTAATCCTGTAGCTAAATTCATTCATCCTTTATTAATCATTAATATCCATAGATGGCACAACCCTGAACTAGTGCTTTAAGAATTATTTGTTTAATAGATATGTAAGATCATTACATTGGAGGTCCTTTAGATGAAATGTGTTATTTATCATTATCTATAAAATTTGGTATGGTCCAATCCATAGTGGGGAAAACTTGTCATGCTATCCTTTCTTCTCACGGGCTTTATCCTAAAGTAGTACTAGATCCACAATCCTAAATGCTTTAACCTTTGCTCTTTCATCAAACCACCTCTTGAACATGTCCTAATTTTTGATAAATGCCTTTAAGGCCTCAATATTTGAATATTCCATTTTTATTATGTCTGGTAATCTTGATTCTATTTTATCACTCAGTTCCATGTAGTCCTACATGAACTGATAAGTGGGTAACTTGAACATAATTGAGAATACAGGCTTACATCCATCCACCAATAGGTAAGGTAAAGCTATAAGGGATTGTTTATGTCTAGTATAGTCCACCTAAAGAGCATAATTTAATAAATTTTTCTAGTCCCTAGGATTGTATCTAAATGATTTCTTAATTGCATCAATTAGATTTTTGTTAATTGATTCTACCAGTCTATTTCCCTGAGGGTAATGGTTAGAAGCTAACCTGATAATAATTTGGTTGTCATGTGCCCACTTAGTAAATTATATTGATATGAAATCCAGTCCATTTTCATAAATAAAATAAATAAGTGTGCCAAACTTTGTTATTATGTGTTCCTCCAAAAAGTGAATCGCATCTTGTGCTCTACAATCCTTTATGGCTGACTTCTATCCATCTAGTGTAATAGCGTATAGTAGTAAGTATAAATTTATATCACAATGAGGAATTTAGGTTGATGACACAAATGAAGTCTAAACCCCATTGGGAAAATTTCCTTCCTTTAATAATTAATTGTAAATGCATTACTACGTGCACCTTTCTCTTGGTTAGATATTTGCATTTATGGCATGTTCTAACATGAGTGTGAACATATTTGAAAATGGTTGGCCAATAATATCCCATTATTAAGATATTATGCGCTATGGTATTTATATAAGGATGACCATTACCTATCTTATAATGTAATTTATTTAAGATTTCTTTAGATTCATCTGTGGATACACACCTAAGATAAATACCTTCATAATTTCTTCTATATATGATTACCTTCTTGATCATGTAATGTGCAGATTTGAGCCTTAAATCTCTCCTTATTTCTATATTGAGATATGGGGAGCAAGTTATTATAAGTAAATACTATATTATATCAATATACCATTCTCCTTTAGATACTTGAGCTTCACATACCTCTTTGACGATGATGCATGGATCTAGTTTAATCATAAGTTGCACAATGCCCTGGCCCCAAATGATATTTGCAGGCTTGATCTCTATTTTGAATTATTACATCTTGGTCATCCACTTGACTTGTCATTCTCATATCTCATTTTGAGATAGGGTGAGCTTGACATCAAGATCAGGCATGATGGAAATGACTTTATTCCTCAATATGTAACGATGAAACTTTTTCATGGTTTTGACAAGGGAAAAAATCTATTTGTCAATCATAGATCACTTGAATTATACATATTTTAGATTTATGTTCATAAACATGATTGGATGCTTGATCTCATCCTTCTTTTGCATGATGAAAATATCAATTGTATGCTTTGAAGTGAATGAATACAAGTAGAAATCCTCATAAAATTTAGACTGATTAATATTGGAGCCTATAATATTACAGCTTTAATGTCCTATAAGGACTTTTTGGCTTTAACTATCCACTTTATTTTTGAATCTTTCTTGATCATGGTGTTTATAGGTTTAAAAATCTCTAAAAATCTTGAGATAAAATTCCTTATCAAATTAATCTTTCAAAAGAATTATTTAAGCTCCTTCTTGCTATTGGGTGGCCAAATTTTTAAAATTACTTAAATTCTATCTGGATCAATGGTGATCCCATCCTTGGTGATGATGTTCCCTAAAATATTACCTTTAGTCACTTTGAATATTATATTCTTTGGGTTTAATGAAACACCAAACCTTATATATCTTTAGAATATGGATTTTAGGTGACTTATGTGGTCTTTTCAATTCTTTGAAAATACTATAAGACCATCCATGTAGATGATTATGCATTTTACTATTAGTCCTTTGAATGCATGGTCCATGGTATGTTTAAAATTAGATCATTAATTTATTAGGCCAAATTGCATCCTCTTATACATATAATTTTTCACTTCATAGTGAATGTTATCTTCAGTCTATCCTCAGATTGTACTAGTACTTGATTATAGCTTAAAAATCCATCTAGAAAGGACATCGTTTAGAACCAATTACTATTTTTATCACCTCATCTAGAGAATTTAAGGGATAATTATCCTTTTAATAATATTTGTTTAGGTTCCTAAAATCTAAACATAATATGATCTCACCATTCTTCTTTCTTACTAGTACCAAATTGGCCACCCAGGTAGAATGTCTTACTAGAAAGATGATTTTTGTACTTAAAGCTTATCTACTTCTTTTTGAATGAGAGGCTCTAGAGTAGGATTGACTAGCCTTTACCTCTAATTAAATGGTTTATGATTTTTATTTAAAGGAATCATATGAGTAATGACCTACGGGTTATATACTTTCAAATCTTCATAAGTCTAACCAATGACATCCCTATATCAAGTGATTAAATCCTTTAGTCACTATCTTTATTTTTAGGTATAGTATTTGCTTATATTCACATAACATGGGTTAAGATCATCTCTTATATTTTATCTTTCAAATTTAGATTCATTGACTTTGGGCTGTCTAAGTTTCTAACCTTGATGATCTATGTCAAATGGTTTTTTTAAGGATACTAACCTAGTTAGAATTTAATTTTCTTTAAGCTAAAGAATGCCTTATTTTTCTAATTCCTCTTGATAGAGGTGATTAATGTCCTTGTAATCAATGATTTTGGATTTGAATTCCCATAAACAAGTTAGAAACTAGATAATTTTTTGGTCATCATCAAGGACCTAGAACTTTTCTACATTATCTAGAACAAAAAGACATTATACTAATTCAATTGAGAACTTATTTACCTTAGATTCTTGTAGTGGCTCTAAATTAACAACAACATTAGAAAGTGAATTATTAGTTTGATTTTACTCTCTAGGAAGCACTAAGATGTTGAAAGCCTCAAATATTTTGATCAGGTCCCATGCTCTATGCTTGTATCTTCTCAAATAAGACAACTTGCATTGATATTTGTTTCTAACTTGATTGACTACCAGTTTTGAGTCAACAAATACTAGTATTTATTTCACATTATTCTTAAGTGAAAACTATAATTCTAAAATTAGATCCTCATACTCAGATTTATTATTAGTGCATGGAAACTACAATCTATATGCTACCAATATTTTTTACCTTCTAGATCAATTATCTTGATTCCAATGCTTGATCCTTGCCTGAATCTAGCACCATCAAAGTGTAAAGTCCATATCTGATTAGAAACTTTGGGCTCTATATTTTGTAATTATTATGAGTGGTAAAATTATAAATACCAAGGTTGGGCAACTCATACTTTATCTCTTCATTCTTGACATTATACTTAGTATTGGGATACTTCATTCTCAAATCTTTGTCAATCATAATTTGATTTGAAACTCCTCTCAAAGGAAGCCATATATGATAAAAATATGTAGAGATATATCTATTGATAACTTTGAACCAATATCTACTCAACATTAGACTGTAGCCTTCAAGTATGTCCACCACTAAAATATCAATGGTCGTCTAAACAGGTGGTTCAAAGGCTACATGGAGATACACATCCCTCAGTTCACCAACTATATGGACCATTGTCTTATCCAATTGTGAAACTATTCTCTTTGAAGGTATTGGCATCAAACCAATTTTTTGACATATAGAAATAGGCATGATAATTGCATAAGCTCTAGAATCAACTAAACAATTATGAATGTTCTTATCGAAAGCCCAGATAGTCATCAAGAAGGGTGGAACTTATAGCTTGCTCTTTTATGTGACATTATTTGTTAGATGTTTTTAGTTTATCTATGGATGATTTTACTTTCTATATAGGTGTCTTCCCAATCATAAACTTATAGAATAACTCTTTTTGTTCAATAATCTGGGCTAACTCATGAAGAGTTATATTCACCTTGATCTTCTTTATATCCTCAACAATGTTGTATCCTCATTTACTTGGTCCTTCCTTGCTTTGCTACTGATCTTTCCCCTTTAGAGGGAGTGGATTATTATCTACTTTAGGATTAGGAAGAATCACCATAGTATTTGGAAGAGTCAATGTTGTGAGTGGTTGCTTATTCCTTAGATTATATGCACCTCTGTAAAACTAATAAAAAACATTAAATTCATCCATGTTGTCCTCAAACTCATTTTCATCTTCACCTAGAAAGGGAAACTCATGAGTTTCAAATAACATAGTGGTGATGAAAGAGATAGGATCCAAATGATACTTAGAAGGATTATGCATATAATCTTGTCTAACCACCTCTCTTTGAAAGATTTTGAATGTTACACAAAATTAAATGTACTTGAGCTCACCATGCTCATAAGTATTGTGAAATTTCCACCAATGGGGAAGAGCATCTCTAATATGTTGATATCTGAGAACTTGTTAGGATGATCCATATTATTGATAGTCTTATTAAATAGTTGATTGTATCTTTAAAATCTAGCATTCTGATTATCAGTTGGGCCATTGGCATTGCCCATCCTCCTTTGCATATTTAATAAATCATTACTAAAACTTTTAACCATATTCTGAATAGAATCCAATTATACCTTTGTAGAGTCAATGACTTGTAGAATACTAGTAAGAAACATATTAGATTGTTAATTCTATTGGTAGCCATTACTCTGCATGTGATTAATTAAGAATTCATAATTTGGTTGCATTGTTTGCATCATGTGAGGTAACATATATACCTGGTTCTAATTTAATGCCAGGACATTCTACCTTGCATGTGGAATTAGATTCAATGTGGGAAAGCCATTATGGACATTGGACATAGTGGGTACTTGAGGATTGAACTATCTATTGATATTAATGGCTTCTTTGAATTCTCATGCCAAATTGTTAGTTATATTAGCTCTCCTTAGGAACACTATAGTAATCAAATCTAGTGCATTCTTGTACATCACTAATGCTAATGATTCCTTTATTTTTACTATGGGGTTAACTAATTGTACATATTTTTAAATCTTGCATTGAAGCACAGATAGGCTTGTTAGGCTCTCTCTTCATACTAGTGAAGAGATAATATACTATGCTAGGACTAGTAACCTATCCAAATTGTGCAAGAAAATCAGCTTAACACTCATGCCAAGAAGTGATAGAGTTATCCATTAGATTTAAATGTCAATAATAAGAATCATCCATTAATGTAAAAAGAAATAATATTCATGCCACATCTTCATCAACAACATTCATTAATCTCAAAGTAGCTTTAAAATATTTGATAAGCTCTTCCATTGTCCTTGTTCCTAAAGGAGAAAAGGATGGTAGATACTTGTTAGGATTAAGAGGTAAATCATGCACATCTCTTGTGATGGAAATGAAAGATTCAATCAACTAGGGTGGTTGTTAAGCCATTGGTTGATTAACAAGCAAAGGGTTACCTATAGGGAAAGGATTACTTATTAGAGGAGGTGGATTGTTTTGAATTGGGACTTTAAGAATAGTTCTATCTCTCCTATGATTTGAAAAAGGTGAGAATAGAAAACTAGCCTAGGATTTAGATCTGGTCAGTCTCTTGGCTGACTCCAATACAAATATGTGTAAATGATAACTAATACTATCAGGGGTGATGCCCCTCCTTCTAGTTATAGTGAAACTATTGAAGTGGGTTTTATGTACACCAAAGCCTTAATGAGGTAACTTATAACATTTTAGGATATCAATAGAGAGAAACTCTACTCTAGGGAAAAATTTATAGGTATGTGGTCTGTTACAACCTATTGATGAAATAGATGGTAGGGCATGTAGGTTATTTACAAATTTTTTTATTAGAGGTGTGGTTCTTAATAAGGGTAATGAATCTCTAAGTGAGTTGGATGGGCAGTTGGTTATTAATCTAGAGTGGGTGGGTCTCAAAAACAAACTCAAATAAAAGAGGGAAGGGTAAGGTAGAAAATAAAGCTTTATGGTTTTTAGGAATCACTTCCATAGCTAGTTTTTAAAAGGACAAGTTCTCTCAGAATATATGCCTGTTACTAACAACAATTACACAAAGAGTCAAACATGGATAAGAAGTCTAAGGAGATAAATATGCAATAAATTTGCAAGCCTTAGACAAAGGTTGCTCTTTTTAGATCAGCTATTACACACCCTTAATAAGAAGATTATGGTTTGGGCTAATAAAGTATCTAAGGTAGATGTTCAACACACATAGAAAACTACATTCAAGAAAACACTCATGCATAGTTAGAATTATGAATCAATCAACTTAACTATTTTAATCAATATATTTTACCAATCTTTCAATAGTTGATACACATCTACAGATTAGTAAATCAATCAAAATAATCAAGAATCCACTCATAGCTTTTACACACTAAAGATTATTAAAACATACAACCAAAAAAAGTAATTGGAAATAAAATACACAAACACATTCACTGATGATCAAAATTGATGATACTCCTGTACTCAAAAATTCTCTAACCAAAATCAAAGTTGGATTAAAATTATTTATATAGACATTGGGAAGGGATCACCCCATCCTCCAAGTTCATGCAAGGTCATTACATGTGGTAGTTAGAACATGAGTTCTAACTATGGTCTAAAACCATTTAAGAGTCTACATGTAGTTATCAATTTAAAATAAACTTTGCAAAAGTTATGCAACATGTGCATGTGTATAAATATGAAGGAAATTTTTATAATTATAGCTTGAACTACATGAAAAACTTCAAAATGTATGTGCCATTTATACAAATGTACATGCATAAAGTCTTAGCCTTTTAAGACTATGTGGTCTAAGTGGTTGAGGTGGTAGAAACTAGAACTGCAAGTTTGTTTTTCAAAGATAAGTATTGATGTATCAATGCTTTAGAACCAATGAAATAGTGACTAATAAAAAATAATTGTGTGTTTCATGTTTCTCAATCTTTACTTCTATATTCACATGCTTGTTCATATTCTTTTGAGACCCAATGACTATCGATAAATATAGCTCAAGTGTCAAAAAAATCTACATACTCTATCCACATAATTTTATTTACTACCTTTAAAAATATGACTTTTTATTTTAAGACAAATGTCCCTACCTCATTGGGTCTAGATATTGGAAAAGTCCACTATAGATTTGCACCATCTATTATGTGATGGTGCATGAGCATGCCACTTGGAAGCTCTGTGGGACCTCTGTGCTCTTTATAGTAATAACTTTAATGTTTTTATGCCACTTGGTAGCTCCTTGCTTACTCCAATAACTTTGAATTTTCTATATTGACCTTGCACCATCGATCATCTATGCTTAGGCTAATGTAGTTTGTAGATCTTAATGATTTGACTCATTAACTCCTACGAGTTTAACACTTATCATTTCTTGGTTCCTTTGAAAAGCATTTATTGATCTTACATCATCATGTCAATTATATAGATCAATGCTAGCCATCGATTTACCTAGGCTCAATAACCTTTGATTTTAAAATGACTAATTTACGTGCTTAAATTTGACATCCATACTACTGTCAATGACATCCTCATGACCATCAATGACATTAACATGACCATCAAAATTTAAACCCCTATCATTTTCTTGTTGATCTTAAATTTGATGTCCACATGACCATGAATGACATCCTCATGACTGTTAATGATGTCCATATAACAGTCATAATTTTATCTTGTGTCTTATAGTTATTGAGCTGAAATTTGATGTTCATGAAACCATCAAAGATATCCTCATGGACATCGATGATGTCCACATGACCATGAAAATTTAAACCTAAACTTTTTACTTTTGACCTTAGTTTTGATGTTCATGTGACCATAAAAGATGTCCACATGACCGTCAAGTTGACTTAACTCCATGCAAGCTTGACATTTATTAATTAATGGTTCACTCTACTATTGAAAGTATAAATAAGAATAAGACTTAACATAGTACTTTGGGAAATATATAAAGAGGACCTTGCATTAATATTCTATCCTAAGGTCTTAGTTGTATGAATAAAATATGATTGGGACCTAGGCTAAAATCTTAAATTATGATTGAAACATAAAATGCTCTCTAAGCAGGGGTGCCACTTGATAGTCTGGTATTTATTTTGGGGAAATTATTGTAGTATTTTTGTGTGAGGGAAAATGCAAAGACCCTAATTTTATCAAATAGAGTGTCTGAGACATTAGATAAAATATTTGAGACATAAATTCTAAAGGAATTAGTCAAAGGGAAATATATCATAAACAAAATGTCTAAAGGAATGGGTCAAAGGGAAAAATATCTTGAACAAAATGTCTGAAGGAATTGGCTCAAAGGGAAAAAGGGCTCAAGATAAAAGTCCTGAAGGGAAAGTGTGAAGGGTAAAGGCCAAAGGGCATAATGGCTCAAAAAAATGTCTAAAGGAATGGGTTGAAGGGTGAAATATCTCAAACAAAATGTCCAAAGGAATGGGTCAAAGGGAAAAATATCTTGGAAAAAATGTCTTAAGAAATTAGCTTGAAGGGAAAAAGGGCCTGGGATAAAAGTCCTAAAGGGAAGAGGCCTGAGACAAAAGTCCCAAAGGATACGAAGTCTCAAACAAAATGGAAATGATAAAAGTCTCACAGACCCAATTCTATTAGGGGATCTATTTTGAATAAAATATCCATAATAATGTCCCTGATAAAGATAAGTTTTTGGACCCAAATCCCACAATAATAAGTCTAAAACACAAATTCCAAAGGAATTCAAATTATGGAAAAAATACCCAACAAAGACAAATTGCATAATTCTAGTAAAGATAATCCCAAATACATAAGACCAATAGAAATAATTAGAATATGAACACAATACCAATGCCATTTTTACAAAGTATAAAAAGGCCAATAACGAATCCTCTCCTAGATTCTACATAAACATATAGAAGAGTGGTTTTAGATTAAGACCATAGTCCAAAAAAGTGGGTCCCCATTTTCATAAAGAAAGAGGGGATATTGGGTATAACTCACTCCAAAGAAGATCATTCAAATATCCATATATCTAGAATGTTCCCATGAAATAATTACAAGAGCAGGTTGTTCCATGGCATGCATAAAGGGAAGGGTAGCTATCCAGGAGATTCCAAATATGAAATTAAATGGTCTAGGGCATTTTCAAATATTTTTACATAAATATAAATGGATTTTTTACCTCTACCATGAATATTTTCCTTCCAACTCATTTGAAAGAATTTATAGCCAATAAATCAAGGGGTTTATTGTAAATTCCCATCATTATTTGTAAAGGAAGTTGTAACAATCATTTTCCTTGTAAATACATGAAGATTCTAGGCATTGCAAAGGATTTTAACTAGCTAGGAGCATCTTGGTAGGAATTTGGAAATTATAGATTTAAAATGGGTTAAAAATGTATAAATAGAGGGATTCTCCTCTATTCAGGAGGTTGGTTGGCCATTGTGTTGGTAGTGGTTGGTCTTTTTTTTTCTCTCTAAGTATATGATCTTCCAAATTTTGAGGTCATGGTTGTGTGTGTATTTTTCCTCTCTTGCTAAGGTGGTTGTAGCTTTACAACCATTAACAATCTTTGAAAGCATTACTATATGTCTCCCCTATCTAACATGGATTAAATATACCATGCTTGTCCCCATGGTATCATTTTAAAACATTGGTTTATGTAAGATTTTCTTTCAAGTTAATGGAAAATACTTGTGTTTCTTTATTGTATTCTATTAATGAAATGAAATAATGTGTTTTACAAGTTTTGATGATTGGATATTTGGATTTGTGTTCATTACTAATTGTCATTTTGAGCATGTACTTAGGTTATTAATCCCTTTATATAGCTATATTTGGAAATATGTTGTTGAATACCTTTTAAGGGCACTCTGGGTTCATGAATTTAGTAGGAGAAAGTATTTGAGATTCTAGTTTCAGTGTATGTTCTAGGGATTTAGGGATCATTTAGGCATTTGCATTCTATTGGTACTAATGGATGAAAAGTTATTCTTGTAGTTTCCATGGCTTATATTTTAGTTTTCCTACATCTATGTAAAGGATAATGTCGTGAATATTGCAAGAATCCTTACTATTTGAAAAACTACCAACACACTACCATGTCCTCCCTCTTTTCTATTATCAAATTGTCTTACCCTATCTTAACCTATATATAATACACCATTTACATACTATAAGTTTTATTTGGCTTTAAAAAGCATAAGATCTTACATATTTGAAATGTGTTTGTATTATTTACTTTAAAGACCCAACACTGTAGTCTTTTATTCAACCCCTTTGTTGAATTTTTTTTAGAATGAAGGTTGCAGTTATATACCTATCTATTTTTAGTAGCTTATATCTAGCTTAGAGGATTTGATCATTTCATGTGACAACCCTTCTTGGGTGGAATGAGTGAGTTTGGTTGTGTTCTGGTCAGATTTGTGTTCCTTTATGCCAATAATACCCATGGAGGTTGAATTGTAGAATTTATCCATGTGAGTAAGCTATCCCACAGGTCCTCTCACCTTAGTTTAGGTAGATCCAAAAGTAGAAAGGAGATGACCATACCCTCTGTAGGTGCCTCTTAGTAATTTTTTATGTTTGGTCTAGTATTGATGCCCGAGCCTTCCCCAGATATAATAACATACTTGTGGGTTTTTCATCTTAGTTTGCCATTTTATTCAAGTGTGCAAGGCTAAGCGTATGTGATGTACAACTGGGAACCATCACTTTTTTGGCACTATTGTTGGGGATAATCTAAGAACCTTTGCCCTTGTGTTGTAGGGGACTCTTGCAAAGAGATATAAATAGTTTAGGTTTGAAAAGTCATCTGCCACTATATTTGTTGCAAGTAATCTCAACTTTTTTTTTAGATAAGTTTATTCATATTATTTCATGTGTTTGAAATCTAGGGTTAATTTATCTTGATTTTGATATCTTTAGTTCATCGACATCACCACTTTATTGGCACCATTACTAGGTAGAAAAGACACCTATGACACTTGTGTCACTTTGGACTCTTTTAGAGAGTTGTAAGTACTTTATGTTTGGAATTTCTCTATTGTTACTACATTGATTTAAATATCTTGGCTATCAACAAGTTCAACACTCCACTAGGGACATGCTAAGACTTCTTGAGGCTTGATAATTGACTTCTTTTATGTTAATTGCAAAGAACTATTAAGATTTCATATTGGAAGGTGTTTTTTGACCTTTTGAACATTATTCTAAATATTTCAATGTCTTTTCTTTTACTCTCATCATTAAATTTAGTAAAGTATGTTGTCAACATGTATCATAGTTAGTTTGTTAACTATTAGATTGTATAGTTATCATTCTAGTGGTGATTCCAATTTTTATCACTTGGTTTCAAGGAAGACTAGTGCATATTCTAAATATTCTATTAAGTTTCAGCTTTGAGTATATTCTTTTTTGAAAAAATGGAAGGATTGAGATCATCTTTCAAAGGTGACCCATCTAAGAAACTTGTCTCACCAATAATTTTATATCAAAGATGAAGGAGACAAGTTTAGAATCCTATTAAAGGGTAAAGCTTAGCTACTATGGGTTGTCAATATTTTGATAATATTGAAATATTTGTTGACCCTCTCATTATTGAGGACTATCATAGCTCTCCTAGTAATTTTAAAACTTATAGTCCCATTTACTATCCATTTCCTTCTCAACTAGATGAATCCCCTCCTAAGTTTGATCCACCAAGTCCACCTCATTCATCCCTTCAAATCCCTTTACAATTTGTTCTTGAACTTCCCATTGAACCAATCATGAGGCATAAAGATCTAGATGAGAATGAACATCTTGAATTTTGTGTTCCTAGATTTAGGCCTATCAATTTTGATAAAATAGAAGGCTATCCTAATAAAGTCTCAAATGAAGTTAATAAATGCTTCCCAAAGTTTCAAGGAAATAATTTAGTGAGTGGTGATCAACACATAAGGTATTTTGAAATATCATTGAAGATTATGAGGTTGAGTTTGAGGATGTGTGCATTAAACTATTTGTGCACACACTAGAGGAAGATGCTTGTGAATAGTTTAATTCTCTTCCCAATAGATGTATTCATTCATGGGAAGAAATGAGGAATGTTTTCAAAATTCAATATGGTGATAAAGTTGATCCAAGGTTTCTTTTGGATAATTTTTAAAAAATTAAAAATAATTCTAATGAGTGTGTGTAGAAATTCAATATATAGTTCAATGAAACTATGATGCGACTACTTGAGAACATCAGGCCTAGTGATGCAATGTTCTTGATCAAATACTATGATGCCTTTAACAAGAAGGTTGAATACTAATTGAGGGAACAAGGCTCCCACTAGCCTACCATTGGCATTTAATATGGACATCCAAATTGAAAAAAGAAAAAAGGTTATGGGAAGGCCTCTGAACAAGAAGGTTGGTGTGAAGTTGTTCAATCTAAAAAACATGTAGTCCACTATGGATGGAAAGCTTGAAAAGACTGTTAAGACTTTGGCCTCCACTATTAAAAAATATCTTACAAGCTAGCTAGAGCTGAGAAGGGATTGCCTCATGGGTCTATAAGTCATGAGAGAATTCTAGATATAAATCAAACACAAAATAAGCTAGCACATCATGATAGAAATCATAATAGAGGGGATATAAAGAAGGTGCCTAATCCATTACATGTTAAGGTAAATGCTATGAATTTTTATTCTAGCATTGATTAGTGTTATAAGTGCTTCTTTACACATCCCCCATATGATACTATTGAACCAAGTGATGAATATGTAGATGATATTGAGTTTGTATCTGATGATGATGATGATATTTTGATGTTCAATTATCAAGACTCCCCATGTAAGTTTTTGGCCTCCATGGAAATGATTAATGCTACTACTATTGATTATTCTTGGAGTGTGGTCAAGAAGGTCTCAATGTATGAATTATCTTATGATGATAGTATGACACAAGCATATGAGTTACCCAATCATGATGTAATTGAAGATCCAAAGTGTGCTCTAAATAAAGTGTTTCACATGAATGTGGAATTGGGTAAACTCATTAGGAATTTGAATGTTGTTAAGCACCCAACTATTATTGATGCTAGGTTTGATAATAAAGGTGTTATTTAAAGAATGTAATTCAGTGAAGATGGGGTTATCTTTTACTCCCCTGAAGATGAAAAATTTTAGACTCCTTTCAAGCAGTAATTTGAGTGCATAAATGACATTACTATTCCTAGTGCACTCCTACTTGGTAATCACTAAATTGCAATTGAGAAATAAGTTCATTTACAACTGCTAAAGGAGTACCAATATATTTTAGCATGGTCTTATCCAAATTTGAGATCATGTACAGAGGATTTTTTTTAGAATGTCATCTCATTACAACTGTTGACGCTGAAAAGTGCACCCTGCGATAGGAAAACGGATTCCTGCCCTCTCCCCACAACATGGAAACCCCTCTCTCACCTGTGGGACAACGAAGTAGGAGAGGAGAGTCTCTAGGTATGGGCTAGTTCCCTCTGATGTATCTTGTTTGTTTCAGGTAGCACAAAAATATAGGTATACAGCTATATATTGGGGGGGATGAAAAAAGAGAGAGAAAAAGCATGAACAAACAACCTACTCTAAAAGAGGTGATACACCAAAAATAGGTTGACCTTCCAGATCCACTCTCAGAATCAAGTGGAATGCAAGTATACTCTACACATCTGGTAGAGGAACTAGGCTGCTAAGACTTAAGGGGGAGGCTATAATGGAAAATACATAACAGAGATTTACCAAGGTGCTGTGGAATGCACACTTGCAAGCAACTTACTCTGTTTTATCCTTCTCAAGTATTGCTCTTCTCCTTTTAGCTGAAAAATCGGTGCCTGTAGATAGCTGGTCTGTTGGTATTACCTATGAAAGCATGGAAGATAATGACTAAACACCAATAATACTCATGGCATACACAGCAGATCAATCCAAGATGGAGGCAAAAACTGTATTTTTATTGATTTAGGTGGAAAATTTGTAGAGCAGTGCTCTTTACAAAAGTCAGGAAGATGTTGATAAATGAACAACTCTATGTATTTATACCAGAAGAGCCAAGAGAAGTCAATTGAGAAGAGTGAAAAAAACACTGTAGCTAACATCACAAGTTTGCCAAGACCATGCTTGTTGCCTTGTTTTGCGTGCTGGTCTTCTCCTCTGGTGGCTGGGTGGGTTTTTTCTTGTGCACTGTAAGTGATTTTTGCTGCCATCTGTTGTGGCTGGTGAATTTGCCGCTAGCTGCATGGACTGCATGTAGGATTTCTATCGACGTCGGTTGATAAGCTGTCGACGGTGGCAGTTTTGCTGACGTCGGCCGATGTAAGATGCCGATGGCGGCAGTGTTGCCGACATCGGCCGATGTCGATGGCCTTTTTTCTTTTTTCTTTGTGTTGTGGGAAAAAAATTTGCCACCCTCTGCATGTGTGTAGGTGGTCTCATTTTACCCACCCATGTAGTGGGTGGTGATTTTGTTGCCCTCTGCATTTTGTCTGCCCTCTTTTTTGCCTAAGTGTTAAACGCTCCATTTTTTCTTCTCTTCTCTTGTGGATGTTTGAAGACTCTGCCTTTTGCTACCGTGAATGTCAATGAATGAGGCTGATGAACCAATGCTCTGAAGCAGAGCTATCGAAACCTGACGGTGAACCTCGTAACTTGAAATGACTGGCTGTGCAAAGCAAGTGTAGGAGGTGACCGAGATTCTACTTGAGGGGCAAAATTAGGTCAACAAATTGGTGACTCACGGGGGAAGCGTGCCTACTATGCTTAGAACCCAGTTGCCTTGCATATCCATTGGGTGCGGAGTCAGATGGTAACTTTGAAAGTAGTTCACAATAGCTCAAAAGATTTTGGAATCAAAATATAAAGAATTTAGCCCCACATGCAAAGGGAACACACAAGACTAAAAATAACTAACTGTGCAAACTACACTTAGGGAAAATAGGAAAGAAAACAAGGGAAATTATGTACAGTCAAACCAAAATTTAGTGGCAATGCTTCAGATGTATCCCGTTGATTGGGATACACAATTATTCGCCGTCTAACTTGGAGAGCTGAAATGCGTTATGCTGCTTGCACTGAGTAATCATGTAAGGACAGCTCTAGAGGGCATCAAATTTTGCATGTTTTCCAAGCTTAGCTCTATCTTCGTCCCATTTTAGGACAATGTCTCCTTCGGCAAATTTTTTTGACGAAGACTTCTTGTCAAAATGTCTTTTCACCTGATGTTGGCGACTGATCATAGAGACCATGGCCCAATTTCTTACCTCCTAGAGCTCCATTAGTTCACACAATCTGACCTCCATGTTGCTTCCTTCTTCCAACTGCAGCTGATGAGCAAGGTCCAGTGCTGGCAATTCGAGTGAGATAGGAAGCTTTGCTTCCCTTCCATACACAAGCATATATGGAGAATTTCTGATTGATCTTTTCAGAGTGATTCGATCGGCCCATAGAGCTATTTTCAACTTGGCATGCCAAGTTTTTTGAGTTTCTTCCATGGTCCTCTTTATAATCCTAATCAAGTTTTTGTTAGTGGACTCGGCTAGCCCATTTCCCTGCGGGTAGTAATTTGACAAAGTGCTAAGGTATATACCATACCTTAGCACCCATTCACTAGTTTTGGTTCCCAAAAAATCCAAGGCATTGTCTAAAATTATAGTGGCTGGGACCCCAAAATGTGTCACTAAGTCCTCATAGAAATCCAGAACTGCGCCTTTCGTTTGCTTCCTTCAAAGCAATGGCTTCCACCCACTTGGTGAAATAATCTGTAGCAGTCAAGACCCATTTGTGTCTGGCACTGGAGGGAGGGTTGATCATCCCTATAAAATCCAAGCCACACTACATGAATGGTTGCTCAACTTGAATGGGCTGTAGGGGCATGGTAGCCAATCACTACTTTCCATCAAAGAGTGCACACTTCTGACACTTTCTTACCCAGGCATGGGTATCCTTGAAGAGAGTGGGCCAAAAATAGCTAGCTCTCATTATTTTTGCTGCTGTGGTCTTAGGGGCGAAATGGCCACCTGCTGGCCCATCGTGAAACTCAGCTAATACCTTATCAGCCTGACTGGAGTCAATGCATCTCAAGAGAACCCCAGAGAGATCCTTCCTAAATAATACTCCATCAATCAAAACATAGGGAAGGGACTGAAGTTTAAAATACCTTCTTTTAGCCCTACCGAGACCCTATGGACATTCACCCGTAAGAAGGAAATGCCTCATGTTTTGGGTCCAATCTCTTACGACAGTTGGTTCTTCTGCAGTGGTTGCGTCATGGATCAACAAACTTTCTTCACCCCTTTGTCTCAAATCTACAGCTAGCTATTCACATAGGTCCCTTCCTCTCACCAACTTGGCGATTTTTATATCTATGTCGTACTCCATCACTTTGGTGATCCATCCTGCTCTTTTCTCATTTAAGTCTCAATTGGTCAGAAAATCCTTGACACCAAGATGTGGAACCAGGAGATGGATCTTGCTGTTTGACAACATATATCTGAATTTCTTCAGGCTGTGCACCACCGCCAGGACTTGCTTTTCTATGTAGGTGTACCTGATTTCAAAATCCTCTAACCCTTGGCTGAAGAAGGCGAGTGGTTGCTCGAGGTCATCACTGTTTGCTTGGGTGAGCATAGCATATATTACTTCTCCATTGCTGAAGGTATAGAGATTGAGGTCTTTGTTGAAGTCGGGGCTGATTAGAGTGGGAACTTGGGTCAAAGCCTGTTTGATAGCTTCAAAGCTATCCTTTCTTGGCATTGTCCATTTGAATTCTTCACCCTTCCTTAGCAAGGAGGTTAGGGGTTTAACTATTTTAGCAAAATTTAGAATGAACCTCCGAATGAAATTTATCTGGCCAAAGAAACTCTACAGGCCTTTCTTGTGCTTTGGTAGGGACATCTCCAGAATGGAGCAGACTCTCTCAGGGTCAATAGACAAACCTTCCTTGGACACAATGTGGCCAAGAAGTTTCCCCTCATGAACCACAAATACACATTTCTTTGGATTTAGGGAGATGCCAAATTCCCTGCACCTCTCAAAAATCTGCCTGAGGTGCTTCATATGATGTCGCACCTCCTTGGAGAAAACCGTTATATCATCGAGGTACACCAGCACGTTCTTATTTATCAAACCACTAAAAGCCATGTCCATGGCTCACTGGAAAGTAGCACTAGCATTGGATAGCCTGAAAGGCAACTTCTGATAGGTGAATGTTCCCCATTTAATGGTGAAGGATGTTTTGTATTGGTCGGAGTCTCGCTCCAGAATCTGATTATATCCTGAATAACCATCCAAGAGGGAGAAGCATTCAGAACCAGTTACCTTTTGAAGGATCTGTTCCATGTTTGGAAGGGGATAATGATCCTTTAAAGAGACTTTATTAAGGTCTCTGAAGTTGACGCACAGCCTGATCTCCCCATTTTTCTTTCTAACTGGAACCAAATTAGCCAACCATGAGGAATGCTTGATCGGAAATATAATGCCAGACTCAATCAACTTGACCAATTCTTTCTGCATAAGGAGCTCGACCATTGGATTAATAGGCCTCTGCTTTTGTGTGATCAGTTTTGCACCTTCCTCTAATTCAATGGTGTGCTAGGCGAGTCTTGGATCGAAGCCTTTCAAGTCGCTATAGTTCCAAGCGAAGACGTCAGTGAACTCCTGACACAGGAAAATGAAAGCTTGCCTTTCTTAAAACGTGCAGACCTTATCGAGTGCTAGCAACTTGTCCTTAAAGATTTCAACTTTTTCATAATTCTCCTCTCTGGTAGTGATGCATATTTTGTCATCTCTTAGTTGGTCCTCTCCATTGAAAATACTTTCAAGTGTGACCAAACCCTTAGGAAGTTTATTGTTCTTCAATTGAACACTCTGCTCTCCATATTGCTGCTGCAATTTTGCTTGATTGTGGACCGCAAACTCAGCTTCTTCCTGTAGGAAAAGAGCTATCTATTGGTCGCTTTCGAAGACCTACCAATTTGTAACATTGTCTAGAATCGAAGGCCAAACCACAATCTTTAAATGGCATGAACCATAACCCTTATCTCTTTTGAAACATCAAA
The DNA here is from genome assembly GCA_037957365.1 of Torreya grandis. Lineage (NCBI taxonomy): Eukaryota > Viridiplantae > Streptophyta > Pinopsida > Cupressales > Taxaceae > Torreya > Torreya grandis. The sequence continues at coordinate 650,351 of JARHVA010003707.1, forward strand.
TTGGGCACCAACAACTGCCAACCTGTCAGCCTGCTTATTTTGTTCCCTGGGAATCGAGGTAATGTTAAGAGCAAAGAAATCCTCCATTAAGTCCCAGACTCTGTGCTTTTAAGACTTTAGCAAGGAGTTCTTGGTTAGGTTCAGGCCTCTTATTTGGTTCACTATTAGTTCACTGTCCCCCAGGATTTGCAATTTCCTGATCCCTCTCTTTCTTGCCCACTCAAGTCCATGAATCAAAGACTCATATTCTGCAACATTACATGTGCAAGAGAACTGGAAATGAAAAGCTAAAAAGTACCTTTCTTTAGAAGGGGAGATTAACATTGCCCCACCACCAGCACCCAGTTTGCTTCTGAAACCATCGAAGTATAACTTCCACAGGCCAAGGTCTTCTTTATTCTCCCTCATTATATTGGGCATGATGGCACTTTCTTCATGCAAGCAATAGACACCAAGGTCTGCCTCCTCAATAAACTTATAAGGATCATGCTCGAAGTTATCACTTCCCCACTCATCCAAGAGTATATCTGTGACTCCTTTAAGAGCAGAAGATGAGGACTTGTCCGTTTGAGAGTCTTCTGGATCAATGATAGTGTAACTAACGTTCGCTGCCTTGGGTGAATAGGGCTCTAGGTGGTCCTTGTAGAGTGGCTCAAATTCAATTTTTACTTTGGTCCCATATTTGGTTCTGAAAACCAGATATGACCAGTTCGCTACTAGATAGCCCCCTATCTTGGATGTAAAGTCCCTAGACAAACAGATTGCAAAATATGGAGGAACGTCCGCTACCACTATATCTTGGGGGATTGAGAATGTCAAGTAGGCATGAAATGTTAAACTTAATCCTTTCAGGACTCTGACTGTCTTTGCAGGCATCCCATCTAGTTGCAAAACTCCCTTGTTCATGGCTTCATATTTTAACCCCATCTTATCAGGAATGCACTTAGGCATTACTGAAGTGCTGGCCCCGCTATCAATTATGCAATTATGTACTAAGAAATCCCCTATGATCAAAGATACATAAAAAGGGGGAGTCTTTTCTTCTTTCTTTACCTGACTTGAAGCAGAAGGCTACCCATTCGTCATTAAGACATTATTAGTGTCTGTTGGGATGGCCTGGCGATCTAGCTCACGCAATTCTTTCTTCAATACCTCCTTTTGTCCCAAAAGAGACAATGAATCCCATAGAGAAATGTTCACGTGTAATTTCTTCATTTGATCAACTATATTAATTTGGGGGCTGATTCCCTTCGTACTTTCCTTTGGGATGATCCCAACTGGAGCTGTAGACTGAGGAGCTAGAGGTGCAAACGGTTGTCTGACAATTGGGACCTTTTGAAAAGGGTGTGGTGGAGGATTCGTTGCTGCCTGAGGGGAAGCCTGCGCTTCTCCAACTACTCTTCTTTTAAATCTTGTGTTGGCTACAATGCAATCACCCTGATTGCTTGTAGCGCCCCCATGATTAATTGCATAGAGCTCGCCCTCTTCGTGATTTATCAGGGTAGAATCCGGCTGAGTTTGATTGTTACTCGTGTTGGGTTGAGCTGGAAAATCAAAAAATTGGGAAAAATTAGCAGCCTAATTTTCTGAATTCTGAAAGAAATTCATCATGTCATTCGTATGGATAGCTTGCTCTTGACCTTGTTCCATGGTCGAACAGCCTAGCTGCTCCTACACTAGATTGTTCTGAGTAGGCACCATGTCTTTAGATGACAAAGAGGGGCCTGGGTTATAATTTTGATAAGGCCTGGTTGTAGTGATCTTCCCCTGACCTTGGTTATAATTTTGAAAGGGGGGTCTAGGGGCATGGCCATAATTTTGATAACCCTGGTTTGGCTTGTGGCTTTGAGCTTGCTGCTTTTTAAGGGCAACAAGTTCATTTGACATGCTCTGCAACAGGCCCTTAACTTCATTTAATTCATTGGATGGAAAAGTAGCTGGCTTCTCAATGAGAGGTAGGGGAGCAATTGTGGGAGCGACAGCCTGAATTGGGGGGAGCGGTTCTGGGAAAAGTGGCATATGAGGCCTAGGGGCAATTTTCTCAGCTTGAATTAAGCAATTTTCAGCTGCAATGGCTATGTCATACGTAGCTAGTAGTATGTGTCCTCCATAGATTGGATCATCACAGCAATATCACTATTCAATGCTTTTAGATAGTATAAGAAAGTGTAGCTGGGAGTTGGCCTTACCAGGATGGGAATTCTATCCCAAGTCTTTTGAAACCGCGTATTGAAGTCCTGCATGTACTCATGTGGAGCTCTTTTTTATAGTTGTCAGCTGCTTAGCAAGAGAGAGGCCATCACTTTTTTCCCCAAAACGATCAGTTAAATGGGTGCCCAATTCGTTCCAAGAATGTATGGAATTCATAGGGAAGGTGCCGTACCAGTCGAGAGCTTTTCCTTTCAGAGACAAGGCTAACAGTCTGATGGCAATGTTTTCTTCTGTTATATAATGAATATTGCAAAGGTTGGCAATATTCTTGATATGCTCAACAACTGTAATAGGTCCCACTCCATCAAAAGAGGGCACATTTTTTAGAGCTGTTCTGGGGATCGGATCATAGCATGGGAGGTTTAAGGGGCTCTCACCACGAAAAGCTGCAAAAGGCAATGCCATGGCTGGAACAGGTTGTATTTGTGGCTGAGCTGGGTTGGTGTTCCTAGCAACAAGTCTAGGAGGATTTACCAGTGGATAAGGGTGAGTTCTTTCAAATTTGAGCCTTTTAGCAGAGTTTAAAGGTAGTTCAATGAACTCAAAGGGGACCCTTCTTGAAGCTGACCTTGTGGTAACCTTTGGCATAGAAGTTTAAGTGACTCGTCTTAAAATAAAGCACTGAGCTCTTACCAGTGGAGTCGCCAAATGCTAGAAATCTTTGATAATCACTGTAGCAGGACCAGCATCAATCTTGAAATACTACTGCATTGGAAACTGACAAAATTATAGTCCCACCGGGTGTGCCAAAACTGTTGACGCTGAAAAGTGCACCCTGCGGCAGGAAAATAGATTCCTGCCCTCTCCCCGCAACATGGAAACCCCTCTCTCGCCTGTGGGATGGTGAAGTAGGAGAGGAGAGTCTCTAGGTATGGGCTAGTTCCCTCTGATGTATCTTGTTTGTTTCAGGTAGCACAAAAATATAGGTATACAACTGTATACTGGGGGGGATGAAAAGAGAGAGAGAAAAAGCATGAACAAATAGCCTACTCTAAAAGAGGTGATACACCAAAAATAGGTTGACCTTCCAGATCCACTCTCAAAATCAAGTGGAATGCAAGTATACTCTACACATCTGGTAGAGGAACCAAGCTGTTAAGACTTAAGGGGGAGGCTTTAATGTCAAATACATAACAGAGGTTTACCGAGGTGTTGTGGAATGTACACTTGCAAGCAACTTACTCTGTTCTATCCTTCTCAAGTATTGCTCTTCTCCTTTCAGCTGCAGAACCGGTGCCTGTAGATAGTTGGTCTATTGGTATTACCTGTGAAAGCATGGAAGATAATGATAAACACCAATAATACTCATGGCATACACAATAGATCAATCCAAAATGGAGGCAAAAACTGTATTTTTATTGATTCAAGTGGAAAATTTGCAGAGCAGTGCTCTTTACAAAAGTCAGGAAGATGTTGATAAATGAACAAGTCTGTGTATTTATACCAGAAGAGCCAAGAAAAGTCAATTGAGAAGAGTGAAAAAAACATTGTAGCTGACATCACAAGTCTGCCAAGACCATGCTTGTTACCTCGTTTTGCATGCTGGTCTTCTCCTCTGGCAGCTGGGCGAGTTTTTTCTTGTGCACTGCAAGTGATTTTTGCCACCATCTGTTGTTGGTAGAAAATTTGCCACTCGCTGCATGGACTGCATGTAGGATTTCTACCGACGTCGGCCGATAAGCTACCGACGGTGGCAGTTTTGTCGACATCGGCTGATGTAAGATGCCGACGGCGGCAGTGTTGCCGACGTCAGCCGATGTCGATGGCCTTTTTTATTTTTTCTTTGTGTTGTGGGTGGCAAATTTGCCACCCTCTACATGTGTGTAGGTGGTCTCATTTTACCCGCCCATGTAGTGGGCGGTGATTTTGCCACCCTCTGCATTTTGTCTGCCCTCTTTTTTGTCTAAGTGTTAAACGCTCCATTTTTTCTTCTCTTCTCTTGTGGACATTTGAAGACTCTGCCTTTTGCTACTGTGAACGTCAATGAATGAGGCCGATGAACCAATGCTCTGAAGTGGAGCTGTTGATACCTGACGGTGAACCTCGCAACCTGAAATGACTGGCCATGCAAAGCAGGTGTAGGAGGTGACCGAGATTTTGCCTGAGGGGCAAAATTGGGTCAACAACAACCTAGTATCAGGAACTTTAGGCATGTGTAAAGATTATTTTACTTCATCTTGGCCACCAAGCTATTGAAAAAGTTCAAGAGATCAAGGGATGGAAAAATTATGTAGCTGCTAGGTAATGACAAATATATTAAACATTTAGTTGATTGAGACCATAATTATGTATATATTTTATAGTGTTTTGTTGCTTTGTCCTTCTATTTATTTATTTCCCCTCTACTTTAAGTCTTTTATATATAGTTCCTTTCTATTGTTTTTATCATGTGTTCATTTTTATATCCTCTTGATCTATTTTTATCAAGTTGCCTTGTTTTGTTAAAATTTTATGAGTGTTGCTAATAAATTTCTAAGTCTTAACTCCATGACCCACTCGATTGGGACCAAGTCTTATGTTTTAGGGTTCTTTACATACCCATAGGGGGTATGCATCCCTAGGTGAGATCTAATGTTAGTGCCCAAAATTACACTAAAGCAATTGGGTCTTTATCAAGTGTAAATACCTAAGTCCTTAGCCATATTCCTATATTAGAGTCTCCTTTTAAAGGTCAAGTTCATGTTAAATTGGATAATTATAATTTGGTCTTTACTTAGCATATTTTTAAAGCCCTTAGAGTCTTTTGGGAAAATTTTTCCTGTAAAAGATTTGAAGGGTTAATTATTTTATGTAATTTGCCCATGAAAAAAGCTTGAAATAATTACATTATTTTGGTAAAAAATGTATAGTCTAATGTTTCAAGAAAATTTCTTGGAAAATAATTTTGAAAGATTATTTATATCAAGAAAATTTCCCATGGCAAAAATCCTGAAGGAATTACCTCAAACTTTTTATTCATGGCAGAAAAGCCTAAATGTTTTCAATACTTTGAAAATATTATAATGGGAGAATTGTTATGGAAAAAAAGTCCTAACACAAAAAGGCCAAAGACCAGATTGCTATGGAGTAAAGTCCTAAAGAAATTAGTCTGAATTGCATAACTGTGATGGCCACATGGATGTCATTGACAGTCGTGTAGATGTTAAAAATAATCTCAACCATTATATATTAGGGCTTAAATTTGATGTTCATGTGAACATCATTGATGGTCATGTAAATGTCAAATGATGGGAATTTAGATTTAAAATTTAAGACATGATAACTATCTAATGGAGCAAAAATTTGATGGCCACATGCCCATCAAAGACATTCATATGAATGTCAAATGATGGGTGTGAAAATGTTAAAATTAATCTTTGTAATTATCCATTGGGGCTTAAATTTGATGGTCATGTGTCAATCAAAGACATTAAAATGGATGTCAAATGATGGGCAAGTGCATGTAAAATTTAATCCATAGTGGATAAATAATGGCATTTAATCCTTTAGATCTAGATCAATAGTCAATGTTTGATCGTAGTTCAATATCAATGACATGAGTGAGATTTGACTTGATAAAGGACTTGGAATAGATGAGGAGCAACCATGTGGTGTAAAGATACTAGCCTAAGGTGAGATTGACTATATATAGCACAAAAATGTCATGTATTCTCTAGGTGTCATCATCTTAGGGGGTCTTAATGGAGATCTAATAGTTTACAATAAAAGATAATGCTAAATAGATGACGAAAGACCATAGAGATTCAATGTGACATTCTCACATTCATCATTTATCTAAGGATTTAGCAATGCCAAATAGGCATGCATGACACATTAAAGGACCCTATGTAATGTAGTTAACATAGCTTCCACCACTAATAGTACGTTGGCAATTTGTAAATTGTTAATTTGTGAGAAGGGCTAGGGTATACCCAAACAAGTTAAAGGTTGAAAATAATGAATTTTTACATTAAAAAATATTAGGAAATAACTCAAGGTCAAATATTTGAAAAGGCAAATTTACAAAATAAAAAATGAAAAAAAGGCAAGTTGGAGCCAAAAAGGGTAAATGGGTCGAGTAAACTTGGGTATTGTATTTTCTCATGTTTTTCTCATCCAAGCTCCTCCATTAGGAGAGATATTGTAGGTTTTCAAGATCATGGTGGGCCAATCTAAAGAATATCATTTGAATAGCCATGGATCCAAAATATTCCCATGAAATCATTGCAAGATTAGGTTGTTCTATGGTGTGCATAAAGCGAAGGATATCTATCCATGAGGTTTTAACCGTGTAAGTGGTCTAGGGAATCTTTAGATAGTAACACATTAAAAAAATGGTTTGTTTTCCCTCCTATTGACATCGAAGATTGCACCCTTGGTAGGAGGCCGAGATCCTACCTTCTCCTCGCAACTATGGAAACTCCCCTCTCACCTGTTGGACTAATGAAGCTAGAGGGGAGAGTCTCTAGATAAGGGATACCTCCCTTTGATGCATCATGTTCATTCTAGCAAGTGCAAATACATGTATATATACAGATATATAATTAGGGGGATGAAAAGGGAGAAAGTTGTAGGAAACAAACTACTCTAAGGAGGTGATATACCAAAATAAAATGACCTTCTCACATCTATACTTAGAACTAGACAAATGCATACATACGCTTCACACTTGGCAGAAGGACCAGACTGTAAAAGCTGATAGGGAGGATTTAATGAAGATACAGAGAATAGAGGTTCACCAAAGGTGCTGTGAGAGGCACATTGAAAGGTAATTTCTCTATTTCTGCACCCCCCAAATAGAACTCTCCTTACCAGCTATAGAAATAACACTTTGTAGACAACAGATATGTTGGTGTTGAACCTGTGAAAGCATCAAGAGATAATGACTAAACACAAACTAACACTCAGGACATACACATAAATGTCTATCCAAGATAGAGGTAAAAAATGCATTTATTGATTCAAGTGAAATTTTGCCAGGGCTATGCCTTACAAATGTGGAAGATGATTCTTAAAAAATGACAAGTCTTCAATATATAGGAGAAGAAAAGGAGGCCTTTTAGTGCCCCTTTTTTACAAGTGGCTCATTCACATCCCCTTATTGGGAAGAGTAGGATGGTCAAAAAATTAATGAGCTACACCCTTTATCTATTTTTAAGGCCACCTCTTCAAGGTGATTATATGGTTTTTCTACTCATTAATGTGAAATGGAGAAAACTAGTTGCACTGCTAGCTATTTGTGTCCTCTAATGGTCAATTCACTAGCACTGTTTCACTTGCTAGAGTCACTTCTTGAATTGATGCTTCCCTTCGCCACTTGGACCATCTACCTACTCCACACTTGGGACTTTGTCTTTTCTCTATTTTGTCTCTTCTAGCTCCTCTGGCCCTCAAGGGTGAACTTCTGGTAGGTCGTTGCATTCTAGGCTCTCATGGTTAGCGCTTTCTCACTTTGAAAGCAAATGGCTATTTCATTGTGCTAATTTTGACATTCACACAGTCGTCATTGGTTTAAAAACTAATGGCTAACTTGCTTTGTTAATTTTTATGGCCTCCAAGACATCCTCATCCTGGTCAAAACATCATCGGGTCCTTCGTTGGCTTTTTTGTAGCTTTGCCTTCCTCAACTTTCTTTGTGGGCACTCTTTTGTCTTTTGTCTCTTCCTAGCACCTTCTCGAAGGGAAGTTGACCCTCTGTCCCTTGAAAGTGTCCTTTTTATTTTCTTGAGAGTCCCCTGCAAGGGAACCTACCCTTTGGGGGCCTTCAGTGGGTCATTCTTTGCATTTGAATGCCTCTCGAGTTCCTGTAGACCTTTTGTCTGTAGACAATTTCCCCGCAGACTTTTATTCATGGATGTTTTCCCACAGACATTTTGTCTGTGGATGATTTCCCATGGACTTTTTTTCTATGGATATTTTGTCCAAGACTTTGCCTTTGCTTTGAAGCATGGCCTGAATTCCTTCAAACTTTTTGTCTGAAGGAATTCCTTCGGATAAAAAGTCTGAAGGAATTTGGGACTTAAACAAATTTAAACTTAAACAAATTTTGAACTTACCTAGTTTTTTCCTTTGTTTGAAGTGCTTGCCCTCTACAAGGGCATTTGAACCTTTAGACTACCCTTTGGCCAATTGGGCATACCCTTGAACCAAGTCATTAAACCAAAATGGTTTAATGGTTCAATGGTTCAACCATTATGCATTGATGAACTGGCTAATGAGCCGACTGATTGAACTAGGTCGATGAAATAAGTGTTAAACTGGTGGCCTTGAACCAAACTCATCAAACCAAACCATTAAACCAAATCTTGAACCATCAATTGAAATGAACATTGAACCACTCGCTTTAAACCAAGCTCATTGAACCAAGCCATTGAACTGAAATTAGTTCAACGGTTCAAGTGGTTCAACCATGTTGAATCGAGATGTTTGAACTTGAAGATGGATGAACTAAGGGGCTGAACCAAAGTGTTGAACCAAGCCGAAGAATCATGGCATGAACTTGTGTAACCTAAAAATGACTGGTATTGAATAGCAAGGGAAGAAGGGGACAAAAAAATTTGCTTATGGGCAAAAATTGGTCAACAAATTGGCAACTCCCAGGGGAAGCATGCCTGTTATGCTTAGAGACTAGTTGCCTTGTATTCCATTGGGCATAGAGTCAAATGGTAACTTGAAAAAAACTAGCAATAGCTCTAATAAATCTAGAACCAGTCACACAGATCTACCTCTAAGGAAATGAAAGCACACACAAGACTAAGAAAACTACTACTTATGTAACAACACTTAGGGAAAATAGGGAAGGAAAATAAGGGAAAATATATACAAATGAAAGGAGACTCAATGGCAATGCTTTAAATGTATCCCATTAACTAGGATATGTAGTTCTTCACCATCCAACTTGGAGAGTTGGAATACATTATGCCGCTTACACTGAGTGATTATGTATGGGCCACTCCATAGGGCATCAAATTTTGCATGCTTTCTAGGCTTAGCTCGGTCTTCGTCCCATTTCAAGACAATATATCCTTCAAAAAAATATTTTGAAAAAGATTTCTTGTCAAAGTATCTCTTCACTTGTTGTTGGCAACTGGTCATAGAAGCCATAGCCCGGTCCCTTGTCTCTTAGAGCTCCATCAGCTCGCACAGCCTGACCTCCATGCTACTTCCTTCTTCCAATTGTAGCTGGTGAGCGAGGTCCAATGTTGTCAATTCAAGTGAGATGGGAAGCCTAGCTTTCCTTCCATATATGAGTGTATATGGAGAATTTTTGATTGCTCTCTTTAGAGTGATTCAATCGGCCTACAGAGCTATCTTCAGCTTGGCATGCCAAGTCCTCTAATTTTCTACCATGGTCCTCTTTATGATCTTGATCAAATTTTTGTTGGTGGACTCAGCCAGCCCATTCCCCTATGAGTAATAATTGGATGAAGTGCTGAGGTATATACCATACCTTACCACCCAATCACTTGTTTTGGTTCACAAAAAAGCCAAGGTGTTATCTAAGATTATGGTGGCTGGGACCCTGAATCTTCTTACCAGGTCCTCATAAAACTCCAAGACTATACTTTCATTTGCTTCTTTTAGAGCAATAGCCTCCACCCACCTTGTGAAATAGTCTATGGTAGTTAGGACCCACTTGTGTCCAGCACTGGAGGGAGGATTGATCACCCCTATGAAATCCAGGCCCCACTACATGAATGGTTGCTCCACCTGAATAGGCTATAGAGGCATGGAAGCCAACCATTGTTTCCCATCAAAAAGTGCACACTTTTGGAAATTTCTTACCTAGGCATGGGTCTCCTTAAAAAGAGTAGGCCAAAAATAACTAGCTCTCATTATCCTTACTACAGTAGCTCTAGGAGTGAAATGGCCACTTGTTGGCCCATTATGAAACTCAAATAGTACCTTATCAGCCTAGTTTGGGTCAATGCACCTTAGAAAAACCCCAAAGAGATCCTTCCTAAACAATACTCCATCAACTAAAACATAAAGGAGAGATTGGAGCCTAAAGTGCCTTCTTTCAGTGTTATCAAGACTCTGTAGGCACTCACCAATTAGAAGGAAATGCCTCAAGTCTGATGTCCAGTCCTTTATGATAGTTGGTTCCTCTGCAGTGGCTGCATCATGAATTAGTAAGCTGTCTTCCCTTTTCTGCTTGAAGTCTGTAGCAAGCTGTTCACATAGGCCTCTTTCCTTCACTAGCTTGGTGATCTTGATGTCTACGTCATACTTCATCACTTTGGTGATCCACCTTGCTCTCTTCTCATTTAGGTCTTGATTGGTCAAGAAATCCTTGACACCAAGATGTGGGACGATGAGGTGAATCCTAATTTTAGACAACATTTGCCTAAATTTCTTTAGGCTCTATACTACTGCTAGGACTTGCTTCTCTACATACATATATCTGACTTCAAAATCCTCTAACCCTTGGCTAAAAAAGGCAAGTGGTTGCTTGAGGTCATCACCATTTTCTTGGGTAAGCTTGGCAGAGATCACCTCTTCATTGCTGAAAGTGTAGAGGTTGAAGTCTTTATTGAAGTCAGGACTGATCAAAGTAGGAGCCCAAGTTATGGCCTACTTGATGGCTTCAAAGCTATCTTTCCTTTGTGTTTTCCACTTGAACTCTTCACCCTTCCTCAACATAGGGGTCAGGGGCTTGACTGTCTCTACAAAATTTAGAATGAATCTCTAAATAAAGTTTATCCTACCAAAAAAGCTCTGCAGGCCTTTCTTGTGCTTAGGTAGGGACATCTCTAGGATAGAACGGACTCTCTTGGGGTCAATGGATAAGTCCTCCTTAGACACGATGTGGCCAAGGAGTTTCCCCTCATGAATAGCAAACATGCATTTCTTTGGATTAGGAGAGATGCCGAATTCCCTACACCTTTCAAAAATCTGCCTGAGGTGTTCTATGTGTTGGCTCGCTTCCTTGGAGAATACCATCACATCATCAAGGTTTACCAGCATGTTGTTGTTTATCAAGCCTCCAAAATCCATGTCCATGGCTTGCTAAAAGGTAGCACCAGCATTAGATAACATTAATGGGATCTTCTTGTAGGCAAACATTCCCCATTTAGTGGTGAAGGCCATTTTGTGTTGGTCAGAGCCTTGCACTAGAATCTAATTATACCCTGAATAACCATCCAGGAGGGAAAAATGCTCACTACCTGTTACCTTCTAAAGGATCCAATCCATGCTTGGGAGGGGATTATGGTCTTTTAAAGAGACTTTATTAAGGTCTCTAAAGTTGACACATAGCCTGATCTCCCCATTCTTATTTCTAACAGGAATAAGATTGGCCAGCCAGAGGAGTGTTTGATTGGAAATATGATTCTGGACTAAATCAATTTGGCTAGTTCCCTTTGCATGAGGGGCTCAATCATCAGGTTAATAGGTATTTACTTCTACATGACTGACTTGGCACCTTCTTCTAATTTGATGGTGTGCTGGGAAAGTCTTAGGTTGAAGCCCTTCAAATCACTGCAATCCCATGCAAAAACATCAACAAACTCCTGACACAACAAAATGAAATCCTAAATTTCTTGAATCATGTAGACTTTTCCAAGTGCAAGTAGCTTGTCTTTGAAGATCTCAACCCTTTCATAATTCTCCTCTTTAGTTGTGATGCATGCCTTGTGGTTTCTCAATTGGTCATCTCCATTGAAGATGCTCTCAAGCATGACCAAACCTTTAGGGAGCTTATTGTTTTTTAATTGAAAAATTTGATTGCCATATTGTTGTTACAACTTTGCCTGGTTCTATGTTGTGAACTCAGCTTCCTCCTTTAAGAAGAAAGCTATTTGCTAGTCATTTTTGAAAACCTACCAATTTGCAATGTTGTCAGGGATAGAGGGTCGAACTACCACCTTCAAGTGGTGTGAACCACAATTTTGACTTATTTCCCTTGAAACATCAAAATGAGCACTAATTGTTGCTAGCCTATCTGCTTGTTTGTTCTACTCCCTAGGAATGGAAGTGATATTGAAAGTGAGTAAGTCTTTCACCAAGTCACAGACCCTATGCTTGTAGGATTTCAGCAAGGAATTCTTGGTCAGATTCTGGCCTTTCACCTAATTTACAATCAGCTCATTGTCTACCAAAACTTGTAACTCCTTAATCCCTCTTTTTCTTCCCCATTCCAGACCATAAATAAGGGACTCATATTTTTCAACATTGCTTGTGCAAGAGAAATGGAAACAAAAAGCTGAAAAGTACCTATCCTTTGAAGGGGAGACTAACATCGTCCCACCACCAGTTCCCAACCTACTTCTAGAACTATCAAAATATAGATGCCATAGACCTAGGTCCTCTTGGCTTGCCTTCATTATATTTGGTATGAAGGTGCCCTCTTCATGCATGTAGTAGACTCTAATATCTGCCTCCTCTATGAACTTGTAAGGATCATGTTTGAAGTTATCATTTCCCCACTCATCCAAGAGTAGGTCTGAAACTCCTTCAAGGGTAGAGGATAGAGATTGGTCCATCTGGGACTCTTCTGGGTCAATAATGGTGTAACTAACATTTGCTACCTTGGGTGAATATGGTTCTAGATGGTCCTTGTAGAGTGGCTCAAATTTAATTTTTACCTTGGTTCCATACTTGGTTCTAAAAACCAGATATGACCAATTCACTACTAGATAGCTACCTATCTTTGATGTGAAGTCCCTAGACAAGCAAATTGTGAAATAAGGAGGAACATTCACTACCACTATATCATGGGGGATTGAGAAGGTTGGGAAAGCATGCAATGTCAAGCCTAAACCCTTCAAAATACCAACTATTTTTTTAGGTGTCCCATCTAGCTGCAGGACTCCTTTGTTCATCTCTTCATATTTCAGTCCCATCTTGTCAGCTATGCACTTGGGCATCACTGAGGTACTAGCCCCACTATCAATGATGCAGTTGTGTACCAAGAAATCCCATATGACCAAGGATACATAGAAAGGGGGAATTTTCTCTTCCTTCTTTACCTGACCTAAAGTGGGAGGCTATCCATTCATCATCAAGACATTATCAGTGCTCACTGGGACAGCTTATCGATCTAGCTCATGTAATTCATTCTTCAATACATCCTTCTATCCTTGAAGAGACAATGAATCCCATAAAGAGATGTTCATATGTAGCTTCTTCATCTGGTCCACTTTATTGACCTGGGGATTGCCTCCCTTCAAGCTTTCTTTGGGGCTGATTCCAACCTGAGCTGCAAGCTAAGGGGCTAAAGGTACAAATGACTGTCTAAAGTTTGGGGCCTTTGAATTGTAGTGTAATGGAGAAGGTGCTACTGCCACTTGAGTGGTAGCCTGGGCTTTTCCCATTGCTCTTTTCTTGAATCTTGTGTTGGCTGCATCACAGTTAGCCTGACTGTCTATAGTGCCCACATAATTCACTAAATAAAATTCCCCTTCCAGATGATTCATGATGGTAGAATTCGAATGGGCCTAATTGCTACTCATGTTGGGTTGAATTGGAGCCTCAAAAATATAGGAATGAGCAAGTGCCTGATTGTCTGCATTCTAGAAATAACTCATCATCTCATTTGTGCAAACAACCTATTCTTGACCATATCCCATGGTCAAACAACTTAGCTTCTCTTGTACTAGGTTGTTTTGAATAGGCACCATGACTTTAGATGATGAAGGGGGGCTGAGTTATAGTTTTGAAATAGCCTGGTTGAGTAAGCTAACCCTGTCCTTGATTATAGTTTTGAAAAGGGGGTCTAGGGGCTTGACCATAATGTTGGTATCCCTAGTTCAGTCTGTTGTTTTGAGCTTGTTGTCTTTTAAGAGCTACAAGTTCATTTGACATGATCTACAATAGACTCTTAACCTCATGAAACTCATTGGATAGAATAATAGCTGATTTTTCAATGCTAGGTAGAGGAGCTAATGTGGGAGCAATGGTCTGAATTAGAGGTAGCATTTTTTGGAAAAGTGGCATATGAGGCCTAGGGGCTATTTTCCCAACCTATACTAAGTAATTTTTAACTACTATGGCTATGTCATAAGCAGCTAGCAATATATGCCCTCCCATGGATTGTATCATAACAACAATATCGCTATTTAATGCTCTTAAATAGTATAGGAAAGCATAGTTGGGAGTCGGTCTTACTAGGATGGGAATTCTATCCCACATCTTTTGAAACCATGTGTTGAAATCCTGCATATGCCCATGTGGAGCTCTCTTTATAGTCATCAGCTACTCAGCAAGTGAGAGGCCATTGCTCTTCTCCCCAAAATGATCTGTCAATTGAGTACCTAGTTCATTCTAAGAATGTATTGAATTTATAGGCAAAGTTCTGTACCAGTCAAGAGCCTTGCCTTTGAGAGACAATGCTAGCAATCTGATGGCGATATTTTCCTCTGTTATATTATGAATATTGCATAGGTTATCAATATTCCTAATATGTTTGACGACTGTAATGGGCCCCTCTCCATCAAAAGAAAGCACATTTTTGAGGGCTGTTCTTGGGATTGGATCATAATGTGGAAGGTTCAAGGGGCTCTGACCATGAAAAGCCACAAAAGGCAATGCCATGGCTAGGATAGGCTGTAACTATAGCTCTATTGCATATGCATCCCTTACAATAGGTCTAGGAGGGTGGCTTATTGAATAAGTATGGGTCCTCTCAAACCTTAGCCTTTTTGCAGAGTTCAAAGGCAACTCAACAAAATGAAAAGGAACCCCTTTAGAAGTAGACCTTGTGGTGACTTTAGGCATAGAAAGTTAAGAAATTGGTCTTAATTGGAAAAACCAAAGCTCTTACCAGTGGAGTCACTAGATGCTATAAATCTTATATTTTTTGTAACAGGACCAGCATCAATCATGAAACCTTACTGAGTTGTCAAACTGGGTCCCACCAGGCATGCCAAAACTATTGATGTTGAAGATTTCACCCTTGGTAGGAGGCTAAGCTCCTGCCTTCTCCTCGTAACTATGGAAACTCCCATCTTGCCTATGGGACTGGCAAAGTTGGAGGGGAGAGACTCTAGATAAGGTTTAGCTCCCTTTGATGCATCATTTTCATTCCAGCAAGTGTAAATACATGTATATATATAGATATATAATGGGGGGATGAAAAGGGAGAAAGCTGTAGGAAACAAACTACTCGAAGGAGGTGATACACTAAAATAAAATGACCTTCTCACATCCACACTTAAAACTAGACAAATGCACACATACGCTTCACACTTGGCAGAAGGACCAGACTGCAAAAGCTGACAGGGAGGATTTAATGAAGATACAGAGAATAGAGGTTTACCAAAGGTGCTGTGAGAGGCACATTGAAAGGTAATTTCTCTATTTTTGTACCCCCCAAATAGAACTCTCCTTACCAGCTATAGAAATAACACTTTTTAGATAGTAGATATGTTGGTGTTAAACCTATGAAAGCATCAAGAGACAATGGCTAAACACAAACTAACACTCATGACATACACAGAAATGTCTATCCAAGATAGAGGTAAAAAATGCATTTATTGATTCAAGTGAAATTTTTCCAGGGCTACACCTTACAAATGTGGAAGATGATTCCTAAAAATGACAAGTCTTCAATATATAGAAGGAAAGGAGGCCTTTTGGCGCCCCTTTTTTACAAGTGGCTCATTCACATCCCCTCATTAGGAAGAGCAGGTTGGTTAAAACATTAATGAGCTACACCCTTTGTCTATTTTTAAGGCCACCTCTTTAAGGTGATTGCATGGTGTGTCTACTCATTAATGTGAAATGGAGAAAACTAGTTGCACTGCTAGCTGTTTGTGTCCTCTAATGGTCAATTCACTAGCACTATTTCACCTGCTGGAGTCACTTCTTTAATCAGTGCTTCCCTTTGCCACTTGGACCATCTACCTAATCCATGCTTGAGAATTTCTCTTTTCTCTATTTTGTCTCTTTTGGATCCTCCAGCCCTTAGGAGCAAACTTCTAGTAGGTCGCTTCATTTTGAGTTCTCATGGTTAGTACTTTTTCACTTTGAAATCAAACAGCTATTTCATTGCGCTAATTTTGATGTTCACACAACCATCTTTGGTTTGAAAACCAATGGCTAATTTGCTTTGTTAATTTTGATGGCCTCTAGGATGTCCTCATCTCGGTCAAAATGTCATCAGGTCCTTCACTAGCTTTTTTGCAGCTTTGCCTTCCTCGGCCTTCTCTGTGGGCACTCCTTTGCCTTTTGTCTCTTCCTAGACCTTCCTAAAGGGAAGGTGACCCTTCATCCCTTGAAAGTGTCCTTTTTATTTGGTCGAGAGTCCCTCGTAAGGGCTCCTGCCCTTTGGGGGCCTTCAGTGGGTCATTCTTTACCTTTGAATGCCTCTCAGGTTCTCGTGGACCTTTTGTCCACGAATAATTTCCCCATGGACTTTTGTTCGCAGATGTTTTCCCATAGACATTTTGTTTGTAGATGATTTCCCATGGACTTTTTTTCTATGGAGATTTTTCCCTGGCCTTTGCCTTTGCTTTGAAGCATGGTTGGAATTCCTTCAGAATTTTTTTCCAAAGGAATTCCTTCAGACAAAAAGTCTGAAGGAATTCGAGACTTAAACAAATTTGAACTTAAAAAAAATTTGAACTTACCCAGTATTTTCCTTTGTTTGAAGTGCCTGCCCTTTGCAAGGGAATTTGAACCTTTAGACTACCCTTCATCCAACTGGGCATACCCTTGAACCAAGCCATTGAACCAAAATGGTTCAACGGTTCAATGGTTCAACCATTGTGTGCTGATGAACTGGCTAATGAGCTGACTGATTGAACTAGGTTGATGAACCAAGTGTTGAACTGGTGGCCTTGAACCAAACTCATCAAACCAAAGATTTAACCATCAATTGAAATGAACATTGAACTAGTCGCTTTGAACCAAGCTCGTTTAACCAAGCCATTGAACTAAAATTGGTTCAACGGTTCAAGCAGTTCAACCATGTTGAATCAAGATGTTTGAACTTGAAGATGGATGAACCAAGGGGCTAAACCAAAGGGTTGAACCAAGTGGAAGAACCACGGCATGAACTTGTGCAACCTAAAAATGACTGGTATTGAATAGCAAGGGAAGAAGGGGACCAAAAATTTTGCTTGTGGTAGAAATTGGTCAAAACCTCCACCATGAATATCATCCTTATATCTCATTTTAAAGCATTTATAGCCAAGAAATCAAGGGGTTTGTTGTAAATCCCCATCATTCCTTATAAAGGCAGTTACAACAATTATTTTCCTTACAAATACATGAAGATTCTAGGCATGACAAAGGATTTGTTATATTTAGGAGCATATTGGTGTGTATTTGGCAATTACATATTTAAAATGGGTTAAAAATGTATAAATAGAGGGATTTCCCTCTATTTAGGAGGTTGGTTGGCAATTATGTTGGTCATTGTGTTGGTTGTGGTTGGTCTCTATTTTTCTCTCTAAGTATAGGATCTTCCAAATTTTGTGATCATGGTTATATGTGTATTTTTCCTCTCTTGGCAAGGAGGTTGTATTTGTATAACCATTATCAATATCTAAGATCATCCCTATATGGTTCCCTTGTCCAACATGGAGCAAATCCACCATGCTTGTCCACATGGAAATATTTTAAAACATTGGTGTATGTAAGATTTTCTTTCAATTTAATGGAAAATACTTGTGGTTCTTTATTGTATCTTATTAATGAAATGAAATAATGTGTTTTAAAAGTTCTAATAATTAGATATTTGGGTTTATGCTCATTATTAGTTGTCATTTTTAGCATGTACCTAGCTTACAAATCCCTTTATATAATTATATTTATAAATATGTTATTGAATACATTTTAAGGGCACCTTGGGTTCATGATTTTAGTAAGATAAATTATTTCAGATTATAGTTTCAGTGTATGTTCTAGGGTTTTATGGATCATTTGGGAATTTGTATTTTATTGGCACCAATGGATGTAAATTTCTCCTTATAGTTTACATGGCTTGCATTTTAGTTTTCCTACATCTCTGCAAAAGATAATATCATGAATATTTTAAGAATCCCTACTATCTGAAAAACTATTAACACACCACCACACCCTCCCTCTTTACTATTATCAAACTATATTACCTTATCCTACCCTACAAATAATACACCCTTTACATACTATAAGTGTTATTTGCCTCGAAAATGCTTTAGATCTTGCATATTTGAAATGTGTTCATAGTTTTTACTTTAAATACCTAACACTGTAGTATTTTATTCAACTCAATTTCTATTGAATTTTTTAGAATAAAGGTTGCATTCATATGACCATTTGTCTTTAGTATCTTGTATCTAGCCTAGATCATTTGATCATTCCATGTGACAACCCTTCTTAGAAGGAATGAGTGAGTTTGGTTGTGTTCTGATCAGATTTGTGTTCCCTTATGCTAATAATCCCCATGGAGATTGAATTTTATAATCCCTCCATGTGATTAGTTACCACATAGTTCCTCTCACCTTAGTTAAAGAAGATCTATAAGTAGCATGGAGATGACCATACCCTCTATAATTGCCTCTTAGTCATTTTTTACATTCGATCTAGTCTTGATGCCAAACCCTTCCTCAGCTATAATGACATACTAGTGGGTTTTTAATCATAGTTTGTCATTTTATTCAAGTTTTCAAGGACAAATTTATGTGGTGTATAAATTATAACCAACAAGTAGCATCTCATTGATCAAAACTTGGAAAGCCTTATCTATGGCCCTTTGGAATGTGGAACAAGTATTAGATATATCAAATGGCATTCTACTGTAAGCATATGTTCCATATTTATTAGTGAAGGGTGTCATTTATTGATCTTATTTTTTTCCAACACTTGATTGTAACATGAATATCCATCCAAAATGGAGACACTATTGAGTATTGTCATTTATGTCAATGATACATCTTATATAAGGTTGATGTCATGGAGAGAGTGTGTCTAGTTTTCTGTGTGTTGATGTGACAAAGGGCATTGATGGAGTGTTTTCATTGAAATATGTTGTCATGAAATAGAATTTTAAGGAAAAAAAGATAATTTTAAATCAATGAATGCCTTTTGGTTGCATGAAGGTATAGGTCTTTGAGTAGCCTAATCCCAGTCATGGAATGAGAAGACCCTATAAGAAGGTATGAGCATGGTGTCTTGGTGAGATGAGTACAAAAAAGTATGATTATTTGTAAGAGGTTACTTAATAATATATGAGAGGCATTGGAGCACTCATGAGAGTCTCAAGGTAATACTACATGGGCAGGACCTTCAGACCAAGTTTTCACCTAGACCACTTCTAGACCCTGCTTGGCCTAATGAGGTATCATGATCTATTGTTAAGGCATGTGAAGGATGTATTGCAGTTATTAAGCATGAGATAGGTTTCTTGAGTATTTAATTAATGTTTAGGGTTCATGGAAAGATGAATGAAGGTTATTTTTAAGACCTAATATGGTTTGTAGGTTAAGGTTTAGAGAGAAAAGAGAGAGAATGTGGCCTAATGAGGGGTCATGTCAATTTTTTAGAGTGTTTGAGATTATTTAAGCATTGTAATAAGTGATTTATATTTTTTCAAGTATTTTTAAAAATTTTGAGGTCATATTTTGAATGACAAGGCATGAAAAGTTGTTTTGAGGTCTCTTAAGTGCTCAGAATGAAGGGTTTTGAACTAGAGAAAGATTTTATTATGCTCATTATCTCATCAAAAATTTTCATGGGAACCTAATATATTAATTTTAGATGAGGAAGGGTCATATATAAAAATTAAAATCATTTGGTTTTGTATTGAGGGGTATGCTTTATGAACGATTGTTAAGAATGGAAATAAGTTTAAACACTCTTAGAACCCTAATAAGGACCTGATGTTGAATATGTTGATAAAAAGTGCACATAATGGATTGGTATGATCAATTAAGCTATTTTATTTGTTATTAAACTATCCTAGACACCTCTATGTGTGATTGAGTTATCAAGTGTGTGAGTAGACCCTAAAGGAAAGTGCTAATTTATCAAATATTTGCTATAACAGTTAGAGTTGACCAAGTCAAAGTATGAAAATGAATCAAAGATTAATATTTATACTAATTTTTAATGTAAATTAAGGTTTATGGATAGGTTTTATCCCTTAATTATTCTAAATTGGTCATCTAAGTTAGCTAGTCACTAACAAACCAAATGGTGCAAACAATGAAAAACCCAGGTAATAATGAGAAGATGAATTGGAATGTGTTATCATGATAGAGTGATGAAACCAAGTGCATGGATATGTTTTTTTGTACTTTAATTTCATATTAATTCTTTTTATAAATATTTGAATTTAGGTACAATGGTGAAAAAGTCAAAATTGCATATCTAGTCAAGCAAGACTATGTGAGATAAGGTCAGGAGATTGGTTTGCAAGACCAATGTTAGCTATTAGAGATTATGGTTTTTGTATGTGAGGTTGCTATGAGGATGAAAAATTATCATTATAATTTTTGTTTAATCATGATAAATGCCTATACATGTTTTTAAAGTCAAACTCAACTTGATTGGTTTTTTAGGCTAGTTGGTAGTTTTGAGTGAGCTAGTTGTAGGAGTGTTTTTGAGGCTCTATGACATATGTGATGAATTATAATAAACTTGGTGAATTTATTTATGTATTTTAGGTTATTTTTATTTTATTTATTATCATGGTTTTGTGGATAAATAATATTTTATCTTTAGATGTTCAAGAGAGACCTTTCTGTGTGTATAAAGGCCTAATGTGAATAATACTAATGGTGTGATTCAAGTGGTGGTTGGAGATATAAAGTGTCATGTAAATAATATGGGTCTATTTTGGGTCTATTTTATTAGTATATTAATTTTTACTTCCATGTGTGGATTTTGAAAGTGTTCCAAGGAGATCAAATGGTAATGTGTACTAATGAAGGCCTAATTGAATTAGGTCTCCTTAAGGCCTAAAAGAGGTTTTGGTATTTTAAGTTGAGGAACACATATTTTAATGATTTATTAATTTATTAAGTGTTTTATAAAACCTATTTTAATTGTAATACAAATATGAAAGTGTGTATGGCTGACCAAGAGGTGTGTGAGCTAAAGGATTATATAAGAACAAGGCCTAATAGACCTAATTCACTTGTTAGAGTATGAGTTAGTGAAAAAATAAAAATTTAAAGAGATAAATAAGGCCTTTTATAACATAATATGGGTGGATAAAAACTATCATGAAGATATAATATGGGTACTATAGATGAATATCAAGGTCATATGGCCTAATTTGTCTTGAAGAGACCTAGTTGAGTGAAGAAGCATATAAGGAAATTTGAGAGGGATAAAAGCGTGAGACAAGATAAATAAGGTGTGTTGGCTCTTATTTTTACACTTTTTCCACTTGTACTTACACACTTGAGAGAAAATGGAAAGTAATGATGTAAAACTTGTTAGTATGTCATTGTAGTTGGGGAAGGGTTTTGTATCAAAATTAGACCAAATGCAAAAAATGACTGAGATGAACCTATAGAGGGTATGGCTAGATTCCTAATGATTTTAGATCTACCTAAACCAAGGTGAGAGAACCTATGAGGTATCTTTCTCACATGGAGGTATTTTTTAATTTAATCTCCATGGGGATTCTTAGCATAAGGAACAAATATGATGAGAGCATAACCAAGTTTGCACACTTCACCTATGAAAGATTGTCACATGAAATGCAAAAATTATCTAATTCATACATAATCTACTAAATTTATATGTAAAATAGACTAAAATATTCATTCTATAGAGTAGTCAACAATAGGGGTTGAATAAGAGACTGCAATGCTAGACTTTAAAACACAAACAATAAACACATTTCAAATATGCAAGATTTTATGCATTTGTACATCAAGTAAAACTTATAGTATGCATCAGGGTGTGTTACTTATAGGGTAGGACAATTTATATGATTTAAAATAAGGAGGGTGGCATGTTGGTGGTTTCTAAATAATAGGGTATCTAGTAGTATTTCATGACAATATTCCTTAGTAAAGATGCAAAAAAAAAAACTTGAAATGAAAGATAATGGTAAGGGCTAAATTATCCCAAAGAGATTAGAACATACAATAAAAATAATCTTTTAAATTACTTTCCTTATTTAATCCATAAAC
Source organism: Torreya grandis (assembly GCA_037957365.1). Classification (NCBI taxonomy): domain Eukaryota; kingdom Viridiplantae; phylum Streptophyta; class Pinopsida; order Cupressales; family Taxaceae; genus Torreya; species Torreya grandis. The sequence goes on from JARHVA010003707.1 coordinate 672,613, forward strand.
TTAGGGTACCATAACAATTTACTCAGCAATAGATTCTAAAATAATGCAGAAAGTGATTTATAATCTAGATTAAAGCTTAAAATAAAAACTAGTAATGGGAATAAAACAATATATCCAATCAAAAATATTTGAAAAAATAGGTTACTACACTTCATCAAAAATAAATAAAAAGAACCACAAGAATTTTCATTAATTAAAAAAAAAATATCACAAAAATCAACACTTCAAAATGCTACCATGGGGATAAGCATGGTGAGATTGCTCTTTTGAGAAGGGAGACATAAACATGATCTCAAATATTTCTAATGGTTGTACAATTGTAACCACCTTATCAAGGGAGACAAAATATACACAACAATTGATCACAAAAAATTTCTACAGAACCTACACTTAGAGAAAATGGTTGCCTAAAACAACCAACAACCAACAAAAACCTTAAAACAAAAGGAAAAACCTTTATTCATACAATTTTTGATCTATAACTATTGGTCACAACTTAAAAAATTGTAGAAAAATCCTTCAATTCCACCAAGATACTTCTAAATAGAATATTTCATTTGCCATGCCTGAGATCCTCATCTACTTGTAAGAAAAGAATCATTATTACAACTATCTATGAAAGGAATGATGAATATTTGTAAAAAACCTTTGATCTTTTGACTAAAGATGCTAGTTATTTCATGATCTAGACAATTAAATTCATAGTGGACTCTTGAAAAAATATTTTTTATCTTATGCAACTGCTTTGAGATGCTCTTGAGCACTTACCTGCATAACTGGAGGGAGAAAATAGTTTAATAAGCCAAATAGATTTTGTAGTCATGTATTACTTATATAGAAATTCTCTCCTATTGATCAATTGAAAATCATGAAAAATTTTAGAAAAAAAATCTCCTCTTTGTGTATGCCAAGGAAAACCCACTACCTTGTGATGATTAGAATTGGAAAGCTCCAGCTATGATGAAAATAAAAAATATCTATGACTATTAATAAAATATGCTCTAAAATGGTAGTTAGAAATTATTATGTGATTTAAATAATTGTGACATCCATGAAATTACCATAAATTTTATATTTTAAATCAAATATTTCCACATACTGACATTTGGCATGCGATATCAGATCTAACTATGTATTTATAGGGCCTAAGAGTGAGTAAGTTGATTGATTGGATCCAATCTAGACACTTGTCAATTCCTCATGTAATCTGAGCCCTTGGAGAACTCCACCTTGGATCACATTGTTGGATCATCCTTGCTTGAGAAAATGCAAGACATATATCTTATGCTAGATGCTTAATTTATAATTTGTGGCACACAACCATGCCACTTATCATTTCCATGTTTACTCATAAGGTCCTTACCTTTTCAACATTGGCTACACACCATTAAATATAGATGGGAAGAGAAAATATGCTCTATTAGATCATGATTTGAGGGGTGGAACATTATTAGATGTCTATAGGTCTTGTACTAAAATGGTTCTACTTGGTAGCTCCACGAGATCTTTGTATCCTACTTTATCAGTCTTATACGGCTTATGTGATCTTGCCAAGTGGGGGTCCCACATTCATTCTATGCTTTGTTGAAAAGTATTGAATTAATATGCATTATTTATCAGATTGTTTATAATTAAACATGCACCACCAATCTCTAAGAACATGCTCAATCTTTAAATCATGCCCTGTGAACTTGACACTTATCATATATGTGCTTATCCTAAGTTCCTTTGACTATTCAACTTTCGTCACACACCATTAGAGCATCAAAAATCCACATAAATGTGTTCCCTTAGATTTGCATCAATTTGAAAACAAATGCATATGTCACGGGGTCTAAAATTTATGCTACATGATCATCCTAGAACATTTGAATTCCAATGTCTACTTGTCATGGCTTAAATTTGACATCTGCATGCCTATCAAAAGACATCCATGAGATTATCATATTTAAAATTATGAAATTTATTCAAGGACTTTGTTCCATGGTAATTTGGTTAGTGGGATATTTGTCTTTGGCATTCTTATCTACTTATTAGGCCTTTTGTCTTTGGCTTTTATTTATCCTCTTCACTTTTACTTTGGGCTTTTCTTTGGCACAATTATCCAATAAAAATTCTTTCAGGAATTCTATTAGGACAATTTTCTCAGACAAAATGTTTGAGACGATTTTCCTGAAGGACTTTTCCTTTACACTTTTCTCACAAGAATTAAGCTTTATTAGACCTTTTGCACAGGTAGGATGCCTAAAATAATTTGGCCTTCAGATTTTTGCCTTCATCAGAATAATTGCTTTGGACATTTTATCCAAAATAATTTCCATGAATAAATTGGTATTTTGTACTTTTGTTAAAATAATTTGACCTTTGCACTTTTTTTGAAATAATTGGGACTTAGGTACTTTTTTATTCATTGAAATAATTATTTCAAACATTTTTTCCAAAATAATTTTCTTGTAGAAATTGAACTTGGTACTTTTCCTGAAGAAATACAATTCTTTAAAACTTTTTGCATGGGAAAAATGCCCAAAGGAAATATGAATTTTTATCCATAACAACTTTTCAAAAATTACCCTTCAATTATTTGAACATACCCTTCATGCTTTTTGAAAGTACCAATCATAAGTTTGTCAAGGGCACTTACCCTATAGAATTTCCATTTGGATTTTTGCAATGGCCCTTTAGATCTCTTCAAAGTTCCCTTTGGACTTATTGAAAGTGTACTCTATATATTCTTAAAGTGTCCTTCAAAAAAATTTCAAAGGTAAAATACCCAAAATAAATGACCCTTCAGATATTTTGCAAAGGCAAAATGACCCTTCAGACCTTTTACAAGGGAAAAATGGCCCTTCAAGATTTTTGTGTGGACAAAATTCTTGAAGGAATAATCCTTCAAACCTTTTGTGCAAATAAAATGCCTAAAGTAATAATCCTTTAGACTTTTTGTAAACACTTTCACTGAAATAAATAAGTCCTTACAATTCTCTTAGGATTTTTGCATGGGCAAAATGCCCAAAGGGTAAGTGCCCTTCAGACTTTTTGCCATGAACAAAAGTCCAAAACAAATAAGAGTTTACACCTTTTCTAAAACAAAGTATTTGTTTCAGGTCTTTTGTGTGGGTAAAATTCTCAAAGGGCAAGTGCTCTTTAGACTTTTTACCATAGACAAAAAGTTTGAAACAAATGACCCTTTGAATTTTTGGTGAAACATTTGGCCTGATACAAAACAAGACATTAAATTCCTTTAGATCTTTTGTAGTTGACAAAATGTCTAATGAAAATAAGCCTTTGGATGTTTTGTCCAAGATAAAATACTTGAAGACCTATTTTTGTTAGACATTGTGTTCATACAAAAAGCCCAAAAAATTCTAAGGCAAAGACACATTCAATAAGTAGATACCAAATTAGGACTTAGCCAATTTTTACATGAACTTGACCATCTAAAGGAATACTTGGAGATGGAATTTGGGCTAAGGACATATTCATTTACATTACTCTTGGGAAAAACTTATGCATTTTCACTTGACAAGGGCCCAATTACTTTAGTGCAATTTTTGGCACTAATACTATTTCTCTCTCAAGGATGCATACCCCCCACAGGTGTGCAAAGAACCCCAAAATATCAGACCATATGCCAATCCATTGGGTCACAAAGTCAAGACTTATAAGTTTTTAGCAAACATCCATGAAGGCTCAAAAAAACAAGGTAGACTTAATAGAAGTAGATTAGGAGGATATAGAAATGAATACATAACAGAACACAAAGGGAAACTATACAAACAAGGCCCAAAATAGAGGGGCAAAAAATAAAAAAAAAAGACAAAGCAACAAAACACTATACAATATGGTACACATGTTAATGACTTAATTAAGGAAGTGTTTAAGATGTCTATCATTGATTGGAAGCTCTATTATTTCACCATCTATATATCTCAAGAAGAAAGTGCAATCCCTATTATGACATTTACTAGAATAGGGACCCATCCACAAGGCATCAAACTTTCCATGCTCTCCTTTCTCTTCATGCCTATTTTCCTAAAGTAGAACCAAATCATCTACTTGGAAGGTCCTTAGAGTGACCTTCCTAACAAATATTTTCTTAATATTTTCTTTGAACTTGAGGTGTCTTTCATGATCTTGTCTTTGAATTTCATCAAGATCAATAACTTGTTTTATCCTACTTTCATAGTGGTGGATTATCTCATCATCCCCTAGTTGTTACATAAGTTGATAAGTGGGAAGCTATAAATTCATAGGTATAACTAATTAAGATCCATAAACAAGCTCAAAAGGGCTTCTACCTATAGCTCTTTTAGGTATGATCTTGTTAGACCTTAAAACAAACTTTAGCTATTCACCCCTCTTCTTCTTGTTAGCATCCAATGTTCACCTAATGATCTTGAGCAAGTCATTTTTACTTGATTTTACTTGCCCATTCCTTTAAGGATTGCAATTAGGAGCATAGGTCAAATCAATCCCATACTCCTTTCAAAATGACACTAAAGGTTTAGGTTTGAATCTCATATCATTATCAACAATAATTTTAACAATCACACCAAATCTACAAATAATCTGATTTAACAAAAAACCATTAGTACCTGGTGCATTGCTTTATTTATAGGGGATACCTCAACTAATTTTATGAAGTAGTCAGTTGCAACTAGTATCCATCTATGTCTAATGCTTGATTAGTCAACAATTTCTCTAATTAAATCCATTCCCCATTATCTGAATGGGCCTTCAATCATCATAAGATGTAAGGGAAGAGAGCCTAAAGCTTTCATTCTCCCTATAAAGTACTAATATTTCTCATGATTTTTAACTATTTGAGAAACATATTTGAAAAATGATGGCCACAAATAACTATCTCTTATAATTTTATGAGCTATAACCTTACGTGAAAAATTTCCACCACATACTCCACTATGGAAGTCTTTAATCAAGATAATAGTTTGTTCTTCAAACACACATCTTAATAAACCCCATATGGATTCTTCCATACTATTCCATTTTTAGTCCAGAGGTATTTTTGGGACACAAGATTAAGAGTTCTTCATTGATTCTTTTCTAAGTTAGGGGATAATTCACATTTTTTAAGTAGTAAACAACATCTCTATACCATGGGGATATGTTAAATTGACTCAAAGAATCATCAACATTAAAAACAAAGTGTTTACCTCAATAGCTTTAAAATTGGTCTTAGCCATAAGCTTGGATAGACCCATCCCCCTTAATAATTTAGTGGTTTAGACATCCATATCATACTCTTTTAACTTGTTGACCCACCTGTACCTCTCGCTGGATACTTTAGTCTGAGTTAAAATGTCCTTCACCATGTTGTGTGGGACATAGGCAATGATTCTTAAACTCAGAATATATGGCTTGAACATCTTAACAACATTTAAAAGAGTGAAATCTTATTTTTACATGATAGTATAGTTTAGTTTAGGACCTTGCATAAATTTGATAAATAAAGTTATGGGTTTCTCATGACCATCATCATTCTTTTGCAAAAGAACACAACAACAATATTATATGATACAAAAGAGAATATCTAGAATAACTTTGTGTAGTCAGGGCTAGCCAAGACATGAGCAGAATTTAAAGCTCCCTTGATGTCACTAAATGATTACATGACCTTCTCCTCCCATTTCATGGTTTGGTCCTTCCTCAGCATGGAAGTAATAGGTAGAGTAATCTATATAAAATTAGACACAAACCTCCTTCCAAAGTTAGTTTATCCAAAGAAAGACTAAATTCTTTTCTTGAACTATGGGATAAACACTTTATCAATGACTTCAACCCTTTTGGGGTCAATCATGACACCATCCTTAGACACTATATGTCCCAAAAACTTGGCTTTTTTATTCCAAAGTGGCACTTCTTGGGTTTAAGTGAAATACAAAACTCCCTACATCTAATAAACACCTTTTCTAGATGATCCAAATGCTCTTCTTTAGTCTTGGATTATAGAGTAATTTCATCCTGATACACAATAATTACTAAGGTAATTATTCATAAAAAAGTGATATCCATAGCTTTCTAGAATATTATACTAGTATTCATCAACCTAAAAGGCATCCTCATATATAAATACATGCCCCAAGGCATTGTGAACATAGTCTTGGATCTCTCAGATTCCTTTACCACAACTTGGTTACATGTTAAAAAGCTATCTAATGTGGACATCTCTGATCTAGTAAATTTTTTTAGTAGGTTATCTATATTGGGAAAGGGATAATTGTCTTTTAAAGAATATTTTCTTAGATTTTTGAAATCTATACACAAGTGAATGTCACCATTTTTATTTTTTACAGGGACTAAATTTTCAACCCATGATGAATACCTGATGGGATAAATGATACCACCATCCCTCAGCTTCTTTAATTCATCCTACATCTTGGTGGCCAAGATGGAGTTAATAGGTCTCTATTTATACTTAAAAGGCTTGCTATCAAGATTCAATGGGATGACATGATGAAAAAATCTTCTCTATATGCTTTCATATTAGAATAATACCATGATAGACAATCCTAGTACTTTCTTAGTAGCTGCATATATGTTTTCTTCTTAACTTTAATTAGGTGAGTACTCAGCCAAAACTTCCTTAGATTCTCATGAGAACCCAAGTTAAACTCAGTCACATCTTTTGAAATGAATGAGTCTCTCAACTTGATTCTATCAGCTCTATTAAAAGACTCCTCCAAACTCACCAATCCTCTTGAGATCATATTTGTCTTTAGCTAAATAACATCCTTCCCAAACAAGGTTTCTTTTCCATCACAAACTTGAATCATGGATTTCAATTCTATGAGATGATCATGGAACTCAATCTCATAGTTTATAAACCTCTTAATCTATTCATCATCATCAAAAACCTACCAATGATGAACATTGTATGGGATTGAAGTCCTAACAAGCACCTCTAATTGATACTGACAATGAGTGCTCATATTTTTTATGCCAAATTGAGCACCTAGCCCTACAAGTCTATTAGCTTCTTGGTTGTAACTTATATCATGATAAAAAATTATTGAATGCATCAAAGAACTCAAGAAAATCCCAAACAACATTCCAATATTGTTTCAAACTCTTATTTTTTATGGTAAAATCACTGTGGACTTACTTTACCACTAGCTCAAGATCATCCCTGATAATTAAAACTTTAATCCCATATTTACAAGAAATATTTAAACCAAGAGTACCTCATACTCAACAGTATGATTCATGAACTTAAATGACAACTAAAAATAAAACATAAAACATAAACTATTAAGGGCATAAAAGACAAACCCAAATCCATTTCCAAGATTGGAAAAATACCCATAAAAGCATATCCTTTGAACTACATTTTCTTTACCATGTTCAACATTAATAACAATAAGCCATTCACTAGTATCAACATTCTAAACAATGTTACCCAATTCAACATCTGTGTGCAAAAATTCATTAAGAGCATGTTTTGGATCTTTAATCACATGTAACATCTTCAACTCTCTATAAATATTTACCATCTTACCCTCCAAAGGAATAGTGGTATAAGATAAGTCCATCTATATACTTCTACCCATAATAGCAACCCATTTTTATGACAACATCATACCCCACTTAGGTGGGTAGTCTACAACTACCACATCCATATTCAAATAATTACCAAGATGAACTACTAATTATACAACTAATACCTTAACTTGTCTAATAACTAGAACCTCTCGTGAGTCCATGGCATAACAATTATTAAAGGCTAATGTGATCTTAACTCTAATTTCATTTAGGACACCTAGGGGTATCACATTGTAAGAAGCTCTAGAGTCAAACATATAGTTGTGAAAAATAAAACCATTGATCAATAGGTTTATATAAAATGGATCCACATTTAGTTGAATTTTTACCAATGCAGTCCCCAGATAGACCTTTGAAGCAAGTTCAACAACCTTTTCTAATTTTTCATCACTTTTTGGGGGTGTATGGGGCAACTCAATTTCATTCATAGCTAACCTTTCACCAAATTCCAAGTATTCAAATTCCCTCTTCCTATGTTCAATTATTATCAATAATTTAACAAGTGTCATGGTGAATTTCAGTTGGCTCAATACTTGGGCCATATCACATATGTTATACTGAAGAAGAGGAGTATTTGGTGGAAGAGTGTCAACACCTTTAGCTAGAATACAATCACTTAAGGTCTGAAGCGGAGTAGGTTGGGTTGGATTTGAATTATTAATAGCAACCTTCAATGGTAGATTAATTTTACCATCATTAGCACCCTTAGAGATATTAGACAACATGGGTGTTCTATTCTTGGCTATAACACCTCTAGGCTTAGTAAATTTGGAAACATGCACTAGCTTGGAAGCTTTAGGGACTATTGTAGTTTTCATAACATCTTTCTTATCATCCCCTACCTTTGGATTTACAAGGGTAGTGTTTTCAGGAGTAGTAAAATGATATTTTCTTCTTAGGTGATACTCCTCTTGGGTAGTTGCTAAATTGATTAGCAGCCGCCTATCCTCAACTGACATAATCACCCCATCTTATTTCTTGATCATCATGGAACTTAAGAAATCAAAATCATGAAGGAGAAATTCATATTATTATTCCATATTAACATCATAAGAAAATTTAGGATTTAGTACACTTACTTTATCAACTACACTCTAAAATTATTAAATAGTAATAGTACTCAATAATTATATGGAGGAAATCATATCACTTTGGGGGCTTTGACAATTTAACATTAGGATCTCATCGTTAGATGATGCAAACTCTAGTTCTTCTACATCTTCAATAATTAGTTCAACTGTATCACATGAGGGATGTATAAGGAAGCACTTATCACAACAATCAATATGAATGTCACAATTTGTAGCATTCACCTTGGCATTTAAAAGATCAATCACTTCTTTTCCAGCCCCTTTGTTTTGATTTTTTTCCATTCTTTCTTCATGTGTATGCCTCTTCCCTTTATCATTATCTCTATTGTGGAAAGTAGACCCCATTGGTGCTTGATTTAGATTTGGATCTCTCTCATAGATGGTAGACACATGAGGGACCCCCTTTTCATCTCTATCTAACTTGTATAACTTTTCTTTGACAATAAAGGCCAAAGTTTTGATAGTTTCCTCCAAGCTGGTTGTATTCATGGGTTGTGTGTTTTTTGGATTGACCAAATCACATCAACCCACTTATTCATGAGATTTCCCATAGCCTTTATGTTTTTCTCAATTTGGATGGACATATTGAATGCTAACCATAGGTTAATGGGATCCTTATCCCTTAAATAGTACACAACCTTCTTATCAAAGACATCACAATACCTTATCAAGCACATTATATCATTGGGATTGATGTTTTTTGGCAACAACATCATAGTTTTGTTAAATCAAGTGTTGAATTCCTTCACATACTCATTAGGATTCTTTTTGATATTTTCAAATTTATCCAAGAGAAACCTTGAATAAATCCTAGCCATACTAAATTCTAAAAACATTTTTGCATCTCTTCCCATAAATCAATGCATCCAATGGGAATGGAATTGAACCATTCATGAGCATATTCCTCCAATGTGTGCATAAATAACTTAATTAACACATCCTCATTCTTAATCTCATAATCTTTAATGATATTTTGAAAGGACCTTAGATGTTGATCATCACTGTCTTGATTGTTCCCTTGGAATTTTGTGATGCATTTCCTCACTTCATTTAGGACTTCATTAAGATAGCCTTCCATTTCATCAAAATTATTAGTCTTGAATCTAGGAATGCAAAATTCAAGATGTGAATTCTCATTTTAGTTCATATACCTCTTTATTGATTCAATAGGAGGTTCAAGAACAAATGGAAAAGTGATATGATGGGGTGAATGAGGTGGACTTGGTGGATCAGACTTGGGAAGGGATTCATCTACTTGGAAAGGAGATAAAAAATAATTGGGACTATGTCTCAAAATCAGTAGAAGAGATGTGATAGTCCTCAATAATGGAGGGTTCAAGAAATATCTTAATATTATTAGAATCTTAACAATACTTAGCAATTGAACTTTGCCCTTCAATAGGCCTCCACACTTTTTCCCTTTTTATTTGAGGAATACTTAAGGGTGGAGAAAGTTTCTTGGATGGGTCACCTTTGAAATACAATCTAAATCCTTCCATATTTGCAAACAATAAAATATTCAAAGATAAAAATTAGTAGAATATTTAGAATAAGCACCAATCTTTAATAAATCTAGAACATAAAGTCAGAGTCACAACTAGAATCAAACTTATAGAATATAATAGTTTACAAACTATTTTATACATGCTAAAATTAGACTTGTTGAACTTAATGAGATAGAGAATAAAGAAACTAAAGTTTTCAAAATAATGTTCAAAAGGGACAAAACACCTTTTAACATGCATTGTTAACAGTATTTGAAATTGACTCATAAGAAGTTGAATTTTCAAACCTTAAAAGTTTCTTGGCACATCCCTAGTGGAGTGTTATGGCATTGATAACTAAGAGTTTAAAAATCATTTTAGTAAAAATAGAGAACTTCACAATATGAAATACTCATGGATCTCTACAAGAGTTATTCACAACACAAGCGATCAGAACTTTAGTTTAGTCTTTGACAATGACACTAGTTTAGTGTTTGCTACAAGTTGCACACCTTATATACTCAACCTTGCACACTTAAGATAAAATTTCAAGAAATGATGGAAAACTTTCTAGTATGTCATTGTATCTGAGGAAGGGTTTTTTATCAAGATTATATCAAATGCAAAAAATGACTGAGACGCACCTACAAAGGGTATGGTTATCTCCCTACTACTTTTGGCTCTGCCTAAACCAAGGTGAGAGAAACTATGAGGTAGCTTGCTCACATGGATGGATTTTGTAATTCAATCTTCATGGGGATTCTTGGTACAAGGAACAAATATGACTAGAGCATAACCAAGTTTTCACACTTCACCCATGAGGTTTTGTCACAAAAAATGCACAAACTCTAAGTCATAGATAAACTATAAAGATAGATGGAAAAGAGTTTTCAATCTTCATTTTATATAGTAATCAACAATAGTGGTTGAATAAGAGACTAAAATTCTATACTTTAATAGAAAAAACTACAAACACATTTCAAATATATGAGATTTTATGCATTTACAAGGCAAGTAACACTTATAGTATACAACAAGGTGTGTTATTTATATGGTAGAATAGGGTAGGACAAGTTAGACAATTTAAAATAAGGAGGGTGGTGTGCTGGTAGTTTTCAAATAGTAGGGTATCTAGTAGTATTTCATGACAATATTCCTTAGTAAAGATGGAAAAAAAAATTCAAATATAGGATAATGGTAAACACTAAATGATCCCTAAAAGACTAGAACATACATTGAAACTAATCTTTCAAATGCCTTTCCTTATTGAATCCATAAAACTAAGGTGACATAACAAGTTACTCCACAATAGATTCTACAATAAAGTAGAAAGGGATTTATAATATAGATTAAAGCTTAAAATGAAATCTACTGGTGGGTATAGAACAAGATATCCAATCAACAATATTTTCAAAATAGGTTTCTACACTTCATTAGCAAGAAACAATAAGAACCACAAGCATTTTCATTAGCTTGAAAAAAATAAATATCACAAACATCAACACTTCAAAATGTTGCCACGGGGATAAACATGGTGAGATTTATCTTTTGAGAAGGGAGACATAAACATGCTCTCAAAGCTTGTTAATGGATGTATAGCTACAACCACCTTAGCAAGGGAGATAAAATCTACACATAGAATTGATCCCAAAATAATTTCTATAAAACCTAGAATTGGATAAATTGGATGCCTTTAACAACAACCTACAACAACCAACAACCAAAAATAACCTTAGAATAGAGGAAAAAACCCCTATTTATACATTTTTTGATTTGGAACTATGGGTCACAACTTGAAAAATTATAGAACAAGCCTTTAAGTCCACCAAGATACTTCCATCTAGAATATACCCTTTGTCATGCCTATTATCCTCATCCACTTGCAAGAAAAGAATCATTATTACAACTACATTTTAAAGGAATGATGAATATTTACAATAAAACTTTGATATTTTGACTGAATGTACTAGTGAGTTCATGATTTGGGTAATGAAAATCATAGTGGAGGCCTGAACAAATATTTGTCATCTTATGTAACCACCTAGAGATGCTCTTGATTGCTCACCTACGTAGTTGGAGGGAGAAAATCATTTGAAGAGACAAATAACTTTTTTCCTCATGTGAAACTTATCTATAAATTCTCTCTTATTGATCAATTTTAAATCATGGAAAATTCTAGATAGGAAATCTCCTCTGTGTACATGCTAAAAATATCCCATTACCTTGTGATGACCATAATTATAAAGGTCTAGTTGTGATGAAAATAGAAAAGATCCATGACCATTGCAAAAATATGCTCTAGAATGGTAGTTGGATGTTCTTCTATACTTCAAATCATTGACATGTCCATGAAATAATCATCAATTTTAGCTTTTAAACCAAATCTTATCACATACTAACATTTGACACATCACATTAGATCTAACTGGGCATTTATAGGGCCTAAAAGTGACTAAGTTAGTTTATTAGATCCATTCTATAAATTTGTCACTTCCTCATGTAATCTAAGACTTTTAAGAATTCCACATAGGCTCACATCATTGGATCATCCTTTCCCAAGTAAGTATGAGCCATAGATGCTAATTTTTAATTTATGACACGTAACTGTGCCACTTATCATTTCTTCATTTGATCATAGGGTCTTTGACTTTTCAACATTAGTTACACACCATCAGATCTAGATAGGACAAGAAAATTCACTACATTAAATCATGATCCTAGGGGTGGAATGTTATTTTTTGTCTATAAGTCTTTTACCAAAATAGTGCCACTTGGTAGCTCTATAAGATCTCTACATCCTACTTTATCCATCCTATCAAGATAACATGCTCTTACCAAATGGTGGTCTTGTTTTTATTCTATTATTTATTAATTTTTTTTTGACTTAATATGCACCATAGATCAGATTGTATACACTTGAACATGCACCATCAATCTCCAAGAATGTACTCAATCTTGAAATCATGCCTCATGAGATCAACACTTGTCATACCTATTATTGTCTTGGGTTCCTTTGACTATTCATCTTTGATTGCATACCATTAGATCATTATACTTGACACAAATGAATGCTATTGGATCTAACTCCATTTAAAAACACACAACTACTTCATGAGGTCTAAAATTGATTGTCACATGACCATCTTAGAACATTTGAATCCCAATGGCTATTTACCATAGCTCAAAGTTGATGTTTATTTACCTATCAAAATACTTATTTGATATCGTCATATTTAAAATTATGAAATTTCTCTAGGGACTCTACTCCATGGTAATTTGGTTAGTGGTATTTTTATCTTCAGCATTCCTATTTGCTTCCTGGGCATTTTATCTTTAGCTTCTCTATCTTTGACTTTTATTTGTCCTTAGCACTTCTACTTTGGTCTTTTCTTTGTCACAATTATTCTATAATAATTTTTTTAGGCATTCTATCAGGATAATTATCTTAGATAAAATGTTTGAGATAATGTCCCTAAAGGACTTTGACATCACACTTTTCCTACAATAATTGAGCTTTATTGGACCTTTTTCATGGGAAAGGTGACTGAAAGAATTTGGCCTTCATATTTTCACCTTCAACAAAATAATTATTTTGGACATTTTGTCTAAAATAATTTCCCTGAAGAAATTTGTATTTTACACTTTCGCTGAAGGAATTAGACTTTTTCACTTTTGTCAAAAGAATTGAGACTTAACTCCTTTTGTCTTTGTTGAGACAATTGTTTTGAACATTTTTTCTAAAATAATTTTCCTATAGAAATTCAACTTGGTACTTTTCCTAAAAAAATTCAATTTTTTTAGACTTTTTGCATGGGCAAAATTCCTGAAGGAAATAGGACTTATACTTCACAAAATTTTTTCTAAAAATACCCTTTGACCATTTGAACATACCCTTCATTATTTTTAAATTACCTTTCAAAAGTTTTATGAAGGATACTTACCCAATAGAATCACCCTTTGGTCTTTTATAATTTCTCTTTAGATATCTTGAAATTTACCTAGGTACTTATTGAAAGTGTCCTCAAGATCTTTTAAAAATGGATTTGAAAAAAATTTCAAGGGTAAAATACCCAAAATAAATGACCTTTCAAATATTTTGCAAAGGCAAAATGACCCTTCAAAACTTTTACAAGATAAAAATAACTCTTCAAGATTTTTATGTGGATAAAAATCCCAAAGAAATAATCCTTGAGACTTTTTATGAAGACAAAATTCTTGAAGGAATAATCCCTCAAAGTTTTGTAAACACTTTGGCCAAAATTAATAAGTCCTTAAAATTCTTTTAGTATTTTTGCATGGGTAAAATGCCCAAAGGGTAAGTGCCCTTCAAAAATTTTACCATGAACAAAAATTTCAAAATAAATAAGACTTTTCACCTTTTTTAAAACAAAGGATTTTTGTCAGGCCTTTTGTGCAGGGAAAATGCTTGAAGGGCAAGTGCCCTTCAATTTTTTTTTATCATAGACAAAAAGTCTAAAATAAATGACCCTTTGAATTTTTTGTGAAACACTTTTCTTGATGCAAAATAAGATGTTGAATTACTTTGAACCTTTTTTAGTGGACATAATGTATAATGGAAATAAGTATTTAGAATTTTTATGTGAGATAAAAGGCTTGAAGACCTATTTCTGTTGGACATTGTGTTCATGTAAAAAGCTCAAAAAATTCTAAGGGAAAGACACATTTGCCAAGAAAAGACTAGATTAAGACTTAGCCAATTTTTACATAAACTTGACCTTCCAAAGGAACACTTGGAGATGGAATTTGGGTTAATGACATAGTAATTTACACTCAACTCAGGCTGGTAATAGGCATTTTCACTTGACAAGGGCCCAATTGCTTCAGTGAAATTTTGGGCACTAATAAGTGATCATCATCTATTATATGATAAATAAGGTTTTATGAATGTGATCAAAAGTTTTAGTTGGATGAGTCAATGCTGAGTCATCTAGGGGGTTGGTGCTTCCTTATAGGTTGGTGCTTGCAAAAACCTAGTTGGGTAGGTGCTTAACTATTTGGTATTGAAGCTCCATGTGGAATTAGTGCTTTAATAAAGATTGGTTTGTATCTTATAGGACTATATTCTATTTACATAGATCAATGGGTTTTCTTCCCCTTGAGGGTTTCCCACATATGTAATGTGTTTCATGATCTTGTATAGTTGTATATACTTTGATAAATGTTCTTATTTGTATGAATGGTTCATGTATGCCTAAATGGAATTGATTGTTTTCAAGACACTAATTCATCCCCACCCATAAATTATTATGCTCCCAAAAATTGTTATCAGAGACACATCTTTTGAAGTAAGTCTAACAACTTGAAGGTGATCTTAAGAAGCACAAAATGTCTAGTGCTTAAAAGGAAGAAGCCAACATGTATGATGAATAAATATAATATGACAATGAATAAAGAGATGATAAAGTAGACCTTGAATTTAACCTCAGAAGTGCCCATGATGATTTAAATAATCAAAACAAGACTATCAAGGATCTTAATAATTAGTTATAAGGTGTCAATACAAGGTTTGGATCAAATGAAGTTGAGTATGACCAATTGAAGACATAACTAGATTACTTGATGTTTGAGCATGAGTAGCTAATAGATAAGATGAGAAAATTTGAGAAATATCATGATAATTCAAATCAAGTCAATATTACCAACATGAAAAGACCAATCAGGCAACCTAATATAATAAGGGATAAGTTATCATGGGACTATGAGAAAAAGAGTGATCATCTAAGATGTAAGTACGTAAATGTTGTTTGCTACATATGTCATAATATGGGACACATTGAAAGATTATATTTTAATAGAATTAGAAGGTCCTTAATATTCAAAAATATATGTGAAGCTCCTAGAGTGCATGAGAAGGGTCAAATATTGGTATGGAAGCTAAAGTAAGTTAGAATTGATCATATTGAGCCCAAGAGTTAAGATGGACTATTTGATAAGGATGAAGAAAATAGTAAGGAAGATTTTATGCTACCTCAGACTACCTTTCACATTAAATATGAAGGCATGAAATGGTATATAGATAGTGGTTTCCCAAGCCACATGATAGGAGATAAAAATAAATTCATCTCATTGAAGAAGAATTCTATAGGGATAATGAGGTTTAGAGCCAACACAACTGCCAATATAGTTGGCAAGGGTATCTTGATTTTGGATAATGAGAATACCAAGACATAAAATGTGTTGTATGTTGAATGTTTTAAACATAACTTGCTTAGTGTAAGTCAAATATGCAATCAAGGACACATAATAACCTTTCATGATAGAGGGTGTGAGATAAGGAGAGCCAAATAAAGAAGGCTGATTGCCAATGGTAAGAAGAATGAGAATAATCTATATGTCTTTAATGATATCAAGAAGGAGAGATACTAAATGAGAAATATGGATGAAAGTTGGAAATGGAACATAAGGTTAAGTCATCTAAACATTGACAATCTGGTCAAGATAATCACTAATAAGTCTATGAAAAACATGCCTAAGATCACCAAACCTTTAAACATACTTTTCAAGGCATGTCAACATGGTAAGCAGAGTAGAAAAAGGTTCAAGTCCAAGGAAGACTCTAATACAAGACCCTTAGAGTTAATACACACTAATATTTGTGGGCTTACAAGAATTCAAATAATTTAAGGAGATAGCCACTTCATGTTACTCATAAATGACTACACAACAATGACTTTGGTAGTATTCTTGAAAGAAAATTAAGAAGCTCTTTCAAATTTAAGCCATTCAATGATCTTATTGAGAATGAGAATAATGGGAAGAAAAAGTTCCTAAGGTATGACAAAAGAGGATGGTTTTAGTCCAATGAGTTTCATGACTTCTGTGAGGTTCATGGAATAAGGAGATAGTTCTCAAAAACAAGGATAACTCAGAAGAATGGGGTAGTGAAAATAAAGAATAAAATAACTTAAGAGATCTCGAACTATGCTAAACGAGTCTATATTATTTCATGGATATTGGAGATAGGTAGTAAGCACTATAGTCTACATTTTTAATAGAGGATAGATAAGGACAAATGGTAAAAAGACTCGTTATAAACTATGGAAAGGTAGACATGCTAATGTGGAACACTTTAAGGTGTTTGGGAGCAAATGTTTCATCAAAAGAGATGATTAATACTTATAAAAGTTTTATTCTAGATCTGATGAAGGTACATTCTTAGGATACTCATCAATGAGTTCATCCTATAGATGTTATAACAAGAGGATATAAAAGATAGTGGAAAACACCAATGTTAAGATTGATGAGACAAGGAAATCACACTCATAATCAAAGGACGATTTATAAAATATGGACTTTAAGAATGAAGAGGAAACTATATAGGTTGATGAGGAATAAGAAGAAGTTGAGGAGAGACAAGACTCAAAAGGCCCCTCAAGATAGATTCAAAGAGATCATCTTGAATCTCAAATAAATAGCAACAAGAATGTAGGTATAAAAACAAGGAGAAGACTATTAAGTAATCTAAATCAAGAAAATGTTTTTCTATTATCTAATATTGAGCCTAATAATCTTATAAAATAAAACAAAGGTAAATTTTGGATGGGTGTTATGAATGAGGAGTTAGACCAAATAGAGAAGAATAATACTTGAAAACTAGTTCTTAGAGATAAATACAAGAATGTCATTGGCAAAAAATGGGTCTTTATAAATAATTTGAATGAATATGGAGAATTCATTAGTAAAAAGGCTAGATTGGTATACAAAGGATATGCATAAGTTTAAGGGGTAGAATTTGAGAAAAAATTACACTAGTAGCAATATTGGAGGCCATAAGATTGTTTATAGTATATGTAAGATTCAAAGGGTTCAAGGTATAGTAGATGGATGTCAAATCTACCTTTTTGAATGAGAATTTGGAAGAGGAGGTGTACATAGAGAAACCTAAGGGGTTCTCACTATCAAGTGATAAATACTATGTTTGTAGTTTGAAAAATGCTCTTTATGGTCTAAATCAAGCTCTTGTAGCTTGGTATGCCAGGTTGGACAGGTATTTATTGGATCAAATATTCAAAAAAGGAATTGGAGATAATAATATATAAATAAAATTAGAAAATGACCATTATGTGGATGACATCATGTTTGGTGAAAACAATGAGAACATGACCAAGGTCTTTACAGAGGTGATGAAGTAAGAGTTTGAGATGTCCATGTTGGGATAACTATTCTTTTTTGGGTCACAAATCACTCAATATGAAAAATATATATTCATTTCACAATCCAAATACATTAGAGAGATTTTGAAGAAGTTTGAGATGGAAGATTCAAAGTTAGTTAGGGTGTAAGTTATGCAAGGAAGATGAGTCTCAAAAGGTTAATTAGGCATCATATAGGTCAATTATTGGGAGTTTTATATACACCACTACCTTTAGACCTAGCATCATACAAGTAGTAGGTCTTGTGGGAAAGTTTTAAGTAGATACAAAGAAAAAACACATGAAAGAAGTCAAAAGGATACCAAGGTATCTTAAGGGGACTATGGAGTATGGGTTGTGATATCAAAGGAGAAAATAATTCAATTTGATAACTTATATAGATACATCTTGGGTAGGAAGTCTAGATGATATAAAGAGTACCAGTGGAGGATATTTCTTTTTAGGTGGGTGCTAGTTTCATGGATAAGCAAGAAACTACCATGAATACCATTATCCACTTGTGAGGTTGATTAAATTGTAGTAGTTTCATGTTGCACTCAAGTCCTATGGATGAGATAAACCCTAAAATAATATAAGGTAGAATATGATATTCCTCTCCCTATCTATTATGATAATACAAATGTTATAAGTATCTTAGAGAAACCTATCATGAACTAAGGGACTAAGAACATTCCCATCAGGTATTATTTTCTAAGAGAGATGGTAAGTGAGAAAAGAATTATACTTGAATATTTTTATAGACAAGGTTATATTGATGACATTTTGACCAAACCACTTTCAAAGGTAACATTTGAATACCTAAGATAGGAATTGGGTGTAATTCCTACCCCTAGTAGTCATTGAAGAAGCTAAGTACTTAGGGGGAGATAATTAGGTGGTTCACTAGCTCCAAGAGTACGTGAGTTTTTATAAGAATGTATGAATGGAGATAAGTGGATAATTTTTATATTATGACTCATAAACTCATATTCCTATGTGTTAATTATTTTGGTTGCAAGGAGTGTGATCCTAGGAGTTACAAGCATCAATTTGTCATTTATGTCAAAGGGGGAGAAAGTTTAGAATGAGGGATAATTTTATTGTTTATAAATTTTTTTTAGAGTGGTTTAAATCAATGAAAAATGGGGATATTTTTGAGTATTTTCATTGAAGTAAATGGTATAATTTTTATGAGTTTGATGTCATTAAGAGAGTGTGTCTAATTGCCAGTGTGTTGATTTGGCAAAGGTCATTGATGGAGTGTTATCGCTAAAGGATGTTGTCATGAAATATAATTTGAAGGAAAAACAGATAATTTTAAGGTAACTAATGACTTATGGTTTCATGAAGGTATATGACTTTGATTAGCCTAAGCCGAGTCATGGCATGAAAGTACCTTATAAGAAGGTATAAGCATGGTCGCTTGGTAAGATAATTGCACATACGAATGAGTGGTTGTATGATTTTTTTGATCATGTATGAGAGGAATTTGATCACTCATGAGAGTCTCAAGGTGATCCTATAGGGGTAGTATATTCAGAACAAGTCTTCACCTAGACCACTTCTAGACCCTACCTAGCCTAATGAGGTATCTTGATTTATTGTCAAGGAATGTGAAGGATGTATGACAATGATTAAGAATGAGAGATTTTGATTTATTATTTAAGGTATAGAGTGCATGGAAAGTGGTATGAAGGCCATTTTTAATACCTAATGTGGTATATAGGTCAAGGTATAGAGAGTAAAGAGAGTTAATGTTTCCTAAGGAGGGGTCATGATTAGTTTTTAGAACGTTTGAGATTATGTAAGAATTAATAAAATTGAGGCATGTTTTTTCAAGTATGTTTACCAAGTTTTAGGTCATGGTTTGAAGGAAAAAACATGATTTTTTTTGAGGTCTCTTGAGTGCTTAGAATGAAGGGTTCTCAATGCAAGAAGGATTTTCTTATTTTCATTAGCTCATCAAACCTTTGAATGGGAAACTAATCTATTCATGGTATATGAGGAATGGTATTAGCTCAAAATTACATGCATTTTATTTTAGTTTTAGGGAATATGCTTTATGAATGATTTTTAAGAATGAAAATAGGTTTAAACCCTCTTAAAACCCTACTAAGGACCCAATGTTGAAGATGTTGATCAAAATTACCCAAAATAATTTGGTATGATCAGGTAATATATTTTAGGTTTTATTAAACTCTCCAATTCACCTCTAGATGTGATTTATTTGTTAGGTGTGTGAGTAGACCCTACAAGAAAGTGTTAATTTATCAAAGATTTACTATAGTAGTCAGAGTTGACCCAGTCAAAGAATGAAAATGAATAGAGGATGAATTTTGAGACTCATGTTTCATGTCCATTAAGTTTTCTATATAGGTCATATCCCTTAAGTATGCTAAATTGGTCCTCTAAGTTAGCCTATCTCTAATAAGCCAAATGGTGCAAATAATGAAAAACTCAGGCAATAATGAGAAGATGGATAAGAATGTGTTATCATGATAGAGTTATGAGACCAAGTGTATGGATATGTTTTTTAGGAACGGTATGTGCTATTCATGATTTTTATAAATCTTGGAATTCAGGCACAATGGTGAAAAAGTTGAATTCAAAATGGCTTGTCTAGTTTAAGTAAGACTATGCGAGATAAGGTCAAGATATTGGTCTATAAGACCAATGTTTGATATTAGAGATTATGGTTTTTATATGTGAGGTTTTTTTTAGAATTGAAAATTATCATGAAAATGTGTTTTTAGTCATGAAAAATCCTTGTGTAGGTGTTTAAAGTCAAGTTCATCTTGACTGGTTTTTGAGGCTAATTGGCAGTTCTGAGTGAGTAAGTTGCATGAGTGATTTTAAGGCTCTATGCCCTATGTTATGAATAATAATTAAATAGTGAAGTTATTTAGGTATTTTATATTTTACGTATGTGATTTATTTTCACGTTTGTGTGGATAAATAATATGTTACCTTCATTTTTTCAAGATAAACCTTTATGTGTGTATGAAGGCCTAATGTGAACAATACTAATGGTGTGCCTCAAGTGGTGTTTGGAGATATAAATTTTCATGGAAATAAGATGAGATTATTCGGGGTCTATTTGAGTGGTATATTAATTCTTCCTACCATGTGTTTATTATTAAAGTGTTCTAAGGAGATCAAAGGGTAATGTTTACTAATGAAGTCCTAATTGAATTAGGTTTCCTTAAGGCCTAAAAGAGGTTTTGGTATTTTAAGTTTAGGATGACCTATTTTAATGATTTTTTAATGTATTAAATGTGTTATAAGACATATTTAAAGTTTAATACAAGTGTTCAAGTGTGTATTTCAAACCAATATGTGTGTGAGATAAGGGATTGTATAAGAACAAAGCCTAATAGGCCTAATTGACTTGTTAGATTATAAGTTAGTAAAAGTAAATGAAATAAAAATTTTAAGATCTAAAGGATGTATTTTAGACAATAATAGGTGTGTATATAAAATATTATAAAGATATAACATGGGTAATATAGATTAATATCAAGTTCATATGACCTAATTTGTCTTGAAAATACCTAGTTAATCGAAGAAGCCTAGAAGGCAGTTTGAGAGGGATAAAAGAATGAGAAGAGATAAATAAGGTGATCATAATTTTTTGTGTGAGAATTTTTTTTTATGAATTTGATAAATTTTTTTAGGTGGTTGATTTGGTGTTGTGTCATCTAGGGGTTTGGTGCCTCCTTGCAGTTTGGTGCTTGCTAAAGCTTAGTTGAGTGGGTGCTTAACTAGTTGGGTTTGGTGCTCCATGTGCAGTTGGTGCTTCACTAAGTATTGGTTTATGTATTATAGTAATATATTACATTTAAATATATCAATGATTTTTCTTCCCCTTTAGGGTTTCCCACATATGTAATTTTTTTCATGATCTTGTATGGTTCCATATGCTTTATTAAATGTTCATGTTTGTATGAATGGTTCATGTATGATTAAGTAGAATTGAATGAATGTTTTGAAGATACTAATTCAAAACCCCTCTTATTTATTATGCTTACAATAATTATTATCATATCCATGTCCTTTTAAACAATTATAACATTTTGAAGGTGATCTTAAGAAGCACAAGATGTCTAGTAATCGAAAGGAAGAAGATAACATGAATGATGAAGTCTACTATGACAATGAAGAAGGAGAAGTTAAACTAGACATTGAAGTTGAGCACATATGTAACCTTTATTATTTGAAGCATCAAAAAAATACTATAAAGTGTCTCAATAATATGTTATAAGGTGTTAATACAAGGTTTAAATTAAAGGAAGTTAAGTATGACCAGTTGAAGATAGAGCTATATTCCTTGAAGATTGAGCATGAGCAACTCATAGACAAGATGAACAAGTTTGAGAAAGAGTGTGAGAAGTAAGAAAAATTCAAGAGAACCAACATTATAATACTAATCATGCAACCTAATTCAATAAAGGATAAGTTATCATGGGATCATGAGAAAAGGAGTGATTAGTCAAGAGGTAAGTATATAAATGTTATTTGCTACAACTATCATAATATGGGACACATTGAATTTTTTTTATCTATTAGATATATAAGGTCCTCAATATTCAAAAAGATATATTAATCTCCCAGAGTGCATGATAAGGTTCAAATATTGGTATGGAAACCAAAGTAAGTTAGGACTGATCATATTGAGCTCAAGAGTCAAGATGAACTATTTGCTAATGTAGGAACATAAGACTAAAAAGGATTCTATGCTAGCTTAGACTACCTTTAGAATTAAATATGAAGGAATTAAATGGTATATAGATAGTGGTTTATTAATACACATGATAGGATACAAAATAAATTCATCTCATTTAAGAAGAATGTTGGAGGAACAATGTGTTTTGGAGACAACATAAGTGCCAATATAGTTGGCAAGGGTATCTTGAGTTTGGAAAATGGGAAGACTTACAAAAAAAATGTGTTGTATGTGGAAGGTTTTAAACATAACATTATTAGTTTAATTTAATTTTTTAATCAAGGACACACACTAACCTTTGATGATAGAGGGTGTGAGATAAGGAGGGCCAAATTAGGAAGGCTAATTGCTAATGCTAAGAGGATTAAGAACAATATTTATGTCTTGAATAAGATAAAGAATGAGACATTATTTATGAGAAATATGGATGAAAATTGGAAATGGAATAGATGGTTAGGTCACCTAAACTTTGAAAATATGGTCAAGATAAACACTAAGAAGTCTGTGAAAAACATGCCTAAGATCACCAAACCTAAAAACATACTTTGTAAGGCATGTAAACATTATAAGGAAACTAAAATAAGTTTAAAGTCCAAGGAATAATATAATAAAATACAATTAGAGTTAATACACACTAATATATATGGGCATATAATAATTCAAAGAATTCAAGGGCATAGATACCTCATGTTACTCATAGATGACTACACAAAAATGACTTGGGTATCATTATTAAAAGAAAATTCATAAGCTATTGTCAAGTTTAAGGCATTCAAGGCTCTTGTTAAGAATGAGAAGAATGGGAATATAAAGTTCCTAAGATATAACATAGGAGGAGATTTTTTATCTAATGAGTTTGATGACTTCTATGAGGTTTATGAAATAAGGAGATAATTCTCAGTAGCTTAGACACCTTCACAGAATGGGGTAGTGGAAATAAAGAATAAGATAGTTCAAGAGATGGATAAAACTATGCTAAATGAGTATATATTATTTGATGGATATTGGAGAGAGGAAATAAGCACTATAGTCTACATTTTTAATAGAGGATAGATAAAGACTCCTTATGAACCATAGAAAGGTAGACCTACTAATGTGGAACACTTTAGAGTGTTTGGGAGAAAATGTTTCATCAAAAGAGATGATGAAGACTTATGAAAGTTTGATTTAATATATGATGAAGGTATATTATCAAGATAATCATTAATAAGGTCATCCTATAAATGTTATAAAAAGAGATTAAATAAGATAGTGGAAAGCACCAACGTGAAGATTGATGAGATAAGGAAATCACATTCAGAGTCAAAGGATACTTTAAAACATATGGACTTTAAGAGTTAAGAGGAAACTATAGAGGTTGATGAGGAAGAATAAGAAGTTGAGGAGAGATAAGAATCTAAAAACCACTCAAGATAGATTCAAATAGATAATCCTGAATCTTAAATCATTGGCAACAAGAATGCATGTATGAAAACAAAGAGAAGATTGGTAAGTAATATAAATCAAGAGAATGTTTCTCTATTATTCAAGATTAAAATTAATAATATTATATAAGTAAGTAAAGACAAATTTTAGATAGGTTCTATGAATAAGGAGTTATACCAAACAAATAAGAACGAGATTTTAAAACTAGTTCCTACACCTAAAGACAAGAATGTTATTATCACAAAATGGGTGTTTAGAAATACGTTGAATGAATATGGAGAAGCCACTAGGAACAAGGCTATATTCATATGCAAGGGATATGAAAAATTTGAAGGGGTATACATTGAGTAGACATTTTCACTAGTAGCAAGATTAGAGGCCATTAGATTATTTCTAACATATTCAAGATTCAAAGGGTTAAAGGTATACCAGATGGATGTCAAATTTTCCTTTTTGAATGAGAATTTGGAAAATAAGGTGTAAATATAATAACTGGAGGGGTTCTCACTATCAGGTGACAAGGATTATGTTTTTAGATTAAAAAGGCTCATTATTGGCTAAATCAAGCTCCTAGAGCTTGATATGTTAGGTTGGATATGTATCTATTGGATGAAGGATTTAAAAGAGAAGTTACAAATAGTAATCTATACATAAAATTAGAAGATAACCATTATCTGATAGTATTTATTTATGTGGATGACATCATCTTTGGTGGAAATAATGAGAACATAACCAAGGTCTTTTTAGAGGTGATGAAGAAAGAGTTTGATATGTCCATGCTGGGAAAATTATCATTCTTTCTTGGGTTGTAAATAAATCAATCTAAACAAGTATACTCATTTCTCAAGACAAGTACATAAGAGAGATGTTGAAGAAGTTTGAGATGGAAGATTTCAAGGTAGTTATTTCACCTATGATCATAGGGTGTAAGTTGAGAAAGAAATATGAGTCTCCAAAGGTAAATCATATGTCATATAGGTTAATGATTGGATGTTCAATATACACAAATACCTCTAGACCTAAAATCATGCAAGAAGTAGGTCTTATGGGAAGGCTTCAAGTAGATCCAAAGAAAAATAATTTATAAGAAGTTAAAAGGATAATAAATAACCTTAAGGGGACTATGGAGTATGGGTTGTGGTATCCAAGGAGTTAGATTTGATAGCCTATATAGATGCAGACTGGGAAGGAAGTCTAGATGACAGGAAGAGTACCAGTGGAGGAGCTCTCTTATTATGTGGGTGCCTAGTTTCATGGATAAGCAAGAATCAACCATCAATATCATTATCCACTTATGAGGCTGAGTACATTGTAGTAGCTTCATGTTGCACTCAGGTCCTATGGGTGATATAGACCCTAAAAGAATACAAGGTGGAGTATAATGGTCCTAGCTCTATCTATTGTGATAATACATGTATTATGAGAGTCATACATAACCCTATCATTCACTCAAAGAATAAACATATTCCAATCAGGTATCATTTTCTAAGAGTGAAATTAATTGAACAAAGTTTCAAAATTAAATATGTTTCTACACAGGATCATATTACATACATTTTGACCAAACCACTTACAAAGGTAACATTTGAACACCTAAGATAGGAATTAGGTGTAATTATTAACCCTAGAAATCATCAAATAAGCCAAGCACTTAGGGGGATCTAATCAAGTGATTCATTAGATCCAAGAGTAGGTGATTTGTTATAATAATGTATGTATTGAGATATGGGGAACATGTTTTTATTATGACACATAAACTCATAGTCCTGTGTATTAAGAATTTTGGTTGCAAGGAATTATAGACATCACTTTTTCGTTTATTTCAAAGAGGGAGAAGTTTATTATTGAGATAATTTTTTGAGATTGGTTTCCATCAATGACAAAGGTAGAGATTGTTGAGTATTATCACTGATGTCAATGGTACATACTATATGAGGTTCATGTCACTGAGAGAGTGTGTATAATTGGTAGTGTTTTGTTGTGACAAAGGGCATTGATGTAGATTTATCATTGAATTATGTTGTCATGAAAGATAATTTGAAGGTAAAATAGTGAATTTCAAGGCAACTAATGCCTTATGGTTTCATGAAGGTATAGGTCTTTGAGTAGCCTAAGACCAATCATGAAAATACCTTATAAGATGGTATGAGCATGGTGAGATGAGTGTACATAGGCATGAGTGCTTTTATGAGGTTGATTGAACATGTACAAGAGGCATTGGAGAACTCATGATAGTCTCAGGGTGAGCCTATAGGGGTAGGACCTTTATCCCAAGTCTTTACCTATACCACTTCTAGACCTTGCCTGGACTAATGAAGTATCATCATCTATTGTCAAGGAATTTTAAGGATGTATGGAAAATATTAAGAATGAGATAGGTTGATTTAGTATGTGATTAAGGTGGATATTTCATGGAAAGGGGCATGAAGGTCAATTTTAAGACCTAATGTGGTTTGTAGGTCAAGGTTTAGAGAGAAGAGTGAGAATGTGGCCTAATGAGGTGTGATGATCAATTTTTAGAGTGTTTT
Organism: Torreya grandis; assembly: GCA_037957365.1. Classification (NCBI taxonomy): domain Eukaryota; kingdom Viridiplantae; phylum Streptophyta; class Pinopsida; order Cupressales; family Taxaceae; genus Torreya; species Torreya grandis. The sequence goes on from JARHVA010003707.1 coordinate 699,577, forward strand.
AGATTATGTAAGCATTTAAAAAGTGAGGTATGTTTTTTCAAGTATGTTGACCAAGTTTGAGGTCATAGTTTGAAGGACAAGACATGAAAAGTTGTTTTGAGGTCTCTTGAGTGCTTAAAATGAAGGGTTCTCAACCCAAGAAGGATTTTATTATGCTAATTAGCTTGTCAAACCTTTTCATGGGAACATAATCTATTAATGGTATATGAGTGAGGGTCCTAGATCAAAATTATAGGTATTTTTTTTGGAATGAGGGGCTATGCTTTATGAATTACTGTTAAGAATAAAAATAGCTTTAAACCCTTTTGGAACCCTAATAAGGACCCAATGTTGAAGATGTTGATGAAAAGTGCCTAGAATTGGATTAGTATGCTTAGGTAAGATATTGGATGTTGTATTAAAATATCATATTCACCTCCAATTTTGATTAATATTTTAGGTGTGTGAGTAGACCCTACAAGAAAGTGCTAATTTCTCAAAGATTTGCTATAACAGTCATATTTGACCAAGTCAAAGTATTAAAATGAACTAAGGATGAATATTGAGACTCATGTTTCATGTACATGAAGGTTTATATAAATTTTATACCCCTAGATTATTTTAAACTATCCATCTAAGTTAGCTAGTCGCTAATAGGCCAAATGGTGTAAATAGTGAAAAACCCAGACAATAGTGAGAAGATGAATATGAATGTGTTATCATAATAAAGTGACGAAAACAAGTGCATGGAGATATTTTTGGGGAATATTATGTACTATTAATTATTGGTATAAATATTTTAAGCTATGTACAATGGTGAAATTTTTTAACTCAAAATGGCTTGTCTGGTTTAAGCAAGACTATGTGAGATAAGGTCAGGAGATTGGTTTGCAAGACTAATGTTTGATAATAGAAATTATGGTTTTTGTATGTGAGGTTATTATGAGGATGATAGAGTATCATTAAAATGTATTTTTAGTCATGATAATTCCCTATACAGGTGTTGATATTCAAGTTCATCTTGACTGGTTTTTTAGGCTAGTTGGTAGTTCTGAGTCAACTAGTTGTAAGAGTGTTTTTGAGGATATATGCCATATGTGATGAAGTATAATTCACTTGGTGAATTTATTAAGGTATTTGAGGTTTATTATGTGTTATTTATTATCATTTTTGTGTGTCTAAATAATATTTTATATTCATTTTTTTAAGACATACCTTTTTATGTGTATGAAGGCCTAATGTGAATAGTACTTATGGTGTGCTTCAAGTGGTGGTTGGAGCTAGAAAGTGCCATGGACCTAAGATGAGCTTAGTGGGGGTATATTTTATTAGTATATGAATTTTTCCTACTTTGTGTGAATTTTTAAAGTGTTTCAATGAGATTAAAGGGTGTACTAATGAAGGCCTAATTGAATTAGGTCTCCTTAAAGCCTAAAAGAGGTTTTGGTTTTTTATGTTGAGGATGATATATTTTAATGATTTATTAATGTAAGAAATGTGTTATAAGACCTATTATAAGGGTAAAAAAAGTGTAAAATTATTTATTTTAGACCAATAGGTGTGTGAGATAAAGGATTGTATATTAATAAGGCCTAATATGCCTAATTGAATTATTAGATTATGAGTTATTGCAAGCAAAAGAAATTTTACTTTGAAGAGATGAAGGAGTTCTTGTAGACCATCATAGGTGTGTATAGAAATGATCATGAATATATAATAGGGTTATTATAGGTGAATATCAAGGTCATATCACATGTTAAAAAGTTTTAAATGATGTCATGGTGATGTCACAAAGGCGTCCAAGTGAGTGGATGAAGTTCCTTGATAGTTTAAGTGACAATGAAAAAGTGTGCAATGTGCTTGTCCTAGTATGCTTGAAGGAGGCTTGGTTGATATTAAATTTTGGCATGGTTATAAATGTTTAAGGATGAGTATGGTGATTTGATAATGTGTAATGGGTCCTATTAGAAGTCAAGAATAATTTGAGTTCTTGTGTGCATGAGTGGATTTCATCTGGTTGTTCATTGTTTTCATCTAGACATTTTAGGTCTAGTGGTAGAAAATTTTAAGTAGGATGTTGCTAATGTCATAATTACCATGTGTGGTTGAGTTAGGGGGAGTTGGTTATATGCTTTTCATCACATTAATCCCAATTTTATATGGTCTAAGTATCAATTCATACAATGAATCACAACCAAAGATATGTGTGTACAAATTTGGGCTCCTAAGCAATTTGACAGTGTTTTCTATGTTCAAATAGAGTTGAGTAAGTAGTTTGGTGACATCATATCTCACACATATGAAAATTTTAGGAGAATATTGATATATGGATAAATTACCCTATGAGATAAAATCTAATGTGATAAATATTAGGTCATTTTACTAAGTGTGACAAAATATATGCAAGTACAAAGTTGGGCTCCCAAACAGTTTGACAATGTTTTCCCATACTTAGCAAAATTTGTATGTGGCAAGAAAAGCTATGTAGACATTTTGATGTAGTCATATTTCACATGTGGAAATTTTAAAATTATTTGATAATGTGGATTTGTTTATTTGTGTTCTTAATTTCTATGTGCTAAGTTTAAATTCATGTGATGAAGCTCATCAGAATATACGACTATATAAAGTTGGTCTTCCAAATAGATAAAAATAGTCCCCATACTTAGTCTATTTTACATAATGTTAAAGATCATGACTAGATGGAGATATAATGGCTCATAGGTGATCATATAGTGAATAAATATGGTGTATGTTGATTAAGGTGAGTGAAAGTGTTCATTAGTTAATAAAATTAAAGATCAAGCTCATTACAAAAGGATCAATGGAGCATGTTTGTTCTAAGGTGTCAATAAGCAGCGAGATGAGGATAAGTGTTTGAAGTTTAACATTGAGAAAAGTAAAGATAAAAATTCTTCTAAGATATAATAGTGAGTGGATGTTCATACATATATAGATCAATGGTGCATATTGAGAAATATGATTTCAAGGTGTCCAATGTTTAACGCATATAAAGACCGAGCTACGTAAAAGAGATCAACATAGCGAATTAAGTCAAATAGTCATGATGAAGATCCAATTATGAGTGATGAAAGGTAAAGGTTGAGATAATTATAAGAATATTGATGGTGAGTGTTTAATATGAGATATGAGGACACGATATGAGGACAAGGTGTTCAAAGTTTAACTATAACTATTGGCATTTGAATATTTGAATTTTGAAAGGGAAAAATTAGTGATCTATATTTTATCTATAACTTTTGATCCAAGACAAATTCAAAGGTGATATAAAAACAAAAGTTAAATAAAACTCTATGTATCATCTAGTGAACCTAGTTATAAGGTTTGAATATATGTACTGTCAAAGATATTGAGCTCCAAAGTGGACTATGTGTTTGACTATGCCATGTAAGTGACTTGAGAGGATTGTTTGAGCTTGTTTTGATGCTATTTTGATGTTTCATGATGACTTATATATTGGAGACTATTATAGACTCCAAAAAGATAATCTATATGGATTTTTGGGGTAGAAAAATCTATATTAAGTATGATCAATGCTTAACAAGTTGACTATGTGTTCGTTCATGATGTTCTTATGCACTAGGTTAGTGTTTGAGTTGATAAACATATGTAGAGGTGAGAAAAGATCATTATGATCATTTCAAGATGACCAAGGGGTCATGGAGATTGTATAAATGCATTTTAAGTGGTCCTATGTTTATATTTTTCTCATTTTTGTGCTAATGGAGTGAATAAGTCTCCATGAGACCTATAAGGGCTAGTGTGGCCCAATTGAAAGGGGTTATTGCTTAAGGGTGACCCATGAATACTATGAACAACCTTTGTGGATGGTATTAATTTGTGTCTTAATCTAAGAGAATTATTAATGGTTAAGGCATGTATAATCACTGACCAATATGTTGATATTCATGAAGGCTCTATATATAATGAATCTAAAGGATATGGTTTCTAGACTTGAAAGAAGTGTGTGCACGTGAGATTTATGGAGTGAAAGAGAGTGTTAGTACCTAGTAGATGATTTTATGAGTAGAGAATATTTAGGACTATGTGTATGACCTATGGTTCATGTTTTTGATGTCAAAATAGTGATCTTGCAGGTTGAGGATAAGCGAAGAGGTCTAAGGTGATCCAAAAGGATGTTTTGGATGATTTGAGTGTGCATAGTTAAAGAGAGCTGATATAATTTGTATCTCCATCAGATTGGTAGGAAATCAATGTTCAAGATATTTTGTGTTCATAAGTGTGTTATTCTAGATTCTCAACATTTAGGGGGTTGTATCCTATTTTTAAGGTTAAGCTTGCTAAAAGTCTATTTGTTGTTGTTGCTCATATAGATAGGTGTTGTATCACCTTGTGGGATTGTAGTCTCACTAAATAACAGATGGTAGTTCCTTGATCAATTGTAGTTGTTCTAAATTGGTTCTTTTTAATATAGGATAATAGTCAAATTTTAGGTTCTAGTGGGTTTTCTCCCCCAAGAGGGTTTCCCACATATGTCATGTGTCTTGATCTTGCATTGTTTCTATTGTTCATTGCTATTAATGATGTGTATTCTTCATGAGTGATTGTGATAAAGGATTAAGAGTTTTAAAATATTTGAATTGAATTTGGATTATCTAGGCTCATTTATTCACCCCCTCTCTCAGTGATTGTACATCTAATAATTATTATCAGAGTAGGTCTTTTTGTAAAGGCTTGACAGCTTGAAGGTGATCCAATGTACAATATGGGTAGTCATAAAATGCAAGGAGGTTTATATTATAAGTAATAACTAAAGTTAAACAAAACAAATTATGATTTTTGGAGTGAAAAGATGAGGACATACATTCTATCCCTAGGGTTTGATGTATGGAAATTTGTTGTGGATGGTTATGTTGCTCCTACTAATCATCCATCTAGTGCTGCCAAAAAGAAGTTATTTGATAATAATTCTAAGGAAATGAATGCCATCACTTGTGGTCTTTTAGAGACTGAATACACCAAGGTAATCCATTTTACATATTCTAAGGAAATGTTGGATAAATTAAAGACTATTTATAAAAGAGACTCAAAAGTTAAGTTGGCAAAGTTGTAGACTCACTGAAGACAATTTAAGAGTCTAAGATGAAGGAAGAATATTTTATGACATATTTTCTATAGAGAGTTGATGATATTATGAACATCATCAGAGGTTTTAGAGAGAACCTTGAAGAGGATACTATAGTTTAAAAGGTATTAAGGTCTCTTTATATCAAGTTTGATTCAAAAGTGTCTATTATAGAAGAAAGTTATGATATTACTAAGTTAAATATGGATGAATTGCATGGAATCCTTACTGCCTATGAGATGAGAATAAATGATGATATACCATAGAAGAAATAAGCAACATTCAAGACAAATATGATGTCTAAGAATAACTTCCAAGGTAAGAAACCCAAGGAAGATGAAATTTTTGATATTGATGAGGATGAGATAATTTATTTGTTTACAAGGAAATTTAAAATAGGTTTAGGAAAGTATAAGTGTAAACTACCCTTCAAATGCTTCAATTTTGGAGAGATATGACATTTTGATAGAAAGTTCCCTCATAAGCCTGATGATGAAGAACATGATGAAGACCAAGATGAAGAAAAGAAGACATATAGGAAGAAATGATTCAAAAAGTATAACAATAAGAAGAAGTCCTTAAAGAATACAAAGAGTTTCTACACCAATAAAGATTTCAACTCATTATATGAGAGTGAAGATAGTGACCTAGAATATTATCATGAAGATGATGGTTATATTCAAGATGATGCACTATTCATGGCTGAGGAAGGAAGTTGCTCATATCAAAAGGAGTCTACTTGGAATGATTTAGATGTTAATAGAGATGAGGTGGACTATGAGATTGAATTTATGAATGCCCTTAAAGAACTAAAGATTGATAATAATATTAACAATAAGGTGAAGTCTAAAATTAAGGACTATGAGGAGCAATTTAGTGTGTATGAAATAAGAATGAATAAAGATACCAAGGAACATGAATATCTAGTCAAACATCTTAGTTGTCAGTTGGAAATCCTATCTAAAAGACTAAAAGATAAATAATATGAATGTTTAAGGTATGTAATTGAAAATGAGTCATTGAAATTTGAGTTAGAAAAGAAATCTAGTAAGGTGAAGTCATTTGTGAGATTCAAAAAGAGCTCAAGTGATGTAGACAATATTCTAAATGATCAAAAGCATGCAAGTGATAGAACTAGTCCTGGATACAAATAAGAACCAAAGAATGTAACTCAAAATAAGATGAAGACTAATGTTAACAAGAACAATCTAAATTTGAAGATAAATCATTAGACAATGAATAAAGGTACTGGTAGATTAAAGATAAATTAGATTAGATAACCAAATGCCATGAGGTATGTAAGTTTCAATTGTTAATATTACACATGTAATTAGTTTGGGTATAGAGGTAGAAAATGTAAGAGACCTATTAGAAATGAGTTTGAATGGAAATATGATGGGGGTAATTAGTCAAAATGTGTGAACAAAGTTAAGTGCTTCACCTATCTTGATGAAGGAAACTTTGTTAAGCAGTGCCTAAATAAGGTAAGATAAGGTGAGTCTTCTTAAAAAGAGAATTTATTTCAGTTGTTATGACATAGGACACATTAAAATAGTTTTTCCATATAATGTAGGGAAAGTTTAGTTCACTTCAAAAATAATGGTTTGATAAAACTATGAGAAGATTGGTCACATTGCTAGATTCTATAATCAAAGGTCATCAAGTCAAAATGAGTTCAATCAGGCTCCTAGAGTGCAAGGAAGAAGGCAAGTTATCTCATGGAAATTAAAGGTGGTAAGTATGAATCATGATGGGTCTACTAGTCTAAGTAAACTATTTGATATGGTGGAGAATTCTGTAAAATTTAAAGATTATCAACAACTGTCATTGTCTGCTCATGTTATGGATAAAAGACTAAGATCAAGGAGAGGACCAAGGTACCAGTTGAGGCTAGTTCCAAGGTGAGTATGGATCTAAGTGAACATCTTGATGTTATTGAGCATGTTTCATGTGAATAAAATTATTTTTTGGTGCCTAGTGATGAGGTTCCAAAATATAAGGAATATTCTTCAGATGAAAAGGTATGCCATGAATCTTTGTTGTCTCCATGTGTTGTCAATACAATATTAGAAAAGAAGGAGAATGTTGTAATGGTTGAGGATGTTGCTTCTCTTAAGCCTAAGAAGAAGAAGAGCTCCAAGTATCAGATGACCAAGGGGGAGAAGGATTATGAGGAGTTGTGGGAAACTCTTAGTTTTACACTATTTTAGGACATTGTGAAGTAAGTGTCTTTATCTATGCTTCTTAAGAGACTCCTTTTAGTGGAAAAGCAAGTATTGCTATGTATGTAGTGTTTGTAAGGTCAAAATGGGTGTTTCTAAGTAGCCTAATGATATTAATGCAATATCAAGAAGATTTTGATGCTAAAAAATGTATGTATATTTCTTTGTGATGTGTTCTAGGTAGTTTTGTGTCTTGATGATCCTATTTGTGCCAATTGAAGATTTTTGAGTGCTATTAGTTTTCTCAATTTTGGCTTAAGGGAAATCAGGCCTAAAATGTGTTATAGGAAATTAAAGTTACCCAAAGTATGAAATCTCAAATATTGGTCCAAAAGTATGTGACGGTTGTCTCTAGGTGTGCAAAAAGTTTCAGAGGAGGGTGTTGACTAGAAGGAGGTTTGTTGACCTTAGTTGTTTTGAGATTTTAAGGTTTAGGGCTATGCTAGAAAATTATTTTACCTTATGATTTTTGATTTGAGTATTATTAATAGTTTTAATGGGCCAAATGGGTTGTCAAAAAACCTTAATAGATATCTGAAGGTTTGTATATTTCAAGTTATTCAAGTTTTTGTCAAATTAGAGGACTAATTGGTTAGTAGGTTTGTGAAGGAAGTATGTTTCAATGGATTATGTATGTTATTAAATTTGGTGTGCTTGAAGGGGAATATGAGAGTGATCTAATTATGAAGTTTTAGATATTGAAGTTGCATCTAAAGAAAGTTGTGGGCTCTGCAAGTTTTAGGTAAGGATACAAGGAGACTAGATAGGCCTGGTGTAAAGAAGAGTGCTTTTTTATTAGTTTCTCCAAAAGAGAAAGGTATGTATGTTTCAATGTGAGTTATCAAGTTTTTTTATAACATGTTTCCTATTTGGTGAGTGTTATGAATTTTTGTTGATGATCCTTGAGGTGGCTTAAGAGAGAAGGCTAGTAACCCTATGTGGTGATTCTTCATGGTGTATGGACATCTGAAGATGCTCAAGAGGTATAATGGATTATAAAAGTTAAGGGGAGTCCCCTATATATTTTTATTGGTGATTTAAATTATAATTTATTATTTTGTGGGTTATTTATTCATTGATTATAGTGGATTATTAAAAAAGAGTCTTGGCATGTAGCAAGAGGAATTTGTCAAGGCAAGAAAAGGTAAGCTCAAGGTAAGGGGGAGTTTTTACTATATTTAAAAGATGGTATTATCCTATTTTTAGTATTTTTAGTTCATAAAGATAAGTTTGTGCCCACTTTATCATTATGTCAAAGGGGGAAAAATTTCTTATTATGGAGTGCTTGAAGATAGAGATGGAAGGTGAGTTGTATATTGTTATATTATGGTTGTTGACATCAATGACAAAAGGGAAAATTTTTGGAGAGATTTAAATAATGTCATGGTGATTTCATGATGGTTTCCAAGTGAGTAGATCAAAAGCCTTGATAGTCTAAGTGATAATGACAAACTGTGAGTATGCTTGAAGGAAGTTTGGTTGATCTTTAGTTTTAACATGGTTAGAGATGTTTAGGGATGAGTGTGGTGATTTAAGCATGTGAAAGGGGTAATATCTGAAGCTAATAATGATTTGGGTTATTATGTACATGAGTGGATTTCATCTAGTTGATCATTGTTTTCATCTAGAAATTTTGAGTCTAGTGGCAGAAAATCTAAGTAGGTCTTTTATTGACATCATAATTACCACATGTGGATGAGTCAGGGGGAGTTGGTCATATGGTTATGATCACATTATTCTAAATTTTATATAGGAAAAGTCTCAATTTATGTGATGAATCATATCCAAATACATGTGTGTGTGCAAAGTTGGGCTCCTAGGCATTTTGATAGCGTTTTCTATGTTCAAATAAAGCCAAGTAAGAAGTTTGGTGATGTCATATCTCACATGTATGAAAGTTTCAGGAGAAGATTAATATATGGATGAATTCACCTATGAGATAAGATCTTATGTGATAAGTATTAGGTCATGAAACTAAGCAATAAAAAATATATGTAAGTACAAATTTGGGTTCCCATGTAGTTTTACAGTGTTTTTCCATACTTAACCAAATTTGCATGTGGAAAATAAAGCTAAGTAGGAATTTTGATGTAGTAATATTTTGCACATGTGATAGTTTTACAATTAGTTGATTGTATGGGTTTATTAAATTTTGTTATTAGTTGTTATGCACTAATTTTTAGGTCATGTGATGAAGCACATCAAAAGATATGATTATGTAAAGTTGGCCTTTCATGAACATAACAATAGTTCCCATAGTCTATTTTGCATGATGTTAAAGATCAAGACCAGATAGATATCTAATGTCTAATTGATGATCATATATTAAATATATATGGTTCATTTTGAGCCAAATTATTCAAAGTTTTTTTTGGTTAATGAAGTTAAAGATTGAGCTCCTTACAAAAGGATCAATAGAGCGTGTTTGTTCCAAGGTGTCAGGGAGCAGCGAGATGAGGACAAATGTTCAAATTTTAAAATTGATTAGAGGTAAATATAATGTTTCTTATAAGATAAAAAAGTGATTAGATGTTTTTACATATATAGATCAATGGTGCATATTTATTGAGATGATTTCAAGGTGTCCAATGTTTAACACAGATAAAGACTGAGCTACATATAAAAGACCAACAAAGAACATTAAGTAAAATAGTCAAGATGAAGATCCAATAGTTAATGATGAAAGGTAATGGTTGAGATAATTCAATTAATATTGATTTTGTATGTTTAATAAAATATTCAAGGACACAAGATGAGGATAAGGTGTTTGAAGTTTAACTGTGACCTTGACATTTGAATATTTGAATTTTGCAAAGGGATAAACCAGTGCTCTATATTTTGTCCATAAATTTTAATCCAAGAAAAATTCAAAGGTGATATAAAATGAAAATTTGAATAGGAATCCATGGAACATCTAGTGAACCTAGTTTGAAGGTATGAATGTATGTACAATCAAAGATATTGATCTCCAAAGTTGACTATGTGTTTGACTATATCTTACAAGTGACCCAAGGAGATTGTTCAAGATTGTTTTGATGTTGTTTAAATGTTTCATGATGAATTATCTACTGGAGAGTGTTTTAAACTCCATTAGGATCATATGTATGGATTTTGGGGGTGTGATCAATATATCTTGAGTATGAACAATGTTTAAGAATATGACTACGTGTTCATTCATGATGTTCTTGTGCACCAAATCAGTGTTTAATTTGATTAAACATACACAAAGGTGAGAATAGATAACTATGATCATTTAAAGATGACTAAAGGGTAATGTATAGTGTAATTATGAATTTTTAAGTGGCCTTATGTTTCTATTTTTCTCATTTTTGGGGTAATGGAGTAAATAGGTGTCCATGAGACCATAAGGGTTAGTATGGCATAATTGAAAGGGGTTGTTGCTTAAGGGTGACCCATGAATGCTATGACCAACCTTTATGGATGGTATTGAGATGAGTTTCAATGTGAGAGAAGGATTAAAGGCTAATATATGTCTAATGGATGACCAAGATGTTGATATTCATGAAGGCTCTATATATAGTAAAATCAAAGGAAATGGTTCTTAGACATGAAAGAGGTGTGTGTATGTGAGAGTTGTGGAGTGAAGGAGATAGAGAGTGCCCAGTAGATGAGAATATAATATTGAGGACTATGTGTATGAATTGTGGGTCATGTTTATGATGTCATAATAGTGCTCTTACAAGTTGAAGATGAGTGAAGAAGTCTAGGGTGATCCAAAAGAATGTTTTGGATGCTTTGAGTGTGTAGAGTTAAAGAGAGCTGATATAATTTGTATCTCCATTAGATTGGTAGGTAATCAGTCTTTAGGAGTTGTTGTGCTAATAGGTGTTGTTTTGGCTACTCAACATCTAGGGGGTTGTATCTTGTTTGCAAGGTGAAGCTTGCTAAAAGTCTAATTGTTGTGGTTACTTAAGTAAAGATGTGTTGTATCACCTTGTGGTATTGTAGTTACTTGATCAGTTATAGCTACTTGATCAATTTTAGCTAGTCTAAATTGATTCTTTTTATTATAGGATAGTATTTCAATTGTAGGCTCCAGTTAGTTTTCTCCCCCAAGAGGGTTTCCCACATATGTCATGCATTATGTGTTTGATCTTGCATTATTTCTCTTCTTCATTACTATGAGTGATGTGTATGCTTCATGAATTATTATGATAATTGATTAAGAGTTTTAAAGTATTGAAATTAAAGTTGGATTATCTAGGCTCACTATTTCACCCCCTTCTCTGTGATTATACCTCTAACAACCTAATCTATCTTGAAGAGACCTAGTTGAGCAAAGAAGCCTAAAAGGAAATTTGAGAGGGACATAAGAGTGATAAGACATAAAGAAGGTGATCATCATATATTATGTGATAAATAAGTTTTTTTGAAGGTGATCAATTTTTTTAGGTGTTTGAGTTGGTTTTGAGTCATCCAAGGGGTTGGTTTTTCCTTACAGGTTGGTGCTTGTTAAATCCTAGTTGAATGGGTGCTTGACTAGTTGGGGTTGGTGCTCCATATGAAGTTGGTGCTTCACTAAATATTGGTTTTTATTTTATATGACTATTTTCCATTTTTACAGATCTATGGGTTTTATTCCCCTTGAGGGTTTCCCACATATGTAATGTGTTTCATGATCTTGTATGGTTGCACATGCTTTGCTAGATGTTCATGTTTGTATGAATGGTTCATGTATGATTAAGTGGAATTGAATGAATGTTTTGAAGACACTGATTTATGCCCCCTCTCAATGATTTTGCTTCTAAAATAATTGTTGAGAACCTAAAACTATTTTAAAGATTTTTTCTATAGAAGGTAAAGGATAGTGATCCTTCAATGATGCCCTATTCAAGTATCTAAAATCCACACATAACCTAATCTCACCACTCTTCTTTCTCATAGGAACCAAGTTGGAAACCCATGAGGATTATTTAATAGGAAAAATAATTCTTGACTCTTCAACTTGGTGAGATGTTTTCTCATTATCACTTCTACTATAAGATGTATGGGCCTTTACTTTTGCCTTATAAATGTAGCATTTAGATCAATTTATATAGTGTGTTGAGACAATGAAGGGTTAAACCCCTTGAGATCACTATACTACCAAACACAGATGTCAAAAAATTATCTACATAACTCAATAAAGTAGCCCTCTCAACTAAAGTACATACCTTTCTAAGATTTAAGAGTTTATATTTCAAGCTAGAAACTTTCTCATGATGTTTTTATTTTGTAGATATGCTTACTTTATCTCTTCTCATTTGGTTTCTTTAATTGAATATATTCTCAAGAGTAATTAACTCTTTAGAATTTGTTAGACCTTAATTGTATAATTTGTTCCCCATATTGGTGCTAGAAATTAGCCTAGTTTTTACAATAAAACTCCACCTCTTATTTGAGAAAACATGCTACTTGTTTATCACTTTCAAACAATTTCCAATTGACATCATTGTTCAATATTTATGGAATTACAACATCCATGATTTGTGGTTGAGTTTTTGAATTATTGACATAATTGAGAATGTTAATTGTGATCCAACTGATGCCAACCTACCAACATGTTGATTATTTTCACTTGGGACTGATTAGATGTTAAAATACTCAAAATATTTAATAAGGTCCCACACTATATGATTTTAGGACTTCAATAATGTGTTTTTGACAACACTCTTACCTCTTACTTGGTGGAAAACTAGTTCATTATCTTCAATGAATTGTACTTGCTTTACTTCTATATTTATTATCCATTAAAGCCCATGCATAAGAGCTTCATATTTATCTATGTGGAAAGTACAACTAAACTAAAATCTAATGGTAGAATATTACATTTCATTTGATAAAAATATAAGCATAATACCTATACCTACTCCATTCTTGATTCTTGAGCCATCAAAAATCAATTTCCATAAACCATTACTATCATCATTAGGCTTAGAGAGAGAGGGTATATCTGTAACTTCTTCATGTAAACAATAGACACCAATAACAACCTCTTTAACACCTCTATATGGGTCAAAATCATGATTTTCTAGCCCTCATTCATCAAGGAAGAGATTTGAAATGCCTTCAAGAGGAAAAATTGGCTCTTTGTCACTAGGGTGATCCTCCCCATAAATGATAGTAAAATTGACATTAGTGACATTTAGTTTGTATGGATCAATGTGAAAATTTGAGATGGGTTCTAATTTTATGGTAAGTTTAGTGTCATATCTTATCATAAAAGCCATGTAGGACCAATTTGATGACAAATAAACACCAACATTTTCCATGAAATCCCTTGAAAAACAAAGGGCAAAGTATTGTGGTAAGTCAAAAATAATAATGTAGGGGAATAAAAGAGATGAACCAAATAATTATCTCATGTAATGAATAATGGATGTTGCAAAACACAAAGAACACAAGAAATAATTTAATCTCATAAATAATAATATTCAACTATATTTTTTTGATTCACTATTAAAAATATATATGAGACTCCTCTCCTAAAATATAGGGGATTTATAAATAACTCAACCCAAATACGTGAGTTGGTTTATCAACACCAACCTCAACTCACATAAATAACCTATAATAGTTAGAATAATAATAAACTATATTCTAACATATAACCACTAGTGAATAATTACTATTGTAATTATTCATATTACAACTCACAATTCAAGCACTAACATAATATTTCGTAACATTTCCCCCCTTAGTGAAAATATGGGGAAAACATCCAACCTGTACTAAACCTGCTTTCGTGATTAGGTGATTTTCCATTAGTTGATCACAAACCAAGACATAATGGTTTTCATATTGCTAACCAAAAATTAAGAGTGGTATTTTTCCATTGGTTTACCATAAACCACAAATGATGATGGTTTTTGTGTGGTTTACCAATAGGCAAATCATGATGTGCCAAATACATCCATCAACTCTCATCACATTTTCACTTTAGAAGATTACATAAGAAATCAAACATTATGCTTTACACATAGAATCACACATAGAAACTAAAAATGGAACATTGTGTCATTTTCCCCCCAACAATGTGAAGTTTCCATTTATTCACACCACACTAAAATCTGAAATGAAAACACACTAAGCAACTACAAACTAAAAAACAAACACAATGTACACTGATCACCAAATCAGTTGCCCAACCCCATCATTGGTGACTGATAAGAGGTCACTGAAAGACCTCATTCCTCCATGTATCATCCAACCTTTAGTACATGAAGTTATTTACTTAGCTTGTATGTGGATGTAGCTTAGGTGCATGAATTTATGAGCATTGTGTACAAGCAAAAATGTATCTATAAGGAACATGTATTTTATTTTTATAAATTTTTAATTTTACAATTTTTAAAAAATTCTATATGAAACCTAAGCCTAAATGGCTTTGAACTTTTTTGACATATGAAAACTAAACTGAAAAAATTGACACTTTTAATATTTTGACAATTTAAAATTTTTGACTACTTTTGACTCTAAATAATAACATACAATAGACATAGATAGAATCTATTGATATAAAAATTACAAACTTTATTAAATAATAAAAACTATAAGACATAAAAATAATTAAGACATTAAATAAATAAACCTATATATAATTTTAAAAACACTACATAATAATTAAAGACTTTTAAAATTTAATTGAATTGACATAATATTTTAATCAAAAAATTATAAATAAAAACAAAATCTATACAAATTTTGGACTCATTTAAAAAAAAAAAAACTATTAACTAATTCTATTAATGATGATGGTGATAAGGTAATCTAATGACAATTATTGAGGATTGTGGGTAGATAGACCAGACTGTAGATTAGGCAAAAATGAAGGACTCATGAAAACTAGATTGACGCATTTTTGAACTTAAAAAATTTGGTAGCTCACCTTGAAAAAGATCCATGGAAATATAGAGCCTTAATTAATCCATTGATTCTTTTGAGGTGAGATAAATATGCAACATGCCAACAAAATGTAAATAGAATAATGTAAGAGCAAATAGATCAGATTGCATATGGTGAAATTTTTAGATTTGAACAACATAACTAGAATTTGGATGGTTGTATATGAAGTAATAGATTCATCATAGAGGGACATATAGGGGAAAAATGCTGAAAGATTTGAATGGATCCCATAAAATAAATACATCAAATCTTATCACATGATCATGAGTTTTAAACCATGCAGATTCAAATGGTGAAGAGACGTCTATGCTCCCAAATATTTCTCTCAAACCTAAAAATTTCACACAATGTAAAGTTTCTATGTAATTGGATGACGTGCTAAGCACATAAAAGACACCAGGCAAAAGAAATACTTTAAATCTACATTAATATTATACATATCTACTTGAAACAACAATATTCCATTAGCAAGGGCAAGATAAAATAATGGATACCCCTCAAAAATTTTCACAAGCCCATCCCACTCTAATACCATTTTTGGGGAATAAAAGAGATGAACCAAAGAATTAACTCATGCAATGAATAATGGATGTTGCAAAACATAGAGATCACATGAAATAACTTAATCTCATAAATAATAATATTTGAGTTTATTATTTCTAATTAATTATTACAAATATATATGAGACTCCTCTCCTAAAATATAGGGGAGTTAAAAACAACTCAACCCAATTATGTTAGTTGGTTTATCAACACCAACCTCATCTCACATAAATTACCTATAATAGTAAGAATTATAACAAACTATAATCTAACATATAACCACCAGTGAATAAATATTAATGTAATTATTCATAATATAAGTCACAAGTAAATCACTGACATAATATTTCCTAACAAATCACATCTTGAGAAATGGAGAAATTAGGACAATAATGAATATTTAAGTTCAAGCCTTTGATAACACTATCTATTTTAGTGGATGAACAATCTAGTTGTAGCATACCTTTGGTATTGGACTCATATTTGAGGCCTAACTTATCTAATTTTTTGATTTGGAATAAATGAGATGCTAGCCCCACTGTCTATCATATAATTATGCACCAAAAAGTCACCAATGATCAAAGAAACATAAAATGGAGGAGGCTTTCCCACTTTACCTTGTTGTGACTCATTAGGCTTAGATGTGTTTGTGAACATAGTATTACCTCTTTTTGTTACTCTTGATAATTATTTGAGCTTATATAGCTCCTATTACAACATATCCCTTTGCCCAAGAATAGACAAAGTATCCCACATAGGCATACTTACATGAAGATTTTTCATTTGATTTACTATGTTTAAAGGAGCACCAATATTTAGTTGTCCTATAGGAGCTATGACATTACCTTGGGCCTAATTGAATTGGTGTATAAAGGTACCTTTATCATTTTTATTTATTTAAGAGTATTGAGCCTTAAAATATATTTTAGGATCTATTATACCTTGAGTCATAGAGGGAATTATAGTTAGGATTTTTCCACTCTCTTATGCTTCCTCAATAGCCCTCCTTTTAGACCTAGTGTTGGCTATAATAGAACTATCTACCACCCTATATGTGTTTCCCACTTGATTCACGACACAATATTACTCTTCTTGAAAGTTTAAAAGTGTAGAAATTGAATTGCCTTTCCCTCCAATAGCCATGACTTGGTTTAAAACTTTAGCTTGTGTTAGAGAAGGTATTGATCTATCTTGTGCCACACAAGCTTGTTTAAACACTCCATCTTGATTGATAGATTTCTCATGAAATTTATTCCATTGAGAATTCCACTCTTTCTCTTGTATTATATTATATGTGTGGGTACTAAATATTTTGAAGTAAAGGAAACATTTGGGTTATAATTAAGGTATGGTCTAACATTAGTGTTATGGCCTTGTCTTTGATAAATTCCTTGGAAGGGTGGCCTATTTGATTGATAAGGCTGATGATATTAGTGTGGAGTTTGGTAAGGACTATTAAATTGAATTTTTTACCTCTCCATTTCCATGACTTTATTTGAAAGAGTCTTAAGTTTCCCTTTCACATTCTTACTTGCTCGACTAGGGGCAGTCAACTCATGACTATTTATGGTAGGAATGGGAGCAAGAGTTGGAGTATGGAGATGTATGTTAGGAAAAAATGGCATATGGGGCCTTGGAACAAGTTTTCTAATTTGGATCAGATTTTTCTCATCTCTAATAGGAATTTCATATGAATTTGGTAAAGTATTCCCACCCATAGATTCAATCATAATATCTATATCATTGTTCAAATCATTGGGATTATATAGGAATGATTAATTTTGAGTGGGTATTAAAATAATTGGGATCCTATCCCATTTATTTTGGAACCTAGAATTGAAATAATACATGAATTATTGGGGGACTCTCTTTATGGTGGTCAATTTCTTAGCCAAGGACAAATGATCACTCTTATCTTAAAATCTCTTACTCAATTACTCTCCCAAGTAATCCCATGAATCAATGAAATTATGGCATAATGTTCTATACCAGTCAAAATCCTTACCTTTAAAACTAATTTCCAACAATATAATGGACACATTTTCTTATGTTATATTATCATGTTGAATAAATTTTCCATGTCCCTAATATGTTCAATAGGAGTACGAGTAGTTTCTACACTAAAATAAGGGACACTCTTGAGGGAATTCATTTGTATGCCAGCCTATTGTGAAAAATTTAAGGGAGAAACACCATTTAAAGAATCAAATTGTATATTTATATATGTCCTACCATCCTTAGGAAGACTTGGGTTAAAAAATAAAATAAAAATTTCTTCTAGGTGACTTGGTATAAGGGAGAGTATGAGGGAATCTATCTATTTTAACTAAATATAAAGTTAATTCAACAAATTCAAAAAGGATACCTTTAAATTTTGATCTTTTAGTCACCTTTGGCATGAGAATCAGCTCACTAGTCAACAAACAAGAGTTTAGAACTTATTAGAGTCACGGTGCTACAACTACACTTTTTTCAAGACCAACATAAATCTTAGACAACCTCTTTCCAATTATGTCCCACCGAGCATGCTATAACTATTATAGCTCAAACTTTCACCCTTTATAGGGTGTATTCAAGTATTCTCACTTGATCTACGTAATGGGGTTGGTCATAGGTTGTGGGTGACTTCTAAGTGGACCAAACCTCTAGATTTTGGGCTAGCTCCCAAATACAACACCTATAATAACAACTATAATAATTGATTGGATTGGAAAATGGAAAGATGAAAGATAAAACTAAAAAGGAAAATTAGAGGTGATGCACCAAACATAATGTCTTTGACTTGATAAAAATTTCACTACAAAATACTAAGTTACAATCTAATTATACTATTTTATAACAATCCATATCACACTAGTGCTTCAATATGAAGCCTATGAATGTTGAAAAAGCTTAAGATGAATAGACAAGATGTACTAGTATAAAACAATAATGAATTACAATTGTCCAACTAATCAAACCATGTATAACACTTCTTATGACATGTGAAAGAATAGAAACTTACATAGAGATATGTATAAGAAGGACAAATTCAAGGAAACACACTTACTATCATTAAGTAGTCATAAAAAAACCCATTCAAGATCACTGCATGTAAGATGATATAGTAATATCAAATTTGAATTGATTTCAATAAGAAATTACAAGACTTAATTTTAGTAGGGCTTCACCATAACCAATATGAGGATCCATTCTTAGGCATTGAATGCTTGTTTTATAGAAAAAAGAGAGAGAGGAGGTGAGAAAGAATCCAACATAGGAAATCCATCATTACAATTTTTCATAAAAATAGTTACAAAAGAGAATGAAATGGACACCAAGCCATGGAGGATGTGTTATCAACTTATTTCTTTAACTCTCATGACCAAGTGCTTATTATATTCCTTGTGCATATTAACATAGGAAGTTACTTGGGCAATATTGTGATATTGAATATAAATCCTAACTTTCAAGGATTCACCTTTACACCTACAAGGATATTTATAAAATTATTAAATAACATGTGACATGGTTGAGGACCTTCTGTGCCAACCCTTGTCTCTTTTATGCATTTTCAACTAACAAACCTGTAATTAAACTTCAAGCTTCTTGGTCACACTCTTTGCTACACCAAACTTAGTTTTTGTATTTCTTAAGCATCTCTACCATGTGTTTCCATATTGAAAAACTTGTATTAGGTCATAGTGGTCTTTGGAATTTATTTGATATCATCTCCAAGCTTTAGTCTTCACATGTGCTCATCAAGGGGTAATATTAAAGGGTGTTCCCTAACCATATGATCTATAAACTAAATTGGGAGCCACTTTTATGCCTTTATTATGCTATAATGTGACTTTAAATTATTAAAACATGTTTAATAATATGTCTTGTAGGCTTATATACTTCAATCAACCCTTATAAAGCCTATAATTAGGCCTTTTGGGTAGGATATTGAGAGAGTTATCTCTTTTGCTCAACATAGTGACCTTATGGCTAATTTATTTCCTTGAGAGGCATTGAAAAGGGACATTGAATGTCATAAAATATATTCAATAATTATAGATCCCTTTTATTTTATTTAGAGTCTTTCCACCACCATTTTAACTCACAAACATACCTACAACCATGCATTTAGGTTATTTTATGTATAGTTTTAGTGCACACATGCCAAATAATGGATTGAGAAGATGATAAATAGAGTTAGGAGGTAATTAATGTAATTTAAAGTCTCATATAACATAATTTAATCACTTGGGAGGCTAAACATATCTATTGGGTCTTTTTAGAAGGTTTATGCAAGGTTTAAGTGCCATGAATTCTTAACTATCATTCATAGCCTTGAAGGCATATATTAATGAAATAATACCCAAAATTTTGATTAGATAGTATTATTCAAATTTTTCCATGAGATATTATTACCATACAATTCATTAGGGATGCTCACACAAGGAAAACTTGCTTTTCGGGTTAGTAGACTTTCATTTTGTGAGGTTGAGAGAGGAATTTTGAGTGAATAAAGGGTATGAAATTGTTTGGATTTAACTAAAAACACTTTTATGAGGTATGTAACATTGATATAAATAGTTAAAATGGGTTTCATTCATTTCCAATTCACTAGAGCCTATATAGACCCCTCTTTTATATGCTTAGGGTTTACTTACCTTATAGCATAAATGACCCTAAAGGCTTGCTTTGGCCACTTTATCTCTATCTTCCTAGGTATGAAATCCCTTAATATGGATGAAAATGTTTTTAAAATATTCTATATGTGTCCAATATTAAAATATTTTCACAACATG
Source organism: Torreya grandis (assembly GCA_037957365.1). NCBI lineage: Eukaryota > Viridiplantae > Streptophyta > Pinopsida > Cupressales > Taxaceae > Torreya > Torreya grandis. Next base: position 720,111 of record JARHVA010003707.1, read on the forward strand.
CATATTTTACCTTCTTTGCATACACAGACCTATAGAAACTCATTAGGCCTCTTGGATAGAACTATTAAGACTTAACACCTCTCTGGAGGCTTTTTATCACTTTTATGGTTATTATAATGTATTGAAATGTTTATTAATGTTATTATAAACTTTTACAACTGCCTTTATCATGTTTTACTTCATCAAATGTGAGAGGCTTATAACAACATGTAACTAAGTCTCTTGATTACAAACTAGGATATATTTATTTTATAGGTCTCTTGACATTTGATTAGTCTTTGGCACTAATAAAAGTTTATTTAATTCATATTTAACCTTATCTTATAGCTCAATTCAAATTCTCCCATACTAATATAAGATGGAACTTCTTCAATTCTAACTTCACCCACAAGTAGGTGCTGATTGAAGGCTTCTTGGTTTCCAAGCCTATTAGATATGACCCTTTAACCTCAAATTATCTTTATTTACCTGTATTTATTAGGGAGAGTGATTAATTATGTTTATTTAACTCTCCCATCCCTTATATTTTCTCACTCCAATGGTCACAAAGCTCATTGTTTCCACATTTGCTTGTACATGCCTATTAGTATTTATTTGAAGGAATATTTCACTAGGCCTAAGGATAATCTCTTAGAGTAATAAGATAAAGATCATGAGATTCATTCATAGGTCCCAACCATAAGGTGGGGAATATTATCATTCCTATTATTCCATTGTATACTTCTCTTTTACTTTCAATAATGTATACATTTTCCCTTATAGGACTATAACCATTATCGTTCCATCTATAAGAGTCATGTATGGAGATTGAAGTTTATGCACCCATATATGCTCTTCACACTAATGTTATAGTATTTTGTAGGGATATATGGGTACTTGAAGGTCTACACTAATCTATACATCTCTAAAATGAGTTTTGTGGATCATAAATGTTCACTGATAGGTATGTAGACCTATGGGTGGATAAAACCTTTCTTTGTCTTGAATGTTAGCATGCATTGAATATTTATCTCACTCACTAAGACTTCATTATTATTAAATGATAATTTTCATACTACTATTGAAATTGCTCTAGCTATTTGGGATAGATTTTGGAAATCAGTCCTATAGGAGAGTCACTTTTATGCTTTAATAGAACCATGCTACCATGGGTTATCTAGAGGAAACCACCTTTCAAGATTAAGGCATATGGATTGGATAAAAGTGTGAGTTCTATAATGATTGGTAAATTAATTTGAGAATACCAAAATATTATAACACTCAACACACAACCAAAAAATGCTTGTAGCTGGGACTATAACATTTAAACCATGCATGAGGCACCAATTTATTGTTAAAGGCATCTTGCTTAGGTAAGGTACTTGACCCTACTTAGATGAATAAGATATTTTATGTCCTTAAAAATTTTAGAGATTATTCATAAAGTTAAAGGGATTAACTATGAAAATAATGCCACAAAGTGAAAATTCAAAGGTACCCCTTACCGTGCCTAAGAGGTGAGCTTCCAACTCTCTCTCTCTCTCTCTTGCTTGTACCAACTGAAACCAAAGTGCCTTATAGATCTACAAAGGAGAGAACTAGGAATAATGAATAGGTTTTTGATCTGATAAATTTTAAACCTCATCAAATGTATATATTTTAATGTTTAGATACTGGACGAAGCTATTGGAGTTTCTTGAAGTGATATATACTCTACAACCTATATGAACTTCATGAAAACATCTCCTTTTTGATTGAGAACTATCATGTTATTATTAGAAACTAATTAAAATAAAATGAAAATTATTTTTGGAGATCTCTCATTCTTATATATACTTGTAGTGATATTTCAACTACCTCCCTCTATTGCAAACCCACCATTACTTACCATATTCCTTATTGGATTATTAGAAGTGGTCAATAAAAATTTTCAAAATTAGTTGCAATGTTATAAAAAATGTTTGAATTCTTTTGGGATACTTGTATGGATCATGGAATATATAAAATGAATTTAACATAGAATAGGTGACTCAATAAATACTTTTTAACCCCTTGACACTATTGAACCTACTTGATTGAGGTAAGTCATGACTAGACAAGCATGATGATAAAGCACACTTACCTTAAACTTGTCAAAAATACCTCAAAATATGTTAAACATGCCTATGAAGTATTTTAAAGCTTGACAAATAAAGAGAAGGCTTGAAAAAGTATGTTTTTGTTTAACTAGTCTATGGTAGACAAAATTTGGCTAACAGTTCCTTTGGTAATGGTTCTTGATTTTAATGTGCATCTATGTGCACCTTAGTGTATAGTGATTTATTTACATCAAGAGATAAAATATTTTTTATACTAGACTCACCTATTTCAAATTTATGTATATTTTTAGGTGTAATACATTGTTTAGGTGACGCCACCATAGGGATAATTCCTATGCCAGAATGTATTATTTTTCAAAACTAAAAGGTTCCTCATCAACATGCAATGAAAATAAGGTCCCGTCATGTACAAATTTTAGACATCGATGTAGTGTAGATGGAATGGCCTCAATTGTATGTATCCAAGGTCTACCCAATAACAAATTTTAATGTAACAATTGAGAAATTACTTTAAAAATAGTTGGAAGTATTTATGGTCCCACTATAACATTCAAAGTTATTTGGCCATTTATGAGCTATGTGAATAATCAAATCCATTGATATGTATAACTATTTTTTGTATAATATTGGTATTAATACCCAAGTTTGTTATAAATTTTGTTATATAAATGTTTAGGCCTAATCCATTATCAATGATCACCATTTTAATTACATTTTTATGCATAAGCACTTGTATGAACAAAGGAAAATATTGGTTAATGATATCCTTGGATGGTAAATATATTGGATCAAAGGTAATGAGTTTTAAATTATTTTTAAGATATTACATGATATACACAAAGTAATATGGCTCAATATCATTTAGGGATTGTGTCTGACATAATGTCTCATATAGAATATCCTTATAAATAGTAGATTGTCTTAAAAGTTTGAGGATTGAAATTTTGGCATGTGTGTTACTTAATTGGTCAACAAAGTCATATCCTTTAGTTTTGATCACTAGTTTTGGCTTAAGAGGCACATTTTATATATGAAGAAGAGGTAGATTAGGTTAGACATCTTTACCTTTTTGAGTAGTGACAACATGGATAATGGAATCCAATATAAACTTTGGGAAAATAATAGGTACATGATTTTAATGATCACTCAAATAGGATTTACGTGGAACCAATGGTTAAGATCATGCATGCTAGAGTCTAGAAACTATATCTATAGTATTATAAAAGGAATTAATAAGAGAGATTAAACATTTTTTTCATTTTAAAACCTTCTCATTTTAGTGATAAATGTACTTATTTACTTGGATGATACATTAGATTAACTTATTAAAATAGAAAATAATCACTACAATTAAAAATTGTAACATAAAATGAGTTACACATGCATCCATATTGAACATATCTATAAGAAAGGAAATATAATTTTTAACTTGTAAAATCTTGTTAAATAAGAACTCTAAAATCAAAAATAGAGAATAAAAAAAACCTAGATAAATATCTATGGTTTTATGGAAGAAAGGTTAGGTTCACCAAATGTTTAACCCTAAAATATAGACTAGGAAATATATGGTTAAAGGGGCAGAGATAACTCAGGTCACAAGGGTGGTAGAATATCTCTAAAATAGGTCAATTATTTTCAAAACTCAAATAAACATAGACTGAATTTATTTTGATGAGATATGATAAAAATAGAAAGTATAATTATGCTAGTTATTGTAATGATAATAAAAATAAGGTACTTAGATATTTATAATGCTAATACAAATATAAATATTAAACAAGAAAAAAGTAGAGTAGACCTAGATTTTAGATCAATCACCTAATTCTAAAAATTATACTTTTTTAGTTACAAACACTTGAATTAACCTAAGATAGTTATGTCAATACTTATATCTGACTTAGACATAGGTGTCCAATATATAATACCTGTTAAAACTAGATGTAACCACTTGGATGATTTTGAGTTTTTCATTGCCTTCATTATAATGTATTAAAATCTAGGTCATGAATTATTGTGCCTTGTCAAATTAGAAAACCCTAGTTCTCCATATTCATATTAGCTATGAGAATAATGGGTTAGTGGGAACATGGTGTCAAGCTACCCTAAAGACCCCTCTATCAAAATATCACTACCCACATAGCCAATAATTTGAAGAGTGCATTAGAATTATGTAGTTCTCCCCTACATGTTGGCTTGTTTGTGTATCATGAAATATGTGATAAATAAGTACAATAATGACCTAGCTTGTAACTTGGAAAATGTGGCTCATGGAATGATCCTTAAGTACTTAAAACCTATATATACACTATCTTTATGATTGATATGTAAATAAGAGAAAATAAGGAATTTTTTCTCACTTGAGTTCTTGATTGAATGCCTTTGGTATGTTTTCTTATGAGTAGGTAATAATTTTATAGGTAAGGAATGAGTGAGGGTTGATCTTGTATACATATCAATCCCTTTAGAGAATATATCATGTTAAATAATTTAGGCCAACCATAGGAATATGTTTCATTTGTAAATTATATGAATTTAGGGAAGTGGACACTTGTATTAGGGTAGGAAAACATTATGGTAGGACACTTGTGTTGATGTAGGCATCTGACTAGGATACAAGTGTTCAAGCAACTAGAAATCAGGCATGGGTCTAGAGCACATAGAGACATGATAAATAGGTTTATAAAATTATATAAGTTTTGAGTCATCAAAATAACATTTTTTAGACTAGGATATAATTAATATGTATACAAAGATAGTGTATGCAAACATTTCAACAAAGAAAAAGGTATAAAAGCTGACATTACCTCCATGATATGTATTTTCCAAGTGTACAAGGTTGAGGTGATATATAATTAAAAAATATTATCTAAACTTGTATGATTTATTATTATGTATGTTAAATTTATAAATCATGGGAATAATCATAACCACATTAGAAAAAAGTGGCAGAGTTCCATAAAACACTGAATAAATTGGATGCTAAGATATACATTATAATGAAGGCAATAAGGGAAAAGTCATATCAAGTTTTAAATTTATTAACACTCCAAAACATAAGCCTAGCCAAAAATTATGTGGAAAACATGAAATATGATCTCATGGAGTGGCATTTGACAATGAAGGATATGGTAAATTAATTAACTAGCCAAGAACATGTGAATCCATTTTATATATTCTTCACAAGGGGGGATAATTTAAAAAACATCATTTAATACCATGATTTAGGATTATATTAACCATTCTATATCTAAATTAAAATATTGGGCTCAAGGAAAAGGAGACTTTATCATTTAGCTGGTCACATTTGCTAAGGAAAATATTGATCATGTACAGGCATTGGAGAAGTTATTTGATATTGTAATGACTACTCACAGTAAGTTGATGGAAAAATTTTATTATTTTATTTAAAATTCCTATCATTAAATTTGAAGTGATTGAATTGGATTTATAAGCATGTTACAAAGCTTAAAAGAAAAAAGGAATGAGAACAATAAGCTATAGGAAATTCATAAGTTCAGATAACTATAGTTGCACCTTCTTCTACACAAACAATAATTGGGACTATACAGTTTACTATTCCTTATACCATAGTTATTTCACAAGTTATAATAGAGCTAAATTAACTTTCAAAAATATTGTTACTCATAGTTATTACTTTAGTTAATAGTTCATCTATAGATAGTTTTATGACATTGACCCAAATTTCAAGGATGGCTAGTCTAAATTTACCAATTTGAATTCTATTTGATTCATCTTCAGTTATTACCAACCATTCTATTTTGATGTCATGATCCAATTTTGGAATTTATATGTTTGTCATACTTATTTATATGTCTGATTCAAGAGTAATAAAACTTTGTTATTGGTGAGCTAAATTAAGAGAAAATTTTATTTTATCTTTATACATGTAGCTCAATTCAGAAGATGAGGTTATACCCATATAAAATTATATATATGTGTTTATCACACATTGTAAAGAGGGACAAATTTTTTGAAATTAATACAACAAATAATTTTTTTTGATAGTTATGTGAGTTTGTGTGAATTTGATTTTCTCTTCCAAATTTTATCTTTCATTGAGCAATTTCCATTAAGTTAATATCTAGAATAGGCTATGTGACTTTTTTGTTTTGAAATTATTCATATTGAACAAACTATTAGTTTGAATTATCACTAATTATTGATCACACTAATAATTATTTAGAGGTATGGATGTGATATGTATTCCAGTTCTAACGATATATTTCATGATGATTATTGAGATTATTTTTACTATTTATTTTGGTGTTTAGTTGTGTATGTATGTATACTATACTAACAACAATTTGAAATAGGTATTAGTTCTTGGACATTTGTTCAACCTAGGATAGAAGAGGTTATCTTGGAAGGGTTTTTTACTTATTTAAACCATAGATATCGATTATTTTATACCTTACATTTCCATCTCTTTTTTAATTTTTTGGATAATCTCACCTTAAGTTAAATCCAACCATCCATCTCGACTCAATATTATAAATTCAACATATCCAAACCATCTATTATTAATAGTCACTATACTCACCACTATTCCACCAGATGGTTATTATAAAATTTAATACCCTACAACTCATTCCTTGGAGTGAATTATTCACTGATCCTAAATTGTTATAGGTCTTCTCATAAGAAGCACCAGTGTTCATAAAAACCCACATTCATATAAAGATATAATAATTATTGAAGTTAATATTAGAGATGTTGATAATGTGAAATTCAAGATGAAAATATGGGTTTTATTATCATAAAGTCTAGCTTTTGTGACCTAAAAATTAAAATAAACCTTATTTCCTTATAACATACACAAACATCCTAACTACCATTGTGAAAATCCATAAATATTATAAAACAAATATCCATGATTATGTATTTGGAATATGAAAAAATATGGTAAATATAAACATAAGGGAAAATTTTGTAATTATGTTAATGTATATATACATCAATAATCAAGGAAATACTAAAATCATTGAGTAAATGTAAAAATTAGGAACAAATACACCTAGTTGTGCACTACAAATCCATTTTTGTATAATCTATATCATTTCTAAATTTGTCTCATTGAGGAGGCTAAGATGAGTATGTTTTATGAATCTCTAGTGTACACCTCTAACTTTAGGATTAATTACAATAATGTCTTGTAATTCCCTAGTGAATTCCTATAATATAGGAACAAGTTCCTTATAATTCTTTGTAGTGTGGCTTATAACAATATAAAAATTTTGTGTATCATCATATAATTAAATATAATAAGTAGGTTATATTCCCCCTCCCCCCAT